>LR990958.1:16082542-16723813 GCA_905163465.1 Craniophora ligustri | reverse complement strand
GGCTGCCTGCTATGGGTGTGGCGTTTCCTCGAGTAGGATACTATTATCCTACTGGAGGTATCAACGGTCCTTGGGATATGAGTGTTCTTTGCAACAGTATAAAACACTCATGACACAACATCCCTTCAGTTGACAGCTAAAAGAAACATTTTTATAATTAATCATACAATTCTTCAAACTCAAAATTAAAATCCGGTAACGCAACTGATGAGGTGTAAAACTAACAATCAGACATCTATTGTGCTTATTGTCCCCTAAGATGTTTCAATGGCAATTGATCTTACGTACGATAAATAGACATGTTTATTCTGACAGATTGGTGAAATCCAGTCTCGCAAAATATTCATGATATTAATCGAAATCTCGGACACTATGAGTCTGCGCATAAGTCGTGTTAATCTCAACGAGTAATTTAGACATTGCTCCACAGTCGCACTAGCTATGATCTTTATTATATCACAACACAAAAAGTCCCGTCTTTAGCAAAATACAACATACGCTGCAGTGGCGTTGGAATTGGAAGTACCTATGTTTATTTTAGGTGGGTTAGCAACAGTCCTTAACGGATAAGCGAAAAGGCTCAACTTGACGCACAAAGAACCAAAATCAATAGAAAAAACATGTGGTTCAACTTCAGGTTGACAGTGGTAAACACAGACTAATTTAAACTATCGGAAGGAACTTGAAAATTTTTGGCGACTGCAACGCCACCTGTAAACGGAACAGTCATTAGCTCTGCAATTTTATTTCGTTTGATTGACGACAGATGGCGCTTATTACAGTATTTCGCCATGCCATTTAATGGGTTATTTTATTATAATATAATATCATGTAGTATTCAAGGTAAGTTTTGATAAAAACAAATAAAACCATATAATCACGTAAAACTTATTATTTACACAATAAAAGCAACATAGAACACAGTCGATTAAATAAAATAAAAATGTAATTTAGACCAGGATAAATTTGAAACAAAAAAAAAGGAAGAAAATCATAGGAAAACTAGATGTAAACACTGAAAACATCGCAAATTACCCCGAAACACAAAAATAATTACAGCCGTGGCAGCCATTCCAATAGTTCAAATAAAACGTAAACAGAACAACGTTTTTGGGAGGATATTAATACTTCTTATAACAATTAATGAAAGTGCTTATATCAAATATAAAAGTAATGCCCTCTTTGTCTCTTAATATTTTTTTATGGCTCAAACTAATTCTACTAAAAGGTAGAATTTAAATGCTGGTAAAATATTTATTGTGACGTCAAGAAAATAGTTAATTTAAAATTATAAGTTTAAAAGATTTTATTATTCTACGACTGACGTCGTGGCCTGCCGTCGGAGACGTCTTCGATTCAATAGGAGCTTTAATCCTTTCGAGAGTTTTCTCGAAGCCAAAGTGTCCGATTTCATCGTGATTTGCCTTGAGAATTTTCCAGCGAACTCGTTTTGGCACTACCCATCTAAATACGTCTGGTTCTATAACACGATACACGCGACCATTTCTAATTTTGTAATTTTTTATAATGTCGGCAATGTTTTCAGATTGGATCTCATCATCACTTTCCTGTACCGTTGAAATCCAATCTTGGGACCCTACGTTTAAGATGTCTAATACACGTGTATCGCAATTTTCGTCGGGAATAGGATATCTACTTAATGCATCAGCGTGTGCCATCCTATTACCGGGCCTGTATTCAATAGAACAGTCGTATTCTTGGAATTGTATCCACCATCGTGCTATACGGGGTATTAAATTGCGTTTGGTTAACGTAGTCCGTAAAGAATTACAGTCCGTCACGATAGTGAACTTTATTCCAAGAAGGTATCCGCGAAATTTATTTAAAGACACTATTATAGCCAAAGTTTCCAGTTCATACGAATGAAACTTCTGCTCATCCGAAGTGGTCTGGCGACTGTAGTAAGCGACTGGTTGGAATACGCCCGTTTCCTGCTTTTGCACGAGGATGCCAGCAATGCCTATCTTGCTTGCATCAGTATGCAGTTGGGTTTCAGCGTGTGTGTTGTACAATGCAAGAATAGGTCTTTGAACTAAATTTTCCTTTAGGTTTTCAAAGGCACTTTGTTCAACTTCAGTCCAACGCCACTTTGAATCTTTCTTCAGAAGTTCCGTCCATGGCCTTGCTTTTGTTGCAAACCCTTTAACGAACCTAGAGCTTGAGCGCGATAACTGACTCTGGAGTCGACGCCTTGTCTCCCTACGATTAGTCCCAATGGTAGAAGTCTCTCCTACCTTGTGCATTGTAGGGGTCTGGAGCTGTCGCTCTTGACGTCGCTTACTTTGGATTCTCACCAATCGCCGCTCCCGTGACCTGCTTCGGTGTAAGGCCGGAGTAGTTGACTTGCAAGGGACTGCATTATTCTCCGGCCGTGGACTCGATTCGCCAGTATGTATAGACCTGCGTTCGTGAAAATGCCGCTAGCGTTTTGGCATATTTCTTGAATCAGAAACTTGTACATTTAATGTTTTAGATAAATCCTTACTTAAATAAGCTAAAAAGGGGCGTAGGACAGCAAGACTAGTTAGTTGTAAGGCCATGTGTGTGTGAACAGTCTCCAGAGAGTAGCCCTGGCTAGGCCATGTGTATGTGAACAGCCTCCAGAGAGTAGCCCTGGCTAGGCCATGTGTATGTGAACAGCCTCCAGAGAGTAGCCCTGGCTAGGCCATGTGTATGTGAACAGCCTCCAGAGAGTAGCCCTGGCTAGGCCATGTGTATGTGAACAGCCTCCAGAGAGTAGCCCTGGCTAGGCCATGTGCATGAGAACAGCCTCCAGAGAGTAGCCCTGGCTAGGCCATGTATATGTGAACAGCCTCCAGAGAGTAGCCCTGGCTAAGCCATGTGCATGAGAACAGCCTCCAGAGAGTAGCCCTGGCTAGGCCATGTGTATGTGAACAGCCTCCAGAGAGTAGCCCTGGCTAGGCCATGTGTATGTGAACAGCCTCCAGAGAGTAGCCCTGGCTAGGCCATGTGTATGTGAACAGCCTCCAGAGAGTAGCCCTGCTAGGCCATGTGTATGTGAACAGCCTCCAGAGAGTAGCTCTGGCTAGGCCATGTGTATGTGAACAGCCTCCAGAGAGTAGCCCTGGCTAGGCCATGTGCATGAGAACAGCCTCCAGAGAGTAGCCCTGGCTAGGCCATGTATGTAATCACTTAGACGAGTTCAATTAAAAGCATTTTTCATAATTTATATTTCGCAAACGGAACAAACAAAAATAAGCATTAACCTTATATTGTAAATCATGCTGGTTTACTACATAACTTATATTAAGCTTGAACAGAAGAAAAAAAATAACGAAGAGAAAATATTTATTGGACTGCGGGTACTTACGTTTTTAGTTTATCTTTGTGGACGTGTTAGAACTTAGTTCCACTTATATCACACTTCTGAGATGAGACGATGTTATAAATTCAAACACTAAATTGTTAACGAACTGATTATTTTTCTTTATTTAAACAATATCACTTTTGGCAAGGTTTTAGGCTAATGGTACGTCCGACTGACTACAGGAGACTGCGTCCCAATTGAAATTTTTACGCCTTTATAACTTATCTAATGACATATATTTATATTATATGTAGATAGTATTTGACTTTAGTTTACAATATGGGGTTGCCATTTAATTAAATTACTTAATAATTCAATACTTAAAATACTTTACATTTTGATGATAAATGACTTATAAGTCTTACAGTATATTTCCTACTACGATTGAATAATATCTCGATCAGAAAAAATACATACAAACGGTAGCGGTACTCCATAACGGTAATCCATAACACAGAATTACAACTTTAAAAGATAATGCCTAAATAATGTTGATGTAGCCGAGATCAGTGTTAAAAAAGGACGATCCGCTTGTGCTCAGCCGTTATAAAATATCTAGTGGCGCCACTGTCCATCCTCACAGGTTTGCAACTAAGTACACTCAGTTGGCACAGCCGGTAACTTTTGTCCGCTGATTTAGTTTGATGGCGCCACTGCACTGATGCGACGTTGCCAACATGATGAGTCTATAATCTGGTAACTTATAAATTATTGTAAGTGTTTAATACAATTTTGGTTGTGCTAATGTGTTATACGAGTATATATAAATATAAATACTTAATAAATATAAATGAGTTTATATAAATATATAAATACGAAAGTAGCACACGGATTTCAATCCGGCCGGATGCGGTCTGTTGTAAGATCAATCAATATCAATAAAGTGTAAAAAAACATATAATAAATCAACTTTATTTTACAAACGACAATCAGTATTAGGCTATAGTCCACCACGCTAGCCTACTGCCGGTTGGCAGGCTTCCTATGCCATCATGAAAATCTCTCAAGCATACAGGTTTCCTCGCGATGTTTTCCTTCACCGTTTGAGCATGTGATAAATACGCACATAACTTCCGAAAAGACAGTGGTGCATGCCTTGGGTTTGTATTCGAGACCTTTGACATCTCAGTCCACTGGTCTACCACAGCTCCTTGTCGGCTCAATTGTCAGCAAATAATCATGAACAGAGCAGTGACACGCAGCGGCGCGGACAGCAGGTGGGGCACGGGGCGGCTCAACGTCAAAATACTCTCACAAGTACCACGCGTTTACATAATAATCTTATTTATACATGACTTGTAAAAGTGTCCTTATAAGATCTATTCACAGAAGTAAAAAAAATATGCAACCATTTTAAGTACCCACTCATGCAACAGCGTGGTTATTTTGCCAAAATATTCAATGAACGGATCCGGTGAATTGGTACCGGATCCGGTAAGTATATATTGATGCCGGATCCGCTGGATTGCCGGATACGGTTTTCCGGATTGCAACCCCTATTACAGATGAAACAACCTCCTCATTTGTATTGTGGTGAGGCCAACATCGAGGTTCACCACCAACACTGAATGGTCTAGCTAAGTCGTACTGATTTTAGTTTTATTTTGAATACGATCATAATATGTCTGGACTGTTTATAACAGTGCCCCCGGTACCCGAGACCGACAGAAGGTACCTCGCGCTAAGCCGCGACACCTGTTCTACGACACCCAACGAGGTGCAAGACGCACCGAGCCCGCCAACGTTGCACCGACGCCGACGTGGCTACGCGGCTAACGCCCCTTTCACTGCTGCACTGGGCTTCTTGTGCTAAGTCAGAGGGGCAGGATTCGAAACCCCTGGCCATGAACACGTTTGATGACTGTAACTTGTAACGCACCCAAAACAGAAAGTGCTCTAAGATAAGATATCAACAATCACTACTACGAGTGTGAACTTGGGATACTCCGGTACCGGGGAAGTCGGCCGTACAGATATTAGATTATTGAAGCGCGTAGTCCCAAGAAACATTAAAGTGCATTTCTTCCTCTTTAGTAGGTACAACCTAAGTATACTTATTATTTTTTTGGTTCTGACATTTGTCGATATGGTTCATGTATGCACCCACATATGACACAACAAGATTGACATAGTCATAAAAATAACTATATTCAAAGAAAGACGCCATTGAAGTGGTTGTTCTAATTATTGTATAATGACCTTATCGCCAAAGAAATACGTGTCAAATTACACCACCAGCACGGCACAGAGGGGAGTAGAAGCTAAAGAAACAGAGTCATCCAACACAAATTTGGGTAATAGATACTTGGCAAATTGTAGAATGTTACTGTTACATAACAAGTACATAATGTGTTAGCATACTCTTCTAAAAGACATCGTTTTATGGTAGAAGAGCAGTCAGTAATACTTACCTACCTACTTTATTCATAACTACTCTGAGCAGGTTGTGTGTACAAATGTATTTTTTTATTTCATAATGGCTTTAAAGAGCTGGATATGTCGAACTCGACCCAGTTCCCGGCGGAGAGCAGCGCAGGGGAGGCCGCGCCGCACCACCGCTCCCACGACGAGACCGGCTCATACCTGCAGGTCAATATAACCTATACTACATACCTACACACTTAACATAAGTATAATAATACTATTATAAATAATATTAGGTACCGGTGTCAGAGTTCGGATACACTACCGGAGTATAATCAACACATTGTTTATGAGGTAATCCCGCCACACTATTCTATTAAGTCCCTACTACTAAAATCCCGGAAACAAGGTCAGATCAGATCATAAAATAGATCAGATCTAGAATCTTGAAACTGGTCTAGACAGTGAAGCAGGACGTTAAATTGTCATGAAACCTGCAAAAGTTAAATTAGGAGAAGAAGAGAATATCAGTTTCCCACCGCCCTCGTTACCAAGCAAGAGACGGGATTTATCATATCTATGTCGCAGCCTAGCCTCTTTACACCGCCGGTTAACTAGCAGCTAGTTGGCTGGGATATGTGCGTCTAAAGGTTCATGCCAGACGTATGCCTTTATAAACTACCAATAATCGGCGGCCACGTTCCCTGCCACTTCTCCCGATTTTGTAAACCCGGGATTGATCTTTAGCTGGTGGGTTGTATGCGGCTGTGTAGGTACCTAATAATGTTTTTCCTACGTACCGGTTGAGTAAATATTTTAGACGTGTAGATATAAAACAAGCATTCGCTAAGTAGGTACAATCCTAAAATGCTTTCAATCCTAAAAGTATAACCGTCGAATAATAAGCACTCAAGCCCGCTGTAAGCATGATGAGTTGTGTCGCAGGTGGTGGTGGAGAAGCATCGCGCGCGGCGCGCGGCGGCGGCGGCGTCCCCGCGCCTGCCCGCCGCCTCCAGCCCGCTGGCGCCCCCGCAGGTCTCCTCGCACCTCACACATTGCTTATAACTAGATACGAACGTCTCTGTGTGTGTCTGACTGTGGCATCGTACCTTCCGGAAGGAGAGTTAGTAGCGTAGTGGAGTATAGCCAACAATACTCGGGGTTTTTTTTAATTTCAGTACCTATAGTCTCTGATCCTAATACTTATGATCTGGCGTCACTATTCCACTATTAAACTCATCTCTTATTCTTTCGGTGCCTACCAATATTAAAACTCACTATTTTCATTTACATCCAGTCCTGGATTAGCCCTGAAGCTATTAAAGCAATTGCTTAAGTCTTCCCGTCTAGGGAGGCACACGACCGAGAATAAATACGGACAATCAAGGTACCGCCTTTTGGCAAAAAAATATGCTCAGCCCAGTTGTCTCGTAATGTTTTGATAATGTATGTGGGATGACCTTTTTTTAGGCTCACCAGCCAAGATTGCTTAAAGGGCATTTCGAGGTACCTACCTATTATAGCAGCAGGCACGTTAGATAGGTAATCTAGATATTATGGAGACGGATCTCTCAGACGTGTCTCTCTAACTAGCACGCTATGCTAATGATATTTATAGTGAGGTAGCTATTTATTTAGTTATTACTACCTACTGTGAGGTGTGTGCGCAGGGCGGCGGCGGCGGGGGCGGCGGGGAGCGCGGCGTGTTCGTGCTGCCGCACCCGGTGCTGCTGGCGTGCGCGACCGACTCGCCCATGTGCGCCGCACTTCAGGCGCACGCTTATTTCTCGTAAGCCGCACTTGTTACGTAGTGTCAAGGTATTGAATGCATGTAGCTACCGATACACTTTTTGAGAGTGATTCATACAACTTTTTTTACTACACTGTATTTTAGTTCACCTACAATGCATACGTCTAAGTAGGCTCAACCGCACAACGTACACCTATAGATGGGAAGTGGTGAAAGGGTGCTGCAGTGGCGTAGCGTGGGTATTTGCCGCCCCCTTTTCTAGTAGTATAAAAACAACGTGGTACTTGATGCCGCCCCCTTTCATGAGCCGCCCGGGGCTATGGCCCCCTTTGCCCCCCCCCCCACGCTACGCTACTGGGGTGCTGGAAGGTATGAATAGCACAGGCTTTCCTTTTTTAAGTACCAGTCGTACGTCTACATTATTTGTAGTAACAATATGTAGGAATACAGAAATTTTACCACATGTTTGTATTACCTACCTCCTCTGGAAGAATAAATTAAATTATGATTATATGTAGGTACATTAGTAATATTAACTGTATTTAGTCTCGTAAATATGTATTTGAATTGCAAGTAATCGAGTGGCCAGCAGACGCGGCGGCATCGGCAGCGGCGGCGACGGTGGCGGCGGGCGCGCGCTGGAGGAGGCGGGGTCTCGCGCGGCCCCGCCCACCCGCGGCGCCGCCCCCGCGCCCGCGCCGCGCCCCTCCCCCGCGAGCTCGCCACCGCTACAGGTGAGCGCCGCGCCGTCTACATAAGGGCACGGCAGTGTCCCCGACAAGACGAACCAAGCGGAGCGCAAAGACACTACCTGCCTTTTTTAGAAGCGCTTTATCGTTTTAACTTGGGTTTCGATCACTTCAGATGAACAAAATTCTCAAGATATGTTGTCAATGGCGGATTTATTAAACATATAAAAGTTTAATTCCATAGCTTTTATTCCTACCTACTTAATATTTTATTGATATCTAAAAAACCCTGATTTCGTCACTGACTCACTGATGATCATCAAAATTCTTAGGGTAGGTACTTCCTAATGCCCTAGAAAGCTAGTAGTACACAAACAACAAAAACATCATAAAACTTGGAACTTTTATCCCCCAACCCCTTTTAAACTAGGAGATGGAAGTTTGTACGAGATTTCCGAAAATTTTAACGCTTCTTGTCTCAAAATGTAAATAGGGAATCTTTTTATCATTAATAAAAAATGCAATAAAATAACAACAATAATAAAATAATGTAACTCTTATAAACAACTATAAAAATATTGTGATAAACAGCTTACAAAAAGAAATGAAATCCTGCCAAGAACATTTTCATGTAAAATGACGCGAAGACTCGCACAGATAACCCTTTTCACCTTGCGCGCATGTGAATGTTGAGTGGTGATGAGATAAAACGAGATTGATGGTGATCATTTCCACATACATTTAATGTTGTTTTTACTTTATAGAAAAAGAATAAGACGTGGAAGTTATTTCAAGACATGAGCTCGGATAAATTTTGCGATAACGGTACGGCTTTAGTTTAGTCAGTGTTTATTTTTAGACTAAGTAGGTACTTATATTAAGTTAAGGTAAGTAAGGATTGGATTAAGTTCTGGTAAAAAGCGTTCGCGTCCACAAGAGCGTGTCGGTGTGCGAGTGTTACAGAGCCGGACTGCGTGGAGGTGTACTACTTCGAGCACGGCACGGGCGAGTTCCTGGCGACGTGCGCGGGCGGCCGCCCCACGGCCGTGGAGCGCGCCACGCGGCGCGGCGCGCGCGCGGCCGGCGCGCTGCTCGCCGAGCTGCTGGCGGCGGCGCAGCTGCTGCTGGCGCTGCCCGTGGCGCTGCTGCTGCACGTGCAGCGCTGCCTGCTGGTGGCGCTGCGCGGCGCCGCCACGGGGCTGGTGCAGACGACGTCGGACTACGCGCTCAAGCCGGCGCTGGCGCTGACGTTCAACGCGCTGGTGCAGCCGCTGCTGGTGTTTTGCGGCAACGTGACGCGCGGCGTGCGCGTGGCGCTGCAGCCGCTGTGGCTGGCGCTGGGCGACGCGGCCGCGCCCGCCGCGCGCCTGCTGGCCGCCGCGCGCCTCGCCGACGTGCGCCTCGCCTGCCCGCAGCCCCACCCCCCCCAGCACACCGCCGCCGCCCGCGTGTAGCGCCACGCGCCGTGCTTTCGTTTTACTTTTAATAAACAATGAGTTCCTATCCAATCTTTAATCTCTTCAATGAAACTGTTAGATAATACCCGCATAGGCATATTTATTCAACCTACGACCACAGTATCACAGTATAATGGTTTAAGTTAAATTTAACCCTTATGTAGGTGCCGAAAATAATTATAACACACTTACCTATTGATATCTTACGCGTATTTAACTACCTAGGTAAGAAATCAATAGGAACTTTCGCGGCGTCTGCACTGCGCATACGTTCATCGACGCCAGTATGAAGGCGCCCTAATAGCTATTTTTCTGGCGCCATGAATAGATATACCTAATTCACCATACATACCTAGTACCTACCTATGCGCTAAAAGATTTTTTATTTACATTTGATTATTTACATTTGCAGAATGGTTATATCAGAAATGCCACGAAACAGAAAAAAGAGTGGAAGTGAATTGGACAAAATTTTTATGCAACCGCTGTCGCCAAACTCACACAAATAAGCCAATAATCATATTCTGTACTACACTACACGTAAACAATGCGCTCAATTGGTCATTTTCGTCATTTCGTTTATTTCCGTCAAAAATAGTAGACTTACATTGGATAATATAGATATACCCTTTAATAAATAAGATAAAAATTTTATGATAGTACTAGGAACGTACATACTTTAGCCTTTTTATGATCTAAGCTCAAACTAAATACGATTGTTGGGATAATTTTGCAACTTGACCAAAGATGGCGTTGTTATCTATTGAACCAACTATGACCCATAAAATAATATACTTTAGGTTGAAATTAGCGTTATATGTATACATTGTAGCGTTACATGTATGTAGGGTAGGATTTGAACGATGTGCGCGCAAAAGCGCTAACATATGACCGGCGAGCCACGCCCGCTTTGCACTTCCACTCTTTTTTTCTGTTCCGTGAGAAATGCGAATACTTTTATCATCTGGTAGGTGTTCAACGCCATCTGTTGTGGCGCGTGGCACTGCGCAACGTCGATAGACGCTTTGCTCTTTGTTCCGCGCTGTACCAGCAGATGGCGCTTTTACTACTACATCATGAATGTTACCGACCACGCCCTCACCTCTAATAAGAACACTCGAACACTCGAACGACGAACAACGAAACTTGTAATAGTAATTATTGTAAAGCAAAAATCCTATAAAACTATTAATTATTCTCACAAATACAATTGTTAAACCAATTAAAACGACTTTATACAGTAGGTACTTAAGGATTGTTCTGGGAAAACAATTTACAACAATTTACAACAATTTACTGCCTCGTTGGTCTAGTGGTTGTTAAGTGCGACTGCTGAGCAAGGTCTTGGCTTCGATAACCAGATAAACTAAATATAAATTTGGGTGTATAGCACCTCTGCCTAAACCTTCGGGGACAACAAGTGTGGGAAATGAAAACATGAACAGGTCTTGGGTTTTACATGGGGGTTTCCCTTCCCCCCTCAATTGATCCTGCAGCTGAGCCAACTGCGTGAGCGACCATCAGTGTATGCTACGACTGAAAATTATCTGATTAAATATTATTTTATGTGTGTGAGGACCACCACCACGTTTTACTAGAAGTTTTAAATAAAGCATAGCGTGCACGCGTCCCAAACAATTTCAAAAAGTTTGGCAGCTAAAGTAATCATATAGAATACCTAAAACGTGTAATAAAACGGGTAATGTATGAAATATTATTTGTTTTATACCAATTACAAACACAGAATTCTATTTTAATATTAACGAACAGACGGTATCTCTTGGAGTCACTTTCCGAGTAGGTGAAAACAACAATAAAATAGAATCATATAGATTGTGGAACAGTATATTCATTGTCTGTCGGGCGCGCGCGGCTGGTGCTGGTGCTGGTGCGGCGGGTGCAGGTGCGCCACCACCACGTGCGAGGGCGGCGCGCGCGGGCGCGGCGCGGCGCCGGGCAGCAGGCGCGGCGCCAGCAGGCGCGGCGCGGGCGCGGCGGGCGCGGCGCCGGCGGGCGCGGCGCGGCGCGCGCTCACGGCCTGCAGCTGCAGCTTGCGCGGCGCCGCGCCCTCGCCCGCGCCGCCCGCGCCGCCCGACACGCTCGCGGTGGCCGCGCTCACCGCTCCGCTGACGCCCTGAGGATTATTCTTTTTATAATATTTTCAATTGTATTTTCAAATTCAAAATAATTTATTTCAAGTAGACCAGTATAACAGGTGCTTTTGAATTGTCAAACTAGTTTGATGTGAAACATCTATAGCCGAGGGTAAACCGATCGATGGCGTGGCGATAAACTGGCCGCGGCGACGTATTGCTACGCCCTACGCCTTAATGCAGAGTACAACGGATAGAATATCGACGACATGAAAAAATGCAGACCACACGTTCGTTAGTCGTTCTTATTTTATTCGTGCCGGCATCACCGGTGCATTTCGTAAAACTGACCTGAGCGTGGCTCGCGGCCGTCTGATGGAGAATCTTCAGGTGGCGAGCGGGAAAGGTCTGCTGGCGATAGAGCAGCTGCGCGGCGGGCGGCGGGGCGGCGTCGGCGCGGCGGCGCGTGTCCGGCGCCTTGCCGGCGGGCGCGGCGGCCGCCACCACCACGCGCGCCGGCGCCGCGCCCGCGCCCGCCGCGCCGCCCGCGCCCGCGCCCGCGCCCGCCTTCTTCTCCTTGGCGATGCGGTCGGCGCGGCGCGACGCCACCTCCATGGGCGTGGGCGGCGCGTCGATGTCGACGCCGTGGTCGTGCAGCAGCGCGGCGTGCTTGGGGTTGTGGTGCGGCGGGTCGTCGTGGCGGCGCTTGGGCTGCGCGCGGCGGCGCTCGGCGGCGTCGCGCATGGCGTCGAGGCGCGCGAGCGGCGGGCGCGGCGCGTCGTCGTCCAGGCGGCGGCGCGCGGCGGGCGGGCGGCGGTGGCGGCGGCGCGCGCGCTCGGGGTCGGCCAGCGCGTCGTGCCGGTCGCGGCAGGCGCGCGGCGAGCGGTAGGCGCGCGCGGCGGCGCCCACCAGCTCGGCGGCCCACTCCCAGTTGGGCGCCAGCGCGGCGGGCGGGTCGGCGGGCAGGCGCTGCAGGCGCAGCGCGCGGCGCAGCGCGGCGTCCTCGCTGGGCGCCCAGTCGGGCTGCGGCGCGTGCGGGTGCGGCACGGGGTGCGGCGCGGCGCGCGCGCGCGGGCGCGGGCGCGGGCCGGCGCGCTCGAACAGCGAGGGCGGCGCGAGCGGCGGGCGCGGCGCGGCGCGGGCGCGGCGCGGCTCGCGCGCGCGCGGCTCGCGGCGGTGCACGGCGGGCAGCAGCGCGTCGGCGGCGGGCCCGCGGCGGTAGAGCGCGGCCGCCCAGCTGTCGCAGTACACGTCGCCGTCGCCGGAGGGCGGGGTGGGCGGGCACCACATCTGCGACACAAACGAACATGAAGTTGCCGCCCGCGTCGCAACACTTTGTCGTCTTTCGCCCACAGTTAAGCTACTCACCGGCATTCGCTCTATTGTTCCCACACTGCTCACCCATATCTAAAAAATATAATTCGTATTTAATTAACTTTAAAAGCACAAGTTTCAAAAATTATCCACAAATCACTTCCGTGCAGTTCTAGATGATGACGTAACCTAATATATTTCTATGTATATATGTACCTACATTCTATACCAGGTTACATTTTACACAGTGACTAGTATTAGTTAATATCGATCATATTCAAACTTGTATGCAGATATCATCTGTCAAACTCACATATTTAACCCCTATGGTTTAGGTTTCTTTTTTAAGTCATTAAGGTGAGAAAACAAACATACGGCCGGCCGGATGGTTTGCGGTTACCGTAGCCTACATACATTTGCAACGCCAAACGTGTCGCTGGCGCGTTACATCTCTGCCGAATACAGGTACCTATATTAACTCTTTGACAATTCGACGTAATTTTATTTTTATTTAAGAGCCCTCTTACATTTAGCGCTGCGCTAATTTAGGTTTTTTTATGCATCGAGCGGGCGACTATAATAGTTACGCGACCTCTACCTTCTCTGACATCTTCTCACTCGCTCGCACTATGTTGTTGCGAGCACAGAATAGAAAAAGAGAGTAGAAGTTCAAAGTGGGCGTGGCGCGTGTTCTAATATTAAGCGATGTTCCGCGCAAATCTTTCAAATCCTTCCCTAGTCGTATACTGACATCGAGTTGAGTAGGTAATTTGATAGAAAACAGGGTAAAACCCCCCTTATGTATTTAATATAAAGTCCAATTGTCTTGACTGTCTTGAAAAGTGCTTCTCGAAAGTTCTTTGCTTTGCTACACACAGTTAGTGTCGTGACCGGATGATGACGAAAAATGAATAGATGCAGCTGGTAGAGTTAATTGGATGGCAATGAACTGCTGGCACTTCTTGGAAGATATTTTGTTATATCCAAAAAAGGATGTAGGTACACCAGACCTACAGCGAATTCCAAAAAACGTTATAAGCATTTTTTTTTTCAAGGGTTTCCTATCCCATATTCCTTTAAAATTATCATAAGTTTGAGAACACCTTTTTCAATTAAATTTTTTCCTTTTTCGATTTCAATAGCAATTTAAACTGTTTTTTTTTTTTCTTTTAAGAAATACAATATATAAATTAAAAGATCCAAGAACACGATCCCTAATTCAAGTGGGTATAGTAAAGTAAGTAAATTATATTATTTATCGATTTCTTACACTTACGCGAATACTAGGACATTGAAATAAAACTACTTTTTACGGATTTTATCGCGGTATATTGATATTATTTTATCCCGACGTTTCGGATCCTTTACAGCATCCATGGTCACGGGCCGACTGAGGTGTTGGTCGTCTGAAGTTATAATTACTAACAGTTACCTTACATTTTTAATTTTGAATATTATTTATTGAAATGATTAAATCCCGGTGTTTCTATACCCATTATAGTCTTAGCAGAGTACAAAATTATTGTAGCCTTTATGGGTTAAAATACGATTTTTATTAATAAACGTCACATCTCCTTACCCAATCTAAAAATATTATGAACATCCTATATATTATAGAAAATGTCAATCACCTTTCAAAAATTAGAAGTCGGTGCCAATCCAAACGTAATAGTAAGTAGATACACTCTCCGCGAGTGACCTTGAGCGGGGTGGTTAAAACCACCACATCATCGGCACCGACTTCATACCTTTAAAACTAAAAAAAGGTAAAACTGTATGAAGTTATTTTTTGCTTTTTAGTTTTTGAAGTTGGTTTTTCTTTTTTTTAAAAGTTAATTTATTTTTTTCTCTTAAGTGTTGTATATATTAAACGTTTCATATCAGGTCAATCTAATAGCCTGAAAGAATACAACTATCGATCCATATATACTTATAATTATGAAAGATTTTTCCTTCAACTCCTAACCGTTGAGGAGTTGTACCTTCCATCATCAGATCATTACATGAGATGGTAATTTTCAAATGCAAATACTTGAACAGCTTTGGAGAATACATGTAAATGTAATAAATGCCTATAACTGAAAGAATTTTCTTTCAACTCTTAACTGTTGAGGAGTTCTACCTTCCATCATCAGCTCATCAACATCAAATGATGATTATCAGACGCAAATACTGGAACAATTTTAGTAAATATATAACAAACGTGATAATTGCCTATAAAATTTGAGGGTTGCCCTCGATTTTCATGGGATCCCATCATCAGATCGTGATGTGGTCACAATGGGACCATCTGTGAAGTATACCCTTTTAAACAAAAAAAGAATTTTGCAAATCGGTCCAGGCGTTTTCAAGTAATTTGTGAACAAAATTAAAAAAAAAAAGAAAGATTCCGACGAATTGAGATCCTCCTTTTTTAACCGACTTCAAAAAGGAGGAGGTTCTCAATTCGTCGGAATCTTTTTATGTATGTTCACGAATTACTTCAAAACGCCTGGACCGATTTGCAAAATTCTTTTTTTGTTTAAAAGGGTAGACTTCAGAGTTGGTCCCATTGTGACCACATCATGATCTGATGATGGGATCCCAGGAAAATCGAGGGCAACCCTCAAATTTTATAGGCAATTATCACGTTTTGAATATATTTACTGAAATTGTTCCAGTATTTGCGTTTGATAATCATCATTTGATGTTGATGAGCTGATGATGGAAGGTACAACTCCTCAACGGTTAGGAGTTGAAGGAAAAATCTTTCATAATTATAAGTGTATATGGATCGATAGTTGTATTCTTTCAGGCTGTTAGATTGACCTGATATGAAAACTTTAATATATACAACACTAAAAAGAAAAAAATAAATTAACTTTTAAAAAAAAGAAAAACCAATTTCAAAAACTAAAAAGCAAAAAATAACTTCATACAGTTTGACCTCTTTTTTAGTTTTAAAGGTAAGAAGTCGGTGCCGATGATGTGGTGGTTGTAACCACCCCGCTCAAGGTCACTCGCGGTGAGTGTACTTACTATTACGTTTGGCTTGGCACCGACTTCATACCTTTAAAACTAAAAAAGAGGTCAAACTGTATGAAGTTATTTTTTGCTTTTTAGTTTTTGAAGTTGGTTTTTCTTTTTTTTTAAAGTTAATTTATGAAGTCGGTTAAAAATGATGTCCTAAAGAAGTTTCACATCTTACGTGTGTACACTAATACACAAACACTTTTTTTTACTGACGTATTATTGCACTGAGGGACCGCGCACCACTTAAAGAATTCATATTAAGGTCGCTATTACATTTTTCTACAAATAACGGGTGTATGTTTTTCAGGTACAATTTTAATGTATAAGCAATCATATATGTGAAGATATTATGGTCTCAATTTAAAGGTAATCTATTCATCTTCAGATTGGCATCACAAAAATTGTATAACATCATACAAATTTATATGATACGACTACGACTTTAATAATATTATTAAATTTATTATCTGAATGTTATTTAGGGATTGATGAATAAGATCGGGATTTGGATACTAATGGCTAAGCAGTCGTTGACAAGGTTGAGAAATGGATGGGTGGGTAACCCCATCCAGTCATATTAAACCTGTGATTTAGATTAGGCCTGAAAGTAGATGGGTAGGGGTAAGCTGCTGTTGGGCAAGTTAAAAAATAGATGGGTGAGGTTAAGCAGCTGTTGGGCAGGTGAAGAAATGGATGGGTGGGGTTAAGTCATATTAATACTGTGATTTAGATTAGGCCTGAAAGTAGATGGGTAGGGTTAAGCTACTGTTGGGCAAGTTAACAAATAGATGGGTGAGGTTAAGCAGCTGTCGGGCAGGTGAAGAAATGGATGGGTGGGGTTAAGTCATATGAAACCTGTGATTTAGATTAGGTCTGAAAGTAGATGGGTAGGGTTAAACGGCTGTTGGGCAAGTTAACAAATAGATGGGTGAGGTTAAGCAGCTGTTGGGCAGGTGAAGAAATGGATGGGTGAGATCAAATTTTACTGACTAGGCTTGTTCTTACTCGGCCACTGAATGACTGCACTAGTAGGTAAAACTTTCAGATGTACTAGTTCTGTCTTCTGGTACTATTAGTACCACCTAAAACAGTACCATAGTACAGTATACAGTGAATTACATTTTATATTCCTTCATACTTTGCCTATAATTCTAACAATACCCGATTATTCTTTATATGAAATATTATCATGCATCCCACTTATTCATACACTGATTTTATATCGCTCCCGCTCGTTTAGTCGCGTTTCGAGTATTTCAAGTATCTACAGTCCTACAGTTACTCAATTACTCAATTCTTTATTGCATTCCACAATGCGTACATTAGTTGGTAGGCATGTTAAACATTGGATCAATTATGGACCCTGTCGGGCACAGCAAAAGATATTTTTAATAGGAGAGAGGATGAAGGCGCTCTTTGTATACTATATAGGTATATTAAATTATAGTAGTATATTAAATTGTATCATTAAAATAAGTATCATTATAGTATCGTATAATATAATTATTTTATAATAAGTATTTCTATATGTATTTGTTTTAGATATGTTTATCTATTTTTATTTTATTTTATTTATTGCATGTTTTGCATTTTTTTTATTAAGCCTTGTAGAATGTTATTATTATTATTTTAAAATATATTCTGAGTTAAATTTAAAATGAAATATAGGTATCATGTTATTGTAAATTTTATTGTTAAGTATTTTTTGGTATAAGTATGTGTAGTTTTTACCGCAGACTATTGCTTAAAATTTTAAATTTACTATCTTGTAGCGTGCGACTACTCGTTCAGAACCAGAGACTAAGAATACTGACATCTCGAACGAACGGCGTAGTACTAAAAGAATGATGTAATAATAAGGAAAAGGAATAGTTTGTGCTTGTCAGTGTCGGGATTAATTCTTATTAGTACTTAGTACGTAAACTATACAAGCCTATCTCTGACCGTAAACTTTTGGCAATCTTTTTATTTATTTGCAATGTATATATTTAACTACTTAATTATGTTTGTTCGGGTGAATTCTTGCAAGTCAATTTTGAATCTTCAACCGATTGAGCTGAAATTTTGTATAGACATGTTTGGATGTTTAGTTGTGTGACGTCATTCCGGAACACCCATGGCGGACTAGTTATTTGTGATGCACTTTACAACATGGGGATCAAAAACTTACTAATAATAACTCAAAAAATAAAATGACGTCTCTCTAAATACAATTTGTAAATTTGTATGCTTTCCTACAATATGGATATCAAATTATAGGCTTGCTGTGAATAACTCTAAAAATATTGTAACATCACTCTAAATCCAATATTATGGCGGACTAAGTTTTTCGTGGCGTTTTAACTAAATTTAGTTTTCTTATTGTTATTTTATTTCTTGTATGCGTAGTTCTAGTTTTCATTAATAAAGGTAAACGAATATTTTTTGTTTACCTTTTTATTATGTTTTTTTTTTTTAATTTTAAAAACATAAATACATATTAATCATAATTAATGAGATATAGCAAAATAGACCGAGTCATGAATGACTCGGTCTATTGTGAATGCATTACAGCGCATTGAATTCACATATAACGAAATAAATGAATCTTTAAGATATTTTACTTAGGGATATCTGCAGACCAAACGTAAAGTAATTCGTATCGAATGTACAATAGGTCACCAGGTAGCAAATAACTTAATTATCACGAAAATAGTACGATCACTAAACTTTCTGAATCAATTCAAATAAAAATAAGAAATAATAACAAGGATCAAGATTATTTAAGCGATGTATAAAATCGAGCGCTCAGTGATTTCAATGTGTGCGTGTCCGTAATGTTGCTGTGTGCGACTCTAAATACCTAAATTTGAGTTCGTCGAAAATGTAACAGCGTTCTTAAACACGCAAAATAACTCTATTATTGTATTAGCACCTTATGTTTAGTGTTGACATACAAAGGCGTGACGTCACAGGCGGACGCCATGACACCAGCGAGCATTTTGGCGTGAATTTTGAACATAAAATTAAAATGTCTATTTCTTTCCATAAAACCCGTATTTTTTCCAAAATAAAGATATATTACATACTTCCGAACCTAATGGAACAATTTTTCAAAATCAGTCATCAGTCAATGCCTATTGTTTAAATAGCTTAAGGAATAAACTATTTTATGATTAATTCTTGAATACAATTTTCATGCGTATGTTTCACGTCATGTGCAAGTGTAGAGGGGGGGAGGGGGGCGACGGTCGGGGCGCGCCGGGCCGCTCCGTTTCGCCCGTAAATGCTTGTACGCCGTACATCCCTGACGTTCGGATCGGTGCCGCAGTTTCGCCGATCACGAGGAAACACCGCTCGGGGACAGTTCAAGCATTTACGGACGAACATCGAGCGGCACCGAAACGTCGAACGTCAGAAATATAAAACGCACGAACGGTATCTCAAAATCATTTATTATCGTCATCTTTCTGATCGCGGTCGGGCGCGTTGGCGAGCCACGCGTCCAGCGTGCCGTTACGGAGCGGACGCCGCCGCGACGCCGCGCCCGCCGCGCCGCCCGCCGCGCCGCGCTCGTCCAGCGTCCACAGGTTGATGTGCACCGTGCCGCGCGAGCGCGTGCGCGCGGCCGCCGGCGCGGGCGCGGGGCCGGGAGCGGGCGCGGGCGCGGGCCCGGGCGCGGGCGCGGCCGCGGGCGGCGAAGGCGGCGGCGAGGGAGGCGGCGCGGCGGCGCGCGGCCGCCGGCGTGCACGCACCTTGGCGCGCGCGTCCTCGCGGCTGTAGGTGAGGTCGGGCGAGGGCGGCGGCGACGGCGTGCGCGCGCGCTCCTCGCTGCGCAGCTGGCGGCGCGCCTCCTCCCACTCGCGCAGCTGCCGCCGCATCTCCCCCAGGGCGGCGCGCTCCGCCTCGGTGGCCGCCTCGCTGCTCTCGACGAGCCGCATCGCATACTTCTCTATGGGCGTGAGCTGCGGACGAGGAAAAAGAACGTGAGCGGACGCCGGGCCGGGAAGGCGGGGTTGCTCGCTCGGCGGCACTCACCTGGCTCATGAGCGCGGCGAGGTCGTCGGGCTCGGCGCGAGGCGCGGCGGCGCGCGGCTCGTCGTCGAGCGGCAACGTCTCGTCGAACTCGGCGAGGTCGCCCTGCGCCTCGGCGCGCGCGGCCGTGGCGGCAGCGGCGTCGGCCTCGTCCTCGGCGGCAGCGAGCGCGGACTCGAGCTCTCCGCCAACCGCGGGTTCGGTTTCGTTGGAGCCGGTGCCGGCTTCACCTTGTTCCGCTTCAGAGCCGAATAACTCTTTGATGTTCGCCTGCACAGACAGACGGATATGAGTGACCGGGGTCGAAGTACGTATATACAAATAACACCGAACGTCTGTAGTAGTTATGTCTACTGACCCCGCGCAAGTAAGAAGTGGTGAAGTGTCCGTCCTCGATCGCGAGATGGCCTAGTGCGCGTTTCTGCTCGGCCTTGCGTAGGATGTTCTCCTCGACGGTGGCGGCGGTGACGAGACGGTACACGTGGACGTCGCGCGTCTGACCGATACGATGGCAACGATCCTGCGCCTGCGCGTCCATCGTGGGATTCCAGTCCGAATCGTAGAACACGACGGAGTCGGCGCCGGTGAGGTTGAGACCGACGCCGCCGCTGCGCGTGGACAAGATGAAGGCGAACACGCGCGGGTCCGCGTTGAAGCGGTCGACGAGCGGCTGCCGGCGGTCGACGCGCGTGGCGCCGTCCAGGCGGAGGTAAGCGTGGCCGTGCATGGACAGGAACGCCTCGAGCACGTCCAGCACGCGCGTCATCTGCGTGAAGATGAGCACGCGGTGGCCGCCGGCCTTCAGCCGCCGCAGCAGGCCGTCGAGCGTCTGCAGCTTGCCGCAGTCGTACTGCAGCAGCGAGGGGTGCGGGAAGGCGACGGCGTGCCGCGCGGCCGGCGCGTGCAGCGCGTGCAGCAGGCGCCGCGCCGGGCCCGCCGCCGCGCCCTCCGCCGCGCGCGCGCGCCGCCGCCACGCGCCGCCGCCGCGCCCCACCTCCAGCACCGCCGCGCCCGCGCGCGCCGCCTCCCAGCACACGCAGAACCTGACACGGAAACGCTACATCTACACTTTGTACGAATTATAAAGTGAAACAATAGATGCACAATAAGTCGATAGGATTCGTCGGTTCGAATACAGATCAAATGTAATACGACGGCTCACTTGTCTATGAGGTCGTGCACGTCGGCCAGCACGTCTTCCAGCCGGCGCGGCGGCACCGGCGGGCCGCCCGCGTCCACGGCGGCGCGCAGGTCGGCGCCGTACAGCGGCAGGCGCCAGCAGCGGCGCTCGTTGGCGGCGGCCAGGCGGCGCAGGCACGCGCGCCGGCGCGCCTCCAGGCGCAGCGCCGCGCCGGGCGGCGGGGCGGCGGCGGGCGCGGGCGGCGCGGCGGCGCGAGCGCGGGGCGGCGCGGGCGGGGCGGGGCGCGGCGCGGGCGCGGCGGGCGGCGCGGCGCGCGGCACGAGGCGCAGGTGCAGGCGCAGGCCGGCGGGCGGCGGGCGCGGCGGCGCGGCGCGCGGCGGCAGCAGCTCCTCCACGAGGCGGCGCGGGGGCGCCAGGTGGCGCGCGCGGTGCGCCGCGAAGGCGCCGGCGCCGGCCGCCTCCAGCGACGCCAGGTCGCCGCCCAGGCGCGCGGCCAGCTCGGCGCGCTCCGCCAGCCCGGTGGCCAGCAGCAGCGCGGGCGCGGCCACGCGCAGGCCGGCCAGCTGCAGCGGCGACGCCACGGGTCGCGGCTCGAACAGGTCCGGGTGGTTGCACACCTTGCGCAGCTGCATGAGCACGTTGATGACGCTGAGCAGGTGGCCGGACGCCAGGCTCTCCTTGGTCCTGCAAGGCGGGCGCGTGAGTGCGGGCGGCGGGCGGGAGGGGCGCGGGGCGGCGGCGGCGGTACTCACTTGGCGCGCGACATGAAGTCGTCGTAGAGGAAGCGCTGGCGCTTGGAGAGGCGGCACAGCAGCACGTGCTCGTACTTGCGCGGCATCTGGCGCTCCACGTCGGCCTTGAGGCGGCGCAGCAGGAAGGGGCGCAGCACCTCGTGCAGGCGGCGCACGAGCGCCTCGTTGTAGCGGTTGGAGCCGTCGGCGATGCCGGCCACCTCGCTGAACCATTCGCGGAACTCCGAGTGAGACGCAAACACGTCGGGCATAAGGAAGTGCATGAGCGACCACAACTCGAGCAGACTGTTCTGTAGCGGCGTGCCCGTCAATAGCAGTCGTCTGTACAATTCAACAATTACTTATAGTTATGTTCTTATCAGTAAACAATCACCAATCAAAACACATTAACATTTTTGAAAATTCTATCAAGCATATTAAATTAAAATTTGTAGACAGAACATAACTTAAATTAAACATTCTCTTAAGATTGTGCTACTTTTTCAAATCAATAAAATATCAATTATTTAGAATAAAGGTCTGACAGAAAGTAGTCAAACCGGTGTTACCAGTCCAGTGTTAAAAATGTGTACCACTCACCTTTCAGTTTGAAAATTTAATAACATCTGCCATCTTTGAGATTTGAAGTTTTTTATATTCTGTGCTTCGTCAAGTATAAGATATTTCCACCGTTTTCTTCGAAAACTTTGATGGTCTTGCACTACGAGTTTATACGAGGTTATACACACATGGAAAGAGTTAGCTTTAGTCCACCCGACACGTTTCATTTTGCGCTCCTTGATAGTACCGTAGTAAGTGAGTATCTTGAAGGCGGGGCACCACTTCTTGAATTCCATCTCCCAGTTGAGCACGACGGAGGTGGGCGCCACCACGAGGTGCGGCCCCCAGTCGCGGCGCTCCAGCGCCAGGTGCGCCAGCAGCGCGATGGTCTGCACGGTCTTGCCCAGCCCCATCTCGTCGGCCAGGATGCCGTTGAGCCCGCGCGCGTACATGGTGGCCAGCCAGTGCAGGCCCACGTGCTGGTACTCGCGCAGCACGTGGCGCAGCAGGCGCGGCACCGGCGTGGCCACGGCCGTCTCCGACAGCGTCGTGCCCGTGGGCTGCAGCGACGCCGCCAGCACGGCCGCCGCCTCCACGCGCCGCTCCGAGCCGCCCGCCGCCTCCGCGGGCGCCTCCATCAGCGCCTCCAGCGCGTCCGACGCGGCCGACTCGCCCGACTCGGAGCGCGCGGCCGAGTCGCGCTCGGAGCCGGAGTCGGAGTCGGACTCGTCGTCGGCGTCGCGGTCGGACAGCGCGGGCGGCGGCGGCGCGTCGTACTTGCGGCGCAGCTCGTCCAGCGCCAGCTCGGCGTCGTCGCGCAGCGCGGCCAGCTCGGCGGCGGCGTCGGGCGCGGGCTCGTGGCGCTCCTGCTCGTCGATGGTGCGCTCGTCGTCGGCGGAGTCGTCGCGCTCGGGCCCGTAGTCGGAGGGCGGCGGCGAGTGCGCGGGCAGGTAGCCGGGCGGCAGCAGATCGCCGAGCGCCAGGCGCGACTCGCGGCGCAGCGCCTCCAGCTCGTCGCGGTGGTCGGCGGCGCCGAGCCCGGCCTCGCGCTCGGCGGCGGCGATGGTCTCCTCGTCGTCGTCGGAGCAGCCGCGCGGCGTGAACTCGTCGTCGGAGGGCGCGGCGGCGTCGGCGGCCAGGTCGCCGGCCAGGTTGGCGGCCAGCTGGCGCGAGTAGCGCTCGGTCTTGTCCACGATGTAGCTGAGCTGCTCGTCCAGCGCCTCCTTGCGCGCGCGCTCCACGCGCCTCACGCGCTTCCACTCCACAAGCTGCCAAGAGCATTACAACCAATTGTATTATACTATATTAACTCTTAATCAGAGTTACTAACACATGCAAATATTGCAATAATAATAATAAATATTCCTGGTCATTATGGCACACGGCGCCATCTAGTTCCGTGCTAAGCAACGAAGCTTGTGTTACGGATACTAGCTGGTTGATATACTTTTTTTGTAAATACATACATATTATAGATAGATACATCCATGACTCGGATACAAATGTTAATGCTCTCTACCGGGATTCGAACCCGGGACCAAAAGCACAGCAGGCAGCGTTAACTGCCGCTGAGCTAATCAGGTCGTCAAGCAGTAAAAGCAAGCAATAAAACTTTAAAAGTTGAATAAACAACGTTTCGATTACGTATGTTATATTAGTCTTTATTTCACGTAATAGTAGGCATGATAACAATAACCTAGAATCACTAAAATAATGATTTTCCCGAATGAAATAGGATTCAAGGCTATCGAAAACTGAATTATTTTCATTTTTAACCGACTTAAAAAAGGAGGCGGTTATATGTTACGATGTTTTTTTTTTATGTATGTTCACCGATTACTCCGCATCCTGTGAACCGATTTCAAAATTTATTTTTTTGTTCGGTAGGGTATGCTCCCAAGTTGGTCCCATTTTAACCACGTCAGGATCTGATGATGGGATCCCAGGGAACTCGAGGGCGACCCTCAAATTTTATTGGCACTCACTTTTTTCATATATTTTCGAAAGCTGTTCAAGTATTGTGTGACGTCACAGGCGGACGCCATGACACCAGCTAGCGTTTTGGCGTGAATTTTGAACATAAAATTAAAATGTCTATTTCCTTCCATAAAACCCGTTTTTTTCCAAAATAAAGATATATTTTTTAAATAGTACATACTTCCGAACATAACAGAACAGTTTTTCAAAAGCAGTCATCATGCCTATTCTGTACAGAATTACGGACGTTATGACGCTAAGAAGTTTTGAACATTTTTTAAATTTCTAAGAAGTTTTCTAGTCTTACGTTATGTCTAACCATGTTAAAGAACGGATGCCGCCGAATACAGGATTTTCATTTAGCCGCATTAAATCCGGCTAATCGATGAACCACCGTTTTACAAAACGACGCTGTTTTATAAAACGGCTGGCCGAAATTTAATACGGCGGAATGATATTCGGCTGCGACAGACATACCAGGTGAAACGTGGGAGTACATATTGCAGTGGTGAACTGGAATAAAGCAAATGTTACCTTTTCCACGTTGGACCAAAACGTTCGTATTTCCTTTGCTGCAAATGCAGCTATTTTTTTTAATTGTAACTCTTGAGCTTTTTCTGCCTTTTGAGCTGCTAGTGCTTTGTCTTGAAAATATTTTTGAACAGCCCGTGCACACTGTAATAATTATAAATATATTACTAATGACACGTAGAAAACAAATACGCTCAACCTAACCCAGCTATTAGAACACATTTAGTACCTTCTTGGCAGCCTGTTTTTTCCACTTGCGCTCGTGCGCAAAGTCCTGCGCCAGCCAGGCCATCTCCTCCAGCAAATAGTCCCAGTGCGACTTGGCGCGGGGCGGGTCCAGCACGCGCGGCAGGCGGCGCTCCGCCCACAGGCCGGCGCGGGCCAGCTCGGCCACGCGCGACGCCACGTACGCCTCCTGCTTGGCCTTCTCCACCATCTCGTCCAGCACGGGCGCGGGCGCGGCGGGCGGGGGCGCGGCGGGGGGCGCGGGCGCGGCGGGCGGCGGCGCGGCCGGCGGCGGCGATGCGGGCGCGGTCGCCGCCACTGCCGGCGGCCGCCGCGCCTCTAGGAACGCGACCAGCTGCGGAGTCGGCGGCCGTTTGCGCCACACGGCGTAGTCCATCATGTTGCCGCCCGCCTGCAGGAAGTACAGCTCGCTCAGTTGCTCCGTGAACCTGTAAGGCAGCGCGCGTCGGTGAGCGGGGCCGGGCGGGGGCGGGGGCGGGGCGCGGAGGGGTGGGGCGGCGCGGGCGCGGGCTCACCTCTCGCGTAGGTTCCTCAGTCGCTGCAGCTCGCACTCGAGGATGCGGCGGCGCAGCGCGGCGGCGTCGTCGGCGGCGGGCAGCTTGGCACGCTTGCGCGGCGGCTCGTCGGCGCGCTCGGGCGGCGCGGGCGCGGGCGGCGTGCCTCCATTGAGCGCGCTCGCTCCACCGCCGCCCGGTACGCCGACGCGCTCCACACCCTGAAAAACAATTTCAATCAGTCTTTTCTTAAAAAAAAGAAAATTTAAGAAAAAAAATGTTTTTATTGTACCTATCTAATACATTGTTGTTCATTACAAAAATTGAGACAGCCCCTGTAAGTTATTAGTATACTTGTATTGGGGTTGCCAAGCAAATTCCATGAATTTAACTTAACAATGTTAGACCAATAGGCATGATGACTGATTTTGGAAAACTGCTATTATGTTCGGAAGTATGTACTATTTATAAAATATATCTTTATTTTGGTAAAAATATGGGTTTTATGGAAGGAAATAGACATTTTATTTTATGTTCAAAATTCACGCCAAAACGCTAGCTGGTGTCATGGCGTCCGCCTGTGACGTCACGCCATTGTATGTCAACACTAAACTTATGGTGCTAATACAATAATACAGTTATTTTGCGTGTTTAATGTGAATTATAATTCTATAAGTGGTGCGCGGTCCCTCAGTGCAATAATACGTCAATAAAAACTCCCAATAATTTATATATTTACGTTCCACACAACAAAACAATGCGAAATAAGTGGCTTAATCTCGTACAGCGAGATCTATCATTCAGTGAAGATCATTTTGACGTAAGATTTTAGAGGTTTTTACTTTATTTTGTGGATTTTAAAATGATTTGTGTCCTTACTGGAGGTTTAATCAATAAATTAATCGATTTTTATGGTTAGATTTCATCTCTTGAATAATCACCAATGTTTATCTTAATGGGTTTCATTATTTGTATTTCAGCTGCCAAACGATATGGCCAATTTTGTGTATCATGTGATGTAAATACACTGATAATAACAAACTTATATAGGTATAACATAACCTCTAATACTACCTCGAGATGCAGTTTTAAAATGTTTGTATAATTTGAATTATCTACTGTTTATTATTTATAATATATACTTACACGGAAGTTTTGATATTTCTAAATTCTGCGGAACAGAAGTCTTTGTTTGAAGACAGAAATTCTCCCAACATCAACAAGTCAACTCTAGGCAAATTAAAGTTATTTGCCTTGGTAAATCCTTGTTCCATGGCTAGTTTGTTTTGCGATTATAAAACTAGGATCAGTCAGATCTTTGGGGACCACAATTAACTCGATGATCGCAGGTGAAAACAATTTAAAGTGCAGAGTTAGCTCGAACGAAAAGAAATTGACGCGTAGTAGTAGTTCTAGTTACGGGGGCGTGACGTAATTCGCTCTGATTGGTGTTCGCGTCTCATGGCGGATTGCTGTATTTTATTGTTTTTATTTTATTAAATATTAATCAATCACACATTAAAAAATGAAAATAATACAGTTTTCGATACCCTTGAATCCTATTTCATTCGGGAAAATCATTATTTTAATGATTCTAGGTTATTGTCATCATGCCTATTAGATTCTTAGCTTTGTAACATAAAATGTAATGAAATGAAATATGAAATAAATTCTCTGAATATCAATTTTAAGCTCGAAAGATCCCGTCTGATGAAGTCTACGCTCCGACCAAACCTGCTCCAAAGCGCCGTGGGACTAGAAAAGTTTCAGTTACATCTGGAAAATCGATTCGCTAGTCTGGAAACCACGTTAGACATTGATGAGGCCCTAAATAAGGTGGTGGGAATCCTACGGGAAGAAGGGTCGAAATTCTTTCAGCTGCAGCGTGCAGGTACGAAGTCCAAACTCTCGGTCGAGACTTCGACTTATGGACGAGAGAAGAAATGTTAGCCAGGCCACTTCGTTAGAGAAGCGGCCCCTCAATCGAAACATTAGCAAGCTGGTGCGGCGAGACCTCCGACACTCTAATACCCTCCGCATAATGGGGGCTATAAAGAAAAACCGGGGGTCAAAAGTCTTTGCCCAGCAATTGAGGAGGCCCCATCTGACGAAGCTGACTACATCCTCTGGCACCACCGTCACTTCAGGGCCGGAGATTCTCGCCGAGATAGAGGACTTCTATGGCCGATTGTTCGACTCGCATGCTTCACGACCCCAACCCAGTAGAAAGGATTCCAGGGCCACTTTAACCCGCCACTACACCGATGAGCTGCCAGACATCAGCCTCGACGAGATTGAGAATAGGGCATGCAAAAACCGGATTGATTAAGAAATCCGACATTATCGGGTTTTTTGTTTACAAAACCGGTGAAACCGGTTTAATCGGTTTTTTCGGTTTTTTTTTACTATTTTCATTAAATAAATCAGAAATATGTGTGTGAAGAAATGAAAATGCTGAAGTCTAATCAAACTATGTATTTGTAAAATGGGCATTTTTTTTAACTGAAATTTGACAGAGCTGAAAACATCATCTGGCAACACCGTCTCATCAGGGCAAGAGATCCTCACCGAGATAGAGCACTTCTATGGCCGATTGTACGACTCGCATGCTCCACGACCTCGACCCAATAGAGAGGATTCCCGGGCCACTTTAATCCGCCATCCACTACACTGATCGGGATTGCTCTCAGACAGCTTGAAAATGGAAACCGGGGGAGGACGGAGTCACTTCGGAGGAAAAGAGCCGAAGATCGAGCTCTGTGGCGTTCACTAGGGGAGGCCTACGTCCAGCAGTGGACGAGTATAGACTGATGATGATGATGATGATTATTTAAAAGTAAAAATACAACTGTTCAATTTTCAAATTTACCTCCGAATTTTTTTGAGAGCCAATTCAAATTTTCTTGTCTCATAAAAAAATTGATCTGCATCAGGAACATTTTCGTGCAATGATTTTTTATAATTTCAAATGTGGCTTAAAACCTGATGAGTCATTTGATCGACTTCGAATTGCTTTTATGAATGAAGGTTCTTTCAAAGGAAAGGACCTTCAAAAGCAACAATCTACCGTTGGTATAGCGATTTCAAACGCGGTCGTCTTACTTTGGCGGATGAACAAAAGAGTGGTCGTCCTACGACGGCTGTCATCGAAGAAAGTGTGTTTAGCAGTAATAAATTGAATTCAAGTAAACAGACGAATTACGTACGAAGAGATTCAGCATACTCTGCTGATTGGATCAGGAAGTGTTCCCAAGATTTTGCACGAGCACATTCGCGTAAGGAGGATAGTTTCCCGCTGGGTACCGCACAACCTCACCGAAGCTCAGATGCAGGCCCGTGTGGGTTGGTGCCGTGATATGATACAAAAATTTGATGCAGGCTGGTCACGGCGCATTTACGACATTGTGACAGGTGACGAATCCTGGATTTATCAATACGATCCAGAAACAAAGCGTCAGTCGATAGTGAAGCGATCGAGGAGCGCAGGAAAAAATTTGATCGCTAGTTTCTTCACTTTGATGGGGTACCCAATTTCAATTCCACTTCGAGACCAAAGCAGCATCAACGCCGAATGGAATATGACAAAATGCCTGCCAGAAGATTTTTCTGCAATGAGCAACAAGCGACCGAACACCGGGCTCCGCGGGTTCTTCTTCATCACGACAACGCCCGTTTGTTTCGGCATTTCTTCTCAGAGGTCGTCAGTTAGGAAATGGCGATGCCAACTAAAAAAAAATTTACATGACTTGTAAAAGTGTCTTTAAAAAGATCTATTTTCAGAAATAAACAATCATTTCATTTCAATAAAATTTGAAATACAACGTGTTTACACACTGCGTGCTAGAGTAATGAAAATTCATGCTTCTTGTTTAATCCACAACGATGTTGTAGGGGATCTAAAATGGCCCGAAATGGTTCGAGAAAAGTATAGTACGGCCGTGCCGCTTTTTTGCTCGACTTGGCGGGGGCACTACCGTTCCCCCAGATTTCATTCTTCTTACTTTAAAAAGGACGGACTTCCCATATAAACATTCAACCCCCTATTTCACCCTCTTAACGGGTTGATTTTAAGGAATCCCGAAATACTAATTAATTATTTCTAACCAAAAAGTTGTATATTAAATTGTATATCTCTAACTTTAAATATGACGGATTTCCATAAAACCGTTCATCCCACACTGACTTGTAGGTGTATAGGAATTTTAGAAATTCGACCGCTAAAGAGGTAAAATGACCCTTTAGCAGTTGAATTTATAACTTATGATGATATGATGATGGTACAGAAAAACTTGAAAATATAAATACTTAAATCGTTTTTTGGAATCACTGTAGGTTTGATGTGACTAAAAAATATCTTCCAAGAAATGCCAAACCAGATCCAGTTCATTGGCATCCAATTAACTCTACCAGTTGCATCTATACATTTTTCTTTGAAACCAGGACCTTGGGGAACCCTACATATTGTATTATTTGCAACAAGTTAAACTTATCGATATTATCAACAAATCATCTGGTCACGTCACTAACTGAGTGTAGCAAAACAAAGAATTTTCGAGAAGTCCTTGTCAAGACAAGACTTTGACGACCTGATTGGCGCAGAGGCTGAGCGACCGGCTTGTGCGTCTCGGGTTGTGGGTTCGATCCCCGCACGGAGCAAATATGTATACTTTTTTTTTTTTTTTTATCTCTTATTTTTAGGGGCTTTTACGCATGATATTGAGGGAATTTGCGAGTGATTCGGCAGGTATTGAGTATCACCACTTTCTGGAGCTATGCGCAATGTCTAGACGACTGCCGGCATTTCGTGCTCATACAAAGTAGTGCGTCCATTAGAATTTATTACACTATGGTAAAACCCACCTTATGTCTTTAATGTAAAGTCCACTTGTCCTTACCGTCTTTTTTAACCGTTGCCCCTCACTAGAATATTCTCCTGTATCGTGGGTGCGTTTACAAACACAAATGTACACATGCACAAACACCCAGACCCGAAACAACTACCTGTGGAACGTACAAATACTTGCTCAGTGCGGGGATCGAACCCGCAAACCGTGACGCACAAGCCGATCGCTCAGCCACTGCGCCACCGAGTCGTCATGAAAGAAGACTGACTGCCAAAGCTTCACCGGTTTCAAGCGAAAGCCGTACTGACGGTCATTGATGAGTTTGTTGCCTTCTAGGTGTCTTCGAAGTTGGCGGTTAAGCACCTGCTCCATCACCTTAGAAAAAGGGGAGTTATAGCGATAAGCCTGTGATTGGTAAAGTGATGGGTCTGATCAATCGGGCACTGGATGCACATTCACAGTATTCCACGAAGTCAGAACTCACCTGCTGCTATATAAAAGTGCGAAAACACGAGTTCGTACTGAACACTGCTCAGCAGTATAGTGCTTAAGCACCACTGCCATCCGGACTATTCGACTTATTAACGTCTAGGAATCGGAGCTCCTACCGGATCTGTCGTTTTGCGTCTCGAGCATGGTGTTGTCACACCTTGAGATGGTAACGCAGTACCTCCTACTGCGTTTCCGTCGCCTAAAGTCGAGTTAGAGACAAAGAGAGTACCCTCTCTTTAGCACTATAGGCCGAGTTCACCATCTGGCTTCCAAACAAACAAAAGTTACCCTTGGCAGCCTTAGCAAGCCAAAAAGCTCGTTTCCCAGAAGGATAGATGCATAGCCGCATACCAATTCTGTCAATGAATTTGAATTTGGCAACAGCGATTGCTCTATTACTGGATCTCGAGGTTAGCATTCAGTTTGCATCAAAGACCTTGAGGTCCTGTCTAGCCTGTCTAAGTCTCAAATGCATGAAAGTTCTAGCATCCCTATAAGGCCGGTTAAACCACGGTCGTTTTTTATTCCCCGGAACAGTTACTAGTGGGTTGTGGATGTAAAATTCCATACCCGCTATGATTGCTTCGGTTATCCAGATTCTCTTCCAAGTGATCTCATAAAAATATGCTAAATAGAGAAAATGTTTCTCTGACAGCTTTAATGGAATCATGATAAGCACTCCAGCGTGTTTCAGATAATCTTCTTAAAGTTTTTCCAACCTTTTGTATTAATATTTCATCATGAGGGTGGAAAAGGCTTTTTAACCTGGGATGATGTTTCCGAATCCATACTCAACATAATGTCCAATTCTTCAGTATTTCCTAACGATTAGTCCTATATTAGTTATCAGTGGCGTTATGCGAAACCAAGTTTTTGAAAACTTAAACTAATCAAAACTTATTTAAGATCGACCATGACTGAAGACCGACTTTCCAGTTAAGTAATTTTGTCCAGAGAAAGAAAAACAACGTTGGTTTTGGATTTTGATGACATAATATATATAAACTAAATCCAGAAAACAGAATTTGAAATGAGTATAATTTTAATTTCTTGTCTAGTGCCATTGCTTGTCTTTCTTACCTCACTTGTAAATGTTTATTAACATGGTAAAATATTGACTAAAATTTGATTAATACATTATGTTTAAAAATTTACTGGAGGGTATCAAGGGGGGGCCCAAAATTAAAGATCGCCCCGGGCCTCAAAAAGTTTTAGTCCGCCACTGTTGATAACCTCCTTCTTTTTAGAAGTCAGTTAAAAATACTTAAAACCTAAAATTTTCACCACCAACCCCTATAATGTGGCAAATCAAAATTTGCTGGGTCAACTAGTTATATATAAATATTTATGTTAGGTATATTTATTTACAAGGTACTTAAAGAAATGTTAATTTGCAAAAAAGGAGAATATAAAAAGAAGTCTAGTGTAGAATAATAAACAAAGAATGACAAAGAATCTCCAAAGATACTCTATGAAGAAAATAATGATCACAAAGAATAAGGGGGAGTAAAATATTTGTATGAGGTATTTGTCCAGATTCACCGGAGTATGCAAAGCTTATGTTTATAGATGGCTATTCCTCAGCATTAGGATATAAGGGGCTGACGTTATTAATGGATTATCACGTCACTGCAATACAGTATAAATAATACATTGTAATGCTTGATTCATGGAGACTATCGATATAAATGCATTTCAAGTAAAGAATCACAAATTTTCTTGTACTCATGATACTCTGGTACGTAAATATGAAACAGAATAGTATAGGCCATAGCTTAATAGCATTATTTAAAAATCGAGTAACTAACTATCAATGAATTATATTATTATATTCCAACTTAATGACGTTATTTGTGAATCAAATGAATTAAGCTACAAATGTTTCGTGCGGAACAATGATGTAAATATGTCCGTAAATCTTACCATGAGTTGCAGAGCGGTGCCGAGGGCGGGTGGCGCGGAGAGATCATCGCGACCGCTCATAATTTGACATCGCGAGCGAGTTCGCTACTGACGCAACGCAATGCCTTCACAATAAAACAAATACAGCACTCCCAATTCCACAGTCTGGGACACTAAAAACACTTAAATTAGAGATCTATATAATTTGCTGAAATTAAAGATTCTCATTTGACGATTCACAAACACACTTGAACATAATATCTTAGTAAATTACACAATATTATTTAATAATTATTCTGCACATTGTAAATCCATTGGTAAAAGAAACATCATAACCGGCCCGCTAACACCACACAGTAAACAATATTGAAAAATATAATGCAGCCGCCATATTGAATGGTATCAATTCGTACATATCGCGTTCGGTACTTATGTCAAAGTGTAATCTTTAATTATAATATCTAGTAAAATGCATCATAGTACAAGGTACACTAATATTTAATCACACTAAATAAATCCACAATGCCAATACAATATTTTTTAAACAAATTAATTATTTAATTTCGGCACCATTTTTGGATTTTTCAGTGTTGCCATAGTCAGTCATTGCTTGCTGGCATTTATATTTCGTCGCTTGGCATGTAGCATTTCGGAAATAATGCATATTTTATCAACCGAAGACGATACACAGAAATTTAGTGAAATTTAGCAAACGTCTCGCTAAGTCTACGGGTAGGCAACCCCTCAAATCTGTTGGAGGAATAGTAAAACAACTTTGCTTGGCCTCGTGTTAATCGCTGGTGTGCAGTATTGAATTTTATTTTTCCCGCGTACTTCGCCTTCTTCCTTTAGTCATTTACTAAATATGCTGTACTTCCCAATAAGCATCACTCATCAGTAGCGGAGATAACAATAATAGAACTTAATTTATTTATAATTTTAAAAGTAATCTAATTTATAAGTATCAATCCCCATCTCTCCTTAAAAGACAACGTGATTAAAGTATTTATATATCTGGCACTGGCAGTCTTCTTCATATTATTCATATTCATATTCATATTCTTTATTGCATACCATAATGTACAACAAGGTGGTGTAATTAGACAAGAATGATTATGGACCCTGTAGGGCACAGCAATTTTAGAAGAGAGGAGGATTTATTCTTATTTATATTATATTATTATTGTAATTATTATATATTATAAGTAATTTTAAATTTTATATTTATTTAAAAGTAACACGTGATATTATTGTTATTCGAATAATTTTATTATATATTTTATATTATTATTATATTATATATAATTATATTATATTTATAATGTTGCGTGCAGACAGGTCTAACGAAAAAACTCATCACAGAAAAAAGCATTAGTTTTTATTAAAATATGTTCATATATTACTGTTCTATCGTGAATTTTCAAATATTTTACCGTATCGATATCCACGAGCAGACTAGTGTTTTGATACTATAATTATTAACCGCTACTCTACATATTTATTAAATTTTTGTTAATATATTTTTTTTTTCATTTCAATGGCCTCACAAACCATTCCAGATAGAAAATAGTTTTCTTTTGTAACGGCTTTTAGCTTTTCAAGTAAATGATTATGATGTGTACATCATCATCAGCAAACTAATTAGGTTTTTCCTACTGCGGGTTGACTGACTTCACACGCCATCGAGAAAGTCTCTCAAAAATGCAGGTTTCTTCTCACGGTCTTATCCTTTATCGTATGAGTATGAGATGAATTCGCACATAACTTTGAAAAGTCACTGGTAAAAGAAAGCGAATATATTTTATAGCCACAATTGAGACGTACAAACTTACTCTAGTATAGGTAAATTCATAGGGTTTAAAGTGACGTAATAGATTACCGTAATGCCACTCCTTGTGTTCTTGTTGATAAATTCCCTGTAACGTGTCCTAACCTAACAAGTGTAAATTGTTTTTTTAAGCTATTGCATAGCTTCTACCGCGGGCTTTGAGCTTGACTCCGACCGGCACAGCGGTGATACTTTTTAGTTTTTTGCCATCTATCGATGAATAGCAGATCTTTAAATGAGTTTTGAAATATCACGCATGTCTCATTAGTTCTGCAAATCGCCTCTAGGTGGCATTGGTTATTTAGTACCTTTGTTTTTGATGTATAGGTTATACACATTAATACCGCGCAGAGAAAGTACATATGATATTATATCTATATAAATGTACATCGCGTGAAATTCGATGACCAAACTCTTAATATCGTTATTTTATTTTTTTGTTATTTTTGATAAAAAATGCTATGCAATAGCTTTACCGCGGCAGTCTCCGAGTGCCACACGTCTTTTTTTGTAAATCGTAGAGACTCAATTAATATCATCATATCAACCATTAGACGTCCATTGCTAGACATAGGTCTCCCCCAAGGATTACCACGACGACCGGTCCTGCGACACTTATATAATATACAAGTAGCATATTATTTAAGTGTGAATGTATTTGTGCAGTGTACCGGTCCCGATACGCGCGGATATAAAAAGCACCGTGTGTGCTTGCCAGACGCGTGACGTGGAACGATACGGATGTCGATGTAGTCAATGATGTCGGGGTGTAATGTATAAGTAGCAGTTGATGTTCAATACATAATCTGCAAATGAGCACCTGTTAATGCCCAGGTGAATCAGAATCAGTCCACTTGTGGAAGTTGTTACAAAAATGTGATTCTATTATTAAAGAAATATTCGAAAAATATTTATAAAGAGAATTAAATAATTTTATAGTTTTTAAGATATGCACCTGAATAATGCTTAATGCATAAACAATATTTAGTCCCAACTTAGTAAAATTCTATAGCGATGGCGATTTCCAAGTTAAAATTTAGGAACGACATTGTAAATACTAATGGATTGTAAAAACAAATAAAATTCACTACCATTGTATGTATATCTTGCCCATCAAATTACTGGATGAATGCTATCATCATTTGGGTCAGGCTCTTGAGGGCGCCGCCGATGCATATTTGCTGGTCCGGTTCCGTTGGCGTCACGCCACATCCAAAGAAGTAGTAGTCCAGCCAATAATACCACTAAAATACGCCACCGTGAGTCCTTTTCCATTTAAGTCACCTCTTATGCCTGAAATTAGCAGTCGTACATCAATCAAATACCAACAAAAATGCGTTTTCGAAAATGTCGCAGAATATTATTTTTATTATTATTATTTCGGTAAGGTAATAAGATATGGCGAAACTTTATTTTTGATAAGTACTATAGAGCTTAATATAAAGCCATGTCGACCTATGACCAACCTAGATCGAAGGTTGCATCACACAATGTTAAATTAACAAGTTCTAGGTATAGAACGGCCACCGCATACCCCTTGTCAATAGTTATCACCTAAACCCCAAAAGTTCAAGGTAAACTTACTGCTCACCGGTAAAGAAATAACAATATGTATAATATATATATATATATATATATATATAATACAAACATCCAGACAGGGCCAACAAAAGTCAGCGAAACCTATTCGTTGCCCTTTGTAGACCGGTCTGTATTTAGCATAAAATAACCTTTTGTGATCAACGAGTGAACATCACAGAGAAAGTCTGCTACGTTTCTGATTTACCCACAAATAATAATACCTGTTGCTCTTTGACCAGATTTTTACTCTTGTATCATTCGCTATTAACTTTATAAAAAACCCTGGTATGTAGATTTTTATCCTCAGCCAGTCCCATTTTAAGCATTTATTTTCATCATACTTTCAAGATTTGCATGTTATTACAGTTTACCATTATGCCATATACCGATGATTATATTTAAATACAACTAAAATCGGTTCCTGATTTAACTTCAAGTACATTCTTTGATTAATGCTTTATTTTTTTCAAACAAGCTTTTTTAATTTGGACTAAGGATTGATCCATCACGAACAACTCACTAACCTTTAAATTAACCTACTATTTATTAACATGACAATGAGAATATCCACTTGTTTATTATTTTACGACTAAATAACCATAGATCTAACAAGTGCTACCGATATAGATTAAAAAACCCAACGACTTAGTCAAGAACGGCCAAACTATAATCAATATTCTTTTGAACCGACTGCGAATAAATATTATTATTTATAGGATTGGGGCTATCCGGTCCCAATTTGGAGGATTGGGGATTTTCCCCTGTATTCATGCATGGTGCGTAATAACGCACCATGCATGAATAAATGCACTTAATTCAAGCGCGGATTTGGGTGGGGTGGGGGTCTTAGGTGTCATGACAATAATTAATAAGTGCCTTCTTAATATTATTTTAGTTTAAATAATATAAGTTATTTCATTCTCATTCTCCCCGTGCCCACCCCTGAATGGTCTAGTACCTACTGCAGTCAGGACGTTGGGCTACTGATATATATATATTGTGATATATATATATATATATCATATATACCTATATATATATAGGTATACATGGTGCCAACGGATCCCTATTACTAAACCTCCGTCATCTGGAGAAGAACTGGAGTGACCGACATAGCTCGCATGATCAGCTAGCTGAAGGTCCATTTTTTGAAATCCCGAAATTCGCGTTTTATTATTTCTAACCAAAAACTTGTATAATAATATGAAATTTCATATCTATCTCTTCAAAAATGACGGATTTCCATATAACCATTCATTCCCAATTTTACCCCTTTAGCGGTCGAATTTCTAAAATTCCTTTCTTAGTGGTTTTGTTAGTGGTGCGTACAAACTTAGTAACATGTTATATAACTTGTGTTTTATAACACGTCCACATTACGTAACATTGTTAAACATAATTCCAATCACCCCTAGACGCTCGCCCCTTATTATTTGGAACCTAAAAACATACCGGCGAAACGTGGATGTACATTAGTACACCTCTGCCTAACCTTTCGGGGACGACAGGCGTGATGGTATGTATGTATGTACCTATGTATTTAAAAATTTACATCTGTGTGTATTAGCTATATGAGAAAACTTTTTAAGCGTTGCGCAACCTCTAAATATCAATTGATTTTGGGCATGTGTGGGATCAAGAATTCGAGCAAAATAAAAAAAATGAAAATAATAGAAATTAAACACCCTACTATAGACGTTACGATTCTGGATGAGGAAGACAAGGGATAGATCATTGTGGAGAACACTTGGGGAGGCCTATGCCAAAGAGTAAGACAATCACGGAACCGGCGTCTGATACAAATAGCATTCAAGCGGTTGCTTTCATAAACAACCTTGCTTAATATTAGTAGTGCATGAGTAGTTATAAGATGAAATATAACATAAAAGATTGTTAATAAAGGCTTTATTTATTTATTTATTTATTAATAGACGTTAGCAACACCAAAGGTGTGCATTGCTGATCCTGTAAAAACCCGTCTAGGTTTCATGGGAGTTACAAAACTGACAGTTAACGGAATCCCATGCTGTCAGAATAGTCACTCTCCCAATGAGCACTGTTATCTTTACTGACTCGCGCAGAAACACATACTTCCCCAGTCGGGCAACTCAATTTGAACGAGGAATCTCGCTATGCCCCACCTCTCAGAAAATTGATGGCGAATGACTTTTGACTTAGCCATGAAAAAATATTATTTTGTTAGAAACACCTTAACCCACTTCAATAAGGAGGAGGTTTTTAATTTGACTGTATTTTTTATGATGTCTGTTACCTCATAACTTTCGATTGGGTGAACCGATTTTGATGAGCCTTTTTTTATTTGAAAGCTAACTAGTGCTTCCCGTGTGGTCCCATTACAATTTGATCCAGTTCTCCCATTACATTTTAAGTCAGTTTGAAATTACTGTAGTAAAAAGTCTATTCGGTTGATTTAATCTAATTTCATCATTTCTACTAATTAAATGTTTGTTTCGCTTATCATAGGATTTTTTCCTGTTACTAGAGTGGTTTGAGCTTTATTTCTTGTAGTGCTTACTATCAAATTGCGCGTGATTTATCAGTACAAACAATGGAAACAATAATTCTAGTGTAGTGGCGTGTAGCAAGGCGAAATTACAAAAAAGAATATGTTACAACATTTAAAGATTGTTTGCGTAGTTTATCATATACGAAACAATTGATGCAAACACTGCCTACAACGGAAACATTTTCACTGTTTTACGAATTATGCTTTCCAAAAAAAATAGTAACAATACATACAGTTGCCGTTTCTTTTTACTACAATATGTAGTAACTTTTTATATGAGTATAGTAGTAAAATTAGTAAATATGTAGAAATAAATAATATACTTGTACGAGTAAATAAGCAAAAATGATTTCAAGAAATCAAAACTATAACAATGGCAATTTATAATTTCTTGCATAAAGTCATAATTAATGTTGATAAGACTAACCCTGTTTGCACAATATTTTGTGGTATGACCCAGGCTTTCGACTATGTTAGACATGAAGCAATGTTCTTAAACCAATACAATCATACATAAGTAATAGAAAACAACTCAAGGAAATATCCTCAATAAATACAAATACTATGGAGAAATATTATACACATATGGAGAAATATTTCAATCGCATGAACGCGTAATTAAATACGGAGTAGGGTAGTGTGTTAGGATCCTTATTATTTATATTGTATATAAATGAATGAATTTTTGCTGATGATAGTACCATTACAATTCAATCTAAAAATATTAATAATTATAATAATGACATCAATAATTCACTGACATCAATCATTAGCTGGTTAGACAATAATAATAGGTTCTTCAATCAACGCTTATCAATTTGACGCAATGACACTATTTTACATATGCGCTACTCAAAAACTACACTAATGAGAAAAAGTATTTTTTGTACGGCTCCTTTAATTTTCAACAAGATTCCAAAATGTTGGAAAGAGCTGAACGCACGAATGCTGAAACATAAACTTGAATTGCTTTTAACAAAGAAAGCATACTACAGCATATCGGAATTTTTAAACGACAAACTTGAATAGATAAAAAATATGATTAACTTTGTAACTCTGCTTATTACTATTGAATTGATTATTGTAACAATTATTTTGTAAGGTGTCATTGAATGATGAAATTTGAAATGATTATAAACATTTTAGTAGGTACGCCGAAAAGGCAAAAATATGACTGAACTTTGTAATTATTATTTTACAACCTGCATGATTTATTATTTACACACATGTTTATACAAATAAAGAATCTTGAATCCTGAATCTAGTAATATAATAATAATTATAAAATAGTGGTAATACCCTATAATATGACCATAAATTCAAATATACTAAATTTTATACCATAGAGAAAAGTAATATATACTCTGTGTATCTTATACGGTATCTCAGTAACAGTACATTGTACAATCAACATCAATTTGATTGACGTATTTAAACGTTGTCGTCAGTCGTCGTTTTTGTGTTCAGATAACTGAACTTTGAATTCATTCACTATTTTTAGGACTCGAAATAGAACATTTAAATTATTACCTACTATTGTTCTAGTCAAAATTAATTTTCAGAATATTAGTGTTAGTTTGAAGATCATTAGTACGTAAAGCGAGCTTTTGTTTGTACAACAAATTAAGCAGTTGACAACGTTACAATACAATATCGGGGTATTGCTGGCGTTTAGTTAATTTAAAAAATATATTTTGTGCAAACAGATGTGTTGGCACGAAAGAAGTTAATTATCCTGCGTTTTACCGTACATTAAATGTAGGTGAGTGTGTAAAAACTAATAATGGCATTGCCACTTTGCTAATTACAACACAGGTAAGAGTAAACATCTATTTTTTAATAAAATCCCACTTTTTCTTAGTCATCGCAACACATGGTACGAGTTCTATTTAATATTCTTAACTATTGCCCCACACTTTCCGAATCGTAAGTTCACTTCTCATTGATCGGAACCTGGTTCTAGACTGTAGTAAAATCCTCATCATAATGTTTCGTGCCAGTGTATACGATAAACACATTTTGATAAGGGCGTTTTACGATTGTACAGCACTTTATAGCAAGCATCATTGTAATTTCAACTCACACAGCTCTTCTGGTGTGGAGCTTGCATTGCGATGTAACACAGAGAGAATGTCATGCAGGTGATCATGGTGTTATACTTAAATACGAAGTTACTTATAAATTGTTCCAGGATCTGTTTAAAAATCATAACAGGAACTGCTAAAAACAATCGTAAGTCAACATTACAATTTATAGTTCATTATTTGAGGCACACTACCTCACTGTTATCTTGATTGATTAATTATTTGTCTTCAATTATAATGTATAGCATTCAGTGGATTAGATCGTATTAATAAAACCAATCAGGAGAGATGAGCCTTCTCAGTTGTTACCACACAAATATGGAACATGGTACGAGGAAATAAGATTCTGCTATGGAAATGTTGCACATAAGAAGAATTAACAGTGTCATTAATTGATAAGCCACTACCTCACCATACCAATTGATTTTTATTGTGTTTATTAATTAGCTCTTGGGTTCAATAATATTTACAAACTTTTTAACATAACTACTTTTTTTAGTTGGTTTCTATGATTTAGTAGCTAGCTAGTTGAAGAGCTACGGGCTCTGTTGGCTTGCAGCCACCCCTTGAAGCAACTCTCGGACTAAGTGACTGTCTATGGACTAACTTAATGAGTGAAATATAAAAATGAGCCTGACCAAGGATTTGTGAACAGCTCATATTACCTTTCAAAGAATATTTTTTCTTTTCATAGGCAATAATAAGTACTTATGGAGTATCTGTGAACCTATTTACACTATCACTCCTTTCTGGGATTTTCATTTAGACAAAAGCTAATCTATGTGTATGAGGGTTACTTTCACCTAATTGCCTCCCTCAACTTAGCACGGCATCATGTGCGAAGCTACACGCTATAAGTCCTTCATCATCTACTTATGTACTTATACATACACTCCACTTCATCATATGTGTTTGACAAGGATACTCTAAGTTTATGGTATGCTACCCTAGGCACAACTTATAACATATAACCAGTAAACAAAAAAAAAGCATTTCCTGCTACTCAGTTTATTTACTTCTGCTCCATGCCTCTAAAAATGCTGAGTAGGCACATATGAGACACAACAATTTAAAATAGTATTTTAATTTGTATCGGCCAACAACTTACCTCCTCATTCGTCATCGGGTGGCCGTATGGGGTCGGTGCAAAGTTTGCAGCTTGCAGTTGACGTCATCCATGTGTGGCAGGCTCGGGAGGGCAGCAGCGATGGGGCGCGGCGCGCGGTGGCGCGTGGCGGCGGCGCTGGTGGCGGGCGCGCTGCTGCTGTGGGCGTGGCGCGGCGGCGCGCGGCCGGCCGGCGCGCAGCTGCGGCGCGAGCTGGACGCGCCCGTGGAGGGCCGCGAGCTGCCGCTCATCTTCATCGGCGGCGTGCCGCGCTCCGGCACCACGCTCATGCGCGCCATGCTGGACGCGCACCCCGACGTGCGCTGCGGCCAGGAGACGCGCGTGGTGCCGCGCATCCTGCAGATGCGCCAGCACTGGATGCGCTCGCAGAAGGAGAGCATGCGGCTGGAGCAGGCGGGCGTGTCCAAGGCGGTCCTGGACAACGCCATCGCCGCCTTCTGCCTGGAGGTGATCGTGCGGCACGGTGAGACGGCGCCGCGACTCTGCAACAAGGATCCGCTGGTGCTCAAGATGGGCACCTATGTGTTGGAGCTGTTTCCTAACGCCAAGTTCTTGTTTATGGTGCGCGACGGCCGTGCTACCGTCCACTCTATCATCACCCGCAAGGTATGTCAGCCTAATTTCCTCATTAGCTCTAAATTGCATTTTGTACTATTGGCTTTCACAGCATTACATACGGCGCTTCATACGGATTGTCTAATAAAAAATCCTCCTTCCTCCTCCTTGAATCATTTTAATTTATGGAGGGAAGGAGGTGGTAGTCTGTCCATTGGAAAAAGAGGATCCTTCAGGCGAAATGTTATGCCTGGTGGACTACTGCCAAACGGTTGATGTTGGGTGGTTGTATATATGCTATCTCGCGTGCAAATTTCACTTGTGCGATGTAAGATTATTAATTAGCTTCGTCGCTGAGTACGTACATAGTTCTTATGTGGTGAGATAGATGTCGCTACAATCTTAATGAAGCACGAAGTATTTAAAGATATAACGCATCGTCGTCACGTACACTCGTAGGTACGCACGCAGAGAGTACAGTCTAGCGGTCAGCTTGCGATTCGAATATCAATATCCCCACATCTTAACAACCCCTTAGCATAGTTTAGTGGAGGGGAACACCCAAATACTCCGAAATATTTTATTCCGAATTTCGATGTTCCGAATTTCACAATACCTAAGAATTATAATGTCTATTATTAAAAATCACTAAATTAATTTTACCGAAAGTCGTAAATGCGATTTTGAGTTTTCCGATTTTCATACGTACGAAGAATTAAATGTTCGAAGGGTTCTCGGTCCGAAAAACGACATTCCGATTTTCAATACTTCGAATAAGCTAAAAGTCAACATGTTGTGTTACAAAATTTAGTGATAGAAACGAATCGCTGCAAAACCGACTTCACGTGGTCTTGTCTGCCCTACCCTAGAGTGTAATTTAAGCCCGCGTAGGCGCGGAGGGGTGGGGCGGCCCGCGAGCTAAGGAGCAGGTGGTTTGAAGGCACACCGCAGCTTCGGCTCGCCGGCCAACCTCAGCCGCGGCGGTGAGCGTTAAGACCATCTGCGACGATAAGCTCGCGTGGGACCCGCCCAAACCCCGCAGCGCCGGAGCCGTAACAGAAACAATGCTTGCAGCATGTTGCATGCCTGCTTACATGCTGCTTGCCTGCTTGCATTTTGCATGCCTGCTTGCATGCTTGCTTGCATATTGCATGCGGTTAGGTATTCGGTATTTCATAATTGTATTAATCGGTATTTTAATAATCGGAATTCGTATTTTTTATGTTTCGAATTATCATTAAGTCGGACTTTTTGTTATTCGATCTATTGAAACTCGGTATTTTGAGAATAGTAATTATAAACGTTAGGAATATTGAAATTTAGGAATTATAAAAATAGGAGTAATGTCAAGTCGGAGTTGTTATATTAGGAATTTTGAATCATTCGGAATTATGAAAATCGTTATTTTGAAGCATTCGGAATTATGAAAATCGTTATTTTGAAATTCGTATTTGTGACTGACGGAATAATGTTTTTCGTATTTATTCAAAATTCAAAATAATTTATTTCAAGTAGACCAGTATAACAGGTGCTTTTGAATTGTCAAACTAGTTGCACGGTTCCAAAAAGTAGGTCTATGGAGAAGAACCGGCAAGAAACTCCATAGATACTCTTTTAAATAAATAAAAATTACAATATAGGAAGTCAATTCCTTTAGAATTTTAATTTGCAACATCAATATGAGAATAATGCAGTTTGATGTTAAATGTATGAACTATTCACCCAAGACAAAATAAAACGAAATCAGAATGCCACCGTATGTATGAGTCGACCAGCCACCACCGACAGCACCCGTTCACGAGTATGACGTGTGTATCAGCGTCGCTCTACTCAACCATGTTGTAGGGAATCAAACGACCCGACACACAACGCCGCCATCGGCAGGACATTTTAGTGAGCATGACAAACTCAAACTGCTCGGCAGCCTGTGGGCATTTTTACATTTTACAAAAGCAACATCAAGGTCGACATCAGTCTCATATTTTACAGGCTACTTATTAATTAATAAATACAACAGTAATATCTCTCTTGAATACAAATCTCATGTCACTTATGTGATCAATAATAAATTAATATAATAAGTTAAGATATAATATAACTTAACATGTCAATTAATAAAATAATCAGGAAATGTCAAAATAAAAAAAAAATACAATAACAATGTCAATTTCACTCCACATCATCACAAAATAGCAATATTAATTCAGTCTGATAGCCTCGTTCACCAGAACAGCTTAATCCCAGGCATTGTTATCTTCCAAGAATTCTTTCAGCGTATAATAACCCTTAGCACAAAGTCTACGCTTAACCACAGATTTAAATTTATTAAGGTTCAGTTTCTGTATATGGCCTGGGATTGTATTGTATAAGCGTATACACAGACATTTAAATGATTTACTAATCTTTTTGAGCCTAGTTGAAGGAATAATGTATTTATCTTTATTCCTAGTATTAACATTATGAAAATCACTACCCTTTTTAAAAAGATTGATATTTATGTGAGCATACAACATATTCTCATAGATATACTGTGATGGGACTGTCATGATATCAATCTCTTTAAATTTTTCCCTCAGTGAATATTTGGGTCTTAACCCGTAAATTGACCTGATAGCCCTTTTCTGCAGCACGAAAATAGTCTAGATGTCGGCAGCATTCCCCCACAATAGAATACCGTACGACATCACACTATGAAAGTAACTGAAATAAACTAAACGAGCTGTATCTACGTCAGTTAAGCGACGAATTTTTTTAACAGCGTATGCCGCAGAACTGACCCTCTTGGACAATTTCTCTATATGTGGGCCCCACTGAAGCTTAGAGTCCAAAGTAAGACCCAGAAATACAGTGGTGTCCACAAGGTCCAACTGCTTGCCATTAATGCATACACTGGGCAACATCTGTCTTACGTTAGGTGTAGTAAACCTTATACATTTAGTTTTACTTTCATTTAAAAGTAAGTTGTTTGCATTAAACCAGTGTACCACTTAAAAGAGAGCGCTGTTAACATCGTCAAAAACCATTTGATTGCGTTTAAGTTTAAATAAAAGTGATGTGTCATCTGCAAACAGCACTATCTCGTGATAATCTCCTATTAGATATGGCAAATCGTTTACATATATTAAAAATAAGAATGGGCCAAGAATTGAACCCTGAGGGACTCCCATTGTAACCACAGACCCCGAGGATCTCATTCCGTTGACGTCCACTTTCTGAATCCTATTACCCAGGTACGAAGTAAGAAGATTCAGCGAAGTGTTGCCCATACCATAGTGGCGTAATTTCCTGATCAAAGTTTCATGAATAACACAATCAAATGTCTTAGACAAATCGCAAAATATGCCCAGAGCATCGTGCGATTTCTCCCATGCATCAAAAATATGGCCTAAAAGTTCAACACCGGCGTCGGTTGTTGAACGACCCCTGGTAAAGCCAAATTGCTTTCTATTTAAAAGATTATTTTTATTAAAGAACCGTTGCATTTGGTCTAACATTAATTTTTCAAAGATTTTACTAAATGTAGGTAGCACTGAGATAGGTCTATAATTAGTGGGGTCGGATGTGCTGCCAGATTTACAACAACGGTATTATCTTGCTATATTTCATAAGATCAGGAAATTTGCCACAGTCAATACAGTCATTAAAAATAAGCGCTATAATAGGGTAGGTGCTACAGTATCAATTATAGACTTAGTACCGTCCACGGAATTACCCCATAGGTCTAAAGTCTTTTTTACATTTAACAGATTAAAAGCTTTGATAATATCTGTATAATTTATCTGTTTAAAGTGAAATTTAACATTACTAGCTTTGACATTTTCTTTGAGTAAGGACTCCGCGACAGTGGGTGATGAGTTTAAGGATTTAGTAGTTGAAACAGGAATATCTGCGAAAAAAGTTTCAAACACTGTGGCGACATCAATGTCTGACTTAACTATGCTATTGTTAATATTCAGGTTATATTCACTGTTTCTGCCACTAACTCCTCCCGTTTCACTGTTAATAATATTCCAAGTAGTTTTAATAATATTCTTACTGTTTTTTATTTTCGAGCTTAAATAACGAGACTTGGCTATACATCAAACTTTTTTAAATAATTTCGAATAGTTTTTGACATATATTATGTACCAAACTCAGGGGTGGTAATATATGTACGGTCATTGTATAGCTCATAAAGTCTTTTCCTACTAACATGAATACCAACAGTGGCCCATTCACTAAAAGGTGCATTACCATCAACCGAGATAGTTTTGGGTTAAATTCTGTACAATATATATCAAAAAAAGAATCATAGAATTTATTGGGATCATTATTATATAACAATAAAGGTAATTTATTACAATATTTTTGTTTAAATTTTTCCAAGCGATCTGCAGTTTTTGGGTTGATTATAATATCTCTTTTAACCACTACCTTATTCTCATTTTTAATAGTAATCAACTGACCTTTATGTAGTGTAACCTTATTGGCGATATGTTCTTTATTCGACTCAGCGAGTAATGTTGCTCGGCTCGACACGTTAACACGTTAAACTTCTCTCAACATAGAGTTTTGTCGGCGCCGCTTTGTCCCCACGTGTTATATTGATCACTTACACTTACGCGAATATTAGACATTGAAATAAAACCACTTTTTACGTATTTTATCGCGGTATATTTATATTATTATATTAATTATAACTTCAAGATGACTAACACCTCTGTTGGCCCGTGGCCATGGATGCTGTTAAGGATCCGAAACGTCGGGTTAAAATAATATCAATATACCGCGATAAAATCCGTAAAAAGTAGTTTTATTCAATGCCCACGTGTTATGTTTGATGTTAAGGAGCACTTGTCGACTCAAAAACAACTAATTAAGTAGATTGACGATGAACAGCAATGATTACTTAGGCGTTTTAGGTATAGGTAATGATTAAATATTATTGTTACGTTCGTTACTGTGATACTGATAACGTGAACTGTGATACGGAAAGTAATGTGAGATATTCAATAACCTTTCGTGTAGTTCATAACTTATTTGAAGTACAATGCTAATTATTCAGACAGTATATTATATTATGTTTTATAAAATGTATTCTCAAATGTTGCTTCCATTTTATTAATCAATGAAGTGAATTCGCTAACTTAACGCTTAATTAAACTAACAAGTTAGCGTGACAAAGAATTTGAATCGCTAATCACATTGTGTATGTTCAATTTAATTGTAAAATTTTCACTCATTGTTTTAGGTCACTCACACGCAGGCTTAATTATAGGTATAATAGAAATACTTGACGTAACACTCGACTACTTCTACGTCATGATTATGCAAACTTTATCGGCTTCTAGTCTACTTAAGATTTTACAGAAAATACAGAAATAATGCTTGCAATTCTCAATTGTATTCAGCTGGCGTGCTGTAGTCCGCTTCCTCAGCTTGTGTGCTATTCCTTTGTCGAGAGCCAGGAGGTCGTGGCCGGTAGCTCGACAGTGTTCGCTCGTTATAAACGTTGCCTTTTCCTGGAGTTTCTTAACTTGTCTTTTTCTCTGCCTATCTGATCTCGAAGCGGTATTAACTAAGGTTTTTCTGCAGACCTCTTTTCCTATTGAGATGTTTGTTTTTTAGCGGAGAGGTCTCGTTAAAGGCCCTCTTTGTGCCTTTTCAAAGTATATATAGGTATGTAGGCACATATCAATTCATTAACCGGCCCATGACTGGGAACTGTCAATCGAGAGGTATAAGGCTATACCCGACTACAGCCATTGGCAGACTTTACACGCCACCCAGAAATTCTCTGAGGCATGCAGGTTCCTCACAATATTTTCCTTTACCATGCATGCGATAAATACACAAATTACTTTGAAAAGTGGGTAGTGCTCGCGAACACGTGAACTTACAATGTAGTGGTAGATGAATCCATATACATCTTATGTGGTGTGTTCAGGTGACGATAACAGGGTTCGACTTGTCGAGCTACCGGCAGTGCCTCACCAAGTGGAACCACGCGGTGGAGCTGATGTACCAGCAGTGCAAGAGCATGGGCCCCGACAAGTGCCTGGTGGTGCGCTACGAGGCGCTCGTGCTGCGGCCGCGCGCCACGCTGCAGCGCGTGCTGGACTTCCTGCAGCTGCCCTGGCACGACGCCGTGCTGCACCACGAGCGCTACATCAACCAGCCCAACGGCGTCGCGCTCTCCAAGTAACGCCATCTCACACTATACTCCCTCGCTAGTACCTACTCTGCGCTAGAAATGGCGGAGTCTTGGCATCAGTGCTGTGTTCTTTTACGCAGGTCCATGCACATGCACGTGTCGGCCTATACATCGACATAGCTATTTATTACGTAAAGCACATCTGCCGCGTCGGCGCAAGTACCGCGGCGACTGCAGATATAGGGGTAAGTGATGGTGATATGCTGTAAATATGTGTTGCAGCGTGGAGCGGTCGTCGGACCAGGTGGTGCGGCCGGTGAACCTGGACGCGCTGGACAAGTGGGTGGGGCAGATCCCGGCCGACGTGCGCGCCGACATGGCGGAGCTGGCGCCCATGCTGTCCGTGCTGGGCTACGACCCCTGGGCCAACCCGCCGCGCTACGACGCCACGGCCGACGCCGCCACCGAGCCGCGCCCGCCCTAGTCGCCGACGCCGCCCGAAGTCGCCCGACACCGCCCGAAGTCGCCCGACGCCGCCCGACGCCGAAACACGTGCAATAAAACATAACTCCGTAACATAGTATTTTATTACGAGACCACCGCGCGTCAAGCTGTTGCCATCTTTATAAAGTAATTGACAAACTAATAGTAGGGGAGCCCTAGAAGGGATTTTTGGATTTACTCGAGCGCGGCAGATTAATATAAGGGAAGATACCTTACATATTGATAAGTACCTGCAGTCAGTATGAGTCCTTAACAGTGGTGGGTGTACTCAGGGGACCCGAAAAAAAAAACAACTATTTGAAATACTCGAGCGCGTCAGGTTAAGATAGGGGAGGTTAATTACTTGCTAAGGAGTACCATATTCGCTAATCTGACGATTCAAGCGTAACCTGAAGGGGTGGGAGGGTAACAAAGTTGTAAAAACTGGACTTACTCGAGCGCGGTCGTTGTTGTATATATGTTAGAGGTAATAATACCAGAATAACCAAAAAGTATAATCTGACGATTTTCGCAAGCTGGGTGCAATAAAAAATGATAATTAAGATCAAAATCGAAGATTTTAAATTTTTGTAAATTCGCTGCGAGCTTAGTACACTTCCAAATCGTCAGAATAAGAAATGACAGTATCTGTAACACCCACTGAACACCCCCTTTGAAAATCTGACGCGCCGGACTATTTTTTTTTTCTTTTTTAATTTTTGACCCCTCCCGTACGAAAATCGTCACATTACTATATATTTTGGTTAACCGACATGTTGCCGCCTGAGAAATATCAATAACAGTAGCGCGTATGTCACTGTTTCTCGTTTAAAAATTTTGAAAATCTGTATGCGCTTCCCCCACCACTAAAAGTGAAAACATTACAGGACAATTTTTTCTTCCTATCATCTAATCTACCAATTCTAATAGGTTTTCGCGACGTTCGAGTAAATCCACATTTAGCATCGTGGGCTCCCCTACTATAATTGTGTACGACGATTGATGCCACCGCCGGCCGGCGGCGGCGGCGGCATCAATTTCGCTATTACCAAAGGGGGAGGTGGATTCTGCTTAGATATGGTACAGTGCAGTTAACACCTTGTGACTTACTACAATATTAATATTAAATAAACTTCTGTGAATAACTCCCTTGGTGATATTGTAAAACTATGTAAAATTAATGAAACTTGTCCTTGTGACGATTGTAAATTGTATGTTTGGATGTTTCCTTGTAGTATTGTATTAGTAAAACTAATTACAATGAGGTCTATAATATTAATCGATAAGGAAAACAAGGTACTTACAATTAGTTGGAGCTACCAAATTACTGTTTGTTATCATAATTCACCGAACATGGTTATAATTTATTTGGATAGAGTATTAATTGTGGAAATATAGCAATAGACTATTTTAAAACAGGACTAAATTTATTTCATGCTGTACTACTATCTTTTTTTGTACGATTTATATGTATGTAGTGAAATTAAAACGCCGCCGCCCGCCAGTCCGTCGAACAACTTGAACAGCGCGAATAAATTAGTTTGGTAACAACCGAATCTACACGTCGAACAGAGAGTGGCAGGCGGGGACTCTACGAGCTAGTCATCTCTCTGCCTCTGCCATCGACAGACAGCGCTCTTTACTATTTCGTACGAGGAAATAATAGAGTAAGATCCCAGGGCCGCCAGACGTCACGTATTTTCTGACGAACCAAATGTGGGTTATTGAGTAGTGCTAGTATGTACGAACGTAAGAACGCATGCCTACTAGGTAACTTGCCTAGTGGGCCAATTTTCAGGTAGGTATCAGGTAATCAAGGTACATACAAATATTACTTACCTCACGTAAATTCTCCAAGCTGATTTTTACGTATATTGTAGGCAATATCCTTAAAAATTAGTCGCCAATACTCCCAGACACTTTCCGTCGGCCGTATTGCTTTGCAGACGCTTTAAAGCTCCCGAAGGAATTAATTAACTTCACGTAAATAAAAACCCAGGAAAATCGAGGGCAACCCTCAAATTTTATAGGCAATTATCACATTTTCGATATATTTACTATAATTGTTCCAGTATTTGCGTCTGATAATCATCATTTGATGTTGATGAGCTGATGATGGAAGGTAGAACTCCTCAACAGTTAAGAGTTAAAAGAAAATTCTTTCAGTTATAGGCATTTATTACATTTACATGTATTCTCCAAAGCTGTTCAAGTATTTGCATCTGAAAATCACCATCTCATGTAATGATCTGATGATGGAAGGTACAACTCCTCAACGGTTAGGAGTTGAAGGAAAAATCTTTCATAATTATAAGTATATATGCATCGATAGTTGTATTCTATCAGGCTATTAGATTAACCAGGTATGAAAAGTTTAATATATATGTATACAACACTAAAAAGAAAAAAAAAATTAATAAAAAAAAAAAAGAAAAACCAATTTCAAAAACTAAAAAGCAAAAAATAACTTCATACAATTTTACCTTTTATTAGTTTTAAAGGTATAAAGTCGGTGCCGATGATGTGGTGGTTGTAACTACCCCGCTCAAGGTCACTCGCGGAGAGTGTACTTACTATTACGTTTGGCTTGGCACCGACTTCATACCTTTAAAACTAAAGAAAAGGTAAAACTGTATGAAGTAATTTTTTGCATTTTAGTTTTTGAAGTTGGTTTTTCTTTTTTTAAAAAGTTGATATTACGCATACATTTACTCTACAATTAAATAAAAGTTATTGTTATATTCATTATCAGAGATTGGAAAAGTAAGTGTATAGACTGTATAGTTAGGTACCTAAAGTTCGAAGAAAGTATTACGAGACAAGAAAAAAAGTTGTAGGTACCTAGTAGAGAATTATATCACAGAAATTTATGACACTATACACTTTACCAGTGACCGACTACACTTGTAGGGGGCAGCTGCCCCGCCCTATGTGTAAAATAAAAAAAAAATACCCACCATCTGTACCTAGGCACAGAAGCAGTAGTAGTAATAAGGTCGTAATCAAAGACTACAAACTATAATATAATATAGCAGAAATAAACGCTCTCGGCGCCTGCCATCTAGCGCGCGACAGCGTAACTGTGCGCAGCGGTAAAGTCCCGCTGCCCCTAGTATTGTTAGTAATAATCCGATAGATAGCGCTACTTGTGATCCTTCGAGTAACTAGAGTTGACCATGTTTACAAACTAAGTTGAATGATAAATGCTCTGAAATGTAAGTTTGTACGATTTTCTTACAGAAATATTCATGACTCAGGTTAACCGTGGTCACTCCCCCGTCCCCCATATACGCCTATGCCCAAGACAGGAACCTTCTGTTAGAAAGTTTGAAAGTTTCTCCTAGGAGTTTTTTTAAGACCATTTGTTTAATGATGTAAGACTGGGAGAGACGCGCCGCATTGCCAAAGAAAAAATATGGTTCTTATGTTACCCGGTATTACATATAAATATGTTAAATATCCGCCTCGTTAGCGAAGAAAAGTTAGAGTTGCATTCAACGATATGGGACTTGGAACTCAGATCTACACTCGTAGATAATACAAATACAACATACGTAAGTATATATTTGTTTCTGTTTATTATTATATAGTATAGAATTCATTATTGAAATCCTTCCCCCATACTAATATAAATAATGCGAAAGTTTGTCTGTATGTCTATTACCTACCTCTTCACTCTATAACCGCTGAACCTATTTACTTTAATCGACATATAATACTAATATATTATAGCGGAAAATTTTGTTTGTTTGTTGTTTGCATGAACGCGCTTTATCCAAGAACTACCGGTCCATTATTAAATTTCTAAAAAAAAAAATTTAGCTTTTTAAAAACGCGTTACGGGCTTTATGAGAATCAATGAAAAATTTTGCCAATATGGGGTAATTAAATAAATACACACTCTATTATATTCATAATGTGAAATTAGTATTAGTAGTTTAGTATAGTATTATGTACCTATTTATATAGTTATATACATATAATATAAATTATAATAATTTATAATACGCATTCATGTCTCAATGCATGGGTTCTTGTGTTCCTTGTGGAGTAGAGTAAAAGTGCAGTGAGTATGATCGTGGCCGGCGGCGGCGGCGGGGAGCGGCGGCTGCGGGCGGCGGCGTGCGTGCAGACGTGGGGGGCGTTCGCCCCGCGACCCGCCGGAGGCAGTCAGTCAGCTGGCCGCGGCCGACACTCGCTCGACTTGACAGCAACCGAGTACCGAGGAGCGATTCGCCGGCAGTATCGCGCCAATTCTCGAGGCGAGAGGTCGCGTGCGCTGTGCCTTGGACCTTGTAACACGTGTTTATTATCGTCTTTGTGATCTCGCCATAGTTGACGGAATATTACTTTTGTAATTATTTGAGTATTTTACTCTTGGTGGCCTTGGTAAAATATTTAATAGTTTATTAGTGCAATATCAGGGATCAGGGCCAGTTAGTGTGTGTGCGCGGTGCTGCGATGCAGGCCCAGCGGCCGAGCGCGAGTCGTCGCTGCGATCGGTAAACCTACTGAGAGATGTCGAACATTATCAGTTTCCTGGCAGCCTGGAGCATATTATGGGTGGCGGCGGGCGGCGTGAAGCCTTCACCGTTGTTCGTCCCGCGCTGCTGTCCGCTTGGCCAGGAGCTCACAGCTGATGCACGGCGGGTGTCCGTGTTGGCGTCGGCGGCCACAAGCACGGCTTGCGGCCCCATCTCCGCCCCCGTAACCTGGACTCCGAGGATATATGCACCGGCGCGGGGAACGTTCCTGGAACCAGGTTTTCTGCCGCCCCATTGGCATATTATGGAAGGGAAGCTGCCTGCGTGCGAGATGCTGCGCGTGCTACCCGAACATGCGGCGCTGTACGCTCTGCTCGCTAACAACGGGTCCATGTTGCTCCGCGGAGCGTCGATGCCGCTGCCGCCCGAGCGCTACTGCACCGACGTGGCGGCCGCGCTCGTGTGCGCCGAAGACGCGCCGTGGGAGCCCGCCAAGTGTTGCGCCGAAGGACGCGCCTTCGACGGCACGCGCTGCGTGGAGCACGAGGAGCGCGGGCACGAGGCGCTGGCGGAGCTGCGCGCGCTCGCCAACGGCAGCGCCGTGGGGTTCGGCTGGCCGGCGTGCGCGGAGGGCTCGCGCTACGGAGTGGCGGGCGCGCTGCGGGGCGCGCGTCTGGCGGCGCGCGGCGCGCTGGAGCTGCGCGCGGCGGGCGGCGGCGGCGAGCGCCTGGCGCCGGGCGCGTGGTGCGCCGAGGCCGTGCTGGGCGAGGCGGGCGCGCGCGTGCTGGCGTGCGAGGCGGCGGCGCGCTCGCTGAGGCCGACGCAGGCCACGCGGCACGCGCTGTACGGCGCGGGGCTGGCGGTGGGCGCGGCGTTCCTGGCGGCTACGCTGGCGGCGGGCTTCGCGCTGCCGGCGGCGCACCACGCGCTGCACTGGCGCTGCCAGACGCACTACGTGGCGGCGCTGATGCTGGGCGACGTGCTGCTGGCCGCCACGCAGCTGGCGGGGGACCGCGTGCCGCCCACGCTGTGCCGTGCGCTGGGTGAGCTCTCGGAGTAGTGTTGTGCTCTTGTCGTGCGTGTTTCCGTGTTTGCTGACGTGCCCGTTTGTTCCATGTGCCGGATGCAGCGGTGTGTATGCACTTCCTGTTCCTGTCGGCGTTCTTTTGGCTCAACACGATGTGTTTCAACATCTGGTGGACATTCCGGTGAGTACTATATTGTTTGTATTCAGTTTCCGTATCAAAATCACAAAAACAAGCTAACCGCGATGTCTGTTTGTCTGCTTGTGTATCACGATGTGTCACTTTGACTACACAACGAAAGATGGAATTAGTTAATTCGGTTTTATTTTAACTTTTGTACATTTAGTGAAGTACCTAGATATAACGTAGAGTTAAAACAAAAAGCCGTAGTTATATCATTTTACTGATTCCACTATCTGAATTGACTAAGCTCTACTTGGTTACAAAATAAACACAGAAAGCTAAATGCCACCTATACGTGTGTCCCACCGCTACAGCTGTGAGCGCTGAACCGCACTATAGTTTACTTCATTCTTTATCTGCGAGAAGATATACATGAAAGATGTGTGCAGTATCACTAAAAGTCTGTAATACTAAAATTGAAGCTCGTTTTCAAAAGCGCTGATCGCGCGTTGATGTCTTATACACTAGACTAGAACTAAACAACATAATAATATGTTTTTATTTCACCTAGTCTGATAGCGAGCCATCACGACTCTTAGAATAGAAAAGAAAGTAGGCACATGGTATTTGTGTCGATTTATTGAAGTAAAGTTGTTTGAAAACCCCATGGACTCGTTACGCAAAGGAAATGTATTCCATATTGACATAGGAAAAAATTAATACAAATTTAAAATTCACAAAAGTATTGACTAAAGTCTGTAGTAAGTAATTAATTACATAGCTTCAAACATTGGGTCTGTGTTGTAATTAACCGGCCACAAATCCAAACTCTGGCCACTGCTACTGATACAAATTTCGTTTACTACATACTAAAATCCAAAAAACGTCTCGCCTTACGAACCGAACCTTCTACACGTTGTCCTCGTGTTGTTCGATACAATCTTTTCTAAATAAACTTGATTTTACGGACATAGGAGTGGACATTGCGGACAATTAGTGTAATCCGGCCAACCCACATAGGGCTCGCAGTTTTGGGATTAATTTTAGTTTATTGTCGATGTCGAGACTTACGATGCGGAATGTAGTAACTAGCGGAGACGCCGCAAGTCCTCCAAATCGATACATCAAACTAAATTGACGTCATAGTTTATAATTCACGACGCTTTACTTAGACAGTAGCCACCTCCGATATAAATTTTAACAGTAAATAAATAAATATTTATGGACATTATACACAGCGCCATCTAGTTCCGAGCTAAGCAATGAATCAAATCAAAATATCATTTATTCAAAGTCGGCCAAATTTAATGACAGCCCCAAAAACGCCCGCCCTTCACCGCTTCCTAGTGTTTTTGCTGCGAAGAAGAAGCGGCGCAACAAACTCCCCAACAACACAGTTCTATCTGTTAATTAATTTAATGATTCTATACAATGTTACATTGAGGCTTGTGTTACGGATACTAGTTGGTTGATACACTACATATATATATATATATATACCTATATGTATTTTGTGTAAATACATACATATAATATAGATATACATGACTCACACAAACATTTGTCCCTCCTACGGGGATTCGAACCCTGCACCCATAGCACAGAAAGCAGTGTTAACTACCGCTGGACTTAATGGGTCGTCGTTAATTTTAACAGTATTCGAATCAATTTTGAAGCATTCCAGATTCATTGTCATATACATATTTTCCTCCTTTATAAATACAAACATAAGAATTCGTCAAATTAAAATGTTATTTGAAGTTGCGCTAATTAGTAGATCATCAATAACACAATTGAGCAATATAATCCCATTAATTTGTAACAAAACTGAAACGAGCCGGTATTTTTGAAACCGGTTCCTGGCTCCGTGTATAACTATAGCAATCGAGCAAACAGCTAGATCTAGAATATTGCCAAGTTTGTATTGATATGTTTATACATCGTCAACATAGCTGTGTAATGTTATACATATTGTTAATAATTTATTTGACTGACTTTAGTATAGTTAGTGCGCAATTACTGTAACATTGTTATTGGCACATTGTCATTAGATCTACTGAACCAAATGAGTCAAATCGTACGTTTATTTTTTTAAATCGCATTACTACGTCTAGCTCCAGGAAAAATCAGCCTTATCAGACGGACAGAGCCTACCTATTTCAGTTCATATAATACGGCGGACTCGCAACATACATTAACATATATAAAAACTAGCTGATTCTTGCGATATCGTCCGCGTGTGTATTTAAATTGTAAATAAATATTCATCAGTCATACTTAAGTCCCGCGGTAATATTCCTGCAAAACCCTAATTCGTTTCTTTTTGTTAAATTAAATAGCTGACATTAGCTATCTGCGAGTGAATGTCCCGTAAAAGTCGGTCCCACCGTTTCAGAAATTGGCCGGAACAAACAGACAGACGGATAGACAAAATAATTTAAACGATATTTTTTTGATGTAAGTATCTTTGCGAAGTATTCTTTGCATGCATTTTAAGGAAATGAAAAAGTTGTATGTTTAAAATTACAAACAGACACTTCAATTTCATTTATTTGTATGAATTTTGACGTGTATTTTCTACAAAGAAAATACAATTAATATGTATAAAAAAATAGATATAAAAAATCAATTCGCAAACAAGTCACGTATATAATGTAGGTATATGTAAACAAGCCAGCCTCGTTACAGCACATTTACCCCTTCATTTTAAATTGTTTGAGAGGGTTTCAAACCATTTCAACGCACCGCGTGAACCGCGCACTTGAACCAGTGCAAAGGGGCACGGGACAGGACAAACCGTTTTATAATAGACAGGTGACATGTACGCGCTCTGGTTAGATCACGACAATGGCGACTGCACGTGTGCACTTATACATTTCCTTCATTCTTTGGACAATTCTCAGCACACAATTGAATATTTTGTTATTGTTCCAACGTATCGTTACGTCATCTTTGTCTAGTTCAAGTTAGCGGTTTACCGGCCTAGTTTATGTAGGATCCAAAAAATATATTATATTGTTATATTGCATTAGGTTGGTGGTAGAAGAGAGAAAATGTAGTGTTATAAGTATTTTTAGTGCAAAATCATAAAAAAACACAATTTTTTTTTGTCAAGAATATTAAAAAATTGTCTGGTGAGGTACATCCTTATCACCTAGGGGTGTAAAAATAGCCTACGACCAATTCTCAGACCTACCAAATATGCATACAAAATTTCATAATAATCCATCTAGCCGTTTCCGAGGAGTTAAACGACAAACATTGTGACAGGTGATTTTTATATGTAAGATTAAAGTTGGCATAGTTTACGTTAATGACCTTGAAAGAAATGTAATTAGTGACAAAACCTATCTGAGGCCCGATAGCTCGGAGGTGTTCGTGTGATGCCCCCGGCGGCATGCGGCATGCGGCAGTGACTAGGAAGCGTGGACAATGGCTATGTTTTCGAATTGTCTGATTATTTTCAAACTTGGATTCCGCGCCCCATGTCTGTTAGCTATAGGTGTTCCCGCGCCTTCGCTCGCGCGTTAGCATAAACATTGAATAATTGGTTGTATGGGGATTTGGGGTGATTTCCAAAAACTCCAACTGTCTACATAAATTTTCAACCCCTAGTTTACTCTCTTAAAGGGTAATTTTTTTGAAATATTGAAATGCGTGTTTATTTGTTTCTAACCATAAACTTGGAGGTATATGAAATTTCTTGCTTCTAACTTTGAAAATCATCATAATATGATACCTCATTTTACCCTTTTAGGGGTCAAATTTCTTAGTGGATGTTTTCGTCTTAAAATACATCATCTACCAAAATGACTCAAGTCTTTAAACCCTTGTGGTTTAGGAATGTTGTCTGCGTTGATGAATCAGTCAGGACAAGTAATTATATTTATATATATACCTACCTATATATACTATGTAGGCAACATTTTAGTTCGGTTTTATTTTGAAGTCTGTCCGAACAGTTTAACTTGGGTATCGGGGGCGCGGGCGCTGCTCGCAGTTTCAGCGTTACTACAAGTAGGTTAATTGTTTTTTGCAAAATGCATAAACAGTGCATGTAACACATTGACGACGCGTTCACGCGTCCCCTTAGGCCCTTACGGACATGCGGCGCGCGCGACGTTGCCACTCTTCCACATGGGGCGACAGCTAAAACCGCAGCCTATATGAGTGTATCATACAGGCGACAAACAATGTGTCACTCCGCGTCACTCCTTCGAAAGCAGATCGGTGCGGGATGCGCTCCAGGTTCCAGAACGCTATCCACCTCCGCCGACAGGCATTGCTCAGTGCTCGCGTTGCGAGACAATGCCGTGTTGACGATCGCTCGGTATATAATACCGATATCCAGCCGCATCGTGGTAGATTAGAAGGCGATCCCAACGAAGTTGGGAAAAGCCTTAAATATAATAGAATAATAAGCCGTGGTAGCCTAGCGGTGTGACCAGTGGACTGAGATGTTAGAAGTCTCGAGTTCTCGAGTTCAAACCCAAGGCACGCACCACTGACTTTTTGGAAGTTACGTGCTTATTTATCACATGCTCAAACAGTGAAAAAAAAACAACGCGAGGAAACCTGCATGTTTGAGATACTATCTCGATGGCATCGAGATAATATCTCAAACATGCAGGTTAATGGTAGTTTGCAAGGTAATGTCTGTCAACCGCAGTAGGCTAGCGTGGGGGTCTATAGCCTAAATCCCTCTCAAATGAGAGCAGACCAGACCATAATATGTAATTTAGTAAATTAGGAACAGCCCATTATCTAACTGGCTTAGATAATTAGCTTGCACATGACAAAGTTCATTCACCATGAGGACCGTTACACAGAGTCACAGAGCTTGTGGGTCTGTAGGTGAATCTCACTATTTAGCGTAAGCGTCGACAGCAAAAACATCGAATATAGTAGTATGTGTGGGTGCGTAGGGACTTCCGGCCGACGTCGCTGGAGCGCGGGCAGGAGCTGTGGCGGCTGCGCGTGTACATGGTGTACGCGTGGGGCGGGCCGCTGCTGCTGGCGGGCGCGGCCGCCGCCCTCGACCAGCTGCCGCCCGCCGCCGCCGCGCCCTTCCTGCGCCCGCGCTTCGCCGTGCAGCGCTGCTGGTTCTATGGCGACATGGAGATCCTCGTGTACTTCTTCGGCCCTGTTGGCGTGCTGCTGCTCGTCAATCTCGCACTCTTCATATCCACCACACGCCAGCTCACCTGCGGCCTCTGGCGGCGCGACGAAGTCAAGTCTACTTCCGAACGGTAAGCCACATCACAATCTATTTGGTGTGATTATTATATTAATGTACCATGGACGAGTCTGAAATTCATGTTCTCAACAGGGCGGCTCTGGGACGCGTGTGCGCCAAGCTAGTGGTGGTGATGGGCGTGACGTGGGGAGCAGACGTGGTGTCGTGGGCGGCGGGCGGACCCGACTACGTGTGGTACGCCACCGACCTGCTCAACGCCCTGCAAGGCGTGTTCATTTTCCTGGTGGTGGGCTGCCAGCCCCACGCGTGGGCGGCGCTGAAGCGCGCGGCGGCGGCGTGCTGCGCGCGCGGGCGCGACGCCGGGCCCGGCGCGCGCAACACGCACTCGTCCACGCACCTGCCGTCCTGCGGCGAGTCGCTCACGCACACCACGCCGTCCCCCGCGGTGCCCGGCCCCGCCGCGCCCGGCCCCGGCCCCGGCCCCGGCGCCCCCGGCCCCGCTGCGGCCCCGGCCCCGGCCGCGCCGCGCATCCCCATGGAGACCGTGTGCTAGTGTCGTGTAGTGTCGCGCCGAGCGCCACAGCGCCGCTTCGAACACTTTGCCTGTCGAGGCTCGAGCTTTAATGTACTTCAATGTACTTAGTCATAGTGAATATTTATTGTTCAGTATTATTTTGTATTCCCGTAACGATTACGATCGGTGTTGTCGTATGATTGTCCGTGACGAACCGAACACTGTGAGCCTGCTGTGTAGACGTGATTATATGAGAACGAGATACATGTTGTATGTACCACTCGGAGATGTCTTGCCCTGTTAGATTGGCTGTTGAACAAAAATAAATGATAAAACAATGACATAGTGTTTGAGTCGCGCCGCGCGCCGGCGCGCTGGCCGCGCTGGCCGCGCTTGCTGCTCCCGATCCGAATCACACAATATAAAGCAGAAAACAACTTGATGTTTTAGACCCATATTAAATGACGATTACAAACTTATTTGGGGTTACTATTTTTAGAAAAAAAAAATGCTGCGTATTTCTGGTATAAAATAGGGAATAAACAGTATTGATGTGCTACGAGGAATTATGCGTGGGAAGAAGAGAAATTTAACTCGTCAGACGACATTAATAGAATTTATAAACATTTCTACTTCCAAATAACTTCGATTATTTTTTACTCATATGTAATAATGTAAAATGGTAAAATAACCAACTATTCATTACACACTTTTCTTTTAATTAAACAATAAAGTATCTTTCTAAGGGCCCAATGAAATATAAATTCTATGTACCTATTTACGCGAATTCGACTTATACGGTTGTCGCTCGGACATATCGTGTCACTTATAATAACTTGTGTCATTACTATACTAGATGTATATTTTTGTTGCTTTCAGTAACATGCACACATAAAAAAGTCTAAGCAATACGTAAAGATGAATTAATTAAAATTATTGGTAATACTACAAGTAATATAATATTTTTTTTTGCTTTTCTCTTACCACAACACGTACGAATAAAAAAATCTTCACTTTTGTTTAACTTAACCAGTTTCGATGGAGCCCCCGTCAAGGAACCAAACCGCGAAGCCATCTACACTCATGATACACGGCTTTCGCGGCCTCTCGCGCTGCGGCGCGGCAGAGTATGCCAATTTCTTGTAGCAGAGGGGTATAATATAATGTAACGTTAGGGAGAAGTGAAGTGTAGTGTTTTTCAAATCGCATAACAAATGGCCATGCGGCCGCGCGTTGATATCTTTTGTTTGCCGCGCCACGGGCAGGCATTCGGAGCAACATCTGTAATGTATAATAGTCCGGTCAATTTAGCCATTCGAAGTTGCATAAATTCACATCAAGCTGAAAATCAGTAAAATTGTTAGAAACATACTGTACTAAGTATTTACTATACCTGCACACAATTGTTTATGTAGTACCTAAACACATCAGAGTAGGTAGCTACAAGCTAACAACCATGGTTCGTACTACAAGTGTGCGGGTCGTGGGGACAGGGATGTATTGTAGGTCTGTGCACATAGGACGAGCCGGGTGCGGGGTGCGGGGCCGCTTTCTCCGAACAGGCGCGTAGTGCGCACTTCCGAGAATGCAATGCCGCGCCGCGACGTTATTCCCTCATTGTTTTGAGAAAGTTGTTGTAGCTGCCAGTCCCCCACCGCCGCGCCGCCGCCGACTACCTGCCTGGCACAGCTCGGCCTCTCTCGGAACTTAAACAATCAGCAATTGTGTGCCAATATTACTTAATCTGTGTCTGTACACCCGTGTAGGGAGCGACAGATAAGGAAGACACTAACTCTTTATAACGAGTTATCTTGAACTGTATACAGATTAACGGGAAACCGTGCAACAGTTTTGACATTCCAAAGTACCTAGTCAAATCAAATCAAATTAAAAGGATTTTCGGAGTATTCCCGTTTTAGCACCAATTTTTAGAGCACCTATGCATTGAGCACCAAAGGTATTCCCATTTGTGCACCAATGGACAAATGGGAACGCACCTGCGCAGTAGCTTCTAGTGATCGGGTGTATAATAATGAAACATATCGGTGCATCGGTGCTCCAAAGGGAATAAAGTTGAATATTTTTTATTGTTCCCCACTGAGCACCAAGCTATTATATTGATTGGTGCTCAAATGGTAATACCTTTGGTGCTCAATGCATAGGTGCTCTAAAAATTGGTGCTAAAACGGGAATACTTCGTTTTTATTTCAAATAAACTTTTTTAAGCACTTTTAAAACGTTATGATTCTAGTTGCACGGTTCCAAGAAGTCGATCTTATGGAGAAGAACCAATAAATAGTAATTGTTAGGCTAAAGGTAAAGTACAAAACAATGACTTATTGATGATGACACTCCTTACGTTGTGTTGTTGTCTGCAGACAGGACTTTTGAAAGAGTTTTGGCGTTTACTTCAAGTGGATCATAAGAGAGAGCGCAACGAACTCGCTAATAAAATGATTTTTCATATCGCTGCAATATATTTGAGGCGCGCTAACGCGGTCTTTCGATCATTTGAGCGACTAAAAGTATCATGTTTGAGGACATCATAATATGAAATTGGAGAAACATTAAATATCAACTAAGTTGTTTTGATAGGAATATACATAGAAGAACGCCACTCTGTTCGCCTGTTGCCTGCTATGCGGATGACACTCGCGAGTCGACAGCCTGGACTGTTGTGGCTTTGATTATAGTGATTGGTTGGATTAGGTACTATAACTACTGTCACAGCATAATGTCTAGCGGAATATTGTTGCACTAGGTTATCTTTGAAGCTTCTTCGAAGCTATAAATAATTTTTGATGTTCTGGGCTAAGTGACTGAGGTCCGGCGTCGCTCTGCAGGCGCGCTGTCCCGCCGCCGCCGCTGACGGCACCGGCACGATAACGTCGCTCGCGGCCAGTGGCGCACATGCACAATGCAGAATGCTGTCACATTATGTTGTCTCCGGCCATTGTACAGACATCAAATAGGTTACACTAAATAAAACGATAAAATCAAGTCAGCGTAGGGCTGACACAGATTTAATAATATAACAGTAAGATAGAATAATAATAACGTCATGTCACGTCGTAAATGCGTCGAACTGAAGTGACAACCATTAAAATCGAGTCATCCAAGGAGAACATGTCAGCCGGAGTGCGCTAGATGAGCTCTCGAGATGTGCACCCGACTCGAGCTCGGCCGCTGCCGCCCGCCTCCCGCCGCCCGCCGACTGCCGACCGCTGCGCACTCAGATAACGATTACGTTCCATTAAGCAGTTCGGACGAGTGTCCACTTGTCGCATTTGTCTACAGACTGTGCGTTGAGTTGACATTCCACTGCTGGTTGGTGACATCATGGTCGGCATTCCACAAGTAAGTACCTACTGTTGTTTGTTACTGACTGTCCCGGCTGCCTGCCTGGGCCAAGCATATAGTGAGGGGTGAAGTAGCCATTACTGTGTTCGTCCGGTGACCGCAGGTGCACAGAAGTTGTCACCAATCATTTACATGATGAAGTCTCTTCAATTGCTCCTGCATTAAAATATGAAGCTGTGAGCCTATGAGTGTGGTGTGATACAAATGTGGTTACGAGTGGGGCTCATAATGCGTTTGTCTGCGACGGTTAGTTTTGTGTTACTTACGACAATAAACTATGCAATCACAAACTGCTAACGTAATCGGGGTCGGCGCATTGTTATCTAAACGATGTAATTGATGACTCTATCTTATTTTTTGCACAAGTCTGTCTAAAGCACGAGGATGGAATGGAACCAGATTCGTCCAGTTCCATTCAAATTTCCACACAATGTTTATTAAAACCCCAAGTTAAGTAAGAATTTATTATACTTGATATTATATTCATACTAAGGTATCTCATACTCATTACGGAAATGAGTTTTAGACTTACGATCTTATTCCTAAGCACTACAGCGAAGCGAAGCTGACTGAGTTGGCAGCGACTAAACTAGTTTTTATAGGGGTGCGGGACATAAGGGCGAGCTCCGACTGTTTGTAAACAAAACACGAGTCATTGCTCGACGCGCTACGCCGAGTGCTACGCCACTACGCCAAAACCCGCGCCTCCGTCTACCAACACCATACAATATGTAACATATTATACTTGCGCCAATATTTAATGTCGTTGCCAAATGTTTGGCAACTTTTAATTGGTCGGTATACAATATATAGGACGGGCGCCAACGTTTATAGTGCTGGTCACATTTGTAGTGTGTTCAGTCAAACTGCCGCTATGAGTTTTAGATTCACGCGGATTTGTATCAACTGAAGCAAAGGACATTCCCGCGGCACATACTGAACGTGTGTACCGACATGAACTATAGACTAGGATTAATTTAAACATAGACAATATAACACTGAACACTGTATACCTACATAGATAATAACTTAAGATAGATAATAAGCAATCTTAAGTTATTATAGACAGTGTTACTCCTACTTTCATTAAAACAAAAATATACCTGGAACGCATAAATTATCAGTAGATGGTTAGTTAAAACGCACAGTCACTGTTGATACTGTAGTGAGACGTAAACTGAATCTAAATGTTTGACTAGAAGGCACTACTCTGAGCACGTCAATACCTTGTATATATATATTATTGATATTTCTACCCATTTTTTCTGACGTGTCAATCCCACTGTCACACTGTCAAACACTGTATCTCAGAACTACCTATTTTGAGAAAAGGGCTTTTATAACTTTTTTTTTCTATACCACGCAGGCCTAATGCAGGTTGTCAGACGTCACGTGCTGTCGAGAATCCCCCAGACATGCTGGGCTCGAGATGATATTCTTCACCGCTTGATAGCTTGCATAATATGCAAGATAATGCTTTAGTAAAAACACACGGCTTTGAGACTTATCTTAAAAAATACCGCAAACCTACTACCTGTGTTGTACTCACCTAACCTTCCCTTTTGACGACCTCTGTGGTCTAGAGGTTCGAATACCGGATTGCTGATCACGAAGTAATGGGTTCGATTCCCACGAGGCACAAATATTTATGTGATGAATATAAGTGTTTGTGTTCCTGTGGGTGTTTCCGATGTATTATAAGTACCTACCTAGTAGTGGCGTATTTTGTCTAATCAAGTTATCAACATAATGAGATCGAACTAATTGAACAATGTCACAGATAGTTGTGTTTGTTTGTTATGATACGAGTGCGCATGATTCCGGGAACCAACGCTTTTATCGCGAACACTGAGTTTGACGGAGAGTCACTCCGATGTGAACCCTTCCCCCCCTCCAGCAAAGCGCACAGAGACGCACTCAGTCAGTTTCCAAATCTTAAAGCCATGTCTACAGAGTACTATGGGATTAATTAGCACTTAGACATACAATACGCAAACGGTTCCTTGAGACTTGAAAATAAGTGTTACACACACATGCGCATCCGCACGTGTCGGGCGTAGCACAGGGTGCACAAAAACTGAAGCCCGCACCGACCATGTCAAGCGTCACGCGCGCGGCACACATGTGCGCTGCTCCTGATTGACTCCACACCATGAGGATCATCTGGCATCTACCGACTTCCCCGTACAATCGTACATATGTATCTCATAACAGAGAATAAACCATCGCAGCAGGTGGGCTGCGGAACGAGCTTCAATGTACACGATCGTAAATTGTGTGACGATAGGCGTAAGCTAATTATTTTAATAAAATTGGTATATATTTACAGAAAACAGAACATCTTTAGGTACAACCGGATAATATAAATAGCAATGGGAAACATGTAGAAACCATGACTGTTATGGGATCGAAGTTTCGTCTCAATTAGTTCGGTAACATTTCGATGGTTGTGTGAACTTCCATATAGATCTGTGTAATGGTAATATGAGCCGGAGTCGGTGTGTCTCCAGCTGGTGAGGAGAGAGCGTGTCACGTGTGGACACGGAGGGACGCGGTGGATAGGGTTGTAATTTAATTAAAATGTATCAGCCGACCTATAAATAAATCCTTCATTTTTATATTAGAGAGCGTGCGCGGCGCGTGTGCCAGGAAATTAAATTGTTGAAGGAAATGGCGACTGCAGGCCTCGGCGGCGCGGCGCGCGGGTTGCGGTGTGCGGTCACTAGACCTTCATATTACACTGACAACGGTACATATAATATCTATATAGTCAGTCTATTACATATCGCAGCAGCTGAGACGCTGTGTGTTGTTGAGGAACTTGTATGTTATACGTTTGCGGCGATTATGATGACGACACGTCGTCTGCTACGAAACACTAAGATACAAACACGTGGAATCAGAAGTAATTGTGGTCATCGTTATAATATAAAAAGTATCTTATAAGCTCGCGTCGGATTCAGATAGTCAAGCGGAAAACACGCAAATCAAATTACATCGAAATTCGAAGAGTACAATTAGTGATTAGGTTATATATCATATATGTCATATATCTCAATACAGTTCTTTTCCAGCCTGCAGTGTCCACTGGCCAGTGGCGCGTGGCGTAACAATAGATGCCGAGGCGGGCAAACTGCTGTGTACGCCAACCCTAGAGAGCCGTGAAAACAGAATATCGTAGGCATGGACCGTGATAGGTCCATGATCGTAGGTATATGCAAACAGGTACGTAGAGTGGATACGTCCAGACACAACTATTATCTAGTGTGCCATCCAGTAATTGTTTGCACGAACTACATGTAGGAATGTATAATAAATAAGTATTAATTAATTCATTTGAAAACCTTTCAACGTTGTTAGAGCTTCTTTACCCGGAGGTTGAGGCAGGCCCCGGGTGATTTTCCCCGATTCTGAGTGGTTATTATAGTTATGCTATGTCAGGGGGCTTCGGGCATCGTAGTGTAAGCGGTGTTTATCGAGTACGTGCAGTACAAACAGTCAGTACTCTCATTAGAGCCGATAGTCCGTGTGTAATGCTTGTTTGTCCGTAAACAAAGCGATAGATAAGAAGACATTATCGAAGTATGCTAATAGACTTGAAGTCATTATGCTCGATAACCAAGTTCGTTACATTTTAATCTGGACAACAATATTTTGAAATTTAGGAATAAATTACGAAAATATAAGTATTATCTTATTATCTAAGACTGACTAAGATTATTTATCTTCCCAAGTCTCATATTTGCAACTATCATGGAAATCATCAATTCAGATATGGTAGATAGATATATAGATAGAATATCCTTTATTGTACACCAAAATGGTACCTATTTGATACACTTCTAAATAATTTGGATATTATGTTATATAAGTACGTGGCCTGCAGGCCCTCAGAAGTTTACACAGGATTAGATCGAATCGAATACCTAAGCAAATGCTCGGGCGAGCTTTGAGCTCTTAGGTGGTACATTAGACCTTATCAGTATTTTTACGTTATTTTAATGTTTTTATTAAGTTTTATACTTTCCGGTAAGTGGCGGTTCTGTGGAGGCGGTCCTCCGGTACTGCTGCCTACTTTTTGATTATATTAAAAGTATTAACTTAAATGGGCTAATTGAAAAAAAAAAAGTTTATTTAGAAGCCGTAACGAGAAACAAAACGTTCCCAAATAAGATTAGCAAATTCTAATGAATTGCTTAATAGCTCTTCTAGGGCGGACAAAAGGACAATGACCTCGTTATACAGATATCTTCATACAAAAGGTTTCTTGTCATCTCGTGGTGTTTTCGCGTCGGTTCAACTTATTGCTAAAAAGATTTCATTTAAACCAGGTTAACATAGATGATAATGGATTTATTTTGTTGTGTTCGTGAGATAAGCGGTTCCATTAAATTGGACGTCTGAAGTATTAGCCTTAAGTCGAGTTCAGTGTTCGTCGGTAATTAATAAAGATGGACAAGCTCAGATTAACGAGACGTGCGCTAGACGCGAGCACGCCGCCGCGCCGCCGCCGCCGCGCCGCCGCGCGCTGCGGCGCTGGGTGGCGCGGCGGTACGTGTGTAGTTCACATAACAATATACTGCGGCGCTGGGTGGCGCGGCGGTACGTGTGTAGTTCACATAACAATATACTGCGGCGCTGGGTGGCGCGGCGGTACGTGTGTAGTTCACATAACAATATACTGCGGCGCTGGGTGGCGCGGCGGTACGTGTGTAGTTCACATAACAATATACTGCGGCGCTGGGTGGCGCGGCGGTACGTGTGTAGTTCACATAACAATATACTGCGGCGCTGGGTGGCGCGGCGGTACGTGTGTAGTTCACATAACAATATACTGCGGCGCTGGGTGGCGCGGCGGTACGTGTGTAGTTCACATAACAATATACTGCGGCGCTGGGTGGCGCGGCGGTACGTGTGTAGTTCACATAACAATATACTGCGGCGCTGGGTGGCGCGGCGGTACGTGTGTAGTTCACATAACAATATACTGCGGCGCTGGGTGGCGCGGCGGTACGTGTGTAGTTCACATAACAATATACTGCGGCGCTGGGTGGCGCGGCGGTACGTGTGTAGTTCACATAACAATATACTGCGTATCACAGCCATTCAGCATTGCATTTTAGAACTATCTGTCTGAAATGCAAGTATAAATATATTTCAAGACTATCTGAATCACAAATATACCTACTCGAATATTTGAGAAATCATCTAAGATATTTTCCTTCCCGACCCCATTAGCTCCCCAAGCTCGTACATAAGAATTTGGAGCTCGTAGTGGTTACTGCTCGGCGCCGACAGCCGGCAGCCGGCAGCCGACAGCCGGCAGCCGGCAGCCGGCAGCCGACAGCCGGCAGCACGCCACCGCACCGACACATTGATTACCCGCGGCCGCGGCCGTCTGATCGCGGCACCCGGCACCTGATACTTAATTGCATACCGCGCTGATACAAGGTATGCGCACATTGTTGCCTCACAGTTTACGACTAACCTGTGGTATTTCCAATCACACAAAACAATGTGTTGTTGCTTCCAGCTACATTTGTGAGCTCAGTAGTACACAGCCGAACCTCCCGGAGTACTGCGGGCAGCGTGACTTGAATACAATAATTAGAATTGTGTAATGAAACTGTAAATAAAATACAACAGCAGGCCTCCTTGGTGGCCACTGCGAAATTGAAATCAATTATGTTAAATCTTTAATACTGTTCTCGGTGTTTACAGATAGCGTTTATTTATTATAATAATAATAATAATAAAATTTATTTCCAGAAAAACATATTTATAAAATCAGTTTACCATACATTAAGAAATGAACGTAACAGAAAAAAAAAGCATCGTTGGTGCCCGTACTAATATTTTTTTTTTTTTTTTTAATACTCCTTACAGTTTGTCTTTTTACAGTTGACCCAATGCGATAGTGCAGCTTAATTGTTATGACAAAACTTAGGTAATAGATATTGCACAAAACAACAAAATTATTATTATAAATTCTCATGAAGAGAACTACTAATGCACCTACTTATATAAATATTATTGAAAATAACTATCTAAAAATAAACTTATCTTAAAAGGTGTATACAATAATAATATAAAACTAATAATATCTTACAGTATAACTCACAATATTCAGTGTAACCTTTGCGAATTCACTCAAGTTACATGAAAATATATCAATCCGATCGTGAACTTCGTTCACAATACGGATAGCAATAATGAATTAATCATTGTATCACAGACACCAGGGCCTAACGAAATAGGTAACATATAGTATTTTTAATCGAGTAGTGAACTCTTAAACAAAATATATAATAATAAAGTAAACAATGGAATAAAAAAATTAAAAAATAGTAATATTAAAATAGTAATAGTAAATTAAATATATTATGAAAATTATAAAATTAAGCAACACATGTTACACATTTGTGCACGTCAGTGCACAGGTTGAGTCATTCTGTATGTAGGAGTGTATGAGTGAGTGTTCGTGTTAGTGTATGTGTGAGTGAATGTGTGAGTGAATGTGTGAGTACATGTGTGAGTGTATGTATGCGTCCGCTTCTAAAATTATATCTACTGGATTGGTTTGAGAAAATTTCATTCAGTCTCTTGGTAATTTAACTTTAGCAAGAGGATCTGTAATTCCTTTTTGCACTTGTTTTTTGTTAAGTTATTTAGGTAAGCTATTTTGTTAATACGATTGTAAAGACGAGAACTAATTATATTAAAACTTCTACCGGCGCGAGCAGTTCTATGCGATTGAATTTTGCACACTATGTCTTTCCTGCGCTTGTTACTTGGGTCATGTGGGACTGTAACATGCTTACGCAAGACAGTTTGAAGCACATAGAGCTGTCTTACTGTAAGTACAGAGCATTGTTGGTACAAAGTTATAGTTGGGTACCTAATAGGCTTCTTTAGAAGCACTTTTAGGACCGCTCTTTGCGCTCTCTCCACTCGCATCAAACCAGTAGCAAACGTGCCTCCCCACGCCGGTATACAGTAAATTAGTATCGATTGCGCTAGGGAAAAATACACTACCTTTAATGTCTCTAGGTCAGCAGAGGATCTTAATTTCTTAAAAATATAAATAAGTTTCCTTGTACGGGATACAATATTTCCTATATGCTTGTCCCAGCTAAAACGGGAATCGATTTGCACTCCCAAATACCTTATGTCAGTTGTACGTATAAGAGGTAAGCAGTCACAATTGAGACTAGAGTGATGACAGGTATGAGCAATTATTTTTAGGGCGTCAGGTGGTTGAGACGCGGAAGAACTAGAAAAAGTTATAAATTTAGTTTTAAGTGCGTTTAGGGTTAACAGGTTGTCGTTTAGCCAGGATATTACAGTTGATAAGGCCTTTTCAGTTTCTTTATAAGCTAGTTGCCAGTCCTTGGCATGCACAATTAGCGCCGTGTCATCTGCATATGTAATAAATCTACAATTATTAATCCAGTTGACACAGGTCATTGATGTACACCAAAAATAAGGTGGGACCAAGTACACTGCCTTGTGGGACTCCATAAGTGAGAAATTCTTCCTTGCTGGTGTAATTTCCAACCTTGACGTACTGACTTCGTTCGGAGAGGTAACTGCGAAAAATGTCTAGGACCGTGCCCCTGATACCCACTGCTTCCAGCTTATTTATAAGGATAGGAATTGATACCGTATCGAAAGCTTTCGACAGGTCTAGGATTACCGATTAAGTTAATGCTTATATTATACGTATGTTAAAACATCTAGTAATTTCGTGTGCCAAGTTAAAATCAAGAGCTGTAAAAATGAAATGAAACTCCATCTTAAAAATACACTTAACTGAAGTTCCACCCCAGAACGGACTCATCACATCGAGATCGTTCATCAATGATTATTTATTTGGCTCGTGGGCGTTAAAAGCCAAAGTACGTTGAAGACGTTTCAATAAACGGAAAATACAGTCTTTTATGTTATTTCCTTCCCCGTTGGAGACGCGCCAAGATTTCTTAGGTGTTCTGTGGGATGTTGATTTTTATATGTAGTATAAGGAATTTCAAATAAACCCGGCAGTAACACCGACATTGTTCGATACAAGACTTTCATATTCTGCTTCCTGCTGGTATTTGGGTTTTCGACTTTACTGGTCAGTTTGGTTGAGCTACCGTCCGCCCGCGGCGCGCGGCGCCTGTTGCGGAACATAATGGAAAATACTGGCTGCCCTGTCTAAGGACTCAGGTTAGTGGAAGCAGTGATGCGGAAACATTGTCCATTAGTTCTTAACTATAACGAAAACTTCCAAACCGGTATACTTTTTTTAGAATAATAATTGTTGTACTTGATGTACAACTGTAGGTACATAAAATCATGTGTAAGTTGTCCGTCACCATCAACCAGAATTTGATGTATGTACTTGTACAAATATTATGACTTAGAAATAATTAAACCAGCAAGGTGCCTGGAGCTGTGCTATGTGCTGACAAGCTGCGATGACGCGGGCGGGTCGCGCCGGCGCGCGGCGATGGCGTTATGATGGGCGGCGGGCGGCCGTCTTGTGTCGGCAATTAGTGGCTCGTTAGTGATTATTGAGTGCCCCTCATTATGTACACCTTCCTACATTTTTTACAAGTATGTCTTCTGAAAATGTAGTGCTAGCTAATCACAGAGCCACTGAACGTGGGAGCAAATAGCACATACGTCACATTTATTATTAATTCCTTTTCTTTTGATATAGGTACTAATGTGTTCTTGTGTAAATAGGAAGTTTTTCTGTTTCAGTGCTTCCAAGAAATGAAATATGTTATGAAATATTGTTTTATCGAGACTTTTTTTGAGGGAAAGTGGAAGTAAACAATAGCAATTTATTTCCTCAGGACACGAGGGGCCCATACATAATGGTTAATTCGTTTAGTAGCTACTGAATGATATCTACTAAACGAATAATTAGCTACATCCCCGCGCTCCTGGTGCACCGCGCACCGCGCACGCCGCGAGCTTGACGCGGGACACGTAATGTGTTCGCAGTTGCTGTACTTCTGTAGGTAGACTAATAGATAGACATGTCGTTAGCCTGGTGTAGCCTGTTACTTCACGGCGACGAACTAAATAATAGACCGAATAGATAAGTCAATGAGTATGTGGTTTGAAACTTTGAACTACCCAGTCTGTTATTTTCTGCGTTGTTGCTAAGTTCGTTAACGTTCGAGTAGGTATTGAGGGAGTAAGCTCAATCATCACAAAACAGATCTGTATAACAAATCCCATTTATAGGCAACTTCACGGGCACACAATGTCCTTGTGCAGTTACAAAAATGGCTGGACACTGCATTTCTTGCAGCTGTGTGCGAATATTAGTTATATCTCTGGGCACTAAGTGTAGGAGAACTGAAGGATAGGCAATATCTGTAGCAACAATGGCGGCGATGGCGCGGGGCACGGGGACCGGGCATCGTCTATAAGCTCTATATAATCTACATACAATCTACGTTCTCTCGGGGTCTCGTGGTGAGGTGCGGCTAAATAGAGATTTTTTTTTTACAGGTCTGAACATAAAATATTACGTGCATTTATACTCAAGTTGTAATACAATTATTTACATTATCGATCAAGTTTCTTATGGTATGCGCAATCCTGCTATGAAGCACGATCCTAAAGTACTGGTCGGCACTCAGGCAGTTATGTAGTTCCCAATCAGGCAGCCGGTAGGTATTATTTGACGCGCTGCTCATACGTAACGAAAAAGATTTAACCAAAAGTTAGTGAGAGGTTGATTCCGTTTAGTGTATATATTTTGTATTTATTATTATTAGTACTTGAATATGTGCTAGCAATACCGACATGCAAATGGCTACCTGGTTATTAGTTTTCGGGTTTCTGACTACCGCTAAAAATAATCATAGACACATTATATTAACTCCATTCGTTAGTGTTTAGCGCGTAACTAATATGTAGTATGTATAATGTATATATACATATATTGTAATGTATGTAATATACCTACGTAGCTGGTTTTGGGCTCCATCTGCGGTCCACGTATTATCTCAAAAACATCTTGTTGCTGAAGATGTAGTACAGTGGGGAGGTATGCTACGTCGAGGTGATACTACTGGCTAACATAAGTAAGTAAAGTAAGTATTAGCCGCGTGCCAGCCAGCCCTGAAGAAGACATCAGCCACAGTAATTTTATACTGTGCATCAGTGCTGGCCGGTGCACGAGCACTTAACTGTTCCCCGTTCTCTAGACGTAACGCGGTGTTCACACGCGCGCTCTGGGCGGTTGTTGATGTCGCGTCCGCGTCGCCGCCGCACGGACAAAAATTAAATAGACATCGTTTGAGCTTGGGTGCTATGACGTCCGCTGCATTGTCACTTACCACCAGGTGAGATGCTGTCAAACGCGCTCAATTTCCATATAAAAAAAATGCCACTGAACTCACTAATCAGAAACTCAAACCATTACCAAACCACATAACTTACATTTTCGGGACAGCGCGAGTGCTCGGATCAGCGAGAAGTTTGTAAACTTTTCGTTACATGAATGAAAGAAGTTTGTGTAATCCGAGCCCATTCGTTTGAGGTGTTACTGGCACTGATACTGTGTCACATTACTAAATCTTCATGTTTGTGTCCTGTATCATACCTGTATTAAATTAATAATATCATCTAGGCAATTAGTATGAAGAATGAATGAACAAAAATGTCAATAGAATACATATTAGAAGTTTGTGCAATAGAACTACTTAAAGAAAACATATTATTAATAACAATGTATTGGAATAGAAGAGAGGAAGATATTTTTTACAACCAACTTAATAAAATTTTAACTTATACAAACAAAAAATATTCCAAATTCAATATTGTACTCGGCGGGGATTTTAATATAGATATTTTTAAAAATAACGTAAAAACTAATACATTTTTAGAATTAATGTCCGAATATAAACTAATACAACATATAAAACATCCTACACATATTACACAGACGGTCGCAACATGTTTAGATCTAATATTCACAAATTTTACAAAGAAAAGTACACAGGTGTCTGTTACCGAATTGGGATTTTCAGATCACTGCAGCACAGCTATAACCTTTGAAACACTACAACGTTACGAACATGCCACTTGGTATGTCACTAAGCGATTTTATTCAAAAAATAATATAGATAATTTTAAAACCTCACTAAAATCCGTAAATTGGTGCGAAATCATATTACCTCAAAATAATATAAACCAAAATTATCAAGCGTTTAGTGATATGTTAATTAAAATATTAAACCAAACCATCCCAAGCCGTAAAATTAAATTAAAGAAGTATTCGACAAAATATTGGTTAACAAAAGGACTAAAACTTTCATGTAAAAATAAAAGACTGTTAAAAATTCTATGTACAAAATCTAATAATCCAATCATTAAACAATACTACAGAAAATATGAAAAAATTCTAAAACGAGCAGTAATTGTATCAAAAAAAAATCAGTATAGTAATAAAATAAATAAATCCAACAATAAAGTTAAAGCAATGTGGAGTATAATAAATGAACGTTATAATAAAAAAACAATAAAACAAAAAATAAATATTCAGCTACAAATAAATAATCATCTTGTGTCTGATCCAAACCAAGTTGCAAACAAATTCAACACATTTTTTGCATCTATGGGTGAGGAGAGCAAACCATCGCCGGACTGCCGTAAGCCATGCGGCAGATCTGTGCTCCAGCCTACAGAAAATACCTTCTTCCTTAGACCGTTAGATTATCGCGAAACGCATAGAATAATTAAAAACCTAAAAAACAAAAATAGCTTTGGTATAGATGAGCTACCGCCATGCCTAATCAGACAGTGTGCAGATGAGCTCGCCATACCATTTTGTGTACTTATAAATCAGTCCTTTGAAAATGGTACTTTCCCCGATCTTTTAAAAAAAGCTATAATAAAGCCAGTCCATAAGAAAAACGCAAAAACAGATCCCAATAACTACCGCCCCATAGCTCTCTTACCTACCTCTTCAAAAATTTTCGAAAAAGCTATGTATGACCGAGTATATAACTTCTGCGAAAGATACGAAATTTTTGATGAGGGACAAAACGGTTTTCGTAAGGAACGCTCAACAGTCCTAGCAGTATATAAATTCATTCAAGAGGTCCTAAATATTATAAACAAAAAGGAATACGCAGTAGGTATACTCTTGGACATGACGAAAGCATATGATAGAGTACAATTTAATATCCTACTGGACAAACTTTATGGAATAGGAATCCGCGGAACAGCATATCAATGGTTTGCATCGTATTTAAAAAACCGAGAGCAGTATGTAGAAATAGAATACTATAATAATGATCAAAAAGAGATTACCGGTATAAGATCTGAAAAAATTATAACAAATTCGTCTATTCCCCAAGGTAGTGTCATTGGATGCTTATTATTCTTAATTTATATTAATGACCTCCCAAAGTTATTGAAAGAATCATGTCACTGTGTCCTATTAGCTGACGATATATCTCTGCTCACTTCATGCTATAATGATACTAACCTAAACGAACATCTCCACTCCTTACTTGACAAAACTACTAAATGGATGAACGACCATAACCTCGAAATTAACTATAATAAAACTAAATTAATGACATACTATCCCTATCAAAGACCTCCAATAAATATTAACTTTAGCTCTAACGGTACAAAAATAGAAAACGTTGATGACTTTACATTACTAGGACTTACTATAGACACACACATTAGTTGGAAGACACACGTAAAAAACATTCGCATAAAAATTTCTAGATTTTCTTACGCCCTCCGAGAAATAAAAAAAACAACCGATATACAAACAGCACTGACTACCTATTATGCCTACGCTCATGCGTGGTTAAGCTACGGCATAATTATGTGGGGTAACAGTACCGATGCTCCTACACTATTCATCTTACAAAAGAAGCTAATGCGTATACTCACAAACATAGACCAAACTGATAGCTGTAAACCTTTCTTTATTAAGCTTGAAATACTCACCCTCCCATGCATCTACATCTTTGAAATATGTAAATTTGTAAGAAAATACAGAATCTTTTTCACAACGCGCGAAGACAAACATGCTGGACGCTCTCTAAGACATAAAAATATGTTAATGCTGCCATCATCTCGCATAACGTTACACTCAAGCAGTCCGTATGTAATGTGTATAAAAATATATAATAAAGTACCAGAATCATTAAAAAGGGACTCTAGTGAAACAACATTTATAAATAAATTAAAACAAATATTCATTAAAAAAGCATACTACACAATTGATGAATATATGAACGATAAACAAATAGTTTAAATAAAGTAAAATTACAATATATAAAATATAATTAATAATAAACCGTCGCCGTAAAGACATAATTAATAATAATTTATTTTATTATGTAATATAATATAAAATAATATAAACACATACATATAATTATTTAATAATCCGTACATTATCAAAATAAATAATTACCCGTCTAAATTTATAATACATCTGAATAGAAAAAATAGCTCCCAAATTATACATATGTAATACTATAATAATAATTAACCTTCTAAAATATGTTCTTAAATAATTAGAATAATAAATAAATAAATATAAAATATAATTGTAACTAAAATATGACTAGAATAAATAATAGTACCACGATTTAAAACAGACAATAATCATATCTTCAAAATGGCTGACATAAATTAATATTTCCTCTCTCCTATATTGCTGTGCCCGACAGGGTCCACAATGTACTTATATTAATAATGTATACCACCAAATTAAAAAACTTTGTGGAACGCAATAAATAAATGAAATGAAATGAAGTCCCGTTTAAATCTTTCTTCGACAAAGTGTCGCTTAGGTTAAATATAAAACTCATGATAAAATTAATGCAATACACTGGTATAACTATATAGGTACCTAAGACGCTGGGGATTCAGTCCATTAAACTTAACTTAACTATCTGAATTATGAATCGTGTCACCTCAACTCACACACATGTATAAAACACAATCAAATTCTACCAATTTTGTAATCGAGTTACATAACTTAAATACTTATATACCTAGTTAATATTAGATACATTATTATTTTGAGCACATTGTTTGTATGCTTACAATTTAACTATTTGTAATTTATTTAGAACAAGTGTTTTCTGCACGTTCATAGAGAGAAACAGCCTTTCTTGCCGTACAGCGTCTTGGCACGTTCTACAACAACGATACTTAGTGTAACATTATAAGTAAAAGCCACTCGAGGTTCAGAGCTGTTATCTGTCGCTACCTTTTATTAAGTGATAAAGGTTCCCAGAAAAACATCACACAGCACAGCACGGCGAACTTATTCTTCTTTTTGTTTTGGTGTGTTGTATTGATGTGTTGGTGTAGGGGGCGGCTGGCGGGGGCGGGCGGCGTCTGCTCCGGCTGCTGTATAATTCACGGCGCGTCGCTAGGTTGGCAGTGCTGGAGTCCCACCGCCACCACCTCGCCCGCGCGCCGACGGTACTGGAGATACATCGTGTTACTTTTGCATCTCACTTCGTCAGTACAGCTGTTTCAATGATCGTAACTAATTCTATTTATATTATATTATATTATATTATATTATGTGACTATGTGGTAAAAAGTATTTACATTGATCGCCAGGATTGATGAAAAAATGTGGATGTGGATAATTAGAGCGCTGGCAGCGCCTTGATGTCACGACTGTAAAGTATACAGAAGTATCGCGTTTTTCGCCGTTCATTAGAACAATAAATTGAGTTAATATTTGTAATTAGTCTATGGTCGTTTCTCAGAAGCGTAATGGACGTTATCGCCGATCTCTGCCAATTGGAGCTACTCGTGGCTCTAGGTGTAGTGTAGCGGCGGCGGTGCCGGTGGCGGCGGGCGCGGGGCCACGACGCGGGACGCAGCAGTCGCCGCTGTCGGCTCGCTTTGATCTCGCGCGGAGATGTAACGTATGTAATTTGGCGGACACGACGCTCCAGTTTCAGACATACGCCACAATACAAAATAGAGTAAGATCCCAGGGCCGCCAGACGTCACGTATTTTCTGACGAACCAAATGTGGGTTATTGAGTAGTGCTAGTATGTACTAAGAACGCATGCCTACTAGCTAACTTGCCTAGTGGGCCAATTTTCAGGTATCAGGTAATCAAGGTACATACAAATATTACTTACCTCACGTAAATTCTCCAAGCTGATTTTTACGTATATTGTAGGCAATATCCTTAAAAATAAGTCGCCAATACTCCCAGACACTTTCCGTCGGCCGTATTGCTTTGCAGACGCTTTAAAGCTCCCGAAGGAATTAATTAACTTCACGTAAATTATGATGCTCCATTGTTTATATCTCCACCAGACAACTATTTCGAAACCTTTTACGAGAACACAGAGCGATCCAAGGGGCCAATCATCCCCTAGACTTCCGCATATTCGCAATCTGGTTCACTCTCATGCGCGTTGATAATACCCTCACGCTCCTACCCAGAGTGGCATTAAAATTGAATTAAGGGGGATGATTGGCTCCTATGATCGGTCTGTCATCTGTCACAACTATTTTGAAACCTTTTACTAGAATGGAACATCATCATTTACGTGAGTTGATTAATTCCTTCGGGAGCTTTAAAGCGTCTGCAAAGCAATACGGCCGACGGAAAGTGTCTGGGAGTATTGGCGACTTATTTTTAAGGATATTGCCTACAATATACATAAAAATCAGCTTGGAGAATTTACGTGAGGTAAGTAATATTTGTATGTACCTTGATTACCTGATACCTGAAAATTGGCCCACTAGGCAAGATAGCTGGTAGGCATGCGTTCTTAGTAGATACTAGCATTACTCAATAATCCACATTTGGTTCGTCAGAAAATACGTGACGTCTGGCGGCCCTGGGATCTTGGACTAAAATATACAGAAGCATTTTCACAAACAAGTGGCGAATTCAATGTTTTATAGGAGGTAGGGCATAGCGAGAGTTCTCGCTCAAATTGAGCTACCCGACTGGGGAAGTACCTCCGCCTTACAGAACACCGCAATGAATTAACAATAGTTGTCTCTCTGTGAGTGAGTAAGGTTACCAGAGCTCATTAGGGGAGTGACTATTCTGACAGCTTGGGAATTCCGTTTGCTGTCAGTTTAGTAACTCCCTATTTTAAGAAACCTGAACGGTTTCTAAGGGGTTTGGCAACGCATTTGCAAGCCTCTGGTGTTGCAAATGTCTATGGGTGGCGGTTATCACTTACCATCAGGTGAGCCGCCTGCTCGCTTGCCCCCTTATCACCATAAAAAAAAAGGAAAAAAAAAGAATAGTATATACGAGTACAATCTAGTACTTCGGGACTGAAGCTATAGAACAAGAGAACTGTTAATGTTGCTTACATCAGTTATATTTTATATGCAAGTCCTCCAGCTACTTCATTGAAGTCATGCATCTTATGGACTCCGTTTTCTGCACCTGGTATTTTGTATCAATACATACCTCGTTTAATACACATGTTGCTATATAAGCTAGCGTTGTATTTACTTCAGTAGGAGTCGTCAACCTGCAGCTCACGCGTGTTGGCGCGCGTCGCCTGCTGGTGCGGCACGCCGCGCCGCGCCGCGCCGCGCCGCGCCGCGCGGGCACAACCGGCCTGCGTGTTGAACACACACTCCTGTTGAATGGGTGGCCTTGCAGTCTGGAAGACGTACTATGTTCTACTGGACAATTGGACTCTGTGTTTTGTTAAATAGGTATTCGCTCGGAAATCGGAATAGAAACACTAACATGGCTTACAGGAAACTAGCAATTTATTTCCGACAATGGTGGACCAGCGCGAGCGCCTCGCAGTCAATTGTTAGTGAAGTGTTGTAACGAATAACGATGACAAGACCAATACCTACACAACTATTGTTCAATTTATGTGATCTTATACATATAATATATGCATTTGTATCATACAGTGAGGCTAACCTCACTGACTACGATTAGGGACTGCATGATATCCGAAAATTCCTAAATAGGTACACTAAATATTTTTAGTCATATTATATATTTCTCTAGTGCTTTCCACAAATTCATTCTCTAATCATCTACATTTTTCTTTTTTAAAAACGTTGCCTGTTTTTTTTTGCAAAAAATTTCACACACACAAACGCCCAAACTCGGAACAACTACCTGTAGATCGTTCACAAATATTTGTACCATGCGGGGATCGAGCCCGCAACCGTGACGACGCGCCGCGGCCGAGCCGATCGCTCAGCCACTGCGCCAATCAGGTCGTCAAATAATTTAAAAAATGTTAATTATGTCAAATGGCGTCATCAGTGCGGGATAGACACAATGTATGTACATGTTAAAGTGTTGGTGAGTCGGAGGCGGCAATGCCGCGGCGGTGCAGGCGAGGCGCGAGGCGTGACGCGCGAGACGCAAGGCGCGAGGTGCGAGGCGCGAGGTGCGAGGCGCGACATTTGGTGTCGCTATCTGGCGCGCGGCGTGTTGAGGCAGGTCAGTCACCCAGGCGACCTGCACTTGACAATATCACGTCAGACAGCTCCGCGTTAATTTATGCGCGTTTAAATACATAATTTAAAATATCGCGCCGTCCGGCGACTAGCTAACTAGGTATGTACGATACGACTGCATAGATATAGACTTCCTCTATCCAAGATATTTATTGTTGACTCGAAGTAAATACGGTTACTGCGTACCTAGGCATTTTTTATAAGTAGGTATATGTAGGCAGGAACCTTATTTTATTTAGCACTAATTGGACCGCTGGACTAATTGGGCGACCCAATTAATCCAGCGGTAGTTAACCCTGCCTTCTGTGACATGGTCCCGGGTTCGAATCCCGGTAGGGACGGATGTTTGTGTGATTGGCATCGAAATAAGTATCTGAGTCATGCATGTATATAATATATGTAAAATTAATGTAAAACAAAAAAGTATATGTATATGTGGTATATCAACCAACTAGTATCCATAACACAGGCCTCGTTGCTTAGCTCGGAACTAGATGGCGCTGTGTCATAGGTACTATCCAGATATATTTATTATTACTAATTGGCGGGGGTAGTGAATTCTAAGAATTGTTAGTAATGTATCTGATGTTTGTAATTCTCACGAGACGCAGCGCTAGTACCAAATGTACCGAGTGCATGTTTAAGGAAACGTTTTGAGGTTCATGCTGAACGGTAAACTACCTAATTAAATAGGAATTCTTCGTTCATTTGTATCATACGCCTGTGTAACGTGTCGCGTGTCTGTGTCGTGTCGGACAACAAACACGTTGGCAGTACTCCTTGTATGTACTGTCCCATGTTGTAGGGAGTTCTCGGAACGGCCGCGAACAAAACTGTTTCCTAAGATTCCGCGAAAACGTGCGTCGCCGTCGGTGACATAATAAAAGCAACAGGCGGAATACAAAACGTAAACAATTGGTTACGTCGAACGTCAAACGATATAACCATTTCTTATGAATAAAAATGTTATTTTTCTAATGTTTTGTCGACATAGCGCTTATTAACAATGATCATGCACACGTGCAGATTTACAACTTATAAACGACAGACGCGAGCAAAATAAAAGCAGTCGTTATTTAGTGAGCTAGGTATATTCGGGTGCGCCGCATGAATACAGAGGCCGCTAATTTGGTCGCGCCCGCGTCGGTCGTCGGCCGCGCGACCGGGACGAGCCTACCCGCCGCACGAGCACCCTGCACCTGCCGTACTACATACCAGCGTCATGGTAACCACTACATCGGCAGTCCTCCGGGATGCGCCGCGTCACCCACCGCGACATCAGGAGAACCCCTCGCCGCGTCCGGTGAGCCGTTACCCTTTACCTTCAGGTAGATATGCCACCTGGTCAAACGTCTAGTTTTTTAGGTTTCCGCAGGTACTACATACATTACATACCAAAAACGGAAACCTTATACGATCTCTTTATTGTCCATCTGTCTGTCCGTCCGTCTTACAAGTACGATAGTTCAAGTTGAAATTAGTATCACAAAAAAATATCAGTAGATGCATTATAAAAAGAAATACTTTTGCGATTACAAATTGTTGGCAAATTAACCGCGACTTATGTTTGGAGACAAAACTTTTCCAACGGCAAAGTAATCTTTGTTCCTCAATCAGTTTATCTTTTTACTTAACTAAAAGTTTGTACGGAACCCTCGGTCCGACTCGCACTTGGCAATTTTTTCTGGTTATATTTACAGTAATGTTATGTCCACTAAGCTTCGCGACTTCTGTCCGCGCCCGCTGCGTGTGGAGAAGTTGTGGTGCCTGAAATTTATGAAGTTTTATGAAGGAAATCATGATGTAGGCATCTACTTACACTTAGTATGTACTTATGTAGGAACGTGGTTTGTTTGACTTGCTTTTCCAGCTTTGTACTGCCTTTCCACGTATTACATGTAAATTTTTAAATATTAATAATTATAAGATTATATTCTGATAGACACGTCTGGAGCAAATCATAATTATACGTAACGTTAAACAAAAAAATTGCGCCACTGCACTGTGTATGTGTGTAGTGTATGTACATAATGTAAATTTATATGTTGTGTGAGTGGTGCTGGCGCGCGTGCATCGTGGCGCTCGGAAAATGCCGCGACTATAAGTCGGGTCAACATACATATTATGGTTCGTTTGCATTCAAAATAAAGGCTTGTTGGCGAGCGCATGCAACAGTAAACAGACTGTAATGTCCTCTTTCTTTCGATTAGCGGTTATGCTGAGATTATGAGTGACCTAGACTTCTAGCCAGGTTACTGTAACCGCAGCGCTAAGCCTTGTGGACAGTCTGAAGGATTTGCTTAAAGTGGAACCTTCACGGTAGCCTGCGAAATTCAAATTTTCGTACGTTTTTTGCAATTTGACTGCATTGATTGTCTATTTCATGAAAAAGTCAATCAATGCAGTTATATGCACTTTGAGGGCTGTTTATATTTAATTTACCGCTGATTTAAATGATTATAATTCTGTAACTAAATACCTTTTACAGGCGCGAATCATATTTTGTTTAATGTTCAGTCTGAGAATGACAGGCAAATTGCAAAAAACGTACGAAAATTTGAATTTCGCGGGCTACCGTGAATCTTCCACTTTAAGCAAATCCTTCAGACTGTCTGAATCTTCTTATTTCATACCGATTACTGTGCTTGTAGAGTAGGCTTTAGTTCTTTGCTGCTCATTGCTAAAGATGAGTAGGTACCCACTTCAAAATTGCTCATCAATAAAACGAAAAATTATTATTACTTTCCGCGCGTATGAGATATAAACTAGGATATCGTGTTGTCAACTTATCGCAACATTGATTATATAAACTTTTTCTTGCGTATTGAGGAACAAGTTGCTGGGTATACTGTACATGACATGTGCATGCATACGATGTGGTACGTACCAGTTTACCTTTCCACCGTCACCTACTTATGCTAGATAAGGTTAACTAGTATATTAGTCATCACACGAGTAGACTAGCCCACAGGGGCCGCGGTGCGCATGCGGTCGCGGGGTGAGCCAGTACGTGCCAACACTCTGAGCGAGGAGCGAGGGCGAAACCCTGCACGAATGTTTATTATCACATGGCTCATAATACATCACGCGAGGCAGGCTCGTTCCGCTCCGGTGTAACTCACGCAGCGACAATGTCGGATTGAAAGGTCTGGAGATTTCGGGGCAACTAAGGAGTGGAGGGCCCCTGGCTCCAATTGGAGCCCTTTTTGTGGAGGTCTGGGGTTGTTACCCCGGTTGCTGTTCCCTAAATCCGGCCCTGTGTGGCCTCATTATTTATGAATCGGTGACTTGTGAACAGCGGGTGAGTCTTCTCCGTCTCACCACGAAGAGCTAGCATACTAAAAAAGTGTTTCTGAGTTTCCTCTTAACACGGAGCGCGCGACAGTGGAGAGTGGAGACTGCGCCGCAGTACAACACTGCACAAACCAAGAACATAGGTCTCCATACAAGAAGGTATATACTGAGCAGTAGATATAAATACAATGGATTTCCTCAAGGGAAACCCACGACAAGCGTCTGCGATGGCAGCGTATAAAGTAGTCGTTAAAACTTTGACGCAATTAAATGGTTTTACTTGTGACTCAAACTCAAACTCAAATCATTTATTTCAATTAGACCAATACAGGTGCTTTTCAATTGTCGAATTTAATTGAATTTAGTTGCACGGTTCCAAAAGGTAGGTCTTATGGAGAAGAACCGGCAAGAAACTCCATAGATACTCTTTTAAACAATATAAAAATTACAAAAATTTTTTGCTTTCGTTTACAATGGCTTAGGTATGGATATATATGATATACCTTATGCCATCTTTAGCAAGAATTTAACAGCAGTTAATATAGGAGGATTGCGTGGTGGTCATAGCTGTGTGTTACTAATAGCAGTACATATATATATAAGCGGGAGTAGTGTGTCTGTATGTTTGTACAGTGCGCTAGTATTTAAGTACACAGTGGGCGTGTTGTGTGCTCGGCGGTTATCCTGACAAACAAGTGCAGTCACAATACGCGCGGCTATTGTGGCGAGGCAGTCGCATGTTATGGCTATTCTATTTGAACTCTGACCCACGTTAAATAAGGTGTGCATATTAGGAATATTAGGGACCTAATTTTGATGTTTAATTGAGTTTCGATTTCTGTTCTATGCTGTACAGCGTACAGTAGGTATAGATAGGTATAAATTACTAGTGAAAATCAGAACAATGAGCTATAAGTAATAGTGTGTAGAAGTAATTAATGTAAGTTGACTTTTAGTGATTCGTCTTTGAATCGTACTGGCCGACCAAGCGTTTTATAAAAGGGGAACGCGTCCTCCCGCCCGCATTGCCTTAGGGCTCATATTAGAGATTAGAATGACTATGATTATATTTATTTATTTATTATTCGTGTTTCATATCCAAAACTAATGGCTGGGTCTACTAGTAATTCCACTTATCTACTAGCTTGTCTGCGGAACGATTTCAAAGAAAAACTAAGATAATTTAAACTGGACAATGATGTGTGCCTGGTTAATGGGACAAAGTCTCTGTGTATATGTCCGTAAAATACATAATTTGTATGTGGATACTGGATAGGTTTGCTGGAGTCTCCAGTTATGTATAATGTAACTGAGATGACATCACAGTGGTTTCGCATGTCGTACAATGGCACAGGCTATTTATATCGAGGCGTCGCGTTACCCGCGCGCTGCGCTTTCTGTTGTTATAACAATAGGACTCGGGCGGTTGTGTCGTCGGCTCTGTGCAGTTCGGCTACCTGCCTGTCCGACGAAATTGTTTTATGTGATAAATTTCGAATATAAGTTATCTCAATAATAAATATAGCAATCTGATCAATAGATATAATGGCAACCAGTAAACAACTCAGGTTCTCAGACCACCGCGAGTGTCTCGCTGCGCTAGCCGCAATATCCGTTTCCGACGTGTGGCCGGTGCGGGCGGAGCGCTTGCTCATCTCAGCGGCGCGTCATTAAGCGCTTTATTTTATTTTTATTTACCGCTTGATTGTCTGCACTGAGCGCCGCCGCCGAGACCCGCGGCGCGTCCGGGGCGACTGCCAGCGAACTTATACCTATACAGGATGGGTTAATATTCTGTTCTAAAATATAAGGTATCGGGCATGTTATTAAATAACTAGACATGCGCCAACAGATGTGTATGTTCCAGCGGTGAGGAGAACATGTTTATTTCTGCACGAGACAACAAATAAAAATAAATACTGAACTATTTCAGTGCACGCTGAGTGACACAGGCAACGTACGCGTCGTTGTTTGAGCAGCAATGTAACGCAAACATTCAAATAGTAAATAGGTGGTCACCTACGACCGTAACAACCTCGAATAACCGTAAGTTTTTTTTAAGGAGACAAGGAGGTAAACAAGTTGGCGGCTCACCTGATGGTACGTGATCACAGCCCCCGTGGACATTTGCAATACCAGAAGGTTTGCATATGCATTGCCCACCCCTGCAGAAACAGTAAAGGTTTCTTAAAATAGGGAATTATTAAACTAACACCCTTATTATTAACACAATTCTTAGCAAACAGCTCTGGTATCCGTACTCACTCACGGAAACACAACTATTTTGATTCACTGCGGTCTAATGTAAGGCGGAGGTACTTCTTCAGTCGGGTAGCTCAATATGAGCAAGGAATCTCTCAAAGTCCATGCACGCCGAGTCGTACCGACTTCAAACTACACTAATTGGCTTATAGCATATCATACATCCCAGGCCTTTGGTGAGGGGATACGGGACTCGTGAGCACATTGAGCTCGCCTGCCGCGTACAGTGTATACACACGCGTAGTGCGCGCGTGAGTCACATGCGCGTGCGCGTGGGCCTAACGTGTAATCAGTCATTATGTCGCGCTAATGCCACAAGGACGTTCAGTGACGTCACGCGACGTATTTCGCGACACAAATAACTCGTTACTTTCCTCCAGATAGAAAGTGCTCTACGTAATGATTACTCAATACTGTCGTTATTACAAGCACAGTGGAATGCTTTACTGCCATAGCTTAGACTAGTAGAATTATGTGCAGTTAATTGGGGTCTGTCCCAAGCAACGTCGTATATTTACCTACATACAAAAATGACTACTGTACCGACATGCGCTGCTACTGTTGATGGATCCCTGTTGGAACTGTGTACTCGACTATGGATATGGCATTAAATATGGGAATTTCCATACACCATGTCTATGTATAAAAGAATCCCTGTTTCCCTTGGTCACGGCATAACTTGAATACGGCTTCACCAAATTCATTGATTTTTTTTAGACGTTTTCTAACAGTTACTCTGTACAAGGCTTTTACGTGAAAAAATATTAAAAAAGTTACGCAGAATTAAAAAAAAAATAACGTCTAGGTATATTTACGCTTTTAATCTAACCTTATGAGTTTAGATTGTAAAGAAAAAGAAGAAAACTGACATAATATAATTTTTACTTCCCGCGACCTAGAAGATCTAATGTTTCCCAATATAATAATGCAATTAGGCTTCGGAACATTGCGATACTATCGAATGAAGAAGAAAGAGATATCGTGCTTCTTTAGTAAAGACCGTGAAACGGCTCGGTTGGCAACGAGAAATGATCTCATCTTAAGATCTGCAGATCTTATATCAGGGAAAATACACGACCAGCTGGAATACCTGCAATAAAAAATAAATAAATAAATATAACTGGAATGCCTGCGACTACGTCTTCGTATACCGACGCCACCAATACCGACGCCATCAATACCGACGCCACCAATACCGAAGCCAACAATACCGACGCCACCAACACCGACGCCACCAATACCGACGCTATCAATACCGACGCCATTAATACCTATGCTCCAAAATCTACGCACCCAATACTGATGCTATCAATACCAACTCTATCAATACCGACGCTTTCAATACCGTCGCCATCAATACGGACGCCAACAATACCAATGACACCAATACCGGCGCAAACAATAACCACGCCACCAATATCTACGCCATTAATACTGACTCTATCAATACCGACGTCATTTATTCCGACGCCACAAATACCGACGCCAAAAATACCGACGTCACCAATACCGACGTTTTCGATACCGACGCTTTCAATACCGACGCTTTCAATAGCGACGCAATCTATACCGACGCCTCCAATACTGACGCTAACAATATCTACGCCATTAATACTGACTCTATCAATACCGACGTCATCTATTCCGACGCCATCAATACCGTCGCCACCAATATCGACACCACCACTACCGTCGCTAACAATACCGACGCTTTTAATACCAACGCCATCTATTCCGACGTCATCAATACCGACGACACCAAAACTGACGCCTACAATACCGACGCTTACAATACCGACACCATCTATTCCGACGCAACCAATACCGACGCCACCTAAACCGACGTCTGCATTACTGACGCCTCCAATACCGATGCCATTAATAACGACGCCAACAGTACCGACGCCAACAATACCGACGCTTTCAATACCGACGACACCAATACCGACGCCACAAATACCGACGCCAACAATATCGACGACACCAATACTGACGCCAAAAATTTCGACGTTTTTAATACCTACGCAAACAATACCGACGCCAACATATTCGATTCTTTTAATACCGACTCCAGCAATAACGAAGCCACTAATACTTACGCATCCAACATGGCGCCATTAATACTGACTTAATCAATACCGACGCCAACAATATCGACGCTTTTAATACCGACGCCATCAATACCGAGGACACCAATACCGGCGCCCACAATATCTACGCACACAATAATTACTTACTGTAATATTTTATTATAAGATTTAGATATATGTTTAATTTGCAAACTTAATTTTAATAATATTTAAATAAATATGAATAATAGGTATACAGGGTGGAATTTTGTAATGCCACCTGAAGGGGAAGTACTCTTAATACTTTAGATAGAAAATTTTACTCAAAGAAAACATTCCTTTATTTTTGAAAAGAAAGAAAACGGCATTGAAAGATTTTTAAAAATTCGCTTGCCTCACACGGTAATCGAACCGACTAAAATCCGTAAAAGTTGCACCCTGTACTTTTATTGCATCGATCGTTAGGGTCAATAAGGATGATATCTCTTTAACAAACTTCATACGTTAAATGAAAGGAAAACAATGAAATCTTAAATTAATTTAATTATTTACAAAAATGGTAAACTAACTAATTAATTGCTCGAAATGGCCTCCATTTTCTTGGATACACAAATTTATTCTTCTCACGAATTGTAGTCGTCTCTCACAATCCCCAGGATGCAATTTTTGTACTAACCGACCATCACGATAATATTTAAACTTATACTTTTTCAGCACTTAAGTACGCGAGTGTGGGTTGTTCCAATTACTGCAGCAGCATCTCTGCTTTAAGCCTTCGGAAATGCCTCAAAGTATGTTAAAATATTTAGATCAAAATCGAAGTTGTTCTGCTGAAGAGTTTTCCGTCGCCGACCCTAACAATCGATGCTATAAAAGTACAGGGTGCAACTTTTACAGATTTTAGTCGGTCGATTACCGTGTGCGGCAAGCGAATTTAAAAAAATCTTTGAATGCCGTTTTGTGTCTTTTCAAAAATAAAGGAATGTTTTCTTTGAGTAAAATTTTCTATCTAAAGTATTAAGAGTACTTCCCCTTCAGGTGGCATTACAAAATTCCATCCTGTATATGGATAAATAGGTAATATGAATAAATAAATGATAATAGGATCTAAGTAGCCATAATAAATTTATATGAATTGTAACATTAAAATTATAGTAGGTATATAAGATTTTTATATTAATAATAATAATAATAATAAATCTTTATTTTCAGACCAGAGATCCATAATATAGTAACATTAATTGGCACTTCCTAGAACTAAAAGACGTAATAAAAAAAAAATAAAAAAAATATATACACCGTGAAATTGTAGTCGTTGTGGAACCGAAAGGTGGGAAACTTATGATAATTAGTAGAACAAAAAAAAGTCTTAGGTTAACTCTACTGTTTATAATAAAAAAGTTTATTAACATTGTGGAATGCAAATAAACGATATGAATATGAATACTGACGCCATTAATACTGACTCTATTAATACCGACGCCATCTATACAGACGCCACCAATACCGACGCTATGAATACCGACGCCACCAACAACAACGCTTTCAATACCAAAAAAAAAAAAATTACGCAGATGAAGTCGCGGGCAGAAGGTAATTTTTTTATATTAGGTACTTCAATGTGCAAATTTCATGTCTGCGTCGCGTCTCAACAGTGGGCGGCGACCCGACATCCACAGCGTGAAAGTCTACGTCTGGCACTTACAATACGCCGCCTGACTACCCACACTACACGGCAGTACTACGCCTTCACATAGCTGCGCTGATGCTGATAAGCGTAATGCCGTCTAAGACCTACAAACAACAGCAGGCGGCTCAAATAGCGCCGGGCGGCTGTTATGTGGCGACTAGGGCTCGAACTCGTAGTATATATTTGTATGTGCCCCTAGTTGTCGGTCAATGACTAAGTAAATACATAACTGTGACAGCCTGACAAGGACATATTTATGTTTAACCGGCAAACAATGGCTAATGTGTAGGTACTACAAGTCTACAACGGTGTGCATGAATTGAACAGTTAATAAAGCTTGAAAGTTCAAACCAAGTTAAACATCATTAAATAGGCAGATATAGGTACATATTTACGGAAGTGTCCCTACATTATTATACACCGTTACGTTAACGTTTACGTTTAATGTTAGTTTAATGTTAGTCGCTGTATGTTCTCGTTGCCGTTGGTGTTATATATAGCCCGGAGAGTTATGGTGAAGCGTGCAGTAACTAAAGAGAGCCAATAAAATGTTGAAACTCAGCGCGACTACCAAACACAGTTATTTACTTATTTGTGAAACAGAGACCAACTGAGTCCCAAACTATTCCGAGCATGTTTCATTAGATCAGTTGCTGTCTGCTCGCGCGGAGCTCGCGGCTGTTGCCTGGATGCTATTGCTACTTAGCTACAAAGCTAGTTGGGATACTTTTTACAGAATTCTAAATTGGATAATCGTTTTAAAAACCAAATACATCAGGAATGCTGTAGCTGTAGAGCTGTGACTGCTGTAAGTGACTTGCGTGTATGTACGATGTAGGTGTAAATGTCAGGACAATCCCAATTGGCTTAAAGGCCGCTGAGATCTCACGCCGCACACTATAGAGATTAGAAGGATATTCGAAGTGTGTGTGCCATGAGCATAACAACGCGCGACGTGAGGAACGTTTTTGACGTACCGCACTGGCGCCTAAATTTTACGTTATAGAGTCGTTCATTTTATTTGCACATTGGTATTATACAATACTTCATTAATTTGCTTAAAATGTGGTTACAAAGATGGTACATAATATTATATTAAGAACAGTCACATTTTGCCATAATAAAATAGCATGCAAATTATACACATACATAAAATTAAAATTAAACTGAATAAAGCTCCATAAACAAAATACATTGAAGCGAATTCACTAGAAATTTAATTAAAATATCTTCACGTCATGTATCGTGCAGGGTTCTCAGGAATCACATCGTAGCCGTAATAACATAACAAATACGCTCGATTAATATTATATTGTAATTTCTGCGTACACTTATGTGATCATGACCATTAGTACGTATGTGGTGATGGTAGAACATTCAGGGTAGGTAGGATCTAAGGATCCGCTTATCACCTTCTATAGCTCACACGAAATTAATTTCGTCAAATATAGCAATTAATTGTAGAAGCATAAATAGCTTGTCGTCTGGTTGTATGAGACAGTGCGCCGCGGACAGACGCGTGGGTGTGTGGGTGTGTAGGTGTGGGGGCGGAGTCCCGCGAGTTATTTGAATATGTTATGTTTCATAAACAATCGTCAGCCGCGCGACATTGAGCCGCTCGCGCGTGTCGCCTGGAATGCGCGCGTTATTTATCGGCGCGGCTATTTGTGTGGCGCACACCGGCACACCGCGTCCGCGCCGCGTCCCTACTGGACATCATTTAGTATTCAAACGATTCGCAAAGAACAACTTCATGAGATCATTCATCATCAACCTGTTTATTTGTTGATTTGTATTTGGAGGGGTCAGGCTATATAGTCCACCAGACGGGCCGCTTAGAATTAGAATAAATTACAACTTAAGCGTCTTAACTAAAGTGGACCTAGTCATTATACCATAAAATGTGTATGTGTGACCATAAATCATCCGTTTTGTAATACATGTGAAGACAATTTCTGCTGTCGAGTATCCGTGTGACTGTGTCGTTGTGTAGGACGCTACGCGACCCGCGCACTCTACAGGCGTGTGTTTCTTACTATCGCTTTTTATAACATCGCGAGTGCTATACCTACCGTCGTGCTGTGACTTCGCTCGTGTTACATTTCCCGACATGCCTGTGATCTGTGACGGCCTCCCCGCCGCCCTTGACTTACACGACTCGGAGTATTTTCGTAGACGCATCTATTTCAGATACTTTAGATACTCTTTGCCTCGTGATTTAAGTAAAAATAAACATTAATAATATAAACCCATATTTTGACTGAAGCACAACAGTAACTGTGATTGGTTTATGCCATTTAAATTAAAGTACATATATAAAATAAAAAGTAAACTACAATTATTTGTTTCAACACGTCAGTTTGACCCTACAGCTATTTAACGCATAATCTATAACATTTTATATAAATGACGCTATATCGAGCTTTATTGCTTGTTATTTTGGTAACAGTTTCGTAACGGCAATTCGGCTTATGCTTTGGCTTAGCTTAAAACGCTATGTCAAAGTATGTTAAAAATTAAAAATGGTTTAATTCATTTTGGACCGATTAACGACAAGAGACAATAGATGAAAGTAATAATAAATAATGATACTTGGCCACAATGGAACGTCAAAATCTTAGTGCATTCTAGTACGTTTTGCCAAATTAGATAGCAGGAAAATGCGGTTGAGTGAATGAACTGGCTGCGATAAAATAAAAAATGTAAAATTACAAGTAACTACATACTTTAAACGTGCTGTGTATATAACCAAAACGACAAGGAATCCAATAAATAAAAGAATAAAATTATTGGAATGGTTATCCAGTGGCTTTTTTTAAATATATTTGATTTTTAGAAACGTCCACAGATTCCACAGGTATGTCTACAGATTTATTATAATTATTGTATTAGGAACATGTCAAATCAAGTACGCGCGTCGTGACGTCACTCTTTCGTACATAGCTGGCCGGCCGACATCGTGTCAGTGCATCTAGTAATTGCCGGCGATCTTAATAATTGTAGGCATTTCGTCCTAGCTGCAAGATGCGTCCATGTTCTGTGTTTTCCCTACAGCTGCAGCCGCGTCGTTAACTTCCTGCTCTGCGCGGGCGCATTCTCTCACGAATACTCTATTTATTCCGCCGCCCGCCGCTGTGTGCCGCTCTCCAATAATTATGATTAATACCCGCGCTCGCGCAAATAAACATCCACAAATAACCTGAATTTATTTTACAAGATAATTCGCTCATAAATCAGGAGCCTCAGTAATGTGTCCGTAATAAAGTGTTCATCCATCTTGTCACGAGATGTACATGTTGTGTGCGCATACTCTTGGACGCTGCCGTAGGAAACTGCGGCACATCCTGTGATTTATCTACAGACAGCGTGCGTAATTGAAACAGGTACACGCCGACACGGCGCGGCCGCGGGACTAGTGCTGCTCTAATTAGTACAATTGAAACAGGTACACGCCGACACGGCGCGGCCGCGGGACTAGTGCTGCTCTAATTAGTACAATTGAAACAGGTACACGCCGACACGGCGCGGCCGCGGGACTAGTGCTGCTCTAATTAGTACAATTGAAACAGGTACACGCCGACACGGCGCGGCCGCGGGACTAGTGCTGCTCTAATTAGTACAATTGAAACAGGTACACGCCGACACGGCGCGGCCGCGGGACTAGTGCTGCTCTAATTAGTACAATTGAAACAGGTACACGCCGACACGGCGCGGCCGCGGGACTAGTGCTGCTCTAATTAGTACAATTGAAACAGGTACACGCCGACACGGCGCGGTCGCGGGACTAGTGCTGCTCTAATTAGTACAATTGAAACAGGTACACGCCGACACGGCGCGGAGGCGGGACTAGTGCTGCTCTAATTAGTACAATTGAAACAGGTACACGCCGACACGGCGCGGCCGCGGGACTAGTGCTGCTCTAATTAGTACAATTGAAACAGGTACACGCCGACACGGCGCGGTCGCGGGACTAGTGCTGCTCTAATTAGTACAATTGAAACAGGTACACGCCGACACGGCGCGGCCGCGGGACTAGTGCTGCTCTAATTAGTACAATTGAAACAGGTACACGCCGACACGGCGCGGCCGCGGGACTAGTGCTGCTCTAATTAGTACAATTGAAACAGGTACACGCCGACACGGCGCGGTCGCGGGACTAGTGCTGCTCTAATTAGTACAATTGAAACAGGTACACGCCGACACGGCGCGGCCGCGGGACTAGTGCTGCTCTAATTAGTACAATTGAAACAGGTACACGCCGACACGGCGCGGCCGCGGGACTAGTGCTGCTCTAATTAGTACAATTGAAACAGGTACACGCCGACACGGCGCGGCCGCGGGACTAGTGCTGCTCTAATTAGTACATACAATTAAGTGGAGGTCATCGACCCCTCACCTGAGTTTTGTAAACTTGCAACTTGTACACAGGTTTAGATGATATTGGTTCGAAAGTAAAACGAAAATACATAGTTAAATAATTAAATTAACTCTGTCTCGGCTCGGTTAAGTAGGATTTCAAAGATCTTCAATACACGACGTCGTCACAACATTTTCCATTTGTTTTCACTAAACGAAAGTTCAGATGTATGATACGTCTGCAGTTCGACCACGGTACTAAGTGGTCTATCGATGTCAGTTTAGGTAATTTCAGAAATTGCATTAAATTATAAATGTGATGTCGTGGCAACCCTAGTGTTATGCAGCACCACATAACTCTCGCGGGAATGCACTTTGATGTTCTAACAGTTGCGTCTATTATTGCCGGCGGCGGCGGGCAATGTTGCACCGAATTGTATTCGCGCTGCGCCTGCGCACTGCGCCGACACAATGCCGGAACTGCGGCCTGCTGCAATTGCACAATTTGGCACAAATGGAGCTAACACCCTTTTTATTACTTTATGCAGAATAGTAAATAATAGCGAATCAAATACATAAACATGACTAACAAATTGTTCATTCTCAGTAGATATCTCTGCTAATGTTTTACATCTTTATACTTTAAAGTGAACTTTTCCTTCCTCTTTTTCTAATACCAGCAGGGCCCCGCCATATCGTCAGTCTATAAGTCCAACGGCCATCGTTCATTCTGTCTACATGGCCTGCCCAGCGACACTTTAACTTTTGTGAAAAATTAAGTGCTAATACTAGTACCTAAATTTAATTAAACCTAAATGGTTTTTTTTTATAATATTTGTGAGGTTAGGTAAATAAAGAGCATTCATGTAGATTTATGTAAGACGCGGATCTCAGCAGATCTCAGCGGGCGGCTCCCCGGTCACCCGGACAGCCGGACAGTCGGACAGGCGACGTAATAGTAACAAATGCAGTGCAAGCGCCATTTATTTTAATTAATGGCCGGCAATTGTACACGCTGCAATAATTTCAATCAGTGCAGTGTGTGTGTAAGGGCGGCCGCACACGAGGCGCCGGCAGCTCTCAGGTCTCGTGGGGGGCTTCAATCAGAGCTAGTTAACGTCACGCTGTACAGATTTTTTGATCGGTAACAAGCAGTTTACACAGAAAAACTGACTGTAGCGAATTCGACTATTACGGTAATTTTACGATTTGTAAAGATTGTTTCGAAAAAAAAACGATCTAAGTACTGCAGTTTACACACAAAAATTACGTTTTAAATCGTTTTAAAAGAAAATGGCAATGACAATATGATTATGAGTATTTATTTTTTCAATTTCGTCATTTTGATATTAGTATGCTCACTGGACATACATATTAAATGTATATCCAAAAAGTGACCATGTACTTATTTTTATACTAATGTACAAGTATGAAGAATCTAATCACACTAAAGCGGATTTAGGTGAATATCTTTCCATAAATATTCATAAGTTGCTTGTAAAAGAGGTTTAATGTGTGTCATAAAATGACATTAGTGTCATTAGCGGCACGACAGAGGAATGCGCTCGCGATGCGCGTCAAATAGTCATATAATCATCTCGCCGGAGACGGGACGCGCGGCACGGCAGGGCCACTTGCGCGGCGGACCACGAATATATTTAAGATATAATTAAATAATTAGTTCAAGACCCTTTCATTTTATCATCTTCGTGGTCGTCCTAATAACGTTAGCTCAGAAAGTTGATCAATATTCGACAGAGACGGTGTCATTACGAAGCCGGCGCTTAATATCACATATCCCATGAATGTTTCATGAAGTCCAAAAATGAGCTGTGACGTAACCAGCAAGTGGCCGACACCACGGCTCGGCGGAGTGTCGCGCGTGTACCAAAAGGGTATGGCACGCCTAGACAAAGCTGTTTGTACTGTAGCTTTACGTTCATCCAGCCTCCCACCTGTCCAGTAAATTGTCAAATCTTTTCAGGCGACCGACTTTAACGACGTTAATAGATAGATATAATCATTCATTCGCTATAACACTTATCTAAATGTTTTGATAAAAATGCAGGGTAGCTGATAGAAATAGTTACAACATCTAGACACCTGTGCCCGTGAAAGCTGTAAATGATCATATACATCGGGATTAAAATAATATAAATATAGCATTAACATAAGGTTTAATATACCGCGTTAGTGTTAGAAAACCCTAAATATTATGGTATCCCTACTCGGCAGCCGAGTCCAGCAGTATTCGTCTCTTGTGAGACAAAAAAAAATATGACAAATTTAGAACCTCCTCCTTTTTGATGTCGGTTAATGAATATTACTTTGTCAAAAGGTCTAGTGTCGTATTTTTTATGTCGTGTGTATAGTATGCCTGTGCAGTCTGTAACGCTCGAAGCTAAGCTGACAGATGATCATTCTAATTAAAAAATGTCCCAAGTCAAAGTTGTCCAGTCAACTCCAAGACCCTCCCCCCCCCGGATCAGCCCGTGGACAATGAGTGGGTCCATTGAAATTATTACCATTTAAGTCTGATTTCCTTTAAAGTAAACCAACTACAAATAAGTCTATTTGGTACGGGTGCATTGCGAAATGCAATAGCTTTTAAATAACAATAAAACGTGAAGCTCAGTTTACTTGCTCGCTAAATAAAAAGCGTTGCGAGTGAATGTAACGGCTGACAATAAGCTCGCCCCCCACCGGCAGCGCGCGGCGGCGCGGGCGGCCAGGTGCGGCGCCAGCCGGCGAGCGCGCCGCGGGGACAGGAACACAGAAGTGTTACTACACACATAACATTCAGAATTTATTACACTATGATTCGTCACCTTATGTTGAGGAACACTCGGGACTCTTGTCGAAACATATTAAATCATGTATAATGTTAGTTCTTGTCTAGTTTGCATGCTTGGTCGGTTCCGAGATCATCGCGCAAATTTTAATAGAGTACCATTCCTTCATGAGAATTCACTAATGGGTATAATGAATTAAGTTGCCAATTTAGATTTTGAGAATTAATATCTCAAGCAGCAACATAATTTTCCTGATCCTTCTGAATACTTTTTATAATATAAGCCAGGAGCTTGTGTGTGAGTGCTCCTTTTGCATCTGGCTCTCGTGTGAGCAGAGCCTGGCACTGCACGCCAGCCTCGCGACACTCGGTGGCTTGACAGGCGTGTTGAGCGCGGATAACAAGGACCTTCCACATTCATGACAGGCCGGAGACCACCCCCCTCGCCCTCCCCCACCCCCCCGGCGCGGCTGACTAGCGCATTGTGCACACACAGGCCGCTAGCGCCGACTTGCCTGGACACAGTTACAGGACTCACGCGAGGGTCACCAGCCATTCCTACTTTACCAGGACTCTATATTTAATTTTACCAGATTAAACGTAGGTTTATACTGATGTGGTAAATGTATTCGTTTCTTAATTTACCCGGGTAAAATCAAAAAACGTATCAACGAACGACAAGAGGCAAAAGAGAACGTTTTTTCCCTAAATAATGGCAACATCAGTCTAAATTATTGCGAATGTAATAGATACAGGAAAACCTTTTCTGTTTGATGTCCCTGCCATTCTTAATAAACACTTTAGTTTTGTTTTTCAGATGTTTCTCGTACGACTAAATGTCTACTAAGTATTTGATTTTTATAAAAGGAAATTATTTAGTTATGGTACGCGGGCAAGGGAGAAGAAAATAATATAAATACACTTAGCGAAAGCCTCTCAACTCAACAGTTACAGGAGCTGAAATGGTTTCCGTTACTTTATTATCTTTATTGTGTTGTCGAGTCGACGGCGACGAGGCGACGGTATTGTTTGACATCAATCTGTATATTTGAATAATAATTCATTTAGGATTTAAGGATAACCGATGTTGACAACGTTTGGGTTTAGCAATTTACTCTCTTTTTGTAAGATTGTAACAGCGATTAAACTACCAACTCTGATGGTAGTTACTGTTATCGTTAAAATAATACAGAATATTAACTGAAAATGTATCGCATTCTTCTCTTATAATTGTTATGGAAGATAAGAAAGAAGCACACTCTGTCTGAATGTAGAGCTGCGAATTAAACAATCAATGCATAAGATATTTGTTTGATGGTTTGGGAAGCCAGCGAACTCGCGCTAGGCTAGTATCACTTAGAACTTAAAAAAAAAAATAAAAAAAAAAAAAAATAGTTTATTTGCTTTCACTGGTACAAAAGTAAATTAGTGTTTGGAGTCTCCTTTTAGGCAAATAATGCCTGTGTTAAGAGTAAACATTCAATAAAATGTTAATAACACTGCTAGACTATCAAATGGCACCTCTCACGATCTACAGACGTGCCGAGCGACTACAGCAGTGTGGTGACGGTAGGACAGTCATTTATTATTTATTACGTGTGTACTGGTTTAAAATGATTGATGAATTTACGAAAATGTCCTTCGTCCCGCTCTTCCTGTTTATTGCAAACATGGTCACCTCAGTTAACGCAATGCGGCTGTTTTTGAAGTGAAATGCGGAAAAGGACAATGCAATGAGCGCAGTGAGATCAGGGCAACTATTGTGCAGTCAGCCAGTTCACCCGGATGTTAGCAAGTGTTTGCAAGATATGCTCAGGTTAGTAATATTAGTTTGTTACTTTTACTTGGCTCTAGATAAATATTCACGAAGATCTAAAATGCTAAAAATCTGTAAAAATATAGCACCTTATACAGAGATTCTTTACTTTACGTTAGTCAAGGACGGTAGGATATTGCCTTAGATAGGAGTAGATGGTACATGAGTAAATGAGGCTTATATAATACAGAACCAAGTTGTACAGCGTTACTACTGTACGGACAATTCCGTGCAGCTTGCGAACTGGGCGTCCTTCGTGGCTGCACGAAATGCTCCTTAAGGTCGGTCGCTGACCCCACATGTAGCAGGTCAATAACCTCAGGTACATGACGCACTAAGAGATACTCTCCTGGCGCTATTTACGGTTTATGAAAATGATGGAATAACTTTAATAGGACTGTCATACTGAACTTCGAAGTTTAAAATATCGATGTTCAGTAATCATAAAGTTTATAAGTATGTATGTACAATTAACGTGATATACGTTTTGTAATTTAGTTAGTAATTATTACATACATACTTTAAACTACATAAATGTTTGAATTATTGAATGATTTATGATGAATAGCGGCTCGTAAGATTTTTAAAAAAGGTATCAGAAGGATTGACAAACGGTGGCCGGCGACCGTGGTGTGAACGATTGCTGCACGAGAGCGGCGCGGGCGCGGTGCGGTATGGCCGGCGTCTTGTATACCTCGTTAAACTTTAATGGCTCGCATAAAGGCGAGTGCTCGTAATCCCGTCCCGTCCGGCCCCCGTGCCGCCCCCGTGCCGCGCCCATCCCGACCTTCTTCTGTTTGATCCAGCGCCGGTTTACGATAATTGTGAGCGCAAACAAATACACAGCGTTGATTAATACGTCGTTAAACAACGTTTACTGGTGGTTCTGTAATTCGTGGAAACCTAGAGACAATAAACTCGAGTTGTGTTGACTAATTGATTATTATTCGGATATTGAGTTGTTTTCTTCAATTGATTTATGAAGAGTATCGTACCGTCCGCCCGGAGCGCGGCCGGCAGTAAATCTCTCGGCGGCGCGTGTAATGTGGACTGTCGGGCGAACAGTAAAAGTGTTCATTTACTGTCGGTAAGTAAGTACAGCGGCGGCGGCGCGGCGCGCGGCGTGTCGCGCGGCGTGTCGCGCGGCGCTCGTAAACACGCGTGTTGATAACACGCTATTTGTTTGGAGTGGTCAGTAGCAGGCATCGACACTTCAATATACTGAATCTGCTATCAATTGTCATACACGAGTACTCCAATAATTATATTATAATAATATAAATAATTCGTATCCTGTTCCGAGTCAACATCTTCACCTCTCATTCTGAGAGACCAAGACAGTGAACAGCTAAATAATTACTTTAAAGAACCATTGGGAACCACTCAGTGTAATCAGTGCTCCGGTGCTGCGCGCCCGCACCGCCGCGCCGCCGCACCGCCGCCCGCCCCGGAGCTATCGAGACAGTGTCTGCGATATATCTGACTACACAAGAGATTCTCAAGGTTGGTGAGGCGTAATGTTAGAAGTGCACTACTATTGTGCGGTCAGCAGTACTAGTATTCAGGCCGGTAATTATCAGCCCTTAGTTGGACAACGGTTCTGGGAACGAAGACACAAAATCCTTCGTCCTTAACCCATTTACTGCCACCGCTGCCCACAGCTGGCTGGATTGGATGTGCAATGGATTATCTACCATGTAGTGCGGGTTGGTAGAACTCTCTTAAGCATGTAGGTTTCCTCAAGATGTTTTCCTTCAACGTTGAATTCGTAAGTGGTGCGTGTCTGGGGCAAGCATTGAATTTTAGACCTTTGACTTCACTATCCATTGGGGACACCATGAGGCCGTCACAGTTCGAAAACTTGTGGTTTGGTGTTTTGGAATGTTTCAACTAGGTAGGTATTATTGAGTGTAGGTAATCGGAGTGAACATAAACAGATATAGTGCGTGGCTACAGGTTGAGTAACACTGGCTCACCTAGTGGTGCGGTACATCTGCTAGTCCGCACGTTGTGTATCGGCTAGACTAATGTTTGGCGCGCGCACGAGTTACGAGCCACGCTCTCTTTAATTATATAAACTGCACAATTTATTACAGGGTTTCTAGTAGGTTCTTTAATCTCACATTATGTTTTAAGACTTAGAGTAATCATTAAGTTACGTGACTGCAGACTGCGTGAGTTATTGTGCTGTTTGTTGCACGGTTTACAAAAATGCATTGCATTGTCAAGAATAAAGGAAATAATAAATAATAATCGATGAGTGCGGGGATGTAACGCTCGGTGCGCGACCCCGACTTGACCGTTTCTAACAAGAAGCCGAGATAGATTTTACATCGATGTGACATGTAGTCTGTGACATGTAGTCTGTGACACGTAGTCTGTGACATCAAGTGGTTCGGCTGGGCCTGTAGGTACTTGCAATACGTGTTTTGAAGAGCTTACGGTTGTACTTTAGTAGGAAAGGTTAAGAGAATATAGAAGTTGCTAATAATACTGTTCATTCATTACTGCGCCTTGATAGACATCCTACTAATTCACCATTAGCATACAATTATGTACACATTTAAATAAATAATTCCTGCTTGTAGCAAAAACAATGTGAAGTTGGTAGTGTGCCAGCACGCGAGGCACATTATTTACATCAGTAGTAGCGCCGCGCCGCGCACAGTGAGCGCACTGTGCGCCGCGCGTCGGCGGCTGACGGAAACTTATACAACTTCCATTCCTCGAATATTTTTTAATTTTCTTGTATCAATTAAACGTTAGTGTTTGTCCAAATCTCACCTGATGGTAAGTGACAATGTGGTCTAAGATGAAGCACGTGTACCTGGAAGATACCTATTCCCTCAGGACTTGAAGTCCTCCAAATAAAGTACTCCAATAAGCCTGTTGGCTCTCCTCTCAATAGTTTCCTCGCCTCCAGTTGGCCAGAGCCATGTCAAAGGTGGGAGCGATCGGACTTGTACCTGGTACGGGCTGAGCATCTGCCCTAGTGTGAAATACTGCCCTACCTTCGCTAGAACGCCAAGCTTTTAAAAGGCTAGTTGGGCTTTGGACTCTATATCAAGTACTGTAGCAGTGTATAATTTACATAATTTTAGATATCTTCAAGTGTTACGTACAGTTGTAAAAATGAAGGCCAGCTCTAGCTCTGTTGCTAGCGCGGCCACAATAACGATTTAAGTGGTTAAGTACCTATCCCGCGGCACTCGCAGCCATTAGCACAGAAATAAAATGTTATTGCTATTTTCACGTAAAAGCCTGAGGGAAGTGAGAGTCGATCCGGCGTTAAGTACAAAGTTTGTGGTAACAAGAGGAATAAACATGATAGCGGACATTATCAGGGATCGCGCATGTCGGCGACTCGCGGGAAAGCCGCACCGAGCCCGTGCCGCAGCCGCGCCGTGCCGCACCGCGTCGCGCCGCGCCGCCTACTGCCCGACGGCGAACTTTCCACAAAGCGACACAAGAATCCCACAATCGACTAACTTTGCACCACGATACAGAAACTGTAGCAGTTTCACTGCGGACTAATAATAATAATATTTATTTCTCTCATCACAAGCTAGATTAATTAATTAACAATGTTAACAATATTGCTACATAAAACCCAACATTGTGAGAGACTGGTGCCTGATGTAGGTTTTTTACAAAAGCCTGTTTTACAGGAGGCCTGGCCCTCCCGCCGCGTAGGTTAATAATATAAGTAGATGTTAGAAGAGTACATAGCCTGAGCGGGTGAGGCTGTTCAAGCAAAAATATAAAATAAAATAAAAAATTAAATTAATGGATAAGTAGCAGAGTGTGATTGCGTCATGCAAGTGTAATCGTATCATGTATGTGTGAGTGCATCAAGTATGAGTAAGTGTTAGTATGTTTGAGTATGTCATGTCTGTGTGAGTACGAAATATGAGTGTGAGAGATGTATGTGTGAGTGTAGGGTGCTCAAGCAAAATAAGCAAAGATCTGACTCAAAACAGGACGGACATGGGGGTGGGTTATGCTATAGGAATGATGAGTATCTACTTATAACTGGGCGCAAGATGTTGGATGAACTAAAATGTCACAAAGGTGTGCATAATTTGGATTTTTAGTAATCTGGAGGGGAATCTTCCTAATGAGTAATTTAGTCTCGAGTGAGGCAAGCAACTCGACGAGACTTGTGGACCGACCAGCGGCAGTTGTGGAGAACACGCCACGCCCGCCGCCCGCCTCACACGTGACTGTAAATGCAGACAGTTTCGGGTGGGATTTCTCATGTTCATGCTCAACACGTCGCACTAGTTCTAAGCCCGGTAGCGGTGCGGGCAATTTCGTTTGAAGTCGTCGCTAGTGGGCGGCGCGGTCTCGGAGCCGCTCTCACACAATTACTGCACAAAAGTGCCAATTACGGTTTATAGACTGAGATTTAACATCCACTTAGAGAGACTCGGTGCAATGGATATTTTATTTTCTACTGTAAAAACTTAGCAAGCACTGTAAACGTAAAAAAATTTAATGAATGTATAGCGTCTTTGAATTACAATTAAATCAGACTATACATAAAATGGTATGTTATTAGTTTCCTGTCGGAACCCGTGAAGTGCATGTACAAATATACTATAAATCACAGTATTATTAAATAAAGTTATTGATGTCGACACTTCGGCATTGATCAGTTTATCTGGTCTCCCTCTACGTCGGATATGATTGAGCGGCCGGCTGCCCCGGGGTCGCGCAGCGTCGCCCGGCGCCGTCACCCGCGCGGCTGCTCGTTATCGCGGCTCGCGCGACACGCCGCGCGCCGCCGCGCCGCGACTGCGCTCACGCACTGCGGTCAACAGTAACTTCCTCATGTCCAGTAAATCAAGGCTTGTCTGCAGACAGCGCGAGATAAGTATAAGTATATTGAGGTATCTTATCAGCTCAGGTCTATTTATAGAGTTCTAAATGGCTTTTACTGACATGTAGGCATTTCCAAAGAATTTCTATTTAACTCTGATATTACATTATAAAAGTATTTATAAACCTAATTTGATATATTATTTAGTCTACAAAGAAACTACAAAAAGCAATAGCGATATAAAAACCCGGCAAAAGATTTGTTCAATTTGTCTTTGTATCAGATCTACATTTATAAATTGCATTAGATTGAGAAAATAAATAAAGTTGGGCTAAATAAAGCTAGGAAAGTGTTAATGCGTCCAGTGGCGCCCCCCTCCCCCCCGGGCTGTCGGCGCGGGCGCCGCGCCACTGTGATGTGATTGAAGCTATTGATTAATTGACTGACAGAACCGGGGCAGTCCACTGAGTAGCCAATGTAGGTACGAATACGACCTATTAGAATGAATCAATAGGTCATTTAATTTCATGAGAAGACAATCATCATCAACCCATTATTGTCCCACTGCTGGGCACGGCCCGGCACGGGTCTCCTCTCATTTGAGAGGGATTAGGCTATATTCCACCACACTAGCCTACTGCGGGTTGGCAGACTTCACATGCCATCGAGAATTCTCTCAAGCATGCAGGTTTCCTCACGATGTTTTCCTTCACCGTTTGAGCATGTGATACGACAATACGAACTTGTAATTATTTATTAAAAAGATATATTTTTTGGTCAGTAGATATTGTGATTGTAACACAATGTTATTGATATTATCTGCTCAGATATAAACATAAATTGGAAGAGAATCACGGTTTGTAATGTTAATATTTATAAAAAAAACTAGCTGACCCAGCAAACGTTGTTTTGCAACATTATAGGGGTTGGTCGTGGAAGAGTGAAAGTTTAGCGTTATAAGTATTTATTAATTCCAAATCATAAAAAATACTATTAAATGTTTTGTCAAAAAAAAAGTCTGGTGAGGGACATTCTTATCACCTAGGGGTGTAAAAAATAGCCTACGACCAATTTTCAGACCTATCAAATGTATATACGATCTTCATAATAATCCGTCTAGCCGTTTCGGAGGAGTTCAGCGACAAATACTGTGACATGAGGTTTTTATAATATATAAGATCTTACTTCACGACAAGTATTCGTGAAGTTACGTCAGCGATACCTGACCGAGAATTGCCTATTATCTGCAGTGTCACCGTGCAGAGAGAGGCGCGGGTAAAGCCAGCTACAAGAGAAATTAAGTCCGTTTACATTTTGTTTCATTGTAAGTGTACCTAATACTAACGCCTAAGGACAAGCTTTTGGGGGACATAAACATTTTGTCAGCCATAAATCTGTTTGTGTGATCTTGTGTATTGTAAACACGAAATGAACCCTATCATAAATCTTGGGAAGTGCGTGTCCCACGGGCCCGCCGGCGCCCGGGGGCCGCCCCTGTAACTCAGCAAGTTTGCATCTCGTGTGTGAAAATAATAAATAAGTTAAGCGCTTTCGCACAATAGCGCGCCTCGCCGGGGCGGCTTAAGCATTGCCCTAATATAATTCGATACAATATGTGCAGACGAGGGTGCGACGAGGGGGGAAGGGGTGCGAGGGGATGAAAGGATGGGGATTACTCTTAAATTAATTCCAGTCCATTTTATATGCAGATTCGGCGCGTTTGTCCTATAAAGTGCAACGACCTCGAGGAGCGCGGTGTGTGCCGCTCTGAGCGCATTAACTGCTCCTCTCGACTTGTGTAAGAAACAAACTCAACAGAAGCAGTGACAATTGATCTAAATAACTTGTTACCTGCGTAAAAAAATCCAGCTTTCTGAACTTTCTAAACAATGTTCATACAAATGACGCGGTCTCTCGGCTTAATCAGATGATATCGATAAAACTCGCGAACAACTAGCTCTCGCTGCGACTGCAGCTGATTTACGAGCAGCGGGCGCTGGCCGGGGCCGGGTGCCGCAGACGTAGATACTGCGGAGAAAGTATTGTAATAGCAGCACTCCATCAGACACGCGCAGACGTTTATAGTGTACCTACTTCGGAAGGCTTTCTCCGTAACTTTGGTAAAGCTGTACCTACTTTAATAAACCCGAACAACACATATTGTTGGTGTCATACCTTACCAACTATTACTGTTGTGCTTGACTTCCGCGGACTGTAATGTCACTGCAAATTTAGTGGACAATTTATTTAGATGATAATTAGTTTAATATGAGCCTTCTCTCGAATACATACATACACTCACGCGTTTTCCCATGGGGGTAGGTCCGGTAGGCAGAAACTACAGAATCACTACGATCCCTGCATGCCACTTTGTGTCGTCCATCATACATCTTGTCATGCATACGCGTTGGTTACGAGTATTGCGCATGTGATCTTTTTGAAGAAGGTCACCTATTAGGTTGGTGTATGCTCCTATAGGGCGAACCCTTCCGGCGTTTCCAGTGACATCCGCATTATAAATTCCTCTTGTCAATCGGCTATAATTAATTCTCTCAACTCAAGAAGCTCGAATAGTGCGATATAATCGGGAGAAAACTTATTACTGGTAAGAAATAGCTGATTTATCATTATGCTCACACGTCATGTAGGTAAGTGAAGTATAGCAGTGAGGGGTGGCAATTGCTGGTCGCGCGGCGCGGCACGACTGCGGGGAGCACGCAGGCGGGCGGCGCGGCGGCGGCGCAGCAGATTAGTTTAATCTGCAGCCGACACGTGCAGCCGCCCGCCCTGTTAACACTTACAGCCAGATAAAGCTCTGACGTGTGTCGCACACCATTAATTGAATGCTGTGTGACGCTGCTCTGTGTGCCAGCCGTCACTCACACAGATATTACACCCCGCATTCAAACTACAGTAAGTCCACTTACTGTTACGCTCATTACAGCAATAACATATTTCACAGCGATATTTTGGGTAAATGGTGCTTCACACACATGCCATTACTAACTAGTTATTATTTGAGTAAGAAAGTGATCATCGTAATCATTCATCATACCATTAACGACCCAATTAGTCTAGCGGTAGTTAACGCTGCGTTCTGTTCTATAGGTCCCAGGTTCGAATCGCGCAAGGTACAAGTGTTTGTGTGATGAGCAGAAACATTTGTATCCGACTCATGGATGTATCTATGTATAATATGTAGGTATGTATAAAAAAAGTATATATGTAGTATAATCAACCAACTAGTATCCGTAACACAAGCCTCGTAGCTTAGCTCCGAACTAGATGGCGCTGTGTTATAGTGTCTTAATTGCAATATTGTTATTTTTCTGCTTGTATGGTTTTTTTTTTCATCATCAACTCGATCTTGTACATAGCATCGTGTGCAATAAAAAAAATAGTATTGAGTATTGAGTGTGTTGTGAGTATGTTGTGTATGTTGCGTTTAGTGTCCATGTCTCGGCACCATAAGTTATGGTGGGCAGGGCACATTGGTTCAAAACGCAAAGCATTGAGCAGTCTCATACTAGCTGCGCTACGATGCGGACGTATTGCTGACGCGTATTATAACTTAGTTTTAATTGAATACGCGGTGGCACAAGCCATCGCTCGTAAGTTTTTATCGCCATGAGTCAACAACTTGTGGCGAATGAACTGCTAGCGTTCCTGCAGCAGAAGCTGGACGTGATGGACGAGGTGTCCGCAGTCCAGATCTGCGCCACGAACTTCAGCGAGGAGGACATTGCCTCCAGCTTCCAAGCTGCTTCTGTTCTGGTTGCTCAACAAGAGCGACCAGATGGTGTCTCGCCGGCGTGACGGGACCAAGAAGAGCATTCAAGACATCATCACGCTGCTAAAGGAGACCGATCCTGACGACGTGCCGACGTTTGTGGCGAAGGACCTACACAAGCTCCCTCCCGTCACTTTTGACCACGTCGACGTAACGAGCCTGCTGAAGGACATTGTTTTTCTAAAGACAAATTTAGCGGACATGCAGAAGAAGTTTGATGCATCCCAAAATGCCGTCGCCGATTTGCGCAATGAGCTCACTGAGTTGCGTAAATCGGCAGCGGTAACTGGGTCACCATCGGGTGCACCATCGAACGTCAACATGCGTCGCGGAGCGGGCTTCGCGTCAGCAGTGTTGCTATCGCCACCGACACCACAAAATGCAGAGCATGCAGAGTGCGCGCCATGCTCGCCCCTCTGCCCTGCTGCCGTCCCCGCGGGTTCCGCACTCGCCGCCGCAAGACGAACCGACTCGCTGCCTGTGTCTACAGCGTCAGAATCTCGACTTGCTCGAAGAGATTTTGCTAGCGCCGTCGCGAGCACTCTCAGTGCTCCTACAAAGCAGCCCATGCCTGTAAAGGCACCGATGCGGACTGAGGAGGGTTTCGAGACGGTGGTAAAGAAGAAGCGCCGACAACGAACCAACAAGAACCGCTGTGGCGCGGCTCCTGCAGAGCCCAGTGTGACTGTTCGCGCCGCGAAGCCGAACACTCCGGTGTACATCTCCCGCCTACATTATACCACTAAGGCGGAAGACATTGTGGAGTACGTGCGCCAAAAGCTCAAGTACGCGCCGAGAGTGCAGCTGTTGGAGTCGCGCCGGAATGTCAACTTTAAGGCGTTTGTGGTGCGAATACCAACGTGTTTGCTGCACCTCGTCTTGGAAGAGGAGTTTTGGCCGCAAGACGTGGTGTTCCGTCGCTTCCGCGGACAAGTGCCACAAGAACGCACGAATACGTAGTGCAGTGTTTTTACTAACATAGGCCTAAGCTTTTATTTACTAACACGATTTGTATTTTTGTATTTTTGATATATATATGTTAGTCTGTAAGGTATATATCTATGGGCCACAGTAGCCTGAAAATAAACGATTTTATTATTATTATTATTATATTGAGGAATCACTTGTATTTGTATAATTTGGTTGGTTGGTGTGCAGTTTAATAAATAAATCATATGAGCAGGGATTCATACAAAGTGCACAGCGAGCAGCGGTCGGGCCGTACTACGCAAACAATGTGAGTGCAACGCGCGCCGCCGCGCCGCGCCGCCGCTCTCACTTGGCGTTGAATGGCGAATAAATGAGGCTTATCTGCGAACTACGATTAGCTCAACAAGTTGCGCTCAGCGGTTAGTAGTGCGTTCAACAGAGCAGTCCCGTTTCAGCTAACAACTCTACGTCCTACATAGAAAGGACACGTCCTACATAGTGGTCCGAGGCCAACAGTTTTAGTTATATTCCTACCTATAGCGAAACTTCTCTCCCCTATTATGAGGGAAGAGCAATTCCACTTGAAGCAGTAAGAGATACCTTTTAGTACACTAAGTTGCACTCAAGTCAATATCCGGCTCATGGCGTCTCTCGTAGTGGCCCACTCACTCAGCCGCACCTACACGTAAGGATGTCTCGAAGGAAAACGTGTTTAAGAGCCATTGAGTCATTTTAATTAAAATGTGTAAAAAATATTTCAAAAGTGCACTCTTTACGCGTCACTCTGTTATAAATAACTATCGTAGGTACCTGCATACTTACTCGGCTCGGGGGATGAAATGTTTGGAAGGTCGCGATCGTCGGCATACCGGGCGTATGAGATGGCAGCGCCCAGCCAGCCCTGGAGGAAATACTCCCCGTGAAGTGTTGACGAAGTACATTCACTGCACCATTAGCACACGCACGCTGAGCGCCTGCCTAGCCTCGTTTGCATAGCGCCGTGCAGTGTAACGATAAAGTGCCTCCGAGATATTCCGCATGGCGCGCCTCACATGCCTGCACAGATTGGTTTAGACTTCAAATCATTTATTTCCATTAACGTGCCCTCCTTGGTAGGGACTCAAGTGATTCTGTATTGGCTAGTGAAGGTTGATAGTTTGGTGAGAAACTAATATATTTGTAAATGTCGAACACATGTTGACATTATTGGACTGTGTCTATGACGTATCTGTGAAGTATACAATGTGCAGAATGTGAGACAACACGATTGAAGAAACTACACGTAAAGTAATGAAATAATATGTACTTTACTGAAACACAAGTGGCCCGCGTGTCCTTGGGGAAGAATAAGGAAACCGAAGCCGGTTTGTTGACGCTCTGAGCTCAACTCGGTGACACTAGAGCGCCCTAAAGAAATACTTGTATAAAGTGTGAGGGATACTTCACCATACTCGTACCTACATAGCTCGCAATACGTAACATTACATAATCTTGCAGTGGAACTTTAACTTGACTTTTCCTGAATTAATTAAAGTTACTAACAAAAACTTTTGTAATCTGTCGAGTCCGTGGAGGCAGGCGGGTTGTGCAGGTAGTACCTGATATCAACGAGGGAAGTTACAATAATGAAGATGCTTCTTTTGATAGGGAAGCTAGGACCCTTAAAGATTGAGAATAATTTAATGATTGGCTGCGGTAAAGGAACACAACATGAAGGAACCTAACAGAGATTTTGTCGACAGCTTGTGAAGTCTGCAGAACGACAGCTAATCCATCTCATTAAAGTGGAGAGTCCAGCAGTGGGATACAATATTGATGAATTTGTTGAAAAAAATATGCCGCAAGTTGTGGAATATTTCAATTATCAATGATGAAAATTTTGAGTAATTTAAAAACTAGCAGCAGATATACATATCTAGTCATAATTCATTCTATGATTGGATGATTTATTCCGTTCTAATACCAAAACTAGTTAAAAGATAAAAGTACAGTCAGCAAAAATATTTTGGACGTTAATTATAATTATAATAGATTAATGCAATACATAATTATTATCTATGTACTTATTCATAATAATGATATCGGAATGGAATGTTTTAAGAACGGTTCAGTTTAATCTGCCAATTAATAAATGTGTTCATCGGATGAGTGACTTAGCTTTAATAGATCGTTAACGTTGATTGCCTTCCAATGAGTAGCCATTAATCTTATTGTTCTCAATAAAGACAGATTGATATTACAGCCTCCGTCCGCGGTCGCCGGAGGTCGCGGTGGCCGCCGGAATGCGTTTTGTGCTAATAAAGATGGCGTCGTAAAATATTTATCCGACGAGTCTTAAATCTAAACCTATCTTACCTAACCCTTAAAATTTCAGTCTGTTTGTTGGGGAAGATTCCTAGAGTGTAAGAATTTCCAAGTATTTTTTGAATGTGCTGTTGTTAGTTATTCTAGGTATTCTGTTGGTATTTATTTTATTTTTAGTTATTCTAAAGTAACTCATTCCCCGTGCTAGGTGCGCACGCGCACGGTCGTGACGTTAGATAACCGGCATGTAAATGAGCGCCTGCCATTCAATGTCAAGTTAGGTTGGAGCAGTGATCGGTGGAAACCATTCCTGTGTTTATACAAACCAACTATTTTAGGTTCAAATACTCCACTCGGCTCAGTTTTCAGACAAATAGTGAAACTTTGAACAAATCAGTTAGCTACAACAAATAGTAATGATTTCCCATAGCTTAGGGTGAAGCTCACTAACAGTATTTAAACATATTTATGGTTCTTTATTTTACGACTATTATTGTTTACTGTAGGAAAAATGCTAATAGGCGTATTTTATCTGCATTTGTGACTGTGTGCGAATCTACAGGACTTATACCGATGGCTTGAAATCTTAACAACAGATTGCACCGACTTGACGACGAAATACCGCGCAATAATAAATGTTTGATGAACCCACTGATTGTCAAACAGTTTACGTTTAATGTGGCTGTCAACGATGTTGCGGTTAGTTTGTAGTCAGGTAGTACAACGCGCGACACACAACTAATTAGTAAACAACGAATGAGTTCTTTGATTGATTACGTTGTCCTGGCACAGCGGTGTGTTACGCACGAGTCGTATGTGCACTTGCACATGTCGCATGCCTTATGCCACATGTGCACAGAGTCTACAATAGAGATAATTCATGATTCTTGCTTGTGATAGTCCTTTCTAGTTGTAAGTTTCCAAGGTTCGTTCCATTATTGCTAGTCGGTAGCGCGTATTCTATTAAAGTATGTTAGGCCCATGCCGCAGCCTGCGGTTTCATAAAAGAATTCTTGGGACAAAGGATTTTAATAAAACTGCGACATAGTTTTAACGTGAAGAATTTGAGAAACGCCGAGGTATTTGTAGGTCGCTCTAGTATGTTATAGGTTCGTGGTATCATCTATATGTGTCAGCTAGAGGTCTAACGACTGGGTCACACGACAGCCCGCTCTAGTGAGGACCATGCTATTTATTTATGGAGACTGAGGTAAAAAATGCCGAACAACAAGAAGTTCTTAGTCACTTTACACAGAAACATTATCAAAGTTGAAATTAGTTAATTTTCTCTCATGTAAATGGATATTGCATTTTGCTATTCATATGAAATTTCACCAATGTACCAAGTTCTGTGTTGACTAAACTTGTGTACTTGTGGCGTCTGACGTAGCGACGCCGCGGGTCAACGTACGCCATTACTACTAATTATAATGTTATCTTAATTACTACGAACTAATTAATAGTTTTAATTCATTTCTAATGATGTATATTGTAACTAGATGCCATTAGTCGCACTTTCCATTCAAGTTCGCATCAAATTCCTTCACAACTTATAACTACGCTTGCTTTACATCAGTATAGATTTTATGTTTATAACTATTATTATGTTTAATAATTAATTAATCCAAGAATCAGTCCTGATTTATTTATTGATTTGGTTCCATTATCATGTATTATTTAACTCAATTTAAGTTTGTTAACCCAGCTAGTCCAGGCAACTAGGGAGGTACCGTCTGCGGTAAGAATTCGAATATCGGTAGAGTGAAATGTTTCTGAGATAAGCACTCAAATATGAGTCTGAACAAAAAAAATTACGTACCAACTTTATAATTGAAATCCAATTCGTGTGATAAAATATTCTCACTTTAAATAAAATATCCCGCGCGTAGCTTCACCAGGGTCTAAGCTATCAGTAGTGAGGACCCTAGAAAGAGGAATAACCTAACAAAAATTAGGTAACTACAGCTTTGTGTATCAAAATCTTGATCCCGCGATAACCCCTCGTGCGCCAAGTTAAGATACATACTACATTTGTTTCTTTTTCTCAGCTTTCTTAAGATACTCGTCATGTAGACCGGCGACGTCATCAATCATTCATTGTGCGATGCTCCAGGGTTCCGTCTATACTAGTCATCACTACTAGCAAGATCAAAACCCGCAGGGATAATGTGTCATGCCCGACAAATATCGACTGTAGCTACCGCACTGTACCAGTATTATTCGTTTCGATATACATACATACTGCCACCATTTCGATATACATACATACTGCCACCATTTCGATATACATACATACTGCCACCATTTCGATATACATACATACTGCCACCATTTCGATATACATACATACTGCCACCATTTCGATATACATACATACTGCCACCATTTCGATATACATACATACTGCCACCATTTCGATATACATACATACTGCCACCATTTCGATATACATACATACTGCCACCATTTCGATATACATACATACTGCCACCATTTCCTTGCCTAAGCCGCCACCTGCGCTGGCCTCGTCTGCAGCGTCCACCACCAGCACATATCTCCGGCCGCCTAAGATCCCAAACTACACCAAACTACTCCAGTTTACACAGAACGCCTTAATGTTTAGATGACTATATCTCAACTATTCAGTTCGCATAAACCTTTCACTGTAGGCTTAACACACACATATAAGCGTACGTTCATATGCAATGCACGCTAGTGTTCGCGAATACCAGTGATCCATCAAAGTATTCAGTGTATAATCCGAAACTAAGCACGGAGAATGTGATGAATACAAACATTGTTTGGTGCCGTTATAAAACAAGCGCCAAGGCTTACGGCGATCTCAGCCCCAACCCTTAGCGTTATCGCTCGTTAGATTAACTATCGAACGAACAAATAGTACACGCAGATTAGTGGCCAAAGCACGTTAAACCGTAAATACTATGAATTCTTTAACTTACTTGGAAAAATGTAAGCGCGTAGATAAGATAGTAGCCAATCACTCAGTCATCGGACTGTACAATAGCGACAGTCAGATAAGGGATGATAGGCACTAATCAGTAGCTCTGAGTAGTCAGGGGTGGGCACCCGGGCGGCAGAGATAGCGAGCGGCCATGCACACACACACGCACACACACACTGCGATAGTGTGACCTATAGTGGTTCCACACTCCCTATTCGTAAATAATACGATATCTTTACCTTAAGACTTTTAGGTACAAATGCCTGCATGTCTCAATACGATTCATGTAAATTTTTGAAAGTAAATATGTTATCTCAGGCATAACTGAGGCAACACCTCACGATAGTCAGGAAAACCAGATCTAAGTATTCATATTTATATGTATTAGATATTCATAAGAACTGTACTTCCACGTCCTGAGAAATAATGTCTTATAGAGTTGTTTATATTCCAGTAACCGGATAGTTAAGCATAAACTCATTCAGAGATTGTAACTATCTCGGCGCGGTTATGTATCACGTAGTATATTGCGTAGCGACCGAATTGAAAGATAAATGTGTCTGCTCACCGTACAATAGAGAGTAATGGTAGTAATAAAGTAGGCACCTGCGCCGCTGGACACCTACGTGTTTACTTTCTATTGATGAGAACAATAACACAGCAACCTAATGTATGGCATTTAAAAAACAATTCAACCTCACAGTTATAGAATTGAAATATTATTTAATCGTAGTAAATACTCAAAATCAAGAATCCATAAAAAGATCGGTAGGTACCTGATCTTTAAACAAATTACTTTATCAAATGTAATCAACGTGCCGCGTTCAGGCGCCGCCGCCGCGCTCCGTTTCACGTTTACGAGGCAACGCTCGTGGTCATGTGGCCCTAAGGGCGGGAGTTGCTCTCAGGTCCACACGTTGGTGTAACAAATACACAAATACTGTTGAGCAGGGCAGCAGTAGGTACCTACTGATTACTAGTTGGGAAACGATTAAAAAGACGAAAGTATTTGTTAATTACTCAGATGTTTTCGCTAAAAATAATTTTGCAAAAAGAAAGTTCTTGAAAAGTGAAATTTCTAATTAGGTATTAACATAATAGTTTACTTTTAATGTAATTTACTTGGCTTCGCAGTTTATATAACTGGGCTCGTGGACGTCACAGTGGCGCCTGACTTTCAGCCGCGTTTACGCAATTACACAGGGGACTTCCATGAAGGTGAAGTAACTCCGATCCGCTCCAATATGTGGCAATCTAAATATTCGCTCAAGCTCCGCTAAAGTCAACTAAGTTATTTGTGTCAGCAATATGTTGTGGTAACGAGGGCTATCAGTAGCTATTTGTGTGGTACACAACACGTCGGCGTTATATGGAACCTACATAATATCAATAATATTATCAAAACATTTTCAAATAAAACCAGGTTAATGAGCAGGGAAGATACATATAAAAGCTCATATTAAAATACATAGACTTGAAGAGACATAGGGATTCCTTTAACTAATCAAATAAATCGGATGGGGAGGCACGCAAGAAATTCTACTAGAATTAATTCCGATTGTGATTAAATGATTAATAACAGATTTCACAGAATCGAAATAATTAAAGGAATTCGACGAATATTTGAAATTCTTGTGAAATTATACATAAACTTTCTTGATTTTCGTCAAGGTTAGTCAAGTCTTTCAAGGAAACGACGCTTCGTTATTAGTTGTGTGAGGAGTTCCGGGTTAGTTAAGTTAGTCATGTTGACTTTGTAAGAAACACATGAGACTAGACAGACTAACTAGATTACTCTATTATATGAGGTCGACGGAACTGAGGAGTACTTGCTAGGTCGTGGGTGTTATAGGACTCTCTCAGCATCAGCACTACACGTCGGCCGAGCGGTGTGAGTAGCTACACTGTGAACAGCGCAATGTCCGCACAGGTTATCCGAGGGAGAGAGCAAATCTACTTCACACGCCCCGAAGACGAAGTATTTTTATAAATAAATAATGTGGGTTTATTGTTTCCAAAATGTCTTTAAGTCAGTGTTGGTCTTGCTTTTATTCAGCATGTGGTAGAGTGGTAGACAGGACCTCGACTGTTAGTCCAACTCTAGTAACGTTCAGTGTTTGAATACTGGCAGCATTAGTGTTGTCCAGGTCAAGGACAGCTTCCGTGAGGTGAACGACCTCGCGGGACAATCTCCTACCTGTGTACAACATGTGCTTGCATACAACTGAATTTAGCACAGATCCACTATTATGTACATAATAGGTTATTTCGTTATTTGTGACCATCAAAGACTACAAATTGCGAGTTACATTAATTAAATTAAATGAACAACGAAACGTGTTATTTCTTAAATTGCATGTTTTTATTATTTCTTTTGTAATGCTCATAAAATATAGCACAGTGGCTCAGAGAAGTTCTGCATTGATAATCGCGAGTTTGACTTTAGTGTCTGCAGGTATAGTGAATGGGATCCCACACCTACAATACACATCCCTGGGTAGATCTTATTACAGCATTTCCAGGGAAGTATCCTTTACTCGTTGGACAGGGGTTTCCGCAGTTGGTCTCTTAAGAGGACCCAAGGCCTCCTTTAATGCCTAATGCATTTCGTGGAGAAGGTGACCACTGGGTTCACTGGGGTAGTTTTATTGAGGTAAACCTCCCAATAACCCGAGCTGTATCCGAAAGGGCGGGAGACATCTAAAGGTTTGAATCGAAGAAACAGGTACCGCGAATGAAAAATAAAATGTTTGTGTACGATTGTCGATGAATGCAGAAATTTCCGAGTAGAGTCTGGGAGCGACTTTGCATAAATAACACGCGACACAAAAACAGATGCCCTTTTGTTGGCAGCAAAATTCATATTCATCTTGTGTAGCAAACTTTGTAAAATTTGCTTCTTATTGGCAATATAATAAAGATATTAATGTTAGCCTTTTTTACTGAATGATGAAGAAATAATAAATGTTTGGATGTGAATTCTTTGTGTAGAGCTGCCGGGATCACGTGTGCCGCGGGCACGTCGCATGCGTGATGTTCGGCTGAGCGCGACGAATGCTCTGCGAAGGACACGGGTGCGGATGGATCGCCTTCGATAAATAACTGTAGTGTTTAGTGTTAAACGTTGTAATTGTCGCTACCTCCGCGCGCCGCCGCCGCCGCCGCGGTGTCCTTGCTCAAGTTATTTTTGTCTCGAGTCACTGCACCACGTTTTTGCAATATAACTGTGCAGCACCAGGAAACGCAAGGATTTCCGCTATTTTTACTTAATTCTTTATTTACCCATATTTACAACCCATACTTTTTAATGGATTATAAATCAAGTACCCTTAATGTGTTTTTTTTTACTAAACTTGAATTATAATAATAAGACTATTTCTTAACCAGTATTTTTTTATTATAATTTTTATTTTCAACGTTACATAATCAAAAAACGTAATTCTAAGTCCCTATCTGAAATATTAAACATGTTGAATGTTGAAGTAAGTGAGGTATGTATATTGGTGAGAATCCGCAGTAGGTAGAGGTACAAAGTTCAGTAGGTCGCGGCTCGCAGATACTGAGCTCAGAAATAAATAAGGCGTAAGTATGCAAATTATACGTTGAGTCACGGATGACTATGATGAGGATTACACAAGAAATACAACGCGATGTTCTAGAGATGTTTCGGGCGGAGGCCTGCGCTGCGCGACTTTGTTACACACCCGACACTATGTCAGTAGATACTATTCCAAATGAAGTTGGATCAGTCGGCTCTCGGCTGAGCCCAAGTGGTACTTGTTGAACTCTCGTGGGAGCACGGCTGGGCGGCTGCGGCGGCTGATAATCACTTCGTTAACGCAAGATAACATTCATCGTGTTTAATCTCCTGTTTCTAAGTGTGTAGTTTCCTCTCTCGGTATACTTGACTTTCAGCGTTCAGTTACAAAACGGGTACAGAAGATTAACTTACCACAATATTCCAAATTTGGCTCACATACTTACCATATAAATAAACGTCCTACCTCCAATCTATAGTAGCACAACAATCTGTGGTCCTGTTTTGCTGTGTCTAGCTTATATTGAGCTAAATACCTTACAAAGATAAATGTTTGGGAAACCAAACAGATTTCTTACATACATACACACCTACCTCTATTTACTTTTGGTTTAATAATTAATGAGTATAAGTGTAATACGGTAGTTACAGATTGACAAAATGTTTTGAAATAAAGTCCTTTAATAGTAAGACGGCTACTTAGGGAACAGCTGCCGACGACGAGGCGGTGCGCGCAGCAGCGGTGCATACTGATGAAGGGCGCGCGCGTGACGTCACCGGCGCGCGTCCTTGACCCGTGACGTCACGGGGACGCGGCAAGGTCACCGACACGACGAGGTCAACTCTCTCAACTTGTGCTGCCGCGTGTCGTGGCGCTAGTGTGCCAGCGCTCTACTTAAGTAAACTAGTAATAACTCGAAGTCGGATAGGAACAAAACTTGCAATTTACACATTGAAGCGAAATAATTCTTACTGTCTACAAATTATTTACGTACCATTTTTATGCAGGTCATAACTAGCGGTGTTAGTAACTATGAGCAGTTATGATTGACGGTGAAATTAAATTAAGTTGTATAGTCATTGTCGTTTGTATGCGGTACAGTTGGGAGCGATGCACGCGCTGGTCGCCCCAGTCGCGTCACCGCCGCTACTGGTAGCGCAACTGTGGCGCGACAGGTGTGGGCAAGTAATTTTTAGCTTTTCTTATTTTGCTATTGAACATCTTTATTTTAATCTCATTATTTTAAAAAAGAACATCTTATCATAAGTGACCATAACATTCAAGTAACCATATCTCTATATACGTAGGAGTAGTGGCAAGTGATAAATATTTGTATGGCTCCCTGCATGTTCCGGCTCTGGACGTTTGTATTTGTAGGAATTTATATAGAAGAATTTATATACACACGTACTGTATAGAAGAAAGTCCTATTGTAGAACAAGGTCATTTTTTGAAAGCCATTGTTGTCCATTTTACAACGAGTCGCTACTGTACGGCCGATGTCACGCACGCTCATAGTACAATTGTGTGAACTTGACCCCATAACGAGTGCACACGGGCGGCGCGGCGCGGCGCGGCGGGGCGGCCCACAAACACGGAAAGCGACGCTATCTACTAACTTATTTATTGTTACGTTTCTTTATTACACATTTAATGCTAAAACGCCGTATTTTCCTGCAATACCGCCAAACAATGACGGGCTCCACTCACTTCTATTGTCGAACATTTTGTTAAGTGTCTCATTTCCTGCGCGTTTCTTAAATTTGTTTGGCCTGATTTCAAGTGTGTCACGGTAATTACTTAACGCTACATGCGCGAATATTGTGTGCGCTAACTGTACGCCATCAGGCTTTCTCTGTTTACTTGTGCCGCTCGCTTTCCCCGCCGCGCGCTCTTTCTACAAAGTAAGTTTACTATAAATGCCCTAGGGCTAGGATCGAAAGCACTATAAACTTTGAGAACCTTCTTACTGCTATTTAGAAGGGTCTCAATTCTCAAACAACAAGAAATGTTGAAGCTCGCACTGACGGTAAATCCGTGTGGACGGACGCTTATATTATTGATGTCTCAATAACTTATATATTTTCATCACGACTTATTGCGATACGATTGTTTTCCAAATCGGTGAAGCAGATGGCACGGGGAATACGAGTACGTGTCGAAACGTCCCCGAGCCGGCGACGGTAATGCCTTTATATCTGGATGAGTCACGGCACAGCGGCGCGGCCGCACAGCCCGATATTGGTAACTAGTTCTCGTAACGAGTCGGGAGGTAAACAAACCTATCCGTCGGTTGTCGGCGGAGGCAGAGGTCGGGGCGGCCGCAGAAAGGTAATGTGAGTATGCGCGGAATGCAGGTGAAAGTGCGCCGCCCTACTCTCACGCTCATGATCTACGTGTACAGCCACCATGCAAGGACCCACTACTAGCGAGCAAGAACAAAAGGGTGACGGTGCAGCGGTGGTGACGCCTACATCAGGAAAACTTTGCAACGCCAGTACAGCACGCGGATGCAATTTGATTTTTTCGAGTAATTAGTACCTAGTTATCTACTATTGTGTATATGCTAGCTCCGTATAGAGTGGATCTTCTGTTTGATAGTAGCACCGTCTTCTCACAATCGCTTACATTTTACTTTCATGTTGATTTTGAAACGAAATAATTGCCGCAGTGCATCGAGCGTGTGTATACTTATCATGTGAAAGTCTCTGCGGCGCGGCGCGGGCGGTGGGAACCTACACCCCGCGGTAATTACACGCTTGTTGAATTTATACATCCAAAATACAAATACAAGCTTGACTAAACGTCGCGCGTTGCCATTATATCTCAACAGTTAGAAAATTTCATACACACACAGGCGGCGGCGGCGGGGCGCGCGGGCGGGGCGCGCGGGCGGGGCGCGCGGGCGGGGCGCGCGGGCGGGGCGCGCGGGCGGGGCGCGCGGGCGGGGCGCGCGGGCGGGGCGCTTTGAGTTTAATGTAATATACGAGACAAGCTTTATCTGTGGGCTGTATATTGTAAGTTATGATGTCGGGTTATTCCTGCGTGTTTATCGGCTGTCATACTCTACGGCGATCCGTTTCTAAACATCGCGAGCAGTTAATAGTCTTAATCTAAAATTCTAGCGCGGGAATGTGCTACTGAGCGCATCGCTTCAGCGGCCATTACTGTGGACTGGGATTAGCGCCTTATTAATAACCTCTTTAAATTAAATTTAAATTTGTACGCCACTATTTTTCTGGGATTAATATAATTATGTAAAAATATAAATTGTTATGTACAATATATATATATTACATTATTACATATTCGTGTAATCAATGTAATATGGCGTATATCCATACGCCCGCCGTTATGCAGTGGTGTACTACATACACATTCCGGCGATATTGTTCTAGGTCCTTTGTAATAGGGAGCGACCATATAATGGCACTATTTTCCATCAGATGCTACTGAGAATTTCATAGAAAAGCCCAATAAAACTTTTCTGGACCTGAAAATCGAACTCGAGACTTTTTGCTCAGCAGTCGAACTTACAACCACTAGACCGGCGAGGTAATTTACAAAGAATATAGCACTAGTGAATTTCCCATGATTTCATATTATTTCACAATTTCAAAAACCATCATTTTAAAAGTTTCACTGGTGCATTAAATTACCTCATTACTTTAAATAACTTTACTTTTCCAAAATAAACACAGTGTAAATCATTTTAAATGTTTAAATAAAGATTATAGAAGCGAATTAAATAAGTAACAACTGAGTAGATGAATATAATTGTCTCTTTGATCAAATAACATATAAACTTATTTAGTAGTTTATTATGGTTATTGCAATAATAATTGCACAACTTCACTTATGCCTACACCTATGTATATTATTGACGCGTCACGCAGTACACGGCGCTGGCTGCACGTCAGGAATGTGACGGTCACCTCGTACGTATTGTGATTTGGTAATGCTGGCGTTTGTGATGTACGGCGCGCGGTTATGTCAGCAGTGCGTGATCGCGGCGCCGGGGCGGCACGGAATACCAAGCGGGCTCGAGGACCTGACCGATGAGCCGGCTACTCAGCGACGGTGTATGATGATCAAATTCAATGAACGGTAAAATACACTTAATCTTAATCATGAGTAAGTACACGCCTAAGTAACGTCGCAAAAAAGAAGTTGTATGTTAAGCAATAATACGGCTACAATTATCTGAATCGCTAGTAGCAGTCAATTTGCACGTGAAGTATGTCTTAAAGCAGTGCAGTGAGACTACTGGAAATACCTGGAAACAACACGCGTCTCCGTGAGACCAACCCAAATGCCAGGCGCGGTGATTATGATTCTGTCTTACAAATGCCTAAGTCTATCTCTCCCTGCGGTGATTTACGACTTGATAATTACGATAATGGCTATAAGCTTGGGGTTAATTCACCTGCTCTTAGTAATGTAATGATGTGTGCGGCAGTCATTAGCGATGATTGTTCAGTAATTGCGCGAGTAGTCGCGATTCGCGGAGTCGAGGTCCACAGACAACAGAATAACAAAACTCCCCGGTGTGTGACTGCGACCGCTACTTGGAACTATAAAAGGAACTGTTTATCAGTAGTTGTTGTTCTTAATATAGAGTAAGATAGCTGTTCATGCGACGCCAAGATAAGCGACTGCAACTGACTTGTTGTGAATGTTTAAGTACTTATATGATAATATGAACGTGTTGGGTTCAAAACGACAGAAATGGAAAAGGATAGCCGAATTTAACTACTGTTTAAATCTTCAACATCAAAAGTTTTTTTTAACAGTCTGATTATGAAAGAATTTTGTGATCATGCTGAACCTCAGAACGTGTTGATAAATGCTTATTTTCATTGTAATCGGATACAAAGATAATCGCCTCAATCTGTCTGTCGAGCTAGCGTGTTCTGCAGACATCTGACAGACGGACAGGCTTTTGGCTCGGCTGTATTTAGTTTTAGCACAAATAGTAATTCTATATGAGAAACGAATATTACATCACCTTAATTCTAAAGTTTACAAATTAATTTGTCATAGTCTTAAGTTATTAACTAACGTGATTTAACGTGAAAGTTTAACTAATACCATCATTATTTTATAAGCTACCAAGTCCACTTAGCTAATGAAACTGTGAAGACTCGCATAAAATGCAACCAACGTAAACTAAATATCTTAACCAGGCCGTACCAATTTTTAAGAATATTATAAGAAGTGCTTACAATATTCTTAAAAATTGGTACGTCCTGTATTATTGGTAATAAAACTTATTCTATGCTGATGTCATAATAATTATTGAATTAGCAATTACAGAACAACTACTGTTATGTAAACGTCGCGTACAGCCGGGGAAGCGGCGAACAATACGAGCACACAATGGCGTTGTTGAGAGAGTCGTGTCGAGGACTTAATGGATGTTTCCCAAGAGTCTGTCACCCGGTGACCCGGCGCAGCGTGTCAGTGGCACGACACGCCGACGTGTCAGTGGCACGACGCGTCAGGGTGTCGACCTCCGCGGATCTTCTCTGTGCCGTAAGCGTCACTGGGTATATGTAGTTACAAAAAGGTCCGCTATGTAGTTTCATTCATCATTCTGCATCATCTATAAGTAATTAAGTAAATATAAAACTTGCTGTACCTATATTAAACGTACTCGTTGGGATATTTGTACGTTTTCTTTTTGATTATGATTAAATTAACTTTGTGTATTTGCACCTTATGCTATCAATGAGGGTGAAAAACGGATTACCGCAAACGTTGCTGATATATATATTTGTATGTCTACATGTTTCTCCGCGTTCAATTTGTTCTCACAAATATCGTAAATTTACCTCAGTAAAACAATTATTTCAGCCGGTGCGTGTATCCTTCCCTTACAGGTCTCTCTGTTAGTTGTTATTTAAGTTGGCAGTAGTTCCCTGTCTCAGGTGGCTCGCAGTACAACATCTCGGTGGGTCGCAGTGCCACTTGTTGCGCTTTATTCACGAACACCCGTCACAATTCACAGAGCCTGCAGTGGTAATGCTAGTACAAGTTAATCGTCGCCATGAACTAGCGCAGCGCCTCGCTGTGGTGCTGATGAGAGATACAGCGCTCTGATTGTGGTGACAATACCTTAGTGTTGCATGCTGGCAAGAGGGTTATCAGCGATGAAGCGCTTTAGCGGTCAGTGTTAGCCCTATTTGACTAAGTATAGTTGGGCGATATTGATATTAGTATTCTGAATTTAGTTTGTGTGACTTTTTATCATTTTTGGTTTAGGCTTTTTTCTGTCAAAGCTTTTATTGGTTTAAGTTCAAAATCGGCATGTATCTACACTATCGAAGTTATAAATGAGAGTTATTCTGTTAGGTCTTTGATTCAATGCTGAAGCCTGCTGCTAATAAACTATTGCGCAAGAAGCAGTCATAACTATAATATCGGGGTCAACACAACAGTAACGATTCATTATCCTACATCCGCGATCACCTCACCAGTTAGCGCCGGTGCTGCCCACTGGTGAATCGATCTTTTGTCAGACGAGTATAACGCGCCCGTGTGTGTGTGTATGTGTGTGTTAGCCAACGTTATGAAATAGAAAGTGGTCGGTTACGGCGGAGTTACTCAACCGAGTGCTCACGTTTGTTTGGGAACAGATTAAGTGGAACTTGAAACGGTATTGACGGATCCGTTAGTGACACATCCGTGTCGCCGCTACGTACAGAGTAGGCAGGTGGGTCCCAGTAGGTCTGCACAAACGTAACGATTGTAACAGGTCGGGCTAGACTACGCTTGAGGAATCGCGCGTGCACCTTGCAAGATCCTGTAAATCTGTTACCAGGCGTAGTTATTTCTATGTCCTATAAATATGTGTCTTATTTGAGGCACTTGTTTAGAAGAAACAGACAATGATTATTCATGGCCGTGGGAATGCATCATGGTGTGTTAGATTTTAACAAGTTTTGCAATATTGTTAGAATATCACAGAAAAAGTACCTCCACGACCGAAAAAATATCTACAGGGCAATAGATACCTATAGCACGAAATCGCTTTATCTGCATATATGACAATTGCCAAATATTTATCGACGATACATCTATAAGAATTTAGTAAAAAGATTAAGTGCTTTTCTACTTAAGACCTGATTAAATGTTTTGTTTGAAGTTTGTGATACTGTTACATAGCCGACAACATAAGCACTATTAAAGTGAGCATTGAGTGTTTGAAAAATAACGAAAATATCTTCACACAGTTACTAAAGTACGTTAATTTAACTTCAAATTAACTTGCTTAAATTAAACACGTGTTTGTTGAATTCTTCTAAATATTTTTTACATATTTATTTGGAAATGTTTCTCTGTTTAACCTCAAGGCGGCCGCTGAAGGAGCTCGTGAAATGTTTTTCTGTTTATACAAAAAGTCTGTTCAAAACCGCAACTCTCAGCCAGTTAAATACAGCACCAAACATCGCGGTTCCGTGAAACTCTAACAACATTACAAACAATATAGTATGTACATACATACATCCCATTTCTTTCATCGTCTGTTTCTTAAAAAGGTAGAGTCGAAATGGACGCGCGGAAAGTGCAACGAAACGTGAGCTGAAATAAGATCTCTTTATAAATCATACTCTCCTGGTATCTCAACTTGGTCTGGAAAATAAAAATAAAGCAGCTGAAGACGTGCGAGACGACGAGTGCATTCAACCAGCGCGCAGATAATACACTCTCTTGTGCGACGCCAGCGCCACTGCGACCATGTGCAGTCATGTGCGGTGCCGAGTATCCGCCTCTATTTGCATTAAGTGTATAAAACAAACTACATATGAATGTATTATTGTATCAGTGAAAATAAAGCGGCGTCTAGCCACCAGTACCTATGTACATCACAATCAATCGAGTTCACGAGTGATGCGAAGATTAATGTTGTTTGCTTTAATTTATTTCTGACCTGTAAGCCGAAAATGACCGGTCAGTTTAAATCTGTATTTTAGTTCCGTGACGCACTCGTGCAGATATCAAAAGAATTACAGAGTTTATGTGAACACACCGGAATGATACCCAGAGCCCGTGAATGTCGGATATTTTATGATGATGTACGTCGGCCTTGACACTCGCAGCGATCGTAAAACGTTAATAAAACGCGTAAATCTTCAGTTTTTCTCAAGTTTAATTGGAGCACATGTTGTTGTTCCGCCATCAACAGAACTCGTCCTGTTGTGCTGAGCGGCCACGTAAACAATAGCACATGCAGCGACAGCGGTACCAGGAACAATAAAACTAATATCTTCATATAGAATTATGATTTCTTGTGAAACGCCCGGTAGCTTCGTAAAAGAGTTTAATTTCTGGCGTTGTATAACACATATGTTAACACGTAAACTGATTATTAACAACTGTTTGTATCAGTTTAACACAGAGCAGATGGGCGGCTTAGGAAATATTACTAGACATTATGTACCGTTGAATAGTTTCACAAGTGGAGTATGATAACAGTCGGATTGAACCACAATAAACATGCTATCCTGGTATCTGGTGCACGGGTTAAATATAATCATGGCGTAAGACAAGCAAGCACCACTTCTCACACGATCACCATGAGTAGTGTCGGGGGCTACCGACATATGTAGTACATGTTCGCTTCTAGTGATTAGGTCTTGAAATATATAGTCTAGTACCTTCTTAGCATATAGATGGAGTAGCTATTGTCACTGGATGCATTGAATTGGTCCTTATGTCTGTACTAGACCGCTTATCACATTGGTGTAATACATGTTCCTGGGTGGTAGGCGGTTGATCCCGTCACTGTTTATGAGTGGTGTTTGTGTGTTCACTGATAAGAAGCGGCGGCACGCCACACACGAGGTGTGACTCTGATAGCACCTGTGGACGGTACACACTAGGGCTGGCTCAACTCAGCTGTCATTCAAACTGTCATAGATGCAATCAGTACAGGCTGATAGGTTGCCTGACACGTGTCTCACGACCTAGCGCCCCGCGTGCAAGTAGTGGAGACTTTTGTGTAACTATTAGGTATAGATCTACGAGAACAGAGCTGCACCCACGTAATTGCAGTCAATTTGTAATTTTACCATATGTAAACAATATATGTGCCTATGTATTGCAAAATTGTTAAAAAATTATCAATAAATTTATTATTATTATTAAGTATTTTAATTATACATATTTTTATATAGTTGAGTGTAAAGTAGGTCGTAAATATTTGGTCGGTATTTATCAGTAAAAATCTGTGACGATCATTACTACCTGTAATGTACATTATCAGTAATGATAATGTACATTACAGTAGTAATGATGAACTATACCACACAGTACTATGTTGTCATCCTTAGTGCCATAGGTGCTGTAAAGTGCACAACCACGACAGATTATTATGTTTATGGCACTGTAAACCACGGCCCAGGAGTCAAACTAGAACACTTGTTTATGGCAACATTGTATGCCATGTAGTAATAAGAGTACGTAGTGCAAATATTTGTACACGTTCTATAAAAACACTCCAGTCTGAAACGTTCCGACTCTAATTATAATGAGGAAAAACATGTACAAGAAGCTGAATTGATAAGATGACCCACGCATCACAAAATAGACGATTCTGTAGCTTCACATAGTATAATTAAAATTACGATTTCTTCAATATAAAATAATACACAATATTTGGAAATATATTTAGGGGTTAAAATATCACATCGCTATAAGTTCCACAAAATATATTTTTAAGTAAATAAAAAAAATAAAAGCTATTAGGTATACAATAGATCAATATCTAACAGATAAATTTAAAAATAAAAAGGATGATTAAATTAAAAGATAATATAATATTTTACGTCCAACATAAAGACTTCTGAAAAATAAAAATATAGATAAAACAGTTATACATACAATATTAATAATAAAGTACAGTATTAAATAAACGCTTCCTCTCTCCTATTTACAAATGTTGCTGTGCCCGACATGGTCCATAATTGTAGTAAATGAGTAAAACATTTTTAATTGACTCGTCCAGGTATTTAGAGTAAGCTTTGTTTTCGACCTAAGTCTTCCGATCGACCCCGAGTGTTGCCGAAGAGCTCCGAGCTTCGTAATTACAGGCATACTCTGTTCTTTTAAACCTATTATTCCCTTGAAGAAAATCAAGGGCTACGCAAAGAAGGTTATTTTAATATTGATTGCCTGAGGCAATATGACCTTTACTTTATATGTTGTTAAACAGACTTACCGCCGATAATTTTTCTGTATCTTTGGTCAATAACGTTTGCCTGTAAGCGTTCTCAGAAACAAGGGCTATTGCCACATTAAAGTTTAACGTTATCTACTGAAAAATATTTAAAGTAGTTAAAACTTATTCACTGTGGGTGGGTTTTAAATGTAAGTGTGGCTGCTAGCTTAGCTGTACTCTAATTTGTTGAGGTGTCTATCTGAGTTAAATTACTTTGAGTGCAGTCTACAAAGTACATATTCACGGACTATTTAGTACTCACATAGATTAAGTTGGACCAATCAAGTTGATCAAAGTCTTAACTTAGAAATTTCATTTTAAGTTATTGAATTTGAATTGGATTATTTACTCCTGGAGATAGCTTTAATGCTGGATTCAGTTCTTTAATAATAAATTTGCTAGTAAGTGAGATTGTATGGTCAGATTTTTATTTCTTTACGATTCTTGTAAATGAGAAATTGGGCAGGGGTTTTAAGTACCTAATAGGTATATGTAAATTATCGTATCTTAGTTTGTTTTCGATAATAAGTAACACATTTCAGGAATAAGACTTATCAAGAAAGACCTAACTCAGGATATCACATGATGAAGTCGTGAGCGATCCCTCTCAGCCTCCGAGTTAGTTATTACATTTTCTGTCCTAAACTCGTTGTGTTGCGGGATCGTATCCTGCGGGATTTTTATCGGATTTTCAGTTTATCTGATATTGGAGTGATTTATATTTTCCACGAGCTGCGGTGAAAAACAACAAAATAACGTAACATCTCGTGCCGCGGTAACGTTAACGTTATTGACTTGTTATTTTTTATGTCTGGATCAGTAACACCAGCCCCGTGAACGTGATTATACCTAAGTACACCTCATAACCTTTAATAATAATATTTATCACATTAGGTCATTTTTCTTTAGAATCTGGTCAGTGTGACGCTTCTTTCGCGTTACAATTAAATCGATTCCAATTTAATAGCTAATATATAATGCGCGTGCTCGCACCGATTTGTATAATATTACAAAACAAAAAAGCGTGTCGGTCGGACGCGCGACGCTCCCGTGTTGGACGTGTCGTGCGAATGCGACCAAATTATACAGGGTGACTTTGAAAGAATGCGGAAAAATTAAATATATAATTCTACATGGAACCAAGAAAATTTAGAGCGTGATAATGTGAGAAATGAATAAGTACTTTTTAAACCTGCAAAAATCGTAAAAATGGCGAAAGTATCAAGATTATAATTCCGCGTATAGCCGTTATCTTTAATGCGTGTGCGATGAACCTATGAATGAATCGGGACCTCTCCAGGAAGTTGCCGAGCGACTGTCAAATCAAAACAAATCAAATTTCATTTGTTTACATTATGCGTGGACAGGCCGGCAGGGACAAAGCGGTGCGTAAGATGAGCCGAACGGTTTGGCAACATCGCGCGTCATTACCTACTTTCTCAATGAAATAGTTAAAAATATTAAATACAATGCGTTGCCATACTTCACGTAGTAAACTGCTGTGGAATAGGTTAATGATAGTCTAGTCGGTGCGGTTGAATTGATACTTGAAATTTATAATTATTTTATTAAAGTTTATAATTACTTCTATTTAATTTTTTAAATCTGATAATTCATGTTTTTCTTATAAGATAATTTAGTCTACACCATTTAAAACCCAAAAACAAATTTATGTCCTTGACAATTTAGATTCGTAAAATTTCATTTTAAAATGAATGGGTAATCGTTCCTGAACCTACCATTTTGATTTGTCGCATTCTTTCAAAGTCACCCTGTATAGAGCCAGGCGATAAACGTGCTCCGTGAATAAATAATTCGATTAAATTTGCAACATGATATTAGGTATTTCATACAGGGTAACTCATATTTGGTTCAGTGGAGCCATATTTGGTTTCCTATATAAACAAGGATGATCAGGATCACATATGACTGAGGAAGCTAAGTCTTAGATACACATGAAAGCAACACGTGAAAGGATGCCGTTGATAAATGGGGAGAATTTGAATGCAATAATTTTAAAACACACAACTATTTTGTCTTCTACATATATGAATGCATTTGGAAGCTCACAAAAACAGTTCTCATAATGTACGAACATTTGGAAAATATGTATATGTACCTGTATTCTGTAGCGCAGCAGTTTTTTTGTCACTCATCACACCAATCATGACGTCAGTACATCATCATTAACCCATTTATTACCCTACTGCTGAGCACGGGTCTCCTACTCTCCTCTCGTTTGAGAGGGATTAGGCTATAGTCTACCACGCCAGCCTAGTACGGATTGCCTATCGGCAGTACCTAGCAGGTAGCACCTAATATATATAATAATTGTATTTAATATTATTAGATACATTAAAATGAATCACGGTGTATACTTAACAAGCTATTTATTCATGAACTTTTTATTGGCGACGCGTGCTGGGAGCGCTCGGTGCTGCGCGTATCACGGCTTTGTTGTTGTATGACTAGGTATCATAAAATATATTAATAAATAATAATAATAATAAATATTCCTGGACATTATGACACAGCGCCATCTAGTTCCGTGGTGAGCAACGAAGCTTGTGTTACGGATACTAGTCGGTTGATATACTACATATATACTTTTTTTTTGTAAATACATACATATTATACATAGATACATCCATGAATCGGATACAAATGTTTATGCTCATCACACAAACATTTGTCCCTACCGGGATTCGAACCCAGGACCCATAGCACAGCAGGCAGTGTTAACTACCGTTGGACTAATTGGCTTGTAATTAAAAATGCTTTTAAAAAAATATAACAAGTAGCAGATTAAATAAATAAAATTCTAAATGATGTTATCGTTAGTCCGAGCATAACGTTTTAAAAATGAAAGCACAAACGTTAATAGATGTTTGACTTAAGTAAGTTGGCTTTTAAAAGCGTTCACGAGAGATGTTATCAATCTAGTTACTGGAATAGTTTGTAAGGTACTAAGTTGGATGACTAGGTGCAGAACTCACAATAACTACTGAATACCATACGAGCCTGATATTTATTTGTAAAACCATGTGACTTTTAGAAATGTCCAAATATGCAGTCTTTGTAGACATCTTTTTAAATTCAATTCGTAAATAAGAGTTCGTTCTTGACAATAAAAATCAATGAATAACCGCATGAAATACGACGCGCTCGTCATTTGGTACAATTCACTGACAACGACACATTTACATAATTTATTCGCGCTTTGTGATACAAGACGCTCGTAATCTTCAGTTTCTGCGCGTGTGAACAAATTCATTAGTTAAATGTAACAATTGTAAAGTTTGACAAAGATAAACGAGACGACATTAGTTCAGTTCATCAATTCAATGGGCCTCAACACAATATAATAACACAATGTCGCTTAGTAGGGAGCCGTCATAGTGTCGTCTGGAGTCGATAGCTTATGGTGTGCAAGTAGTTTCAGTCAGCGGTTAGATAGTGCTTGATGGCATCGTACTGTCGCCACGTTGGTTAATCCAAACCTATTTTTTTGCCACAGTAAAACCGGATCGTAGGTTCTGCTCTAGTCTTTTCAACTTTCGTTTTGTTTTTTCAACAACTCATTGTTGATTTGTTTTAAACTGTTGACTTGACTATATAACTGCTACCACTCAGCACATACAACTGTCGACTGATGTTACAGCTATAACACAATATATTTTATTAGACTGTATAAGAATGCATTAGCTATTGATTGAACGCAGACGCTAGCGAGCTCATTTATAATGGAAAGTCTATTAGGGAAAATCCTTTGTACAACTTTTCGTTCCCATAAATCCGATCTCAAGACCTGCTGCAGCTCCGTTGTTCGGATGATAAAAACTAAAATTGGATACGGAAATAGAATCAGAATCTGAAAAAGAAATGCGCTGCCGAGCGAGACCGTGTTGCTGCGAACGTAAAGGGAATGTAAACGAACAGATGAGGTGTTTTAAACAGGAAAATTATGTTTGTAAGAAATTCAACTGTATTTACGGAATTAAGTATGCGTCTAATTATCTCAGCTCCGAAACTGACGGGTTCCGGGAGAGAAACGGCCCGCCAAGGTCGGCCACATGCCGCCCACCCACCGGTGGAGGTACGCGCAGTTTATATCACCTTCGACTGAACCTGCAAGGTAAACCACACTTTATGCCAAAGGACATGGAGTTCTTTTTTGAGAATGAGTGATAGAAAGTAAGAATGGTTCCATGCAACTCGAATTGTACTTATACAAGTCGTCATACCTACTACAGTTTTTAGTGAGATGGTCACAGACCTGAATACATGTTTACTACTAGGAATGTACTCAGAAAACAATGCAGATCACGCTGGGATTGACGATGTCCCTATATTTTGATCATGTTTAACTTTTCGTAAGACAATTTATCAGGTTTTGTAAGCGTCGAAGTTATGCCGCCGATATCTAAGAAGGCTGGCAGAATACTCACGAGTGTCACAGTCACGAAGTAATTTCTTTTTCTATGACTACCGGTGAACACAAAAATAGGTTCTTTCATCTCATTGTATGAGGTAAGTTTACTCGTTTCTCGGGTTCCTGAACGCAAATAGAGTAGTTTTGTTGCGACGGTGTATTTGTATTTTGGTCTGTTTGTTACATTGAATGGGGATCAACAGTAGATCTTATATGTATAGACTCAATTTCATTATAATGGTCCAGAGAACATGAAAGTAGACCACGCGGCCTTTGATTTCACGGATATTTTTCTTTCCTTTTAATACTTTAAGCCTTTTGTTAGAGTCGCCCTTCGAACGATCAAACAGCTTTCGTGTGCACCTCCTACAGAACTGTTTTATCATTCCATAAATATGTTAATTCTCATCATTTAGGTTCGTATTCTAATCCAAATTTATTAACGGCTCAATAAGGTGACTCATCATTGTTTGTCTCGACACAGAATAATGTTATTAATCGCACCCTACATACATAAATATAAGCCACACACAACACAAATTTATTATAATATAAATAAGATATTTATAATATTGTCAGCCTGTTTGTGTTTCTGTGAGAATGATGGATGAATGTGTTCAGTTTCATAGTTAATTTTTATTATTAGTTTGTGTTTAATTTTTTTGTTTTATTTAAATATGATAAAATCTATTGTCATTGATTTTAATTATTGTAAGTGGCATTATGCCGTTGTACTTAAATAAACAAGTAACCGGACATTTTTACTTAGTATCATAGAAGTAATACATAAAAATAATATACATAGAAACATCCATGAGTCAGCTACAAATGCCCTTAGCGAAAGGCAGCTTTAATACCAATTCAATTAATTGATGGTCGTGGGTGTCGGTATGCTCTTTCCAGGTCCTCGCGACGCGGATGAATCTCCAGTAAGGAGCTTAGAATGATCACAGACCCATCACAAACACGTTTTATATTTAGTAAGGTTACGATTAAAAGTTACGATGTGTATGCACGCCAGGTTATTAACAAAACATGTTGTGAACCTATTGTATGTAGTAGAGCTTGCATCCACTCGGCAAAGTTCGGCGACAGTCGGGACAGGCAGGACGCAGCAGTGCCGATAACAACATTCTGCTGTCTCTCTAGCTCCTCCGCAGGATAGTTCGACACAACAAACGTTGTGTCGCCAGCAGTTTGGCTGCTGATCCCTTAACGTCGATAAAGCAACTCACTCAAATATTTAACGTGAGTTACAATGTAGAGGCTCGTAGCACCCACTACTCGAATATCTTCTACTGCATACTTTCTACTTTAAGTATTTCTCATAAGTTTGCTTTGCGTTTTATCGTGCGTTTTTTATTAGGGTTCTGTACATAAATGGGATCCACGTAATCAGTATGGGAATATGTTTTTATTCACTGGTTTGTATCTCAGATATTCTAAAGGCGTCCCATCTGGTACACATGACAGGATATGAATTATTTCGGGCCTTAAAGGTGCGCCCGTATGTCGAAAAGGTGAATCGTTAAGGGAAAAGAAAGTAGGTCAGAAAATCCTCATAAATTCGCATCTCTAGTGTATTTTATCCCGTGTATTTTAGCGAATGGAAATATCACGTGCAGCTCAATTATATTGAGTCGCTCGTCACCCTGTGTCATTAGTGACGTACGCAATGTGAAAGTGATTACCATTCACTAGCAATTTGTGTTCGAGTAATGCGTGGCCGTGATAAACTCTCGATTTAAGCCGAGATTATGACATGCTTAATTAGCCGTCAGTCAATAAGTCGGAGTGGGTACATCCGCGTATCGCAGACTCGCAGTGGTCGGGAGGCGACGCGGCGCGGCGGCGGTGGCGGCGCGGCGGCGTGTCATTACTTGGCCCACAATAAGAAAGTGTATGTCGTAGGGAGTCGCTCGTTGATAGCTAGTGCGTCATTTGCATAGCTACGAGCAGGTTTGAGTATCACAAATATATGTAGATAGCACAACTAATACATTTTCCGTGTCAACATAACTGTGACGAATTCGATTCTGCGAACTGTTATTAGGTAATGGTGTTAGGATCTCTTCTCTACAGTAGATTAGAAATGGTGATCTATTAATGTTGCATTTGGGATGCTGTTCAACATCGGTTATTCCTAAACTGTATCTTGGTTTGTTAGTTATTCACTTTAGCCGTAGTAGACTAGTGTAATTACACTAGTCTACTTTGTTACAATATAAATTGCAGGCTCTCTTTGAGTGATATTTTTATCCTATAATTTTCATTGCTACACATACATTAAAAACAAACGACTTGTAATGATACCCTCGCCAACTGCCGCGATGTCGAGCGATCGACACCGTTACCGATACCGTACTAGTGAAGTACTTTAATGGTACTTCCGATCACTATACGCATCAAGATTTACCTATACGCAATTATGTTGGTACTTTCGTAACTGAATGGCCCCTCACTCTATTAAAATTTTGCTATTTATTAGCGGGCTACCAATGCAATCGTAATCAAAACCGGCAGTGGATATAGACTTTGAAATTGCAGTAGATCTGTAAGGTAGGTGGTGCGCAGGTGGGCTCGATCCCGCTAGTCGGCATAACGGGCGGCGCGGCGCGGCGGGTGCGCACGCGCAGCAACAACAAACCGCGATGATTGCTGGGCTCTGTCGCGCTGCGCCACTGGCGGTGCGCCGCGACGCACTCCGCCTGCCAAGCGTGGCGCCGCTCGTGACCTGCCCACATCTGTGAAATTGTACGGAATCTGTCAAACGACACAAAAGCTTCCGCAGAATAATATAATGGCGCCCTCGTTACAGATGTTGGCTGCGCGTAACTACCCAACGACATTACCTACATAAGTGTACGTGTGGAAGTAACACACAGTTTTATTTGTGTGGTTTCAAAGTACATCTACAACTAGGACAGAGAACTAAAAACAGTGTTTCAAACGAAAAGCTACATAGGTACCTACATCACGTTATAAAATATATCTTCACGTGGCCCGTGGTAACGTTAACAATTAAGACAATAATTCTGTAAAGACCTGCAACAACGGAAAAATAATATTTGTAGTAGTTGTAACTAGGCTTACACGGGTAATTACCTAGATACACGGAGCTAGACGAACAAGTTCCGCAAAACGCAATATCAGCGCCGGAATGGGAAAAAATACAACAAAATTCATAGAATAAATACCTATGTGCCCGATGTAACGTATAATAATTGTACAAAACTACAAACAATATGATAGCAACAACGACGGTAATGGCCTCATAATAAGACTAGTTTTTTTTATGAATTTTCGTCGCTTTAATATATTGATTTTATTTCTCGGCGTTTCGGATCCCATACAGTTTAAAGTGTCATCGGAAGACGGAAAGGTCAGGACTAAAAAATATCAATGATCTAAGGCAAAATCCGTAATAATGAATTTCATTGTAATGTCAAATGTACGCGTAAGTGTAAGTCATCGATAATAAACATTCCTTAAACTTTATTGTCTCTGATTATAACTGAATTAGTTAATGTTATAAACAATGCTAATGTCCAAATTTACTAATTCCTACTTAACCGTACTAATATTATAAATGCGAAAGTATATCTGTCTGCCTGTTACCTCTTAACGCTTTAACCGCTGAACAAATGAAAATATTTTAAGAGACCGAAGATAGTTTGAGGCCCGAAGAAGGACATAGGATAATCATCCCTTAAAGGAATCGATAATAATTCTTTCAAAATGGAATGTATAAATAAGCAGATTCGATAAAGTTACTCATTGTACGCAAATTCGCAGGCAAAAGTTAGTCGTCTATATTAGGAACAGTTTGATCACTATAGTTCTACATGTCTTTGTGTTGTTTATTAGTTTGTAATGTTTGAAATTCTGACATGACATTATTTGCTCTGTACGGTTTGATGAATATTGTTGAATTATAATATTAGGATACATTATAATAGCAGAATAATAGTATTAGGAATGTAATGATAATATGATAATAACAGGCGGTATGTGACATATTGTAATACTTTAGTCTCGTATCTAGCCATTGTTTTGGCACAAATTATTCGGCGATATAATCATATGGATGTGCGTTAACAAACGCGCTATATACCATAACTTATTATTATTTAAAATGTCACGTGTGTATGGAAATCATCCTTACTGGATGATTATATAAATTAGTATTGTTATGGGTGTGGGTAATCGTGCAAGTATTTCCAGCCCGCGCGGAGCGACGAGTAGCTAGAAAAATTTTAGATTTTTTCGTACGCGTGTTTGGCTAGCTATGTCGTGTGCACTGCAGTGTATCAAAATGATCGGTTTGTATCGCGGCGTGTTATCATAAACACATTAAAGCTGAAACTACGATCAAAGTGGAATTACAAAGCAAAACTTTTTTCATGGAAGCTGTGTGATCTAGTTTTAACCTGGTATGACGGACATCGGATCACAGATTTCAGTGTAAAACTTTCCAATAGTAAAATATCACGATGCTTTGTGATAAAATAATAAAGAAATCTTCTAACACACAAAACTATACCTAACTTCTAGTAAAAATATTTGTATAACTAGTAAAACTATTTATGTACTTACACAATAATGATGAGTAATGTGCTCTTAATTGCTTAATTCAATATATATTTCTAATTACCCGTTCTTCCGGCGTTGATAACGATTCTTCGTCGGCTTTACCTACTTCTCATTTATTTATATTTATTCGTATTAGTTATTCACGAGTGCTCGTGAATATGTTAGCTTACTTTAGTACTTATTCCTTCAACTGCAAGAGTTTACAATTTAAGAAAATGTGTTATATGTGACTGTCAGTAACATTGTGTGCTAATGCGTGTATTTTAATCGATGTATTATTTGCGAAAACAGTTATCAAGTACTCAACGTGTAGCAAACAAAAACATTTTAGTTCTCGCTAGAAGTTGTTTCTTTTGATGTCACTACTGTTGATTATGGCAAACTTTTGAAAGCTTCGGATGAGGTTTCATTTCTTTTTTTTTTGTCAAGTTTTGGTTTTATTTATAAATAGTGTTAAAGTGAAATGTAATTGTCTGATTTGACCGTTATAATTAATGTCTAAAAGAGTGAACTTTTTACAAAACAGATAATGACAATTCCTAACAAAATATTATAATGCAGAAGCTTTTACTATAGATATGTGGATTAGACAGATAATTATTCTTCTTTTTTCCACTTTAGTATTGATGTACATAAGTAGCATACATAGAACTAGCACGTAGAATATTTATATTAATTTATTAAAATTGAAGTTCTGTAGATGAAAACTCCTGTGAAGTTAATTAACGTCAACAATATTTATATATCCACAAACTGTGTAATTACCTAGCTAGTATGAACGTCGAGCAGATTCTTTATAATTATGATGCATCGTTAGATCTGAAACCTCCGAGGAATTCGACACTTCGGAATTTGTAAGTCGGTCGCGGGCTGCGGCTGTGGTCGCTTCGGCCGAACTTGTCCGTGTGACGCGTCCGCTTGTTGTGACAATGTTACAGATAACTTGACACGGACCTCCTTACATAAGTTGGGTATTTTCTCAGAGGTGTCTGATATAACACATTATTTCGTTACCTTCGGAAATGGAATTCAAAAGGTTTAACATAAAAGTATTTTATAAAACAAAGTAGTTTTATTTCAATGTCTGATATTCGCGTAAGTGTAAGAAATCAATACAAATTATTATTAACTTAATCTTACCTCAGCAAAGTTAATCATGCAGGTTTGGCTCAGGCTCACGATGTTTTCCTTCACTATACGGTAAAACTTTCCTACGTGACTGAGAAATGTAATTATTGAAACGCATTATAATCTGCACAGTTACACGTATTTACAAATACAGACCAATGCAATTTACCGTGCCATAATTTTAATTAAGTAGTGAGTACAGTTAAAAGCTAATGGCCGGCAGAAATATCGATCGCTATATTTTGGTTATCCCCCGTACAAGCATGACCCTGGGGATGAAGTGAGGGGAGGAGGATGGGGGGGGGGATTAGTGAATATTTTATGATTACACACTAAGAGATGTCACCGGGCTAGCGACTAATTCAGTTTATGAAAAGTGATGTATTGTTAATTTATAACTTTCAACTTACTTAATATTAGAATCCCAACAGTGGCATAAGAAACGAGTTGATGAGAGAATTCGGTATTCAGTAAAATTGACTAAAACTTTGTACACTTTTAATATAACAGCCATCACAAAATTTTAGTAGTAGGCATAATGAAAGTGAAACAGACCCGTAGCCTAAACACTTAGGCAGAGGTAATCCAAATATAATAATTTGTTTTTATTGTGCACGGCTAGTTGAGTCTAGTTGGTCCAGTAGACAATCAGACAGGAATCGACGGCCAGTTCCAGACCTTCACCAGATAGCCCTTTTCTGTCCGCTTCGCCAGATGATACATCCTCGTTGGCAAATCTTTTGGACTATTTGTACAGGAGCTGGTATGTGAAGGTCTAATGTTGCCAGATACATACATAAACAAGCCTATACTAAAAGTATATCTCGTACCCTACACAGCAGGGACTAGATTCGCAACTCTCGCCAGGACCTAATATACTGTATTATTGAATTCCCTTTTAATATAATGTATTTATTAGGTAGGTATATACTTTCCATTAGCTGCTTATATAAATAAGAAGTTTCACACAAGCGGAACGTTCAACGTTTTCGCTATAACGACGCACGTGAACACCTGAATAGCGCGATTTCTTTTGACATGTTTCCCGGTACTGGCGCGCGAACATCTCGTGTTTATTATATTTTTATGACTTTTCCCTGATTTCATAAGGTCAGGGAGAAGTTTGGCCACGAGCTCAAGAGCTACGTAGATATACCGATAGAAATTAGACTCAAATAATAAACTTTGGTTTTTAAAAACAACGTTTTTTATGGACTTTCATACTTTTTTTTTAATTTAAATATTGATATTTTCCAATGTGGTATTCTACGAGTGAGGCCTGGCAAATGTTATTGCAATTCTCAATATTGTCCAGTGTAAGTAGTAGTAGTGTGTGAGGCGTCCCACCCGGGCTTGCCTGTTATCTTATCTGTACAGAACTGCAGAAGAGCGTCGTTTATTATATTTTATGTGCTTTTATGTTCAAACGCACTTTGTTTAACTGATATGAATAACAGATCATGCTCATTAAACAACGCTTAAAGTATAAACTTGTGCGTTATGTGGCGGGACAAAGCCGCGCTGTGGTCACGCACGCACACACACACGCACACTCCACGGTAGAGATGTGCCGGCTAGCGCCACTCACACTCGACTCATGAATAATCGATTACTTTGTACAAATCATACCAATTCATTATACTAACTGTTTGAAAAGGTTCAAATGTAAATATTTGTTGAAATTCCTCGCACACGTGAGTAAGTTAGTAACTGTGTTTTGGAAAGGGAAGACGGTCAGGAAGATACATACTAGCTAGCTAACATCGACGTTTTGCGAATGCAGGCATCTGAGACAGATAAGCCTTAAATACGTAAATAAATAAATACGTGAGTAGGTACTAACGTCCTAATAGGTACGAGTCTTAGTTTTGTTTTTGTATATATCGCTTTGTATATTACAAAGTCACCTGCGTAGCCTGCCATGTAGCGTAAGTTGTGGTTAAAAGTAAAATAAAACATAAGTAATTTTAGTTATTAGAAAACATGAATAGGTCAATCTGTCTCCGCCAACTAACTTTTGACGCTGGACTAACTGCTGCTAATAAGCTTGTGGCACTGAAATTATCGACAACATGAGTCCTCGGGACGCGTGTGTCTCTACTAGGACTAGCACAATATTATGCAGTTTATCGAGATGCGTCTGCAGGCGCGACGCGCGTAACGATAGATGCACACATGCATACGATACGCACTTACTGCACAGTGGACACTGTACAGAAGATTTACTATTTAGAACACAAATGCTATTTGGAGAATTCCCTGTTGGTAAGCCGTAACTATCCAGTTATGGCAATGACAGATATATTACTCTTGCGAACTTTGATTTTACGTTTATTACCCTTCAAATTGGAAAAATATCATGTCAACACCCTAATGATTGGTGCTAGAATATTAGTTGGCGATACTTCTCTAGACGAACTATGTAGCCCAGTGCATCACTATAATGTATGATTCATTCTGAAATTTTACTAAAAGATACTGCTGTTACACTATAGTTTAAAAATTGTGGTTTTTAGAAAATCAGATGAAACCTTACTACTACTGGTGACGTAATCAATCAACTGACTTAGCGGTGCACAACTTTGAGGCGTTATGCTTATAATAATACGGATGAAAAGTCGTCCAGTATGTTTGTTGATAGAACGTACTCGATATTGCTTGTGTGCCACGATACTGCAACATGGTAATCAGTCACAAATCAGTGTTCTCTGTAATAGAACCACCACCACCACCAGCCACGGGAACGTGACGTGACTGCGTATTGTAGATTCCTTGAAGACCTATGTAAAGCGGATATACTAACAGATGATTTATCTCTGTAAGCTCTGTTAGGAGCAGTCCTTCTGCCATTGCACTTGCTGCACACATAAAATGCATGATTGACTTCCATTGAATAGTCAATGAGAGACGCAGTGATGCGCGCCGGAGGTCCGTGACGTCACAGCGGAGAGGGTGGGCAGCCGCAGGGTGGACCGCTTCCTGGTAGCTGTAATGAACTATTATAGGTACTCACAGGAGCTGTTAGTTCCGGGAATGTGCCGGCTCAGACATCGGCATGAATAAGTTTTGACACAATGCTCAATTAAGTCGGTGCGGTCGCAGAAAACGAAGTGTGAATTGCAAATATTGTTCACTATACAACTTTGTTTTTAAATATTTTAAGTAATTCAGAAATATATTAGGTATGTAGAATATGCAAATAGTAATGACTTAATTGTTTTGTTTTTCTATAGTTTATTGCTAGTATCCTTGCGAAATAATATTGTATTCAAATTTCATATAAAATAATACGGAGAGAGCCGCTCTCTGCATAAATGCAACACAACGTCTGCGAGTGTTCTCAGTAGGTGAGTACCTACTCGGTACCGCATCGTTCCCAGGAGTCGGCACGCACTCGGCATTTAATGTTAATCGTGCAAGTTTCCTTATTATGTTTTACGACGATTTCCTAGACAGCTTGAAGATAGTCATGATAGATGGCTCGGTGCCTGGAATAGCTGATCGATGCGGAAGACCTGTGGCGTGTTGGCGCAACTCGACGAGGCAGGCCGAGGATCTTGTGGCCTCCTAGCTGACATTCCTACACACACCTATAGGTACCATTTATAGACAATCAGTACATTACTCATTACAAGTACATCTCAATGTATTCTAAAAACAATGATAGACGAGTGTCAGCCATCAGTAAGAAGAAAAAATAATTTCCAACGCGCTTTATATTGTTAATTATTTACATTTTTAAAGCGTTTCATATGTGCCAGAATACAGGTAGTTATTCTGTAGTTGCGTATGCATGCATCTGATGTCAAAGAAAATGTAATATGTAGTTAGAACTATGTAGGTACAAATAGTTCTAACTACAAACATAATAAAGTTTCGCAACAAACTGCATTGTAGGAGAACGTTAAAAATAAACACCGCGCGTACCGCGACCCGTCTGTACTCACTGGCTTTTATTTCAGCACATCAACATAAACCTCATTCATCGAGGTAACACAACATAGTTTGGTGAATTTTATTATTGTACTTAATACAATACTTGAAGTTTATTCAATGACATATTTGTAACATCAAACAATATTTATTGTCTTATTGCTGGGCATGGTACTTCAGGCATTCGCCTTGCGAGGGATTAGGCTATAGTTCACACCAGCCTAGCGTGTATTGGCAGACTTGATACTTGAGCACTTTATTTTACATAACTACAAGTTTGTACGTGATTGTAACCAAGTATAAATCGTCGACGGCGTTGTGCTATCATTCTTACTATTTATGTCATGGCGACGTCGTGTCAATGACTCTTAGCGCAGTTCGCGAATACTCCTAGATGGCATACTCGGCGAGTAACCAGTACAAAGGGCCATTACTAGTGATTGCGGTACTCATATAGGATCGTTACGAGTAGGTGCGTGCGCGTGCGCATCTCGCGGCGTGTAATTAGCTAGGTTTATGCGAAGAGTTGTGGCGACGATAGCAAGCTGTTTGGGTAAAATGACAGTTTTAACACTGTCAGTGTGAAAAGTTGTAATATTTTAAAATCACCAGCATATGACCCAATAATAATCACAGAAAACGTTTCCAGGAAATGCTCACGTTTATGTAAAACATAAAGGTGTTAAAACCATCTCAATTATCAAGTAGGTATATGAAAAACTACAACGTTTTTGTAATGATACAATTTTATTTATTTGTTCATAAACTCGAAGGTTTTTGTTCCATGCCCAGTTTATTTTCGGTCGAGGTTGTTATTGTCACTCAAATATATTTTATATAGTGGTCAATTTGAGCATCGCGCGTTAAATTCGTGTATGTATTTGAAGATCACGAGGACGAATTTATACACAGTTTGAACACGTGTCCACAAATTTGATTATATTATAACTAACTCTGAAAACGGATATGTAGTATACATATAGGTCAGTATGCATATGGATATGAACTAAAAATGTTACGATGTTGCCAACGAACGTAAAAAATAGAATATTGAGTAGAGTCGTAAACCTTTTCTCATTTTTGTTTAGAGCAATATGTACGAGTACGTGCATAAAATTGTCTGGAAGTCATTGTCCGGAGGCTGCGTCCATTTTCTTCAATAGATGCAAGCTGGACGGAAAACTTGTAAGCCCCAGGATCTCTTCATATAAGTCTGTTGGATTCAGCAAGTATATGTGTGGATAAAAGTGACATCAAATTACACATCAGAGGGATTAAGAATAGAAATAAAGGAAGGAAGATACATTTTAGTTTGTTTTTTACCGTTACAGGAGATGGAAATCAAGCTTGGTCTAGGTTTATGTGTAATATGTTACCGTAACCGTTAGTCAGCCATTGTACCAGTTAAGAAATTAAGCGTTGGCATCTGAAATAAAGAAACATAAAAACACTGTTAATATGTTTCCAGTTCCGCGGAAGTAATTTACAAAATAAATGTCAATTAAAAAGGTTGATGCGAGTTTTTATGATTTGATGTCTTTATCGCGTGTTTTATTATTTGTTTACAGCTCTACCAGTGAATACAAATGAAGAGAAGTCCGTCTATAAAACAATGCTATGGGCAGAATAGACCACAAAATTCGTATGAAAACAGTAAAAAGTTGTATTGTCGTGTTTTGTGGTGCTGACAAAATAAAAACAGTATTTTCTTTGGCTGTTCTTTCAGTTTTCACAGGAAGTTTGATTAAATTATTACTGAGATTCAACATTTCAAGCCCGCCTTGTTGGTGTAGGTAGTAGTCTTAAGTGCGACTGCTAAGCAAGAGGTCTTGGGTTCGATTCCCAGGTCGTGCAGTGTTATTAGGGTATTCTATGAAGTTCTCAGTAGTAAGTACTAAGTAGCTACCTTGGAGTTTGAAATCGTGCCCGACCTAAAACATGCAGGCGAAATGTGGGTGCACATTAGTACACCACTGCCTAACCCTTCGGGAATGACAGGCGTGATATGTACGTGATTCAATACATTCGACTACATTAAGCTTAGGTAATGAGCCATTCGTCATAATTATCAATTACCCATTGTAATGTGTATGCTTAAAATACAGAAAATAACTAGAACTTCATCATTGTTCACAAAAATACGAATTACAGATGTGAGCAGATGCAAGACATAAATCATAATCTCCAGAAAAATATTTAGGCAGCCATAAATCTAATAAATCGTGCATCCAGCTAAACCGCGCGTTCATCATCCCATGTAGGTAGTACCCTCGTTACGATAACGTCGGCGATTTGTGAGCTCGGCCGGCGTTAATACGCGCATGACTCAGCCATCGAGAGTACCAAGTAACCACATACAGTGTGCTGTAGTACAAAGGTTCCTCAGAATCTGGGACGCACACACCGACTAAATATTGAGAATATTTATGTTGACGTGTTGAGAAAATTTGTGATAAAGCAGATTTTTTATATGATATGTTAATGTTGAATTGAAAGTGATGAAATCGCAACCGCTCACGTGCCAGTACGGCGTATGTGATGATAAGGTATTTTTTTAAGTGATTATGATTCATGTTCTAGTATAGACACGTGCAGTTTGCAATTTTTCATCAAAATTATCTTTTTTTCACTAAAATGTTTTTAATCACTGCTCTCAGAATACGTGACTTTTGCCTCTAATTCTGTTAATCAACAGCATGAAATGATCTGCAAGCAGCCGAACATTTTTTTTTAATCATATTTCAAAACACGATCGGGGCATAGAGTCACTAATTCGGTTCATTCATTTAGGTGCTATGGTGATACAGAATAACAGATACACAAGTTATAAGTATGTATTATGTATGTAGTATCACCGGTGGTAAGTGAGGAAATACAAGCTTGTAGGTACACAGCGAGGTACACAATTAACATTTCAGTAGAGACAGCCGCACTGGGACCCATCCGCGTCGCCTCGCGATAAATCAGGCAAATCCGCGGTATTTACTGTGTCGCCTTCCGCGTGCCGTGCAGTGCGATGAGCGATGGCCGCGAGAGGCATGACCGACTGAAAACGTACAATAATATACTGTTTGCTGGTACATTCACTTCTACGAAAATAGTTTCAGAACGAAGATAGTTAGATTGCTAAGGGGTTTTCTAAGAAAACCTAGTCTAATAATATACATACCTTTCGTCCCCAAAAGCACGTTGTAAAAGGGCAAGTGTTGCCAAAGGGAACAGGTGTACCTACTAATGTTCAACCACATTTCGCGGGTATGTTTAAAGTCCCATGTAATACATGTGTTACTTATTACATGGGACTTTACTAGGGAGCGAGCCTATTGCCATAAACCAGGCACGAAACCAAGCTTCGAGCTACTACTGAGAATTTCATAGAAAAATCCAATAACACTTTGCTCGACCTAGGAATCGAACCCAAGACCTCTTGCACAGCAATTTACGAACACTAGACCAACGAGAAAGTTGTAATATTTCTACAGTATAATTAAATATAAATTTGTATTAAAAAATCAAAACGCGTCAATAATGGATTTTGATACAAACAAGAAAAAATACTTTCATCAATCTTCCGAGAATAGTACCTAGTTCTTACCCGGTTCACTTTCAGAATAGATGAAGTAAAAACCTTATTTGCTACCTTCTGATATGGACTCACCAGACATGACCTTTTAGTGAGCCTGAGGTCAGTGGTCAGAATATTTCGCATATTCCATGCTCACTGCATCTATGTCGCGGCCCATGTATAATTATTGCAAGTGTGTATTATTAATCACTATCTGCAATAATTCTATATCGGTACAACATGCGTCTTCGACTTATTCAGGTCAAACGCTCAGCATGCCTAACTAGCCGCTAATTATTTTAATACCGACCGACTAGTTATAGGATAAAATGTGAGGTCATTGGAGGCCGGCGGCGGCGGCTTGTGCTGATTTGTCCGCTGATGTCTTTGTCTTTGTGTACTAAGTTATTGGTACTAATGTAACTAGTGAGTCAGCTGTAGCGGCCACTACCAGCACACCACGTGTGTAGGTATATCGATGACTTGGCATTCGGATTAGCGAGTTTACCGATAATTGTGCGATTTCTTGCAGATTTGTAAACAAAGTCGAATAAAGGGCACATTTGTATTGTTGTGTGGAGATGAATTACTGGAATACTTATGTTACTCCTATAGAACGGAGTTTGTAAAGTTATTTTAGGTTCTCACGATCCTAAGGACAGTCCCTAAGTAGGCATAGTTAACAGCATCGAAACCCCCTCAAACTGTTTTCGATATTGTGTAATTGTTTAAAAGGGATACGTTTTCACGGGTCGGGGCGCGCTACACAAAAAGGGTTTTGAGCTGGGGCTTGTAAGCTTATCTACTGCAAATAAGCTATTAGCTCGGTATAGTTGGGGCTTGAGCAAACCACGGAAAGTAACCTCCAAAGTTCTAAGAAAAGACAGCCAATACTTCAGAAAATCAAGCGGTATGAATACGTTACGTGACAGCAAGGCATAACATTCTTATGTATATGGAGAGGCTTATACTTAATTGCATTTGCAATACGCCTCTTGTACAGCAGCTGAATCAGTGATGCGTATCACTGCGCGCAATCGTAGCATCCCATTTGCATATCTCATATCACTAGCCTGGCACATTAGCATCGGCGGTGTATACAGTAAGACTATGCGGAAGTGATGGCGGCGCGGACGGACCGGTCCGCCGGACACACACACCACGCATGTCTAGCGTACCTACTTAGGTAGGTATCTACTTATCTCGTTGGTAAGGTACACATTGCAGTAAATACAACATCAATAGCTACTGCATTCTGTATGCGGTATTATGGTATTTGCTATATTAAATGTACTGTATTCAACAACATAGTATAGACACCATGTGTTTTACTGACTAAAAAACTTTGCTTTACCGTTACTTTTTTATTTAATATTCACGATAAGGTTTCCTTAACTTAAAGCTCACCTTTGTTCGGAAATAAAATAAAAGTAATTTTTATTCCTTATTAAAGAATGAAATTGTTCTTATCAATATTCTAACTAATTTCGGTCCGCTTTGTGCGTCGCTATCCGAGTCTTCCAAGCTTTGTCAAAACAGTATCATATTAATGTTAATACTTTGTAATAGTCGTTCAATATCCCTTTGTTACCAGCAGACGTCACATTATCGCTACCTGTGAGGAATGCAGTAGGCCGTCGAACAATAGCCCATAAAGTTGTGTGACGTAACTCGGAATATGAGTCGAAGGAAAGTGATATCGTTTTATTTGACTATGTTTTTAACAATGGCACAATTCTGTACCGATTTGGTACAGTTTGACCTGATTGATTAAATCGCTTTATTGGCAGTCTATAGCAAACTTCTAAGTATAGGATAAATTCCAGTTAGAGTTATAAAACTAGTTTGTGCGACTGGAGAATAAGTTATATAATCAATAACGATAGAGAGGGCCAATAAATTGTGGGTATGTGGTAAATACCACAATGTTGACCTTTAGTTTAAGTCACGACCTCATTGATTGAATACTTGCCGTACAAGGTGTGTTTACACATCAGTCCGCAGCTTCAAGTCCGAGCGAGTCCGGCGGCCGGTGCCGGCGGGCGGGTCGCTGACCGCGAAGACAGCGGATATCGTAAGCTTATTGGCTATGCAACTCGAAGCGAGTACTCTCCCCAGAGGAACTTCCGGGCCTTTGTGTGTGCCCTCGCGCTGTACTGCACCGCATGCATGTGTGCCCTCGCGCTGTACTGCACCGCGTGCATTTGTGCGCCAGGTGTGGGCTGTGATTAATTAGTGTATGTTTGTACTGCAGCGTGCCATGCAGTCTACTGCGCTGTTGGTTGTGCAGGCGTAGAATCTAGAGTTATATTTATGCTATCCTGTTTCCATTCCTAATCTAGATATTGTAATTTCTCTATCAGCTCTTACGATTGCTACACATTAAAATATGAAGAACACCTACCAAAATTTAGTTGGTGGTTGGTACCTTCACGTACATACAAAACTTGCGTGAAAAAGTCATGCTGTGAGTCGTTATGTTATTAAATTGCGTGCTCCATCTTAAACTTTGTTTGTACTTTCTATTAGGCAAGGCGAGGGTCAACGACATTTGAATCAATAGTAGGTACAAAATACGAGTGCCCATATCCACATACTTTTTATGAATGTTGTATAGCGTCTCGCAATCAATGTCTGTGTACCGCGCGGGTGTGCCGACGAATTAATCTCCACGATCAGATATTACCTTTGCTCGTACAGGGCTTTTGGATGCGGTGGTGTGCGTGCGAGAGCGGAGGTCGCTGACCCCGAGTGCGTCCCAGTCGCGCCGTGTCGCAGCATCACCTGTGCACCAGCGCAGTGCGGGTCTGGGCCCCGATGCACAACTTCCGCGGCTTCGTGCCCGTGGCCTACAAAACTCAGCTGTAGACCAACAGAACTTCATAGTGAATAAGATATCTGTATAACCTGCCTATATCGTAAATCGGATTCTCAATCATCATCATCATCATACCAACCGTTAGACGTCCACTGTTGGACATAGGTCTCCCCCAAGGATCGCCACGACGACCCGTCCTGCGCCACCCGCATCCAGCGGATTCCAGCGGATTCCTCTATCAATCATCATTATCATCATAATCATCAGCCTATATTCGTCCACTGCTGGACGTAGGCCTCTCCTAGTGAACGCCACAGAGCTAGATCTTCGACTCTTTTCCTCCAGTCACTGCGAGCTGCCTTGCCTTGGATTGTCAATAAGAATAAAAAATGTAGGGTAACTGTTAGTAATTATAACTTCAAGACGACCAACACCTCAGTCTGCCCTTGACCATGGATGCTGTAAAGGATCTGAAACGTCGGGTTAAAATAATATCAATATACCGCGATAAAATCCGAAAAAAGAAGTTTTATTTCAACCTGCCTATATCGTTATGAAAATCTGAATGTGTAAAGGTAAACGAACATTTTTATATAAAGGACGACGACAACGAACTTTATTAATTGCTCTCATCAAATTACAGTGAATTTGGACAATTAAAAACTTTCACATGAGTCGTCTGTGAACTTTTTGTTTTTCGTTCAAACAATATTCGTCAGAAATGTCCGCTAATGAACGTGTCAAAACGTCCGCCGCGAGACAAACTGTGAGGAATTACTTGTTTCTAATTTTACGATTTCACCGCTTGTTGATATTTCTTATAGTGTAATAACTATAAATAAACGATAGTTTACATCGAAACGTAACGGAAATAACAAAACTGGTCGTCAACGTTATTTACGAAGCAGTTCAAGACGTTTGAATGATTCAATTTAAATCAATATTTGATTTATAGTTGGTGTTTCCGTTCTGAATAATTATATTTAAAAAATAACATATTACAATTTACAAGTGCTTGGTGGCAGCAGTGCGCATGCGTCACCGGGCGGCGCCGGCACCGCGCGCGTCGCGGCGCGGTTATTTATTGGGTATTGACCTCTTTCCTGCTGATCCCACACTACATCACTGTTTCCAAACATTATAATAAATACGCATTTAAATGGTTTGCGTGTATTTTTCCGCCGCCATCGCTAGTGTCGAACTGTCGAGGGCGTTGCGCTAGTTCATCTCGCGGCGGCGCACTCGCAGCCGCTGTTACAGTTTACTTTACTTTTGGCACTAGCTTTGAACGTTATTTTTATAATAATTTATTTTTACATGCTATTAATTTTAACAACGTCAAAGAGTCTGGTATGCTCGGTTAATAATATTTGTATTGTACGAGAAATATAGTTCAGAGCAGAAATATTATTAAGATTGTTTGTTTGCAGATGTCCGATGAAGAATCCGTCGGCTATATATTTTCAACTGTTATCGGCACGGCCGCGCATTTATAGTAAACATTGTCAACATAAATGTCGTTGTTGGACGTCAGAGAAATGGGAAGGTGGGTATAGTGTACAGGCCCGAACCTATATATGGAGAAGACCTTTATCTAATTATCTATATTGGAGGGACACGGTCACGCGGAGCCCCGCATGTAACATTCATCGGCCGGCCTTTGATATAGGTTTGCCCGGAAGTGAATCTATTTGCTCCATTATGTAGCCTACGGGGAAAGCGGATAGGAACCTCTGCGTAAGTAACTTACGTTTCCTGTGTTTGTAGCGAAGTAAACCTATCTGACTAATGAATGGACTGCGAATATTTATGAGCACGTCTGCATTCTCTTTATATAAGTTACAATCATGTTGTAAATATACTTTTATTGTGAATCTTATTGCTTTTATACGATTTTCAATAAAAACCTGGTTTGACATTAATTTGTTTACATTCTTGGCAAGGTTAGGACAGATAGAGCACCTCATTATGGTAGATATATAGGAGCTCGCCGTAACTGTTGTGATGTAGTTTGGCGAGGCGTGTTGTTGGTTATTTTCGCAATGATTTATTATAAAATAAACGGCTCGTATAATAGGCAGACCAGTCTGTGAACTAGTCAATAAGCTCAATAAAGTTACTGTGTGCTCAAGTGGTTCAGCGTAAGTGCAAGTTATAAATTAAAAGATAAAGAGCTAGTGGTCGTATGTGTCGGAGTTAATTAAGAGGAACGTTAAGTTGACGCTGTTGCGGACGTCTAACGATTGGAACAGTGTCGGACTTGGTGTGTGCTGGGTTATAAACTGAGGCTCAGGCCGCGATGCATTCTATCAAATCCTTAGTCAATTATGTGCTGAGAGTGGCAGCAGCCATTAGATGGATATTAATGCAATATGCGATAGGCACAACTCCAAATGAAAATCTATTCAAAATTAAATTGACTCTACAAACGTTTTTCACTTTGATAACGTCTGTACACTGGAGCAGAATAATCCGTCGGCTACCAGCATCGCCGCCAACCGACATTATCCGACAACACAGTCGGTCGCGTCGCTGACACATTGACGCCGAGGCGCGCCGCGGGCCGCCACATGTTTATCGCCGAGTATAAATACATCACACACTTTTTTATAGTTACGAAGTAAACAACCATTGCCTTGTGTCAACAAGACTCGTCATCAATTAACCACATTAGCCTGGCATTATATGTGGATGTTAGAGGACAGTTTACAGTTAGAACCACTGAGAACTGACATCATCATCATCGTAAACAATTATATTATTCGTAAGACATTATTCATGTAAGGCTTCTATTAATACTTATTTAATATTGTCTACAGGAAGATATATTTTTAATTTGTGACGGTGAAAACATATAAACTAAATGATAAATATTCGAATCTCTAATTTGCGGGAAAAATAAAAATAAAGTTTAGGCACACGGAACGTCGGCGTCGCGGTCACCGGCTATCCACAATTTCAAGATCAAGTCGCCGGATATTTTTATAGATTCGATAATTCTCTGGATGTCATAAAATATATGTTCAGTGTGGACTCGTAATATAATTTCTAATATATAGAAATTGTTGAAACATTTAGATTTCTGATCGTTTAAATTATTAATAATACGGCAATATCGTCCGCATCAATTCACAGGAGCTGAGGAATGAAACACACACAACGGGACACAAATGACGCGGAAACCAGCAGAAATAACATCTTTGTTTATTTTCGAAACAGAGTTCATTACATAATTTGGTATTCCAATTTATTGAATTCATATTACACTACCAACTAAAAACGATTGTGCCACACTTCACGACTACTGCAGTTCTCGTATGCGATCTATGTTGAATCAATTCCGATGAAAATTAGTATCCAACTCCCATGAAACAACAAGCCGAAGAGCATCCGTTTCAAGTAAGAGCCAAACTTTAGAACGACTAGTTTTTCTGGAATAGAGGAACGAGCGAGCTATACGTAGAGACAGGGATAAGTATAATGGGTTCAGGTTTAAATGTGAGCTGTGAGTGGCCGGTAAAAAAAAGGGAACGCAAAATGTGGACCTTAATGATGTTCGCGAATGCGTGTCGAAGTAAGGCGCGCGTCTGGAGGTCACGGCAACATGTTGCTTCCATTCATCGCGCGACAAAAACGAATTTCGCACACATCCGCGGCTCATGTTTATGTATCTCTTATACGGCTGCCGTTTTGCAACGCTATTGAGGCCAATGATATCGAATTTCGGTTACTCATCTTCTTGTGTTGCGAAATGTTTGTACAACTCCACACTGTACAGCAGTGTACCATGGGTGCGGGTCGCCCACACAGACCTTGCCACTGATATATCGAAGGGCTATTCACTGTCAGATATTTTTATCGCGTCTACATTTAGCGCGGCGGCCATTAGCCGCGATGTCGCGCCGCCGCCGCGCCGCGCTGCCCGATCTGTCAAGCCGTTGTTGCCGACTGTCCGCTCAATTGTACGTTTTGACGTTAGGAATTATTTTATTAATTTAATTTGAGACTTGACCGAATATCTGTCGCATTCCGTAAGTTATTAGCTGTAATAAATCATACGACGTACCTTCTCATTAGCGTCGGCGCTCGTTTGCTGGTGCTGTGACATTTTAACGGCCGTATTTCTAATAGAAACTATATGTTTAATTCTGCGTAAATTGTGGAGAGTTTTCGTTGTAAACTTGGATAATAATTGCGCGAATTAAACTGGTATTCCCTTGTATGTAAAGCAGAAAGCGGGACCACACCAACTTTCTTAACATCGGCGCGCCGAGCCCTTACAAGGCTGCAGCATTGTGCGCACTATCTTAAATCTTGTAGGTTGTCGCGGCGCGCAATTGCGGCTTATTAATGTCCTACAGTGCGTAAATGGAGACAAATTCCTAGGCACCGCGCGGCACTGCGGCCGAGTGGCGGCGCGCGGCACTGCTAACCTGTTTGACTCAATTTATCGCAACCACTTGCAGCAAGTAGCCGGCGCATTCCAACAACATTTTATTTAGCACAATAAGGAAATCAACGCGAGCGTAAAGTAATGCGTTTATTTACTTATATAAGAGCAGTACACACAATATATTTTTGTTAAATCCTGTTCGTAATAAGGTAAATGGCGTTAAAATAGGTGATACAAAGGGTACGGCAGTTAGCAGCTGAATACTAAATAGGGTCTTTGATAAATTGTGCGGAACCGGCGCTCGGGCGGCATGCGCGGCACGGGACCGAACCCTGGCCTTCGTCGCCGAATTATATCCGGGGCCGGCGGTCCCATGAATAAACAATCACTTCGGGGAAAATGGACCGAACATAAATATATACATATTTTAAGAGAACTAGTATTCGGTTAACGAAATGTAATTCTTAGCTGTGTTAGGGAAACATATGATAATACATCTGTACTAAGAGAGAGGCCGATAATATCTGATGTAACTATAAATCTGGAAGTAAATGAAATAGAATGGTTAGATCCATCCGAGTAGTTTTTACTTATTTAATGGTCTATTTTGGTTTTTAAAGGCCACTAAATAGCAAGCAATCCCTGCCTAAATTATTAATTATGTAACATTCTTCACAGTACAGTAATATTGTTCTATGAGTGTGTTGTGTGCTTTTAGCCAGAGATTGGACCATTTAGATACTGGATAGTGAGAGCGAGAGTCTTCGACAAATCTTTAAGAGTCACTGTTACTTATTATCATTAAAATGCCATCAATGTTCTCTCTTCGAGGTGTAGGTAATGGACTTCTGATGTTAGCAATTTAGCCAGTTATTTTCTAACTTAATATAATGAGAAAGACGAACCCGATTGTCGCAATACATGGCTCAAAGATCCTTTTCAAATAAGAGAAGAGAGAGATACCCGTAATGCACAGTCAATGGATTGATGCTGAAATGCTGCCGATAATAAATAATCCAAAGATGAATTGTCCACGTACAGATAAACAAAACAAACATGGCACATAATAATAATCATTACAATATTTCGTTCACACGATTAAAGCTAGGATATTGTAATGGCAATCAGCGTTTACATTTGGGCGTCACTTTCCATCCGGCCATTACCGGTCGCCGTCTACAACTGACGAAAAAACTGGTTGTTTATCCGCCGCCATGTTGGCATGTCGTTAAGATGATTACAGAGGATGCTCGCGCAATGTTAATCGTGCTGGGTTAATTGTACCTGCCTCCCCGGTCCGCTGGGAACATGTCAGGTTTAGCCCTGTCAACTAGTTCACCACTGTCCCCGTTTGTAACAGACCGCACCCCACTCCATCTAATTTCAGTAAAAAAATATAATAAGGATAAACAAACTAGAAAACGGTGAACAGCTCCTTGCACAATCTTTGTTCTTAGGAGATTACTAATGCATATTATATTATTTAGTATAATAAGTAGTCTGGATATAGTAGTGTATATGAAGTCGATATTAATTTGGCTGAATATCGACGCCATAAGTACACCAGCGTCTAGAACTATACATGATCAGCAGACGAGGAAATTCTCAATGGAACAATTAATGGTCCATCCTAACAGAAATATCCTATGGATACATTACTTTCTCAAACGGAAGCTCAAGCAAAAGTTTCAAAATGTAATTGAGTTACAAAGTCACTCAGCAGTCAATAGGCGGAGTCGTTGAGTGAATTAAGGCTTCAGGATATAGTCGGTGTATAAATACACGGCCCTTCATCAGTAAACCCAAGGGGCTCACAATCACATACATATGTGTTAATGATGTTTAACTCCTAGCCTTTTTTTAATAGGTCTGTTAACGATGATGACTTTTAAGTTTTTTTACTTTAATAATAACAAGACACTGAAGGTATAGGGGGCGGTGTCCTCCTTCATCCATCAGGCCAATTAATCAAGTGAAGCCGTGTAAATCACAAATTCACAAACAGTCGTCTGATAACGTTGGCTAACACTTGAGCTATAATATGTCCGCAACTCCGACTTAGAGGAACTTTTTCGGCTAGACTGTAGTCAGGAAAAAAATGTGTACAAAACAATTAACAAGTTTTGTATAGCTTTTTCGTAAAAGATTCAGATAATTTTATTTATCAAAGTTGTAGGTACTATGATTAGGTATAAGTATACCAACTCTAACGTGTATTGAGTAGTAATAAATTATATTTCGTACCGGTATGACGTTGTTTTAATTACTCTCCTAACTTATCAATTAACGAAACTTAACAATTTACCCGGCATAATAATTTATTCTGCAACTTACTGTAGCATTAACTATAAGCTTTTACAAGCTCATAATACAAAAAACCATTACCTTTTATAAGTACATAAGAACATTGCCTACAGGTACGTTGATTCAATTGGACGGTTAATGGTTAGCTAGTAGGTACAAACCGTTACGATACAAACCCGTATCGCCAAGTCATTATCTCTGTCTATGGCCAGCATTCCCGGCCGGGGGATTGAACCCGGGACCTTCAGGTAAACGAAGCAAAAAAACTAGTTAGGTAACTAGTGAGCGACCAGTCGATTGCTGCGCAAAAAACACATCGCTCTTAGAATATGCTATGATTGGGAAAAAACACGATCGTGGACGAAATGGAGAAGTTGTGTAGAGGTTCCGTACCGTTCCTGTACGTGACTTAATAGATATATGCTTTGAAGACAGCTTCCCAGGACATAACTCCTGATATTCTCCATGTGGCAACCACTGCTGAACAAACGTCATCACGATTGTCGGATGGAACCATCTATTCTAACTGGCTTATTAGATAATAATTGGAGTACCTACCCATCCAGTTTTTAGAACAGTACTATTGCAGGCAATAAACATTGTTTCATAAATCAATTGCCTTTATTAGACTTACATGTATGATTTGACACAATCTGAACTAAAGATTACTTTCTCTGGAGATATAATTGTGTATCTTTAATCCTTCGAAAATAATCTGTATGACAACATGGATAATTGTAGATAACGTACAAGCGGTAAGCAGGAATTGCAGAGCGTGACGTCCTGTGGTTGTTTACCCCCATGATACATTCTTCTATATTATTATTATTATTACATAGTTATATTATTTTTATATACAGATAAAATTGCTCCAAAAATTTTAGTACATCAAAATTACTTAAGATAATTTAAGGATTTTACGCAGACATAGACAATAACACTTTATAACATTTAAATCAGTCTTTAATGTATCTCTCAAGGCTCTATGTTACGATCCCGGTCTCGTGTTATAAAACCGAGATATAATGAAGGATGTATTACGACACTTAAGGCTTCTTCCCGACGCTATACTGCGACCTACAACCATAGTGTTGGCAGAACGTGCGGCCCACATTATAAACTATTTTAACTTTAAATTGTTACAAATGTTGTGGGACGCCTATTATTAGGGGACTGTGTTATGTAATGACAATGTTTGGATATCAAACTCAATTATATAAAGTTATTAATTTGTTCGTTTGTTTTAGAGTACAAACGAAAACGGGTTAATAGCAAATAGTGTATTGTTGTGTTAAACAATACAGTAAAATATTCTTTCGGCAAATGCCCTGTTGCGGGGCTTCGTTATACGTAAGTATCGAGGTGGTATTATTGTCACGTGATCATGCTCCGGATCTCTAAACACGGGGTGGTTATTAGATATTCCTCGTACGCAACACGCAAATGGGCCGGCACCGTTATGCGGTGGGACCGGACACCAGTCGCGACCGGTCGGTGAGCAATTACTAGTGACTGATTGCAATATACGATTACTAGGAGGTACCCATCATACAAGTTTAATGCGTGTAGATAAATATCGCAGAATAATGTTTTTTATATTGTGATTAAACTGCAAATCTCAGTACATAACATTTAACCTTCGGTAGGTCACGAACTAGCTCAGAAATATTTTAAATCGTTACGTCACGTTAGAAAACCCCGAAATCGAGACAACTAGTTACCCTTAGAAAATCGGATTGCAAAAGTCTGATTACACACATAGTACGTTGGCATTAGTTATGAAAGCTATCTATACTTTGCAGAAATGTCCAAAGTTAAACAACGACGAGTTGGTCACTGCAGTAATGCATGGCAGAAATATTTTGGTATAAACGAGTTGGCGTGTCTGTGTACTGATGATCGTGTAGGCTGGCGCGAGGCTGCTCAACTATTCGTGTCAGACGCGTGTGTAGGGATACAATTATGATACCTGTTGTGAATATGGATGGGTGTAGATTACCTAGGCCCTAAATAAATAAAGCTCAAGTAAAACGTGCTCTCCTAAGCAATACGCCATGTTAAACTCAATCTTGTTGGGGCGGATTGCATCGCACCAACGAGCCTGCTATCAATCTATATAATCTATACTAAATTATTACTAGATATTAACCGCTAATCCAACACATAGCTTTTAAACTTCTTCAACTTCTTAAACATGGCTATAAAGCTACTTACTGTTTACATAAAACGGACGTTCAATTAAAATATAATCAATGTACCAGGGTATGAGTTATGTATCCATAAAACAGTAGTTTATTTCAAAATAATATCTTTGAAATAGAATGTAAAGCTTAATCAGGATTAATTGAAATTTGAAGTCAATGCCGAATTAATGTACTCAATAATAAATATTGCAAAACTTTATGATTATTTGAAGTTCTTGAGACAAGGACTAGAGGAAAAACTCCGACATTTTTCATCGATCGATGTTTTAACCTGTCAGTAGGCGCGTTATCTCCACCATCACAACGAGGTAATTAATGCTTGAGGCTGGACCTGTCTCCATCCCGGGTAGAAGATATAACGGTGCGTTGATGCGCGATACGACCAAGACCGGCGCGGCGACGCGACGCGGCGACGGCGGCGCGGCGGCGGCAAGTTCCGCTGTTTAATTAACTCATTAAACTGGATATCTTATTAGTTATTACACGTATTCAGTAATTTCCTGGTCGTTGAAAAGTAATAGATATATACCTAGTTGTTGCTGGAGATAGATGTCAAGGTGCTCGAAATAGCGCTGCATCCATAAACTTGTTTGATATTAAGAAATCTTTTCCCTGTATTAGTATTTTCGTCTGTATCGTGGATGCGTGTGCGTTGGTGCTCAGTCCCGCCACTACTTCTTACTGTTAGCTAATATACCTACCGTAAATAGGCTATATATATAGAATAGACTAATAGAGGAGGGCGATCTCTGGCGACAGAACATAAAATACCTCCCCAGTAAAGCGTTATCGATGTACATAACCTTTTTTGTAATCGTTGATGAGAAAGGTTAACAACATAACTTCTTCATGATATTTACAACCGGTTCCTGACCTTTTGTGTTTCAGATTAAGCGGACCCATAACATTCACAGTTTAAAAAGCTTAAAGAATCACAACCATGCATATGGCTCTGATCTTTTGGGAAAGTTAAAACTAGTAAAGAAATCTCTGGTAGCATAGGTTTATTGTTTACCTTTATTTCGTTTGGTCCATGTTTGTCTGATTACGTGAGAATTTGAATAGCTATTATTTATTTAACTAATCAGATAATGTTTTGGATGTCTTCACCACACAATTGCAATAATTTGTTAGGTTGTCTTATAGATGCAATCATCTCATGCAATAAAACAACGAATCAGAGCTCGGATCAGCTCAGGGATCGTTGGGATTATATAATGTTATATTTATATACCTATTACCTACTTTAGTTTAGTATTTATTTATTAGGATTAATTGTAAATTTCATAAGACTGACAACTGTCATTAATTTATATAGCACAGCTAAAATGATTAATATTCAAACGAAATTATGTAAAATTGGTCCTTTTGACGTTACCGTCCTTAAAGAGCTTAATTAAGGTTTGGATATCTAAAGACTGAGCTCAACCGGAATAACTTATCGGTATATAATTGTTCAAATTACGCCACTTCGAAAATTCATTGAGATTGACTACGAATTTTTGAACTGGCGTAATTTCACTTCATAATCACACTTTATTGGTATCGGATGCAGCCGCCACACAAAGTCAGATTATTAACATTATATCTACACACAGGCTTTGTGAATTTACTTTGTAACTCGTATATATAACTACCTACACAAGTGTAAGCCGTGCAAGTTTCGAATCCTTGTAAAACTTAAACAATGTGTTACGTGTGTTGGGTAAAAAACGTTATTCGAGAGTCGAGACTAAGAAAGGAATAATCATAAAATTAAAGTTTACTGTAAATGCACCAGGTACATTGTTTAAAAAAAGCTTTGGTTGAAGTCTAAGCTTTCCTAGAAAAAAAATCGTACAGATCGTAGGGGTTTTGCCTATACTTACTAGGTATACCTATATCTGCGGAGCAGGACCGGATATTTTCTTCTCCTAAATTAATAATGTCGTTACATCCTTAAAGAAGTTACAAATTAATGCGGCACATGCAGCTGGGCATTATTGTTTTGGAAACCCGAAATCAAAATGTTCTTAAGAAATAAAAAAAAAAAAAAAAAAACTTTTCTATATAGCCTTAAGGTTCTATTAATATAACCTTAAGGCGATACCCAGTAGAACTAGTTAGGGGAGATTCGTTTTGGGAAGATTGCGTGTCAGTATGGTTTGAATTTTTTGAATAATGTTATTTATTTTTTGTTTTTATTTCTTTTATTTACAAAACATCCATGTTATCAATGTCAGTCACATCCTGACAATTAAAGTTAAAAATAACCTGTCTTAAAACTTGTTGACTTATTTATAAGAAAATACGCTGTGTTTGTGATGCTGCGCGCGTGCTGATCTCCTTGTCATGCGCGGAACGCAATCGCCATTTCGCATGCGCGCACGCACGGTATGTTGATGAGGTATTAGCGGTAATGATATGTCCTCTGGTAATTATGATAATTTATCTCTTTATGCTAACACAGAGTTCATTCTTCCGGGGTAAGCAGTATCGTAGAAAGAATGGTTTAGTTAACATTGCAGGACTATTAGTGTAATTTTATAAATCAGTAGGTGCCTGGTCTAACTGGACTGTCAATATACGAGAAATTCAGGTAAGTGGGTACTTCCCAAAACTTAGAGAAGAGGAGGATTACAGACAACTGGATGCATACAATAAAATACATCTATATATATAAAAGGAGAAGCTGACTGACTGAATGACTGACTGACTGACTGACATATCCACGCAGAGCCTAAACTATAAGGGTTAGAAACTTGAAATTTTGCACAGGGCATCCTTTTATAACGTAGGGGAGCACTAAGAAAGGAATTTTGAAAATTCACCCCCTAAGGGGGTAAAACGGGGTTTTAAGGTTAGTATGTAACTTTGCTGTTTTTGAAGTTATTCAATTGAAATTCAGTTTGAAGGTTTTTCATTGAAAGTTATGAAACACGTGTAAAATGTTTTTTCAAAAATCATCCTTTAGAGGGGTAAAATGGGGGTGCAAAGTTAATATGAAATTTCTTTGATTTTCAATGAAACTTGGCGAGTGTAGTCTTTGTATGACGTAGGCATCCGATAAGAAAGGATTTTCCGAAATTTTGCCCATAAGGGGGGGGGGGATAGGGGGACCAAGTTTGTACGAGACAACGTGATTCCTTGGTCCAAGGGCCTAAACTATAAGGGTTAGAATCTTGAAATTTTGCACAGGGATTCCTTTTTCATCGTAGGGGAGCACTAAGAAAGGAATTTTGAAAATTCACCCCCTAGAGGGTAAAACGGGGGTGTAAGGTTAGTATGTAACTTTGCTGTTTTTAAAGTTATTCAATTGAAATTCAGTTTGAAGGTTTTTCATTGAAAGTTATGAAACGCGTGTAAAATATTTTTTCTAAAATCATCCTTTAAAGGGGTAAAATGGGGGTGCAAAGTTAATATGAAATTTCTTTGATTTTCAATGAAACTTGGCGAGTGTAGTCTTTGTATGACGTAGGTATCCGATAAGAAAGGATTTTCCAAAATTTTGCCCATAGGGGGGGGGGATAGGGGGACCAAGTTTGTACGAGATAACGTGATTCCTTGGTCCAATCTACTTCAAATTTTGCATAAACATTTTTTAACAGAATTGATGGAAGACGTATTTCGTATTTTATCGAAATTCCCTGACGGGATTAAAAAGAGATAGAGAATTATGGTGGAGGTGATATCAATACTCCTTAGTGCTTTTGATTTAAATTACTTTTTATTTTGACACATGCTTCAAAACTCAATCCGATTTTATTCAAAAGAGGTTGAACTCACATAAAAGCTTGATGCAATGCAAATATTTTATACTCCTTAAAATTGGAATTTCTGTTTGTAATTTCATATATAAAAGTATAGATACGGTAATTACACAGAAAAATAATTTCTAAAATGTTTGTCTGTCTCTCTCTTCGTTCCTTCTAATTGCTGCAACAGCTGGACCGATTTTGTAGGGACTTTCACCATCGTTATAAGGAGTAACTTAGGCTACTTTAATTTAAGAACAAGAAATGAATTAAAGTTCCGTATGACTTAAAAACGCGGGACCTGACCAATGCATGAATATGAACATTAAATTTTTCGTTAAATTTTACGCGGACGAAGTCGCGGGTAACAGCTAGTATTCATATAAACTAAATGTGACGCCGGCCGGTGCGATACGCAGGATATGAAGAACAATTTAATACCTACCTCCTGGTGAATGACAAGACATGACAATAATTCATGTTCATGATATAATTTTGGGATTAACACTTTTTTTGAGATTCGGCATCGCTTAAGGCAATATTAGTTTACAAGTCCAAAGTTAGTAGGCGGCGGCGGCGCGGCGCGGCGCGGTGCGGGCGGCCACTCAGTACTGAGTTTGTTTGGCTTCCAAATAGATTTGTTACCGACATGAAAGGAAAACCAATGGAAAATTTTGATACAAATAATTATTTGTATTTGTTCTTTATCGAAGTTTAATTAAATGGGGCCGGTTATGTAAACACGCGGCTTGATGAGATATTACAAGCATTGAACGTATTGTAGGTTTATGGTGCTACGTCAACAATTTGTGCGCGCAGATTAATTGAAAGCAAACATTAAATAAACAGCGATAGTCTCTCAGTCGTGTGGTGTGACCACACTGAGTTTGAGTCTGACAGTTTGTGTCTAGTCAAAGGTCTCGAGTACCTCGACTCCTTTCTTTTACTTATTCGCATAAGTGAAAGAAACCTACTGTTTATGGCAGTATTTTTCTTGTTTTTACCCCGACGTTTTGGATTCTTTACAGCATACGAACAGTCTGAAAAAAGTTCTATTTTAATATGTCATATACATTATGGGTAACAAATTAGTATATTAACTGGTTTTATAACATCAAACCCGAAGGAAAGTTACGAGTCTGATTTCATCAATATATTTTTTTTTGTGTTTAGAGCGACGAGACGTGTATTGTGTTCATACACGTTTCGTCATATTATTATGGATTTAAATATTTAACTTTCTCATAATACTATTGAGCACGAAAAATGCACGCATATTTTGAATTATAAAAAAACACGATATATTTTCTTCGCCATAATATACAATGCAGGACAACAGGACCGTACCGCGAGTATAGTATTGTAAACTTAGTGTTATGTTATCTTTACTTTAAATAAGGTAAGCCTGAACAAACAGGTCGGGAAAGCTAATTAAGGAGTTAACAATTAACACGAGTGTGTTTTATTACAACACAGGAGAGTAACGATAATGTATGTTTTTTTACAACTTTGTGTGACGAAACACTGTCATGTGGCTGGCTCGGTACCACTTCTCTTTGTTGGAAGATGTCTGAGTGCTGTGCGGTTAAAAACACAAGACTCTTTTGTGAATATTTGCATTTCCAGCCACGCAAATATTGATTCACCACCCTAACATTGAATGTCATTCGTTTTCCCCGTGATAAAACTATGCGTTTTTGATGAGAAGATGAATAAAAAATGTTTGTGGTGACCATATACATATGCATCAGTTTATGCTATTCGAACACCCGGCAGCTTAGTACTTACTGAGAAGCTGAAAATCCCACCAATAATAATAATTATTATTTATTTATATTCCGGTAAGTACTGCACAAAAAACCTCGTATAGTCGGAATACTCGATCTAAAATGTATCATCTTTAAGTCTCATTCATTCAAATTCATTTGATTTAGAAGCCCATATCACAAAGGGATGTTTAAGGATAAAATCTCTCGTTGGATACGAACATAATTTAGTCCACGGTAGGTACTAATTATTATGGTGTGTTTACACACCTACTAGACTTGCATAATCAACTGCCAACCCCGCCACTTGATATGATACTAGTATTTCTTGTACAACATAATATCAGAGAAACAGCACACTTAGTTATAAATGTGCCCCGCCAGGCGAAAGTAACGAAGTTATTAGTTTAAAAATCTTGCAAAAGTTTTAAGAGGGTCTATAAACCGACTTTTATGTTAAGAGTCTACTCGGACTTTATATTCAATATAACAATTGAGATTATCGTCCGTATTGTCTTCAAGAGCTCCTATCTAGCGCTACAATACATTATTAAACTACCCGTTTTCCTTCTAAACGTATCGCAATACCACTAGTATATCTTTCGGTGGACTAGACAATCAATTTATGTTTTATAGGTTAGTTAAACTGTAACAATCAGTCATTGTATTGTTTATGTTATGAAAGTATTTCTTGAAATATTCGGTAAGTAATGTATTTGTTTCGCTACTTGCATAATTTTCATGTATGACATAAACGGCAGTAGATTGTCAGATGGATGTTCTATGTAGTTACGTGCTAGTGTGAGATGCATCCGTCTCATGACCTATATACAGTAGGCGTGCATCAAGTGCAGTTGGATGTGTAGTGATGCTCACAACATCTGTGGAGTGCGCATGAGAGCAGCTTGTTAACACTCCTTGTTCTCACGCACCGGCGCGCGCGCAGCCCTCTCTCATTAGCTACAGTTTCATAATATTGACAGGCAAACGATTACAAAGTATTTGCAATATTAATGATACAAACAAAGTGTGTAATCTATGGTTAAGGAAGCGGACAATGTTACTGTTAATTAGTTAGTTATGTACATTATGGTGTGTTATACTAAGTAGGAGCTCTAAAGTCACGCAGCACGTTATTTATATCGAGCGCTGCACTAGATCGCAGCACATAAACAAATCGCCGGCACGACTGCGCACGCGCAACACTTCCCATTCCCAGGAACAATATAACATTGTAGTCTCTGTTACCACGAAAAAGTAATATAACAGTTGGTTAATACCTGGAAAATGTAGCAATATTAACTTTTATACGAAATTTCTTCAGTAATGTCGTGGTCGCAACTTCGTGCGTACCTAGATCTTTCATCTTAATTTGTTTAGCAAGATGTGGGCACTGAGTAACTAGGTAGGTAAGTACTGTACGTTTACACGAATCTGCAAATTGATTTCTAGAAAGTCATGTTATTAAACTGTCAGCTACCATATAGGTACGTCAGTTCGTTGACATCACAAGGTTTCATTATATTATATTTGTAAAAATTCAACCTCAGGCGGGACTCGAACCCGCGTCTTCTGGATTGGTACTCCAGACGCTCTGCCAACTGAGCCACCGAGGTATCCGCCTGATGTGTTGAATTTTTCCTTCTTTATGTTACTTATGTCTTACGGTGACATAGCAATATCGATTGGACAATTCTGCCCAACCCAGAATACTCCCTTTACAGCGAGTAGATTCCGGATGATATTGCATTACCTTTTATAAAATCTTTTTGTATTTTTTTTAGCTTATTTCAAGCTAAGATTATTTAATTTTATTAAGAAAGAAAAATTCAACCTCAGGCGGGACGACGCGGGTTCGAGTCCCGCCTGAGGTTGAATTTTTCTTTCTTAATAAAATTAAATAATCTTAGCTTGAAATAAGCTAAAAAAAATACAAAAAGATTTTAATTTATATAATTTTGTAAAACATACATTTTAAAAATTCAACAAATAAGTGTTACACAATAATTAATAATAAGATAGTTATTATTATAAGTAGCCGGTAGCGAGGACTAACTCACAGTAAACACCTGTTGAAGGCCTGGACCGACGCCAGCAAGCACGGCCGGCGGCAGACCGCGCGCGCCACTACACAGACAAACAAAAAGGCCAATTTACATTTGTGGTATTACTTGTCCACAAGAATCAAACAGGATATCTCTACTATCATCATCATCATCATCATATCAGCTAGATAACGTCCACTGCAGGCCATAAGCATCAGATTTCCACAACGACCGGTCTTGGGCCACCTGCACCCAGCGGATTCCAAAATCTCTACTATACAAGAAACAAATTTTGATGACTCGACTGGCGCAGTGGCTGGGAGAACAGCTCGTACGTCACGGATTGCGGTTTCGATCCCCGCACGGAACGAATATTTGTACGATCTACAGGTTTCTGTTATTAAATGCACCCACGACACATTAGAAAATTCTAGCGTGGGGCAGCGTTATAAACAAAATAAATAATTTTTTGCCTTGAATTGTGTGGAGAGATTTCAGCTTGGTAAAAAATACTTGTAGCTTTGGCGAGCCCTCAATTGAATAAAACTTGTATAATAAATAGATTCTTCTGATGAAGTTTTGTAATTCCTCTTCCGCACGCACAATGTAAGGGTTTGCTTGTGTAAACGGCTGGTATATTTCGATTTGGTGTAAAACGGGGCTTCTGTCGTCTAATTTATAATGTCATGATTATGATTCCCGACAAGTAAATTAAATATTCATGCGAATAACATCGTTAATAATATACAATCCTGGTAATGAAGGCATTTGATTTATTTCCGCGTTTGTCGTCAATACGAGACAACACAACGCTAATGAAATATTTCGCGAGCTTTACTTTACGTCAATTAGTAGAGATATTGTACATATTTTGTCTTTTAAAGATGTTTAGACAAATATTATGACAGATTTTATTACATTGGACACGAATTCTCTTAATTATAATTCCTTTAATATTTATTATGATTTGTGATTTATTCAATGATGGTGCGACAGAATACGAGTACTAGAAACGGACTGCAGTAGGTACGGTGCATTGCGTACGCGGCTGGGTTGACTCTTTCACTTCCCGGGATGAATTCTATATGTGGCGGATTTTTGGCTGTGTAAAAGAATGTACCTAGCATTCTTTTACACAGCCAAAAATCCGCCAACGCATATTGTTCATAAAATAATACTAATAAAAAAACAAAATGTTGAACTGTAACCAACCAAATTGTAGGAATTGTACAAGAATAGAGTTCTGCACAGTTAAATGCAATTACACGACGCTTAACACAGTGTATGTCATCACGGAGCCGCCGCGGGGCATGGGCAGAGCGCGTGGTTCCAGGAAACATTGTGGTACAGCGAGATAACCCCCCGGGGCCCACATTAGCACCGATACTTGTCACGCCCGCCCTCGGATGCGGTCGTTAAGTTGTCGATACAAATGTAAGCCTGCAGGCGCGCGTGACGCATGGCGGCTATCTCGTACTTAACTATTAGGAAAATGTACATTAAGTATCTGAGCTGTAAACTAATGTTGATACTAATGATGCCAAAACTCTGTAAAAACATAATTTATACTTTTTATACTATTAATAAAGTTTCTGAGAATAAATAGTACGTATTTTAGATTCTAATCTACTCGACAAGTCAGGAAGTCACTTCATTCCACCCGTCAGCTATAGACGTGTTTCTACTCCTCCGCACTCAATTGCTCGTAAAACTAACCGCTAAGCAACACAGAGCGGATTCTGCGAATAGATAAAGTCGATATTCGCCGTAGAGAAAACCACATACTTATATACAGATATACATCGTTATTTATTTTACAGGCTCTCATCGTTCAGTATTAAAGTATAGTGGAAACTGTAATGAAAGGCATCGTCATTATAGTTGTTGGTTGAATGCTTTTGACATTAACGCGTTTCTAGCCTAGCAACAAACTTCCTGATAGGCCTTGGATCTACTATTTATTCAATCCAGGTCAGAATTTTGATAGCGCGGGCGGCACTATCTCTTCAGTGATTGAGATCACAAATACATATATAATTATTGTTATTTTTCGTGAATGGTAGGTACTATAATGTAGGCCCTTTAGTAAATTTGTACTCTTTATTATCTAACCTAATTTGTTTTTAATTGTGTGACGTGAACGTATGTTTTTATTTATAATTATTTTGAAGGTTCCTAAAATTGCCTCACGGGGCGGGTGTCCAGGTTTGTCCATCCTTAGATCTGGGACAGTGCCTGATGACTATCTATAGCGCACGACGCTTGCACCCTAAACTGCGATTGAAAACGACACAAATTAATACTATCAAGCCGTCCGTTCAGCCGATAAAGTGCATGGGTAACATAGGACTATTCTCGCGCATCGATTGCGTTTGATGCGGCCCGACAAGTTTTCTCATTTGCATTCTGAATATAAAAGCGTGAATGTGAAGCAGTTGTGATTCGGTGCATAATAAGAAAAGTTTGTCGTCCAGTTGCAGATGAGTTTAAAGTTAATTTAAATGAAATCCGGTTAATAAAAAAAACTAATTATTGATATACAACATCTTTCTACGGGTTATAGCTCAGGTTGCCATTGTTCGATGCTGTGAAGAACCCTAACGTAGTCCGAAATAATAAAACAATATCAATATACCGCGAAATCTTCATGCAGTTTTATTTCAATGTCTAACATTCGTACAATAAGTGTAAGAAACCAAAACGAATTATTTTGTACCAGTTGTACATAGCACAGATTATTTAAGGCCGGGTGTGTGATTTTAGTAATAGTGTTCATGAATAAAAGAGGTGTAGCGACGGCACGCGATGTAACCCCGGGGTGACGAGCCCCGGCGCGCGGCGGCGTGGGCGGTCACGCGGGGCGACACGCACGCGCTGGTGACGGCTGGGGAGCCTCGCGTGACGCGGCTGCCGGCACCACCACCACCGACCTTCATATCGTACAACTGGATGAATGAACGTTAGTAGTCGAGGTTTGTATGAATGATTAAATCCAGAATGTAATCACAAATATAAGTAGGTATGTACACTGGTAGAATACAATTTGTAGAAACCTAGGTTGACAAACAAACGCGATGTAAAGAAAAGAGCCAAGCTCTTTTGTTTCACTAAGATTAATTTTTAAAGTTTTTTGCAACGTTGGAAGTAATTGCATTTAGTTACAGAATCACGTTTTATAATTTCGATTTTTTAATTTGCCTCTTTTACTAATAGGTATCAATATTTTAGAAAAATAGTTTAGATACTGTATACCTTCATGTCTCCAATAAACAAAGAACACATTAAGTGGATTCTTTTGTAAACCGCAATCGCGATTCAAGCCACTCTAATGTTCTGTAATAATTAATGACAGCATGTAGTGTAGGTAAACATCTGTGTTATGTTCGCTCCACATTGTGCTGCACGACGGTGGCGATCGGGGGACAAATATTGAAGTAATCATGAATATGAACAAAGCAATGTAGCAAGCAGACAAGCTCCAACCGGAAATAATGACAGTTGACAGTTGAAACAATTTTATTATTAATATTGACTTTAATAACGATGGGATGCATCATCATCATCATATCAGCTAGATGACATCCACTGCTCGACGTAAGCCTTCTCTTAAGATTTCCACAACGACCGGTCTTCGGCCACCTGCATCCAACGGATTTCAGTGACCTTTGCCTGGACGTCGGTCCACCTTGCCGGACCCACTAGGGATGGAGGACTCATACCATATTTATATTGAAATAAATAGGTACACCGGCAAGCAGTGTTATATTTAAACATCAAAATATCGCAATTGGTGACAAAATTCCGATTTTGTATGTAAGGTGACAAAAAACTAGACTAGACTAGAAATATTCCTAGTCACTTGACTGAGGGTGTCATGGAAGTTAACTCTAATATTCTTGGTTATCTAAACGTATAAAGGCGTGACAATGCACATAAAGTTAGACCTTTGCAAGTCTCAGTGCTCTAACACGATATGCCGTATATTTATACCAGATCCGTTATATATCTGCTAGGTATTTCTTGTATCGAGTCAACCAGAAGGCCGTTTAAATGTTATTTAGGATTGAAGCATCTGTCTGGTTGAGTGGCGTGAGCTGGCGTGACGGCGGTGACCCAGTGCTCCTATTCGGGCGATGCGCAGGCGCCGCCGCGTCACCGACCGCTGGTGACCGACACTTTTTGCGAGAGTCACAGCTAATGACCGCCATTGTAATTGATAGCTTTTTGTTAAATTACAACTGTATCGCATTTAGATGACAAGCCGGTTCAAAGAGTTATATTCTTCTTAATTGGTTGCTAATAAATAAATTGCCCACATTATAATTCTCCTGTGTTGCGGGTTTACAAAGACATGTTCTCAGAGACACAAATACAATAATATAGATAGGTTCTGCATATCCTTTCGGGGATACACGCGTGATGATATGTTTATTTTGTAGGCCCTTATTCTATGTATGTCATGTGTATATTTCCGCATACTCTCTCCCATTTTATCTTTAAAATAAAAGAAGCTTCCTCTAGACATTGTAAACTTATTTTTGTCCACGTTGTGCAAAATTTCCGAATATGTTAAAGCCCAGTGTTGATATTTGTTGAAAGGTCAAGTAATCCTATAAACCAAGGCAGTGAGCGGCGACGAGGGGATCTGTTTATCTTCTAGAAGCTTGTGTTCAACAAAGTGGATTTAACTTCTGGTTTCATAGCATTCAGCTTTATTTGTGCAGTTGGTATCGGTAATGGCATCAAGAGGGAATTTTGTTTGATAACATAATATTTTAACATTTATATACCAACTATTGTAATAATCTCTTTTGCAAATTTTATAGTTCGTAAAATAAGTTGAAAGTATGCTTCAGCCCCGTCATTGAGCGAGCCTTAAGAAAGCTCTGACGAGACTGTTATAGCAATATTGCAGGTGAGATTTAGAACATTGTCGATCCAAGCTGAAATAATGATGATGTCGCGGCTAACGGGACCAGTCATCAGAAGTGCCGCGGCCGAACCCGCGGGCCGGCGGAGCGTGGCCGCCGCCCGCCGCGCCGCCCCGCTGCCACATCTAAGTGTTTGATTGTCACACTCAGATACATTACTAATAAGCTACTTTATATAAATACTTACTGAAAACTTGCGTCAGCAAGTTATATTTGTCTGATCAAAATTATAATTATAAAAGTCATTTCATAATTATAATCTTGATGAGACAAATATACATAACACTTACGCAAATAGTAAATATGGAAATAAAACTACTGTTTACGCACTTTATAGTGGTAATTTATATTATTATCAAATTTAGTGTACCTTAAGGTGTAAATTAGGGTGCAGTAGTCGAGCGACCGGCTGCTGCGCCACATGTCACTGGTTTGATCTCAGCATGGTACAAATATCTGTGTGGTTTACAGCTAATAGTTCTGGGTCTGGGTGTTTACACAGATACAGGAGAAATTTCTAGCGTAGGCAACGTTAAAAAATGTATTTCTTTTAAATAAACATTTGATTTTTATGCAAGTGACTGACGTGAAGATGATGATGATAATTAAAGTAAATAATACGTGTATTGTTGCTTTCTCTAAGAAAATAGTAGTATAGATATACTGTTTAGTACATATACTTATACAGCTTCGCATTACGAAGCTATGAAATATATATTTCCAGGAAACAAATGAAAAAATAAGAAAAGCTTTTTCACCGCTCGTTTCTTAAATAAGTAAGTAAGGAAGACGCTTCGTATAGAATATTGGAATATATTGTTAATATCCGGATACTTGCAAACTCAGTACCCACCATATACTTATAAAGTTATTAATTATGAGACTTTTACGAGTGTTTTGTATTTTAATTCGTGGAATCTCCAATAACTCATAATTTTCAATAAATAGGACGGCAGGAGTATTATATTAAATACACGGTAATTACAAGTAACATTTTAGAGCATTTTTTTGTCATTCATTTTTATTGTCTTCGTTTATCGTCATCTTTGTTCCACTTTTTCACTTTTTTGACTTAAAGTTGTTATTAGCGTAATTAGAATGGTTCAAATTTAAACTGTATAGTTAACATATTTTACATACCTATATATTGATGAACATACCTATATATTAATAGTTTTGCGTTAAAGCGATCACTTCCAAAAGTTCCAAATTCAGGCAAAAAGAAGAAACCCTGAATCTTAGAAATGCAAACAAATGATTTAAAATAAAATAACAAAATATCGACGTTCTCCGATTACTTACTTACCCAACAAAATTATATTCCCTGTCATCTCCTCGCGATCGCATATTCAAATTCTTTGATTAGATTTCATTTCTATATCTTTCGAAAGGTAAGACGACAGCCTCCCAGGAGATGATCGACCCTGACACGATATGGAAGTGAGGACCTTGGCCAACTTGCCCCAAGGTCACGGTATCCTGGCACGACCCCCGCTCAGCAGGCCTCGATGAAGGCGCCGCGCCATAATTATGATGAAGTGTTATTGTTAATTAAAGGAAATTACGCAGCGTGAAAATTAACTGGTCGGCGCGGCGGTGGGCGCGGTGGCTTTGTAGTCACAAGAAAATTATAAGAAGATTTTGGAAGACACGATCCTTGACATTGACGGAGGTATCAATTACTGCGATATTATCTGCCCACGCTATCTAATGAACTAATTAATAGAACAAAATTGGAAACCAGACTATAATAAGGCCTAATTTGTTGAATAAAAAAGAAAACCTTATTTAATGTCTATCAACTTATTGATATTTAAACGATAAGTACAAAAATATGGATTAATTACTTTCGAAAATTAGCGTGTCCCCCAAAAGAAGTGACAATAAATGGCTTATATTTAAATTAATATCAGTCAAAAGTCAACAGATAATATCAGTCTCAAATAGGTATTTGTCTGCTAACAAAAGTTAGGAACGAAATGAGTTAGTTAGCAAGAGTAATGAGTAGCTGCTTCCATAATACTTACCCAAACCCAAAACACACACATATGTATTTGTATACTACATAGTATACAAATACATATGTGTGTGTTTTGGTTTACTGCAACGCTCACGGCCCAAAAATTCACTTACATCGCTAGACCGTAAGTCTGTAAGTAATGGTCTAGTCAAAGTACCCCCAGACACGCACTCAAATCAATTATAAAATCCGCATAACGGTGATTATAAGTTGACCTTGACCGACTTGTGTCCAAAATGTCGGTCGAGATTGAAACGTTTTTGGAGATAGTACGGATATTGCCATAATTACATGACAAGATATTACATCCTGTTTATTTAGTTTATGAGACCGACATATCCGTGGAAAGTATAAGGATATTGCAGTATTTAAATTCTTAAGCGAGATAACAATTTGTAAATTGTTGAATACGTATTTTTTCTTGATTGCACAGAACTACTTACAAAGCTAAACATTACGATATAATACATTATTTTCCTTTCCTTCAAATTGACTCCCTAGTTCAGTACAGATTTTTTTATTTTAATGTTTACACTACAGTTACGGGTCAGAAATATAGTATATTTCAAAACGACACATTTCACTTTATCTACAAGTGCTAAGTTTTAGTGTGTTATTAACATTTACTATCTAATCACATCAACCGTTAGACGTCCACTGCTGGACATAGGTCTGCCCTAAGGATCGCCATGACGATCGGTCATTTGCCGCTGCGTCCTCCAGTACGTGGTCGCCGCTCTAGAACCTTCAAGCCCCATCGGCCGTCCGTTCTTCGAGCGATGTGCCGTGGCTACTGCCACTCGAGTTTGGCGATTCTTCTTTTTATACATACTCTTCTTTCATTCATCTAAGATTTTTTATTAGGTATGCGTAACGAGTAACCGTCCGGCTAATATTCTTATTCTTCAATTGTTTTGTCATGAGTTATGAAAATATACGTCCATGGCTTGATAAATCGGTTGAGTATTTAGTGGCTTTGTAGCCTGACTGCTTAATTTATGTTTTTTTTAACATAACAGTCATGAACAATAGCAGTCATGTATTGTACAATACTTATTATTGCTTATAACCGATAGTGCTGGTATTTTATCTTCGGAACAAAGTCGTTTCGGTCCAGTTATCAGCCGCTGATAACATCGCTAGGAACTCCCGCGACAGATCAGTCATCTCGGCTATCACAGCTGATAACGTCGCCGACGTGATAAAATAATTCGGTTCTCACTTTGGTCATGGGTTAGATTTCGTCCGAATACTGTGCTTCTTACATTTAGTACTTTTACGGGACCATGATTTATTAAATAAAACGCCAAGAAAGGCTGTTATTATGTGGCTTTAATATAAATAATTAATACATTGTTTTTTAATGTTAGCTATGTTTTGTAATACCTCGGTTCTTAATTTAGAATAGTTATATATGCTGAGACAACAAAATAGTGGCAAGAAATCCTTGAATTTATAACTTTTGAAATTAGAAAACAGTATTTTATCCTAAAAGTGACGGTTAACGAGTATCTTAAAAGAACGGAGTATTATACGATGTGGTACAGGAGTGTGTTGGTAGTGTGTGCGTTGGTGCCGCTGTGTGCGTGCAGCCGGGTGCTGGTGGCGTTCCCGGTGGCGCGCCGCAGCCACTCCGTGCTCGGAGACCACGTTGTGAAGACATTGCTTAACGCTGGACATAATGTATGTGCCTGTATACATTATATATCTCATATATAAGTCCTATGGTATGATAATCCTCGCAGGGCACTTTGACATCTGTCTGATTTTTTTGTGTTTATTAATTAATCCACAATACTTATGTGTACATGGGATACACCATCATAAAAAATATCCTCTTAAACAATGATTTGAAATATGTGAGGGGACCTAATTCCAAAATCATTAGATAATTGTATCACATTTACGACATCAGAAGTATTTAAAAATCTCAGTAGTTAATTCTATTCTGCTCGCCTAGTGAACTCTGCTTGTCGACTGTTCCTAATTGGTTAAAAGCCAGACGTAAGGCTGCCGGCTGGACGGAGCGAGGACAGGGCCACTCTTAAACCGAAGAGACTAACGAAGCGACCTTTCGTTTTACTGCCTTTTTAATTGGCTTTAAGAGTCGGATGTTAGAGCTGAGGCATTTTAGCTATCGGTTTAAATATTCCATTGTGTTTTTAATTTCAGAACTGATAGTTTTATAATAGTAGAAACATACATAGTATCTTACCTTTCATCCCCGAAGGGTTAGGCAGAGGTGAATTAATGTACACCTACATTTTGCAGGCCCCATGTAATATGGGGCGAGCCTATTGCCATCAACTGGGAACGAATCCAATGTCCGAGCTGCTACTGAGAACTTATTCGAAAAACCCAATAACACTTCGCTCGATCTAGGAATCAAAGCCAAGACTTCTTGCTCAGCAGTCGCATTTTAAGACCACTAGATCCACGTGGCAGCTATGTTTGCCAAATTCGGTGGCTGTCCATTATTCCCTGAAGCTCAAAAGCACAGATTAAAACAACATTAAAGAGGGCGAATTCGTCTGAAAATGGAACCCTCAATCTACAGTACTATAGTACTAAAGGGTATCTAGTTTTGATATTGTTCATACATGTTACAGGTTACATACATAACGACGTTCACGCGAGTGAAGACGAGTGCGCGGCTGAGGGTGATTGACATCGGCGCAGCCAGCGACGGTGACACCGGTACGGAGATAAAAGCCTACTTGTTCAACTTGACACGCGCTACTTGTTCATCTGACTAACCATCATTATCAACAATTATTATGAAGCGGACTGGATCCGGTGCAGTTGTTTAGAGACTGCCAAAATCACTTTTATATTTCTTTTATATTTGTAAGCGTTTAACCACAATTTTTATCACTCGACTCGACTTAATGAAGAAATTTTGAAAAAATTTACTCACTTGAGTGAAAGTCTCAACAGCGAGCTGACGCTGCTGAAGCTGTACTAGGCAACCATTAGAAGATGGAGAAAATTTTTCCTTAGTATTTATACTCTTATTATTACTACAAGTAGATAATTGAGTCAACTTTATTTCAGTCGAAAGAGATATTCTCGGCCTCTCTGATCTGGTGTACAGCCGTATCCCATCGCACAAGTTCCTGGCGGAGGGCACAGGGGCCGCGGAGCGCGCGCTCCGACACCCCGACGTGCAGGCCGTGCTGAGGGACCCGCAGGAAAGCTTCGACGTCGTGCTAGCCGAGTGGTTCTATAGCAGTCTATTGGCTCCGTGAGTGTACATACTGTGGGGTATAATATGCGTTTACTCTCTCTCATACACCCATTAATAGTCCCATAGTTCGGCAAGTTCTCTCCCAATTTAGGGGGATAATAAGATAAGGATTCAGTCTACCACGCTAGTCCAGTGCCTGGGTATAGTGGGTATATACCTCAACTTATAACTGTTCTCAAGCCTTTTAGGTTTCGTTATCAAATGTAATGTATTAATAATTTATTGTAATGTAATGTTTATCAAATACTCTATTTTAGAGTGAAGTTATGTTCTTGTTATCGCAGTGTGGGTTTCACATGCCATCGAGAAAATCTCTCAGGCATGTAGGTTTCCTTCCGATTCACCTTGTCAAAAAGAACTACTTCTCATATCTATCTCTCTATCTAGTTTTTATTCATTTTTGTTTACTAATGAAAAATAATGCAGAGTCTACCATACCTATCTTTTTATTAGTTGTATATAACAAAATAAAAATTAATTAACTTGTCAAATTTTTAACGTCCATTTACAGACACAATAGAAACAACTGTTATTTTTTTATCGGTAATTAGTTCCGCGCTACCATATTCAATATAACTTTTTATGAAAACCAGAATTGAAAATTGATATAAATAATAAATTTCGGTACAGTATGGGATAGATATCGGGACAATATTCCAATATTGCCAAGTAAAAAGTTTTCTAATATTGCTATAAACATCTCAATCTTTACAAAAAACTGAACAATGGCGGACCAATTTATTGGACACAACGGTAACAATACTGATGACTGAAGGAATATGAGTCCTTCGTTGTTAGCGATTATCTGTATAGGTACTTTAAATCCTCGCATTTCTTGGAGCACAATAATCTGTTTGCGATGGATGAATTTAAAAAGAATTTTGTTGAGTTCCTTTTTTGTTAAAAAATAAGATGAGAACTTTTAAATGCACCCAGCATGTAACTCGGTCTTGGAAAAAGACGAGAGAGAAATTATTTTAGACAGCGAATTTTATTGTTAATGAGCTAAAATTAAAGTAAGACAGTATTAGTCAGCAACTTCTCTGTCTCCAGGCTGGCAGAGGTATTCAGCTGTCCCCTGGTGTGGTATAGCGCTGTAGATGTGTCCTGGATGAGTCTGCAGCTGGTCCACGAGCCCAGCAGTGCCGCCTATTCGGTGGATCTGATGGCGCCCGCCCTACCGACCCTGCCGCCCAGCGTGACTGATAGGGCGCACCGGATCGGCAGGCAGGCCTACCTCGCTGCCTGGGTATAGTGGGTATATACCTCAATTAATAAAGTTCTCACCCCTTGCACGTGTAGTTAGTTATAATAAATATATAATTATTAATACGGTTCTAGTGAATTATATGAAAGCATATAATGAGTTACAGGTAAATTAAAAAAAAAAGTTGGTTATATATAATCAGTTTCGAAGGCACCCTTCTCTTTTTGTGTTTAAGCATTTATGGTAAATCAAATACTGTAGTTTAGAGTGAAGTTATGTTCTTGTTGTCGCATTCTAATAGAATAATATTAATATATGCGTGTAGTACTACCTTAAGACAGATTGTCTGTCTACTTATAACTGATTTTCATCTCACTTTCAAACAACAATATTTTTTAAGGTAGAGGGTTTGATTATATGACACTACATCAGACATCAGTCATAGCAATGCAACACATAAAACTTGTGTTATTTAATAGAGAGCACGTTGACCCGGCAGTGTAATTGGGAGCAAGTGGGTGAACACGATATGACTTTTCAATTGACTTTAAATATCCAGACTGCACAAATGAGAAGAGGTCAGTCGCGCTTTTTGTTTTGCATGTCTGAACAAACCACGGACGAGCGACCCGCCTGATGGAGACACAAACCTAGTGCTGTGATTGCTACAATGATACAGTCTGATCAAGCAGAACTTATTCCATAAATGTTTGTGATGATTATAAATGATACTTTAGACTATTTAGTATCGAACAAAACTTATAAAGGGTGCCATGTTATTTCTTTCTTTTAATTCTTTAGTACACAAAGATAAAAGCAATCATATACATGTACAATACTTATTTATAAAGTTGTACCTACTTATCAAACGAACAATGTTTACCTTGAACCAATTAATACACACTATACTCGCTTAAATATATTAACATGATTATGCATAGCATCATCATCTCCTCAGTTATATGAGCCACTACGTGGAGACCCCGCTGTACTACGAGATCTACCAGCTGAGCATCCAGCTACGCGGGCGCACGCCGCCACTGTATGAGGAGCTGGTGTACAGCGGAGCCCTGCTGCTGATCAACTCGCACCCAGCACTGGGCCAAGGGCTGCCACTGCCCCAGAATGCTAAATATGTGGGGGGTTTGCATATACAAGGGTCGTCGGGAACTGCGCCCGCGCTTTCGAAGGTACCTAAGTCTCGAAGATTGCTATTAAGAATATTAAGGCTTATCTATAATTCCAACCGTTGCTATTAAGAGACATTTGCAGAGGCTATTAACTAACTGTTACCTGATAATGACCGGTTAATAATCCAAACCTTGTTTAGCCATTGACACGATAAGAAGAAAAACAAACCAGCCACATATTGAATCCCATAAAATATAATTTAAAAATAATTACCTAGTTCGTCACCTACAAAGATGAATGCCCTCTTAATCTAATGTTGGAGCATTAAGCTTTATTATAACCGTTTTTATTGTTTAGTCCTGTCGGACATACGGTACTATTCTTTTATATAATATATTATGAGCAGTTTACACAACAAGGCTTCACCTCGCGAGCTCTCGTGTTTAAGCCTCTCTCGCAATTGACTTACACTTGTTGCTGGACTTAACAATCGGATTACATTTACCTATATCTGAGCTATAGCTACTTATCGTAAATTGCTCCTCCAATAAGGTATTTAATTGATTCTAAGTATAATAATAAAATCAGGTTTTATCAGTAAGCAGGGTTACCTCTTTATCATCATCAACCCAATTACTGTCCCACTGCTGGGCACCGGTCTTTTCTCATTTGAGAATGACTAAGCCATAATTTACCACGCTAGTTTAGTGCGGATTGGCAGATGTTCGACTTCAAAAAGTCAGTGGTGAGTCTAGCATGGACAGGTCAACTCAAAGGTATAATAATTTTTGGACTTTAAAAGGAACATGATTCTCTGAGTTTGTTTCGGCATTTCTTTCGATACTAAAAACATGACTTATAAAAGTGTATTTTAAAAAAAAGATCTAGTTTACAGAAATAAACAATCATTTCAATCAATCAATCATTTCATTTCATTAGCTTTCTGGATCGAACTCAGAACCTTTGGCTTCACAGTCCACTACGTTATCCCAGCTCTATGTATTATTATACTGATTTCTGGCTTTGCTAATTAGATACTGAAACAAAATTACTTTCATTGGAATAAAGCGAGCTGTTACATGCAGATGAAAAAACGTGAATAGTGAAACTACATATATACGGGTACCTACTTGACAACGGAACTATTATTTCAATTCCAGTTGTTTTCAAAATTGATGCACAATATTCTTGAATAGGAATATAAAGCGATACCTGTTAGCCTTGAGACGTAGTTGATTGGAATAAATAACATATAAATACAATTGAGCAGCTGATAGCCCGTGACCCCGTTCTGTTACAGAGCCGGCCATTTTATAGTCCAGTGAGCCACTGCACTAACATGCTCGTAAACTTATATTACCACCATTCAGACCAGATACGTTTCACTGCTATTCCTGACTGATGGCAATTGAAAGTTTCTGACGTGAATATAAAGTTAAAAAAGGGTAGTTAAAATGTCTGACGCCAAATCTGTTGTAAAGTCGGTTACGGAATTACCGCCGGTTCTCACCCAGTAATAAGACAATAATATGCACATAACTAGCTTTAGCTGCTTTTTTTTTGGAATTAAATTTGTTGGTATTGTTGGCGTCGGTATTGAAAGCATCGGTATTGTTCGCATTGGTATTGATGGCGTCGGTTTTGATGGCGTCGGTATCGATGGCGTCGGTTTTGATGGCGTCGGTATTAGAAGCATTGGTATTGGGCTATTGTTGGCGTAGGTGCTGAAAGCGTCGGTTTTGATGGCGTCGGTATTGCTGGCGAAGGTATTGATGGCGTCGGTTTTGATAGCGTCGGTATTAGAAGCATTGGTATTGGGGTATTGTTGGCGTCGGTATTGAAAGCGTCGGTATTGTTAGCGTCGGAATAGATGGCAAAGGTAATGTTGACGTCGGTATTAAAAGCGTCAGTATTAAAAGCGTCGTTATTGTTAGTTTCGGTATAGATAGCGTCGGATTGATGGCGTCGGTTTTGATGGCGTCGGTATTGAAGACGTCGGTATTAATGGCGTCGGTATTGATGGCGTCGGTATTGGTGGCATCGGGTTAGATGGCGTCGGTTTTGATGGCGTCGGTTTTGATGGCGTTGGTATTGCTGGCGAAGGTATTGATGGCGTCGGTATTAATGGCGTCGGTTTTGTAGGCGTCGGTATTAGAAGCATTGGCATTGGGGTATTGTTGGCGTCGGTATTGAAAGCGTCGGTATTGTTAGCGGCGGAATAGATGGCGAAGGTAATCTTGACGTCGGTATTAAAAGCGTTGGTATTAAAAGTGTCGTTATTGTTAGTTTCGGTATAGATGGCGTCGGTATTGATGGCGTCGGTATTGTTAACGTTGGTATTGATGGCGTCGGTATTGTAGGCGTTGGTATTGATGGCGTCGGTATTGTTAGCGTTGGTATTGATGGCGTCGGTATTGTAGGCGTTGGTATTGCTGAGGTCGGTATTGGTGGCGTCGGTTTTGATGGCGTCGTTTTTGATCGCGTCGGTATTGTAGGCGTCGGTATTGATGACGTCGGTTTTGTAGGCGTCGGTATTGATGGCGTCGGTATTGTTAGCGTTGGTATTGATTGCGTCGGTATTGCTGGCGAAGGTATTGATGGCGTCGGTTTTGTTGGCGTCGGTATTAGAAGCATTGGTATTGGGGTATTGTTGGCGTCGGTATTGTTAGCGTCGGAATGGATGGCGAAGGTAATGTTGACGTCGGTATTAAAAGCGTCGGTATTAAAAGCGTCGGTATTAAAAGCGTCGGTATTAAAAGCGTCGTTATTGTTAGTTTCGGTATAGATTTATTTTATTTATTTATTTAGATGGCGTCGGTATTGGTGGCGTCGGTATTGTTAGCTTTGGTATTGATAGCGTCGGTATTGCTGGCGGAGGTATTGATGGCGTCGGTTTTGATGGCGTCGGTATTAGAAGCATTGGCATTGGGGTATTGTTGGCGTCGGTATTGAAAGCGTCGGTATTGTTAGCGGCGGAATAGATGGCGAAGGTAATCTTGACGTCGGAATTAAAAGCGTCGGTATTAAAAGTGTCGTTATTGTTAGTTTCGGTATAGATGGCGTCGGTATTGTTAACGTTGGTATTGATGGCCTCGGTATTGTAGGCGTTGGTATTGATGGCGTCGGTATTGATGGCGTCGGTATTGGTGGCGTTGGTTATGATGGCGTCGGTATTGTAGGCGTCGGTATTGTAGGCGTCGGTATTGATGGCGTCGGTATTGTTAGCGTTGGTATTGATGGCGTCGGTATTGCTGGTGAAGGTATTGATGGCGTCGGTTTTGATGGCGTCAGTATTGGAAGCATTGCCATTGAGGTATTATTGGCGTCGGTATTGAAAGCATCGGTATTGTTAGTGTCAGAATATATGGCGAAAGTAATGTTGGCGTCGGTATTAAAAGCGTCGTTATTGTTAGTTTCGGTATAGATGGCGTCGGTATTGATGGCGTCGGTATTGATGGCGTCGATATTGTGGGCGTTGGTATTGATGGTGTCGGTTTTGATGGCGTCGGTATTGGAAGCATTGGTATTGGGGTATAAACCTTAGCTCGAAGGTCTCTAGCAAGCCCCTACAAGAAGTTATTCGCATTATGCTTTTACACTTCATTAAGTTAGGTATTATTTATGTAAGAGTTACTTGAACAGAAATATGAATATTCATTATAATGTATTTACATAAAATTATAACAGAAATAATTTCACAATGGTTGCTTCTGCGTGATGTCCGAATATAGAAAAAAAATTGTGCATACCTATTTACCGCAGTTCTTTATAAGAATATATTATGTTAAGGTGAATTATACATATGAAATGCGTACCTACGTCTGTAGTTCTTGCTTGAATACGTATAAATACTTCCTATATACGTGAGATCACATCGTTTCCACAGAGCGAAGTTCCAATGCTATCATATCAAAACATATTTGTACAGGGGATATGGGTAGAAGATTTTCTTTTAACATCTCATCTGTATTATTTAGGGATTGCAAGCAGTGTTGGACAATGCTAAGCATGGCGTGATATACTTCAACCTCGGCTCTACCATCAGCGAGGATCTTCCCATGGGGCTGAAGCAGCAGTTGCTGAGGGCTTTCAGACAGGTCGAGCAGACCGTGATCTGGCGGTATCGGGGCCACATGGACTACGTGCCCGGGAATGTGCATCTGGTGGAGAAGGTGCCGCAGCAAGCTGTCTTAAGTGAGTTGACTACTAAAGATCATTTCCTCTTTGTCAATTTGGAATATTTAAATTAGGAGTTATATGAATTTGGAGTTATATTCAAACTACGTATTAAAAAGACTTGTTTAAAAGGTTACTAGTTAAGGCGGAACAGAAAAAGGTCGCAATACCTATAAATCTAAAACCAATTTTGCCAGCCAATATCTATTTTATGGGACCTGGATTATAAAATTATACTAATTCAGCGCACATCCAATTTTACCATTCAAGTAGTAGTAATATATCGCATCATTATCTAATCTTTACATTGGCATTTGTTTTCCTTATAAAAAAAAAAATACTGTTTACATTTCGCTAACCCCCAGTGCACCCAAACACAATAATGATGATCACCCACGCCGACTTCCTCTCGTACATGGAGGCGATGTACTACGGCGTTCCCATCGTTGGGATCCCGGTGGAAGAGAGCCAGTTCCTGACGGTGGACCTCGCAGTCAGCCGGGGCCGCGGCATCAGAGTGCCTTACTCCGGCAAAATGGGATACAGGATCAAAGAGGCTGTCATAGAAATTCTTGGGAACTACAGGTCTGTAACTTTTATAGGAAATACCAATTTACTTAATAACGTATTATTTAATTAGAATTTTAAATAAGCTATACGGACCCCTTCTCAGGTAAAGGTCTCCTCCAGAGAATTAATATTGGCACACGTTTTACCTGTAATAACCTCGGCCATCTCATTATAGGTATTTCTATCAGTTTCGCATTTATAATTTCTAAATATATTTCGGCCCACTGAAATCTTATTTTCCCGACGACATAATGTATTAATACATACAACAACCAACTCTTTTATTTAGTTTGTTCGTTTCTACGTAGTAAATATTCTCCAGAGAACGTTTTTTCTACTGGGTGTCGTATCTCTTCCATCAATCTTTAGCGGATTATGAGGCCATTAAGTGGATGTGCCATACTGTATTTGTGAGGCGACGTGAAGTAATGTGGCGTTGTGTGTGATTTATTGATTTCCCGTTCTGTTTGGTGAATAAAATAAATTAACTGTAGCGAAAAATAAACCTGGCATCTCCACATTATTTGACTATCTATTTTAGAATTTATTTGAAAGATTTTAAGCTCATTTGACTTTGAATTAAATATTCATTACATTTAAAAATGTTTGCCAGCACTTTGGGACTTTAGGATTGGAGTGATTTTTTGCAAAATAATCTCGTTCCAGAATCTCGGTCCCGCCACGGCCTGTCCATTACGCTAATCTTTTTTTATCTTTATTTCAGTTAATGACAATTGATCCACATATTTCGCTTAAAATTTTTCAATTTTTATTTCGACCCAATCAACGTCAAATAAATAAAATCTAGCCAGGTTGAATAGATCTTTTATAAATATTCACATTTTCAAAAATGGTTACAATAATCATTATTATAGTTTCACAATTCAAATAATTTGGATAGTTGATCAAACAGACTCGTAATTTCTGATGTTCACAGCTATAGCAGCAATGCGAAAGAAGCCTCAAGAATACTTCAGCAGCCGCTGGTGCCGGTTCACAAGGAGTTACTGTACTGGGTCGAGCTGGTGATTTCCACGGGCGGGGTGCTTCACCTCCGCTCTCCCAGCCTGCAGCTCAGCACCATGGAACGGTTCCATCTCGATGTGATAGCTGTAGTCATCATGCTGGCGTGGTTCCTGACCAAGGTGGCCAAGATCCTCAAAGTGTACTGGGATGATTTCGGGACTGACTGCCAGGATTTGGACGACAAGAAGAATGATTAACTGTATGTAGCGATATTGTATACATCATCCTACCTGATATTAAGAAGTTACATCCTAAGTTCTTTTGCCGATGTGAACTGGACATCAGCAGGAACTCTGCTGCATGCTGTTACCACATATGAAGTTAATACACAAATACACACAATTTATAATTGTATTTGTATAAGATATAAGGTCCGAACTCTTTAACTATCATTGCAGCTGCAGATGATTGAGATATGCAATACTGTCACGGTTATTTATACCTAGTTATAGATTTACAGTCATTATAATTTTAGTTCTAGATCTAAGTAAGTTTTTTTTGTAAATAATATTAGCATACCAAAAGATGGAATAGAACCTTCATGTTTGCCTTTCTTAAAGAAACTATACAACATTAATAAAATTGCCTAATAAATGGATAAATGCGGACGAAGCAAAAGTGCAATGCAGGGATCGTATTGTGTGGAGTTCTGTAGTATTTGCCTACCCTCATGGGGAAAAGAGCGTGAGGGTTGGGATGTATATGCATATATTAATGACTTAAAATTTCACATTTCGCCGGTATGTTTCAGGTCCCACGTAATTAGGGGCAATACGGCCTTCAACCGGAAAACGAATCCAAACTCAGAATTGCTGCTGAAAATTTCATAGAATAACACACGTTTGCCCCGTCATTTCATAAAAAAAATATATCACCACCCAGATTTTAATATAGAATATGGCTGGGTACTAGCACCCGCTTAGAATAAAGATTCTATTATTTATAAATATAATCTTAAGAATACAGCTTATTTTATGTAAAGCGGATTGTTATTAATTAACGAATAATTAAGGTAGTTTTACGTAATTATAACATCAAGACACCCAATACCTTAGTCTCCTAATTAATAATAAGTTACGGTTTTTATTGAGGATTCAATTTAGCTTTAAAAGAAAAAAATAAAAAGTAAAAACAAAGTGTAGGTATTTACATTTTCGGTTATACTTCTCAGATAAAAACATTATGAGCATTGAGAGCGACATTAGCATTTAGGCTTTAGTATTTTACATACTAAAGCCTAAATACCTAGGGATACTATTAACTTACCGTCGTACAAAAATGTAAAAATAATTTGCAAATCAGTACACAGAAGGAAACGCGGAGTATGTTAAATGTAAATCATGAAAGTAAATAAGCCAGCCATGTGTCGCGGTCCCGCGGGCCGCGCTCGGCGTTATATGAATACGAGACAATTCGCGAATAGATCATAAAGTGTTCCACTCGCTATTTTTTGCTATTTTTTCATACTAAGAGGATGGCAATCTTACGGCCCCCCATGGACGTTTACAACACTAAAAGATGTCTGCCGGGCGGTTCCAACCCGTTCTTAAAATAGGGGAGTTACTAAAAACTGACAGCAAATGGAATTCTCATGCTGTCAAAATAGTCACTGCCCCGACGAGCTCTGGCAACTTTACTTAATCGCAGACACACAACTACATATTGTTGTTTCACTCCAGTCGAGCAGCTCCTACCTACTCTCTTTAAATATTGCATATAAGTATGTTTTATAAAGTGTATTTAAACAATTAGTAGAATACCATTAAAGTAAAAATTACGCAACTAACATTAGCAATCAGACCGCAAAGGAATGGAGACAATTAAAATCAAATTGGAACGTGTAAATGTAAACGTATTAAACGGCATTTATTCTCAACCGCATTTGAAATTAACGATAGAATGTTTGTAGGCTTATCTTATTTAAGGCTCCAGCTGATGTATTATCTAAAACTCGGGATAATATATGAGGGTTGTCGCGTATGCTGTATGTGTTTGATACTGGTTTATGAATAATAGGGTGCTACCGAAAACGTTGTGTAACTACTTAACCGCATACACATCGAAATTAAACTAGTTTCGGGTTAATTCCCGCGTGACCGACAGTGCTGCGGGTAGCGGGTCTGCTTGTAAATCATTCAAGAAACGACCAAAGATAGTTCCACTACAATCTAGCTAAATTTCAGTGTGTTCTCGACACAATTTATGGAAACTCTGAGCCTTACTCAATAATCAGTAGGTAAGCCATCATCAACGCAATTATTGTTCCTTTGTGCTGGGCACGGGTCCCCTTTTATGTGCGGATACCTGGTGCGGATTGGCAGACTTCACACGCCATCGATAAAATTTCTCAAGCATGCACGTATTTTCCCTCACAGGAGCTTCTAAATTTTCATGACTTTCCTGAAAACTTAGTTATACGTGCCTTAGGTTTGACTTCGAGACCTTTGAGCTTCACAATCCACTGGTCACCATACTAGGCGATTAGCTACATTTTGTAGGAGGTAGGGCATAGCGAGATTTCTCGCTCAAATTGTGCTGCCCGACTGGGGAAGTACCTCCGCCTTAAAGAAGACCGCAGTGAATCAACAATAGTGACTATTCTGATTCTGATGAGTGTATTTTACAGTTGTAGTCAATCCACTTGTCAGTCAGAAATTAAATGCAGGAGCTACCCTTAATCTAAATGTTATATGACGTATGAAGAACACAGTTACTCGCCCAGAAAGGTAGGGCCCTTACTCGACCAATTAACTCGATCAATCAAAGGCGGTTCTCTCGCTCACTTCACGTAATGAATGCTTGGCGGCTCACATCATTGAGAACCACTCGATGATATCAATTAATTAAATACGTTAATTGTACTCTTGATTGAGTGATACTTATGATTTTCTTATAAAAAGTAAGTCAATTTGTGAGTAGTGTTACAAATACAGCGCAGTTTTATTTTAAGTATTGACATTTATTATTTTAATTAATTAGTACAACAAGTCATTAACAAATACCTTATAAATCACGATGAATGAGCTTATATAATTTAAAATGACAATAATTTCCTCCGGATTTTCTTTAAAAAATTTTATAATATTTTACTGGCTCATTGACAGGGGTCTCGTTTCAGAGCAGGAGATATAATGAGGAATAATATCAATCTAGCATTATTGAAAAGGTACATTTTATTATTTTTGGTATTGTACTATAAACATCATTTTAAAGTTGTGTTTGGAAAACCACTTGGGTGGAAAAACACTTTTACTAGATCTTTTAAATTTCATTAAGAAAAACATTCAGTTGGAATTTCGAGCCAAAGCTTGTTTAGACTACAAAGTATAGTTATTTACCAAACTTGTTTTAACTAAATACTAGTTGGCACAGTTTGATTTCAGTGAATTTAATTGGCAACATTGAGCCGAGCAGTGTAAACAAACGCTAGTTATTTCCGACCAAAGTATCCGTGTGTAGCAGTTTAATGAAATTATAGTATATATTATTGAATTTATAACAGTGTTGCAAGTCGCTCAGTAATGCTTAGGAGATACAAAGTGATCACTGTGTACTGTGTCAATGTGCTGCCAAAATATAACCGTGTATACACTTCGTTTATAAATAAATATATATGTTTCAGACCAATAAAACTTCAAATTACCTTTTTTTGGATAGAAATTAAACACGGTTGTTTAATATCAGTAAAAAAGTGTTCATACACACGCATCTTGTCTGTACCACATTCATGCCTGTATCTTCGCATGGTTCTGAGGTAGGCAGACCTGTACTGACAACATCCGCACATTACTGGTATCAGTATAATCCAATGTCGACAGAATAAATTCAGATTTTAAACTGTTCTCTTATTGAAGTCCTTTCGCCTGATTTCACATATACGGTAACCCAATTTTACTTCGGCGTACCAGAAAATTGAAACCACTCACTCGTCGCGGACCAATCAGGCAAGCCCAATAGATAAATCATGTTACATATTAGTTATTTCATATAAAATATAATAACACTCATTCTTTTTCATATGTGATGCTGTAGAGAAGTAGTATTTCAATATCTAAAATTTTTATATAACAATTTTCGTACGACACTATTTGTCATATAACAATGTTACGTAATGTGGACGTGTTATAAAACACAAGTTATATAACATGTTACTAAGTTTGTACGCACCGTAACACAAACAAATTAAAAATATCTATTGTACGTTACTGTACGAGCTGCTAGTTATTTCGGATGTTAAATGATAAGTCCAAGCTGAGATTTGAAGAGAGTTTATTCCGAAATTTTACGCTAAAGATGATAATGGGTGCTACAAGTATGCCGGTTGATTACGCACTGACTCACGTAGATCGCGCGATTCGCTGGTAAGGTCGCTTGACCTACTTGAGTCAAAACTGCTGATGATGATGTGTTCGATGAGTATCGAACATGCTCCCGAGAGGAGACTACGGGAAAATGGGATGCGATGATGCTACAATTGAGAGGGTTAGTAATACATAGGTGAACTAGTATTTTGCTTATGCTAAATGAAGGTTAATACAATACTGAATGTTCTTAGCCTAGAGAATAACTAATCCCTATCTATTGTAAAGACAGATTGTCTCCTATTGATAGGTGAAGTTGAATTGTCTTTTTTATCCCGTAAACTAGACCACCGTTTGGTTCCACAAGAGTGGAACCCTTGTTCGGGCTCGGGTGATCTACGCGCACTTACACTCGCACAACTATTTCCATGCTCGGTCATGGACAACTTACGCGCACTTTCACTAACTCTCACACTGCTGCTAGGCGCCGCTTGCGACTGTCCGATAGACGCTGGTACCGGCACCGGCTCGCATGGCGCCTGCACCTCAAGCGCAGGCGCTGGTGAGGCTCGCCTGCCTCGCCACCACAGGAACCACAGGAACGCGGCGACGAATGCTGCTAGTAACACATATGATATGGCATAATGATGAATATCATGGGTAGACATTGTCGCTTCTTCCAAAGCCGCTCCCTTCATGGCGGCTATCTGCTTGGCGATACTTGTTAATGTTCTGTTGATCTGTGCATCATCGGTTGTTGTGTCGAGAAGTGGCAGCGTGATATTAACCAACTGATGGTGCTGTATTGGAGCTATATTTGCTAATAATAGGTCAGGTTTTAGAGTCAGCTGGTTTTCCTGCTGATATGAATATAAAGTTATGTCACGGCCCTTAGCTATGCATTCTTTATCGAGTTGAATGAGCCCGGCCTTGCTGACTCGGCGCGCTCGGGTTTCATTGTCACATATGATTGTAAGTGAGTAAGTATTACATGCAAAATAAAGATAGGACGATAGGTCGTGTAATTGTGACCACATATTCTTGCAGGTTTCTTTCTTAGAATGGCAGATACCTATTTGTTCGGTCTGACAGAACTTTTCTTCTGGATCCAGACGCTTGATTGGACCTCGTAGCTGACAGATGTAACTTTTGTCCTGATAGACGCAAGTCTGAAGATCGTTGTTCTTGACTTCGACATAGGAGTCCCTCATCAGATTAGTTGCTATGTAATCTGTGATGGGAGTAATGCTGATCATGTCTTTTCCCACTTGAAGAGGTACCGGTATTAAGCGGTACAGTTGGAAACTGTCTCTGCTAATGAGTGGCACGGAGATCTCAAATATAAAGTACTCCTTACTCATTCTCGCTTTGATCTTTAGTAGCTTGTAGATTTTATATAAATCGGATTGGATGTTATTGATGGGTAAAGTAAGTTCTTTTGATATTTGAGCGGAAATAATTTGAAGTTCGTTGCTGAGTTGTTCCGGAGTTAGTAAATGCATGTTAATTTTACTATGATAAATATCCGTCAAGGTGTCGATTAAAGTGTCCTGTACACGCTTTAGGTTCTGTATCATATTTGTCGTAGCCATGGCAGCTATGGTAAATTCTTGTAACATGTATGTACTTTCAGCTTGCAACTGTACTTCCTTAGCTGCTTGATCTAAGAGGTTTAGATGTCTAGTTATGAGCTTATACTGAGTATCAATAGTCTTCTCAGTTCGTTTCAGAATATTATACTCAGCTTCTACCACAGACGTTTGGTTTTTCCAAAGCTGTAATAAATGTTTTTCGTTGCTATTTAAAATTTCAATATCACGTTGGTATTTATCAGCGAAACTTTGGTCGAGTACCCCGAATAAAGTGTTCGCTATAGAGCCGACTGCGTTGACAAGGCCGCGTCGAGTTCTTGACCGAGTACCGAAATGCTGATTTAGCAGCAGCTGATTGTGATATTGGAGCTCGCTATAATCGTGTTGCACTTGTAAAGAAATCAGATTACAGTGACTGGGCTCTTTGATTTGTTTACATGTTTGCTCAAGATATTTAATAAAGGTATCCACTGCTCTATTACCTTGCAAATAAGGTTGCATATTGTAATAAGACACAATTTTCCACTGATCTCGTATTAAATTCAATTCGCCTATCGGATCATAGTATAATGATCGATTGCCACTGAACTGGGTAATGTTATGCGATGCTTCGCTGTTGCCCAAAATGCTGATAAACAATAATAATGATAAAGCGGCGTTGACGAAATTACGACACTTTCTCGTATTTGCTTGCGTTTTAACCTCTGGGATTTGGGGCTTCGCCTCTCCTCTTTGCTCTTCATTTGCTGTTTCTTCATCATTTAGCTGGATTGGTAAAACGGACAGTTTGATAATAGGTCGCTTTATTAAACCGTTTTTAGTTTTTAGCGTCACGACTCTTACAAATCCGTCATTCCCTCGGTGCACCTCGACGACTCTCCCTACTGGCCATTTTCCAGATGGAAAATTATCATCATGGATGGTCACCAGATTACCGATCTTAATGTTGCCTTTTGGTTTTAGCCACTTGCTACGAACAGATAATTGGCTAAGATATTCAGTCTTCCACCTTCTCCAAAGGTCTTGAAAAATCTTGTTCGTTAAGTGCCACCTAGTCCTAGCATCACTGGCTGATTCAATGACGGTTAGACCCGCTCTTCCCGCTAGGAAGTGCGCGGGTGTTAGAAAATCTAAATCGTCTATGTCCTCCGATATTGGGCACAGAGGTCTAGAATTGAGACACGCTTCTATCTTCGCTAACAGGGTGCTATATTCTTCAAACGTTAATGCTTGGTCTGCTACAACTCTTTTGAGGTGTTGCTTAAGACTTCGTATCGATCGTTCCCATATTCCTCCTGCACTAGGCCAAGAGGGACAGTTCCAGTGCCATTTAATATCCATTTCCACTATCTCCTTATAAAATGAATCACCGAAAACTTGCTCTAGCTGCTGGTACTCCTCTTGCATAATTTTGTTGGCTCCCACAAAATTAGTGCCGTTGTCAGAGTACATATGTTTCGGAGCTCCTCGCCGTGCTGACATTCTTCTCAATGCTGCGATAAAAGAAGCACTGCTCAAGTCCGAAACCAATTCTATGTGCACAGCTTTCGTGACCATGCAGATAAACAAGGCCACGTATCCTTTTGTTGTTTTTATTCCACGTCCTTTGTTTGCTTTCACAGATATGAAGCCCGTGTAGTCCACCCCCGTGTGATAAAACGCTGGTGCTGGATTTGTGCGGAAATCAGGTAGATCTCCCATAATCTGCTGTAATTTTCTGGGTTCCTGTTTCCTACAGGTAACACATCTATGAAGCTGCGTTTTGACGGCTCGATTTCCTTTAATTATCCAATACTTATGCCTCAGAAAGGACATAGTAAGCCGAGCCCCGCCGTGAAATGTAAGCTCATGGGCTTGCGAGATGAGAAGCTCAGTTAATCGACTGCTATATGGAATGATGATTGGATACTTCATTTCTGAGCTTATGTTTGCATGCCTGAGTCTTCCCTTAGCTCTAAGAATTCCGTCCTGATCTAAGTACGGGTTAAGGTTGAGTAGTTTGCTATCGGATTTTACCTTCTGGTTTTGCAATAAATGCTCAACATCTTGCTTAAATTCAACGCGCTGTACGTATTTTATTATTTTAAGTTTTGCTGATCTAAGCTCGTGTAAAGTGAGATGCTTTATTTTCTGTTTACGAGCGACAGGTGTCAATGCACGTTGTATCCAAGCTAAAATGCGTGCTGTTTTTGTAAACGAGCTGTAACGATGCAATAGATCGTCCAATATGCTGCTTTCTACGATAAGATTCTGAGCCACGTTTACATATTTTTTTGTCTCTTCGTCAGTAGTGTATTTCGATGTTTCTTTAGGTTTGAATAGTGATGATGATAAAAAGGTCGGTCCTTGCCACCACAACGCATGTTCCAGCAATTGTGAGGTCGTCAGGCCTCTACTAGCTGCGTCAGCTGGATTTTCTTTAGTGCTTACATAATGCCAAGAGTTTGGTGGCATAATGTTAGTAATTTTCTTCACCCTGTTCGCTACAAAAGGCTTCCAGCGCTCTGGTGAACCTTGAATCCAGCTAAGTGTGACCTTGGAATCACTCCAACCATATTTAACGACGGTCAAGCTGTTGATGCTTTTGACGATTTTTGTCATAAGTTTTGTAAGTAATTCAGCCGCGCATAATTCTAATCTCGGCAGCGATACGGCCTTGTTCGAGGGCACTAATCGCGTTTTTGCTGCTACTAGCACTACTGACGTAGAGTCATTTGATACGATTCGTGCGTATACTACACAACCGAATGCTCTGATTGATGCGTCACAGAACCCATGTAATTCTATGACGTCATCCTCTTTACTTTGTAACCACCGAGGAATCTTGAACTGATTTAATAGATTTAAATCTTTTTTCAAATGAATCCATTCTTCCTTTATCTTAATAGAAACTTCGTCGCTCCACTGAACCTCAGAATCTTGCCATACTTGCTGAAATAAGATTTTCATTTTTGTGGTCAGTGGCGCTATCCACCCCAAAGGGTCGAAAATCTTAGAGATTTCTGATAAAAGCAGTCTTTTGGTCAGTTTTGCTGTTTGAGTGCTCTTAGAATCGAATTTGAAGATAAATTCGTCCTCGGTTGCGTTCCATTGTAGACCTAATGTTTTAGATGAGCTTTCCGTTTTAAATGTGAAGACTGCTGGCTGTTTGTTAATAGTTTGCTCAACTATCTCCAGTAATCTTCTGTCGTTTGAGGACCACTTTCTTAGTGAAAATCCGCCGCTTTTTAGGCATGCGTTTAATTCGGTTATCCTCTGCTTTCCTTCTTCAATGCTATGAGCACCTGATACCCAATCATCCATGTAGAGCTCTTCTTGGATGCATTTTGCTGCTCTGGGATATTTCTGCTGCTCATCTGACGCTAATTTTCTTAAAGTCATCATTGTCAGGAATGGTGCTGCTTTGGTTCCGTACGTTATAGTGGCTAACTTATAGCTCCTTATAGGCTGATCCGGACTTTGTCGCCATACGATTTGCTGCAGGCCTTGGTCTTGTTCATCGATTAAAATCATACGGAAGCATTTTTCGATGTCAGCCGTGAATGCGAAGCGATATTGCCTCCACTTTAGAATAAGCTCCAATAGGTCTAACTGGAGGTTCGGACCTCTATACATTAGATCGTTAAGGCTGTGGCCTGAATTAGTCCTTGCTGATGCGTTAAATACTACGCGCAATTTTGTTGTGCAAGATTCCACTCTTTGCACCGCATGATGAGGAAGGAAACATTCTATTTCCGCCTTCGGCTTGCTGTTAGAAGTCGCTAACTTCATATGTTGCAGTTGCTCATATTCGCGGATAAATTGCTTATAATGCGTCGCTAGATCCTCGTTTTTGCTAAACTTACGTTCTAGATTTTTAAATTGTGCTATCGCTATCTCTTTTGAGGATCCTAACCTTTGTTCGAATTCTGGCTTCATAGGTAATCTGACTACGTAACGACCGTTTCCTAGACGTTTCGTCGTAGATTCATAAAAATCTAGGCATTCCTGATCTTCTACAGACATTGAATTCTGTTCTTGAATGTCCTCAATTTTCCAAAATTGTTGGATGTCTTCAACGTTGTTCAAGATTACATTGCATTGGAACGAAGTGTTTATATTGCCACCGCATAGCAACCATCCTAAATGAGTTTGCTGCGCTAGCGGTTCCGAGGACGCTTGTCCGCGAATTAATCCCTCTAAAAGGATGTTGGCATAGACTTCAGCTCCTAGAAGAATGTCTACGGGACGACTGATGTTATAATCTGGGTCCGCTAGACGGAGATGTGCTGTGTGTTGCCATGACGACTTAGTGAACGTTCCATTTGGCAGATTTTTTATTAAATTGTTCATTATTAGAACATCCGTGGAAAACCTAAAATCGGTATAAGTCGACTGACAATCGATCGTAAGTTTTCCCTTGCAGTTATTTTCACGCTCGCCAACTCCAAAAATAACTCCTTTACAAGGTTTTCGCTTTAAACCAAGCTGCTGTGCTGCTTTCTCGCTGATCACGGAAACTTGTGAACCCTGATCTATTAGTGCTCGCATCACGTGTTGGGTCTTGTCGGCTGCTGTGACCTTAATGAGTGCCGTGGCTAATAAAATTTCCGAAGCCTCTTGCTGAGAAGCGTGGATGCTTTTGCTGGTTTCGCATTTTTCCTTCGCAATCTCGGTCAAGTTGTTAGATTTGGCTTGTGTTGCGAAACAGTCATGCAGAATCGTATGATGCTCGTCATTGCACTTATGACATCTTTTTGTCGAGTAGCATTTTGCACCATTGTGATCGTAAACACAGTTTATGCAATAATTTAATTTTCTTATTATTTTAATTTTCTGCTCACTTGGTGCTTCTAAAAATTTTTTGCATTTAATTAAATAATGTTTTGACGCACAATGAGGGCATTTATTTGCTAACTCAGACACATGCATTGATTTAGCAAATTCCAATTTCTGACTACTCTTAGGTTCATTACCCAGCTTATGATTATTTTTGCGATGAGAATTTGATGATTGATATGAAACTGTCTTAGGTGTCCCATCTTGACGTCGCCGAGATGACTCTAGGGCAGTGAACTTGTTCTCTAAGAAGTCCAAAAAGTCCCGAAGTACGGGCAGCTCACGCGCATTCCTCAACGACTCTATGTACTCGGAATAAGACTCACTGTCCAATTTTTGTGATAGTATATAAACAAGAAGAGGATCCCAAGTAATGATATCTACGCCCAAGTTCTTTATGGCGTGAAGACTCTCTAACGTGACGTCATGTAGTCGTTTGATGGCTGTGTACGATTGCTGTGGTATATTGGCAAGATTGTAAAAGGAATTTACGTGCGCCATAAATATCTGTTTTTCGTTGTTAAATCTATGAGTCAAGATCTCCCAACAGGTGTTATAGTTTTCCGCGCTAATCGGAAGATGCTGGATCAAACGCTCGGCTTCTCCTTTTACCTTGCTCTTCAGGAACTGCATCTTTTGTGCTTTTGACAGAGAAGGATTGTTGTGGATTGCTTCATCGAAAAGATCTTTGAAAGATACCCACTGCTGATAGTTGCCTGAGAACGTAGGGATTTCCATCTTCGGTGTGGACTTGTCACGATATGACGTTGCCCACATCTTGGAACTGATAGCCTTTCTCAAGCCGTTGTACGTACGCTCATGTTTAGTGTAGCTTAATTCGTACGCCTCATCTTCTTCTAACTCCATCATTAGCTCCCAGTGGCTGTTGTCTATAGCTGTCCACCGGGCTTGTAACAATCGCAAGGCGTCTTCGAACTCCCATTTGTCGTTCAAGGATTCGACGTCAATGCTTTCTACAGTTCTTGCGAATGCTTTGAAGTTGACAGTTTGCTTGCGCAGCATGTCATCTAGCTTACTATAAGTACCTCTAGACTCCTCGGCACGAGTGCGCGCAGGACTAGAGGATGCTAAGGGTCGCGAGCTCTCTTGCTGCTGTAAGGCTCCGGCCACCGACGGACCTGCTGCTGCTGTTGCTTGCTGATAAGCAGGGTTCTCTTCTTGATCCGAGAATCCTGGCTGCTTTATTTTGTGACATAATTCGTCATAATATTCGGATATGGCGTCTTTTGCTGCTCTATAAGACTCCATTGTTCGCTCGAACTCCGAATTGACGAAGTACTTATGACCTCTTTTTTCGAAAGGCAAAAGTTTTTCATTATTTAGCTGATACTCTCTCCAATACGACTCTAAAAGATCTAGTCTCTTTTTACAGTAGTCGATGGTTTTACGCTGCTTGCTATCCTTATTGAAATTAGTAAGGACCTTAGCAATGGACTCTGCTAATTCAGTTTGTTGGAAATATAGAGCCTCCATTGCGCTGCTGGAGATCCAAGCCTAGATCAAAATGAGACAGAAAACACGGAACGCTCTTACTTGAAAGCCGCTAGTCCTACGGCTATTGTTTCAACAAGGCTGGCTGTCTGCTGCTGCTCCGCGGATAGCTGTCCCCGGTGGTTGTAGATCACTATGAACCCACAGGCTGCTGGCTCTCTACAAGCACTACGCGTTACGATTTATCGCGGTCGCGGAGTCCTTGACGGTTTCGAAGGACCAATATGTACGTTACTGTACGAGCTGCTAGTTATTTCGGATGTTAAATGATAAGTCCAAGCTGAGATTGGTCCTTCGAGCCGGAGGGTTCGAGGGTTCGAGTATCGAACATCTATACATATAATATAAGTCTCACTTATTGTCGAGTGAATATGTACAAACATGCCTATATAAATACATATGAATACATTTAAGATTTTAGAAAACAATTTTAAGGTCTGGCGAGCTTCTCCGGTGTCCATGAAGTTATTATTTTATGAGGCTAATAAACTCTTTTAAGACATGGACATTCCCGCATGCCTGTTTTTTTGAGAAAACTAATACTTAATATAAGAGAGCACAAGATATATACGAGATTAATGATCCTTGATTACTGACACAATCCCATACCTTCTCATATCGCACCACACAAACTACATACATCTTTATTCTTGAAACTCTAAGGGTCTTATTTGTGTGAGCAAAGTTAATAGGGGTAGCATTTAAGTGTCGAAATAAAAATGTTATTAATCTACGATACTCACTGGACGACGACAAAAGATCGAAGGATCTATCAAAATTTATTATTATTTAGCTATTTACAGTCGGCAGTAAAGCATGTTATTATTTTATATCGTGGAAAAATATGGTTACCGTTCAGTTGTCTACATTACTAGTAGGTAGGTAGGTATTTCTATTTTTTATTGTTATCTAAGCTAAGAAATTTATAAGAAGTTATTTATTTGAGCTGTATTTTCTATCAATTTAGAGTTCGGATAAAAAGAAAATATATGGCCTATAAAATAAATGGGCGATGGCGGTACTCTTAGTAAAAACCTTTTAAATTTAGTTATTACATTGGTCGATTATTGCGAAACGACTGTACAACCTAAATAAATATTAATAACAAATGCTATTACTGTATTTATTGCTGTAAGTCGTTAAAAATAATAATTAACAATGATAATTAAAACAACAGTTTGTTTATCGCCCGAAGTTCCTTAAACAAGATGTTCAATTGAAATGATAATAAACAATCTGCTCGTTTGTATTTATTCTCCAACTTAAGTCGTTATCTTAATGACGTCATCAGTTGGGTAATTAATTAAAACTTGGTGATATCTCTCGATTAATGACGATACTGCGAAAAATTCGTCGACAGTGATCTCTTTGCGAAGTACCAAAGTTGCTGTATGAGTTGTCGTAACTTGCAATTGTTATAAATTTCGTAATAGAAAGTACCTTTATCTAGTATTTAACGACTTAAGTTAAGTATTTGCACGGTATAAAGTCTCGTGTAGGCTTCGCTTATCGTACAGCTGACTGACTTAACTTTTACCACGGAATTATCTATATTTATAAATAAGTATAAAAAATCATGTCATGTTGTTTGACCGCGATGAACTTCTGAACTAATTAACCAATTTTAATGAAACTTTGCACACTGCGTGCAGTTTGATTTGGCACAAGATGTAATAGTTTTTGCATATTTCATAGTAGATAGTTTTGATCTAACTTAGCTGTGGCTTAATTATTCGTTGAAGCGTTAGCAACTGCTAGTATCTATCAGCAACCGATTTGTTGCCCTACTGCTGAGCTCGGATGTCATCTCCTTTTGAGAGGGATTAGGCTACAGTCCACCACCTAGGCTGAGCTATTACAGCTAGTGGGTATGATAATATGTATTTACATACTACCCTTCACTTTCAAAAATCCTACATCATAGAGTAAGCTACAATAACCCTTCTGTCTTACCTCTTTTAAATCCAAGGATAAGCTATATGTTTCGGGCTCCACGTTATCAGCGTACTCCTAATTCGCTAATGGTTTCGCCACTCAACAAACTTTGTGTAACTAAGATTTATTACATTTAGTTGAAGTTAACTGTTTCCTGTAATCCGACACCACATTTCAATTAGTTCAAGGAGAATCTTTACAAGACAACATCTCGTCTATCTCTCATGCGGGTCTTAGATGTCGAGTTAGCTTTGTTTGAAGATAATAAAAATGAATCCCTATTTCCCTTGAAAACGGCTTTGTAGAAGGGTTTTACGAGAAAAAATATTTAAAAAGTTACGCAGATTATTATACAAATAAAAAAGTTAACGACTAGGTATATTAAAGCTTTTATCTACACCCATTCTATAAATCCTCTATAAAAGTTCTTGAAACAGTTAGCTTATTGCCAAAATTGTAACAGCCAGTGTCATAATAACCATAATATCATCCAAACGGGTATTATAATGTTGTACTAAATTTCATAATGCAACTCCTTTATTACTCATGGAACATCCACATTCTCATGGCATCTTCATGAATTTCAATAAATGAACATTGTCATGCACGCGCGTTTCACTACAAAAGCGCCGTAATTTAAATAAAAACTTATTCGAATTTATGAATTGACGTCGTATCCCGCCATTTTTGTTTCAATAATACTATTAAAAAAAAAAAGTTGTTTACAAATATAGAGGATTCATATCATGGGTGTAGATAAAGTTTTGTATGCAACTGTTATAATTAGGTATTAAAACACTCATTTGATACTATTATCACACTCGGCTTCGCCTCGTGTGATAAACCCACATTCATATTTTAATACCCCTTATTATACAACAGTTGCATAAATAACTATTGATCTAACCTTATCAGTTTGCATTAAAAAAGAAAAAGGAGAAAAATGACATAACTTTCATTTTTAGAACAGTTCTCTCAATACCGAATCTATCAACACCGACGCTTTCGATACCGACGCCATCAATACCGACGCCATCAATACCGACGTCATCAATAACGTAGCCACCAATACCGACGTCATCAATAACGTCGCCATCAATACCGACGCCATCAATACCGACGCCATAAATACCGACGCCATAAATACCGACGCCATCAATACCGACGCCGTCAATACCGACGCTTTCAATTCCGTCGCCATCAATACCGACCCCACCAATGCCAACTCTATCAATACCAACGCCATCAATACCGACGCCATCAATTCCGACGCCAACAATACCGATGCCATTTATTCCGACGACATCAATACCGACGCCACCAAGCCAACTCTAACAATACAGACGCTATCAATTCAGAATCCATCAAAACCGACGCCACCAATGCCAACTCTATCAATACAGACGCCATCAATACCGACGCTGTCAATACCGACGCTATCAATTCCGATGCCATCAATACCGACGCGACCAATGCCAACTCTATCAATACAGACGCTATCAATTCCGACGTCACAAATACCGACGCCTTCAATGCCAACTCTTTCAATACCGACGCCATCAATACCGACGCCATCAATACCGACTCCAACAATACCGACGCCGTGAATACCGACGCTTTCAATTCCGACGGCACCAATACCGACGCCATCAATTCCGACGACAACAATACCGACGCCATCAAGCCAACTCTATCAATACAGACGCTATCAATTCCGAATCCATCAATACCGACGCAACCAATGCCAACTCTATCAATACAGACGTCATCAATACCGACGCCGTCAATACCGACGCTATCAACTCCTACACCATCAATACCGACGCCATCAGTACAGACGCGATCAATTCAGATGCCATCAATACCATCGCCATCAATGCCAACTCTATCAATACCGACGCCATCAATACTAACGCCAACAATACCGACGCTATCAATTCCGACGCCATCAATACCGACGCCATATATACCGACGCCCTCAACACCGACGCTATCAATTCCGACGCCACCATTATATACGTTATCAATTTCGACGCCATCAATACCGACGCCTTCAATGCCAACTCTAAAAATACCGACGCCACCAACACCGACGCCACCAAAACCGACGCCATCAATACCGACGCCGTCAATACCGACGCTTTCAATTCCGACGCCATCAATACCGACGCCATCAATACCGACGCCATCAATGCCAACTCTATCAATACCGACGCCTTCAATGCCAACTCTTTCAATACCGACGCCATCAATACCGACGCCAACAATACCGACGCCAACAATACCGACGCCGTGAATACCGACGCTTTCAATTCCGACGCCATCAATTCCGACGTCATCAATACCAACGCCACCAAGCCAACTCTATCAATACAGACGCTATCAATTCCGAATCCATCAATACCGACGCAACCAATGCCAACTCTATCAATAAAGACGCCATCAATAGAATAGAATAGAATAGAATAGAATAGAATAGAATAGTAGTTTATTGTCTTCAATATTACAGCCATCATTGTAGTAATTAGGTACTTACAAGGCAACTATAATACCGAAAGCAAAAGGTTGAAGCGTCAGCTTATGCATAGGCCACCCTAGGGGGTTGCCCAGCGCTGGTTTTCAGCTTCAACCCTTGACTCCCGTTTACAAACATTGGCAACTATTATTACTATATAAGATTATGTGTTGGTCATACGTTACACTCATTATTAAAAAAAAAAAAAAAAACTACAACAATAATGTGGATATGGCTTTCTAGCTAACTAAAGTAGGACTGTATGAATTAGACAAATATATGGCAAGTAAAGGTATGGCAGAATTGATCTATGACGTTTTAAACTAGAGAGGTATTTTTTTCTTGAAATTCACGGACTAATTTTTTGCATTTGTTTTTAAAGTTAAGTGTGTTTTTAATTATTCGAAAGGGAGGAGGTATATTGTTCCAAATCTTTGAAGCGGCGTACTTGAAGCTACCTTTATATCCTTGTGTTCTATGTTTCGGTATTAGAAGCTTTTTTATTTGCCTAGACCTTGTATTTAGGTTATGTGCATCTGTACACCAAAATAATTTATTATACAGGTATGATGGACATTCCCTTGTAATAATCCTGTGCACGAAACATAGCAAATGCAGATGGCGTCGTGATTCCATATTAAGTATTCCTGTCTCTGTAATAATAGGAGAAATATGCGATCTTCTTGAAACTTTGTAACAAAAACGTATACAAGCGTTCTGGACCTTCTGTATGCATTTTTTTGTCTTCTGAAGAAGTCTAGGACCATACACGACATCGCAATAATTGAAGGTAGAAAGCACTAACAACTTTGAAAGGAGCTTCCTTATGTCCTCGGATAGGAACTCACGAATTCCATAAAGGACCTTCAACCTATAAAACGCATTTCGCATCCGACTATTAATATAATCTGAAAAGCGGAGTTCATCGTCAATAAGTAGCCCTAGATTATTTGCAGCTTTCACCCTCTCGAGTGCGCACCCGTTCACAACAATTGGCTCGTATAGGTTTTCAGCCATATTTATTTGATGCTTTGTGCCCATTAACATGCATTTGGTTTTCGATGCGTTGAGCACTAAAGTATTTTTTTGAGACCAGTCAACGATTCGCTCTATATCACTCGATATATCACATATGGCCTGGCTTGTATCAGTGGGTTTAAAGGATTTATAAATTTGAGTATCGTCCGCGTATAGATGAACTTTACAATGTTGTAGGGTGTTTGGCATATCAGCTGTAAATATAATAAATAATAAAGGACTTAAAATAGAGCCTTGTGGTACACCCCTTTCGAATAGCAACATTTTTGATTTAAATATATTTCCCCTGTCATCATTAGTTACTACTTGTTGATATCTATTTGTCAGAAAAGATCTAAACCAGCTAACACTATCAGTTGAAATTCCGTAATGGATTAGCTTGGCTAGGAGAAGTTCTCTATTTAAACAGTCAAATGCACGCGAGAAGTCTAGCAGTACGAGAATTGAGCATTTTCCGGCATCGGACTCAGAAAGTATGTCGTCTGTAACTTGAGCCAGAGTCGTCACTGTTCCATGACCCTCGCGAAAACCTGACTGATTTATAGGTAGCATAGAATTGGTGTCTAAGTATGATTTTAGTTGCTTTCCCACAACTCTCTCGATGACTTTTGATAGGACGGGAAGAATACTTATCGGTCTCATGTCTTTGATTTGGCTGATATTTTTAAACTTGGGAATGGGCTTAACTAATGCTACTTTCCATGAATCAGGAAATACTTTGGATTCTATAGATTTGTTAATGATACTAGTGATTATATGCACTGTTTTTGAAAGAGTAAGCTCAATCATATCAATGTTGATGCCATCATGTCCATAAGCCTTGGTTTTTATGCTATTTAAGATTTTCATAACTTCTTGCTCCGTTGTTTTTTCGAGCTCGAATTTTGTTTGACCAAACTTTATATTTTCAAAAAAGTTTAATGTGTTCAAATTTGGGATTGGGTTTCCAGGTATATCTAAAAAAAAATTATTGATATTATCTGCATTATTAAGATCATCTGGAATAGAGGGCATACTTGAATCACCAAAAATAGATGTACTTTTTAAATGTTTCCACATCTCTTTAGGCCTTTTCGCGTTATTATTAACATAAAATGTGAAGTACGCCTTTTTTTCCCATCTTAAACTAGCTGTGACAAGGTTTTTCAATTGCCTATAATAGTTTTTATGTGACTCCGACTTAGATTTGTGAGCCCTAGCTAGTGCTTCATCACGGTGTGTCATCATTATTTTGATAACATCGGTTATCCAGGGTGTTGGAGCTTGACATACCTTTATTCGTTTGAGGGGCGCGTGAGCATCAAATAGAACTTCGATATATTCATCAAACATGGACACCATTTTATTGGCATCGTTCTCTCTAGAGATGTTTTCCCAGGGTAAAATATTCAGATCGCAGTTAAAAGCGGTACGGTCTATATTTTTAAACAGTCTAACGGTCTTGAAACGAGGCACTGGTTTAGGCTTTTTTATGTCAAAGGTTGCAATGACCCTATGGTCATTGCAACCTTTGACATAAAAAAGCCTGGTCGCTAATGTTTGGGTCATGGTGCACGCTTACCTTCAAACACCGGCATCGCATGTCGGTTATAACTAGATCAAGGAGTGATTGGGATGTTTCCGTGATTCGAGTCGGTTCTCCGACCATTTGCTCGAGATTATATTGTGTAAGAAACGTATTAAATTCCCTAGTAAAGTTATTTTGAGGTTCTAGCATATTGACATTAAAATCTGTTAATATCACTTTGTATTTACAGTAAGCAAAAAAATTTATGGAATCAGCTAACGCTTCTATCGCATCTATTACCGATATCGTGGATTCAGACCTATAGGCAGTGCCCACCGCTACTTTAGCGCCCGGCAAGACAACCTCAAGCCACATCTGTTCCAGCGCCGAGTCTGGGTGTGGGCGAACATGAACACGAATACCCCGTTTGACATAAAAACCCACTCCTCCGCCCATCCTATCACCAGGGCGTGACCTGTGCTTTAGAGCGTACCCACTAATAGATGGTGCATTTTTTTCAGAATTTTTCTGAAGCCAGGTCTCGTTTAGAGCCAGGATATCCGGCTGCATAATTTGTATTGTAGCCTGTAAGTCGTCCTGACCGGTATTAAGCGACCTTACATTTAGTAGACCTAACTTTAGGTATTTGCTTTTAGGTTTTTTAGCCATAGTCTCTTAAATGACTCACAGTCGAGGATTGTGCCACGGATCTAAAGAGTAAAGTATGACCGAAATAATTTTTACAGCAAATTAAAAATATTTTAGAACAAACATGCATATTAAAATATTCTAAAATTGATGAATAAGAACAATATAGTCATTTATTATTTACCAAAGCGGACAAACATTGTTCAGACTTAATTAAAGTGGGTTTATCATCTGGACTCCTACGTATGAAAATTTTTCCATTCAGACTCCAGCAGGACATTTTATTAATCTTTGCGAATTGGCGGCATTCATAAAAAAGTTTCCTTACCGACGGAGTTTGGTATTCTGCTGCATATATAGGTGTTTTTTCGCCAGGCAATCCGATAGTGCAGGAGTTGAGCTTGTCACTTACTTGTCGTTCTTTATTGAAACGTTTTATATTGGTTAGAAGGTCATTTCTGCGGTAGACTGAGGTAAATTCTGCCACTATAGGCCGAGATGTTCCCGGTCTACCGGGAAGTCGATATATATCTCGTAAGTTAGATTCCAGAACCTCCAATTCTACCGCCTTTCCGATGTTGGTCACAATAGAAACCAGATCATTAAATTTTTCATTTTCTTTGAGCGGGACATTGTGTAGTTCGATTGACGCCGATCGTGACTGCATATTTATATCTTGAATTTGTTTTTCTAAGCATCCAACGACTTCTTTGTTCTCTTTTTTTTGTTTATCAAGTTCTTTTACATGGCTCCTTATTTCTTCGTAATCTTTATTGATAAAAGACATGCCTTTATCTAATTCAACGTTTTTATTTTGTATCTCTAAACACTGCTTTTTTAGTTCAGACACATCTCTAACCAATGATGATAACATGGCATCTTGTTCTGATTTCCAGGTTGACAGTCTTTGGTCTTGGTCAGCCTTCCATGACGTTAACATTTGTAGAAGTTCGGTTTTTAAGTCATTACAGGCACACATAGCTTGCTTGGAATTAGGCGAGTCTTCTATGCGCTGACGTTTGTTTCTAACTGTGATATTATTATCAGACTTATTACTACCAGCCGATGAGATAGGCTCAGGTGTGGAGTGCAAAGTTCCCTGTTTTGGAGTCTTTGGCGTCGATTTTGGAGGTGTGTGAAGCATATTAAATTCTTGCTAATTGGTTATATGCGAGTACAATAGAAGATGTGTTGCAGAATAATTTATGATGAAGAATACAGGTACATTATACTCGTTATAACTTTTGTAGTGGTACCTCTCAACTCGTAGCACTGGCGAACGGACTCGGCAAGCGGCGGCTACGAGCGGCCGACCGTAGCGATGAGCAGGCGAGGTAGCGGTAATGTGACGTAGGCGTGCGTGGCGCATGCACACGTAGCGAGCGGTGATTTCGCCGCACGATGACTAATCGTTGCTGGCGCGGTGGTTGGTGCGCTCGCCTGGTGCGCCTGGCGGCGTCGGTTCAAATCCAGCGAGGCGGGGAGGAAGTAAACTCCCCCAATTCGTAGTGTGATGCACTTTTATCTATTTGTCTCACTTAGGTCAGCCCACTGGGCGGAGTCCGTCCATAAAAACACTTAAGGAGTAACAAGGAATTGAAATTTGAGTAGTTGACCAATCACAATTTAATAAACAGAATATTGAGAAATCGGGGAATAAAGATCTACTGTACACGTCCGTACCGAACAGAGGCGCGCGGTGGAGTCTCAATACCGACGCTATCAACTCCTAGACCATCAATACCGACGCCACCAATGCACACACTATCAATACCAACGCCATAAATACCGGCGCCATCAATACCGACGCCACCAATACCGACGCCATAGGTACAGACGCGATCAATTCAGATGCCATCAATACCATCGCCACCAATGCCAACTCTATCAATACCGACGCCATCAATACCGACGTGGTCAATACCGACGCTTTCAATTCCGACGCCGTCAATACCGACGCAACCAATGCCAACTTTATCAATAGACGCCATCAATACCGACGCTATCAACTCCTACACCATCAAAACCGACGCCACCAATGCAAACACTATCAATACCAACACCATAAATACCGGCGCCATCAATACCGACGCCATCAATACCGACGGCGTCAATACCGACGCCATCAATACCGACGCCGTCAATACCGAAGCTTTTAATTTTGACGCCATCAATACCGACGCCATCAATACCAGCGCCGTCAATACCGACGCTTTTAATTTCGATGCCATCAATACCGACGCCGTCAATACCGACGCTTTCAATTCCGACGCCGTCAATACCGACGCCATCATTACCGACGCCGTCAATACCGACGTTATCAATTCCGACGCCATCAATACCGACGCCATCAATACCGACGCCTGCAATGCCAACTCTAACAATACCGACGCCACCAACACCGACGCCATCAATACCGACGCCGTCAATACCGACGCTTTCAATTCCGACGCTTTCAATTCCGACGCCATCAATACCGACGCCGTCAATACCGACGCTATCAATTCCGATGCCACCAATACCGAGGCCACCATTATAAACGTTATCAATTCCGACGCCATAAATACTGACGCCCTTAATACTGACGCTATCAATTCCGACGCCACCATTATAGAAGTTATCAATTCCGACGCCATCAATACCGATGCCTTCAATGCCTACTCTAACAATACCGACGCCACCAATACCGACGCCACCATTATAGACGTTATCAATTCCGACGCCATCAATACCGACGCCTTCAATGCCAACTCTAACAATACCGACGCCATCAATACCGACGCCTTCAATGCCAACTCCAACAATACCGACGCCACCAATACCGACGCCACCAACACCGACGCCACCAATACCGACGCCATCAATACCGACGCTTTTATTTCCGACGCCATCAATACCGACGCCATCAGTACTGACGCCATCAGTACCGACGCCATCAATGCCAGCTCTATCAATACAGACGCTACCGATACCGACGCCTCCATTATAGACGCTTTCAATTCCGACGCCACCATTATAGACGTTTTCAATTCCGACGCCATCAATACCGACGCCTTCATTGCCTACTCTAACAATACCGACGCCACCAATACCGACGCCATAATCACCAACGCCACCAATACCGACGCCACCATTATAGACGTTATCAATTCCGACGCCATCAATACCGACGCCTTCAATGCCAACTCTAACAATACCGACGCCACCAATACCGACGCCACCAATACCGACGCTTTTATTTCCGACGCCATCAATACCGACGCCATCAGTACCGTCGCCATCAGTACCGACGCCATCAATGCCAGCTCTATCAATACAGACGCTACCAATACCGACGCCTCCATTATAGACGCTTTCAATTCCGACGCCACCATTATAGACGTTTTCAATTCCGACGCCATCAATACCGACGCCTTCATTGCCTACTCTAACAATACCGACGCCACCAATACCGACGCCATAATCACCAACGCCACCATTATAGACGTTATCAATTCCGACGCCATCAATACCGACGCCTTCAATGCCAACTCTAACAATACCGACGCCACCAATACCGACGCTACCAACACCGACGCCACCAATATTGACGCCATTAATACCGACGCCGTCAATACCGACGCTTTCAATTCCGACGCCATCAATACCGACGCCATCAGTACCGACGCCATCAATGCCAAATCTATCAATACAGACGCTATCAATTCCGACGCTACCAATACCGACGCCTCCATTACAGACGCTTTCAATTCCGACGCCACCAATACCGACGCCGTCTATTCCGACGACATTAATACCGACGCCACCAAGCCAACTCTAACAATACAGACGCTATCAATTCAGAACCCATTAATACCGACGCGACCAATGCCAACTCTATCAATACCGACGCGGTCAATACCGACGCTTTCAATTCCGACGCCGTCAATACCGACGCAGTCAATACCGACGCTTTTAATTTCGACGCCAACAATACCGACGCCGTGAATACCGACGCTTTAAATTCCGACGCCACCAATACCGACGCCACCAAAGCCAACTCTATCAATACCGACGCTATCAATACCGACGCCATCAATACCGACGCCATCAATTCCGATGCCATCAATACCGACGCGACCAATGCCAACACTATCAATACCGACGCCATCAATACCGACACCATCAATACCGACGCCAGAAATACCGACGCCATCAATACCGAAGCCATCAATACCGACGCCACCAATGCAAACTTTATCAATACCACGCCGTCAGTACCGACGCCATCAATACCGACGCCATCAATACCAACGCCGTCAATACTTAATATGAGATTACCAGAAATAATGCCCAGAAAATATGATGTTTAGGTTTAAATTATAGATATTGTAGGTATTAAAACCTCCTCATAATAATATGTTTCTAGGTAATATAAGTGTACCTAATGGAATGTCAGTAAGGATGTCATTTTCGAGATATCAGTAATATGTTAGCCGTATTTGAATGGTTTTTTTGAGTAAAGCATTTAAATTATCAGCCGCCGAGTGAAAACCTTTTATCATTTGCAATACTTACAATCTATGCCTTAGTAGGTAATTTAATATAGTTACAATGAAAAAATAATACGTTGTCTATCCACAAAAAAAAGTATTCATGCGACCAGAACCCAACAATTAAACCCAAACCTTTTCACCTTTATCTTCAAGCAAAGCTTCATCTCCCTCCAACCCCAACAAGTATTTGATCTTGACACTGCAGTCGGTTCCCGTGACCGTCACCAGATGTTAGCTCATGGGTAATGGGGGTCACGGGGGTCACGGCCGGTCACCCACATGTTTAATAGAGCACGTCGCGCTTCCGGCGTGCCTCGTTAATTGTTTGATATTAGTACGAGTCGCGGCCGCACGCACTGTTGACTAAACATACGTGCCACAGGTCAGGTAATTGATGTACATGCCCACCGCTGGCCAATATTAATGTTTACATTACGAACAGTGTTTGAGTTAGGCAATCTAGGTGTATGGAACAGTAAATAGTACGTCGGGGTCGATGAGAATGACACCGACGATAATTAAAACGAAAGGTTATTACTTGAGTTAGGTACTCTTATTATTAGCTATCGATTTCAACGATTGTATGGATTGTATCGTCAGCTAGTAAGAATCTTTATTGATTTATGAAGTTCTCACCGAAAATCGGTATGTGTAATTACCAGCCGCAAGCTCTTGGGGAAAGCGAGATTTGACATCTCGGCCGGTTTTTTACCTTCTCACGTTGTCACAGTTTATTATTAGTTATCGTATCGATCTGATAGTGTCTTGTGCGCCTACGAACACCGCTGATAAACTAAAAGTGAACAGTAACTCAATGAGCTTGACTAAGTAATGAATAACTTACTCGATGACAGAAGCAATCGTGACATCAATTGGGATAGCTCAACTAATAGCAGTTATGTGGGCACTTGTTGTGTATACCGACATTTCTGGAAGGCCATGATTAAGCCATATTTTCTAAGTTTGTCAGTTATGAAATGATGACGCTATCTAATACGAAGAAACATCTAAAATTGTATTTGAAATATATATTTACCACTGCAAAATAAAGCTATCACAAACAGAATAATAAATATCAATGATAGGCTTCCTGTTTTCTTATGGTAACAGGAAATCAAAAGACAAACATGAAACAATAGTGATGCAACATACTGATCGTTATCTCATCGATGTCGCTGATACTGACCCTGCCCATGGGTGTCAAGGTCGCGCCAACGAAAGGTACCCGGTACCGGCGCCGACTCGGCGTCGGCAATCAGTCGATTACCGTCACGGCTCAGTAACCGGCAGATCGCTATCTTTGTGGGAACTTTATGACTGCCGGCACATCTTCCGAGATGTTACAGTAATGGAATTTATCGTCAGTTTTGTTACTTCATAGAATCTAAATTTCTTCCAAGCGCACTTAATTTATGTATGTATAAGTTACCTACCTATTACGTACATTAATCAGCGATTACTATACATATTATAAGTACGTACCTATTATATGTTATTAATATTGAATCAAACACCGATATATGCACGTGTAACATGACACATCATTCCAAACAGATTAAAGACACGTGCTTCAAAGTGACACCACAGTGAACATGATACGTGAAAAACACACGAGCGATTCCTAAAATATTATTGTAAGTCTGTATCAGAGTATAAGTGTGCAGCTGTCCTTACAAGGAAAATCCACCATATTTACTAAATAAATATTATGAAGTATATCTCGAGGGTTGATGGTTTAGGATTGGTAGTCAAACGTTTTAAAATAACACCAGAAATTATTTGGAGAACTCTTGAAACTATGAGTTTCAATCAATACATCATCATCATTATCAGACTTTTGTTTCAACCAATTAATCTACAATGAAGATAATGAATGAATGAATTGATGGAAAATTTGAGTTGAAGTCAAATAATGGTGCCTATATAATACAGTATACAGTATTCACAGTTCGATACATAGCCTAGGTAATATGGAAACGCTAGTTAGCTGAGTATAATATATTTAGGAGGTTTATTCCGATCTGTGCATACAATTTGGCTGATAAATTCAGCTTACTGCACGATAAATTACGTCCATATTGGAATTTGCGCAGTTGCACTCACGTGAGTGCGCTGCCGCCGTCGTCGCACAGATCCGGCCGGATCCGGCTGGATTCGCGCGGATTATCGCCGGCTCCGGGATGAGCAATGGCTCGTAAACAATGCAAGCCAGCAGTCGGATGAAAACGGGACGAGTGCAGCCAGCGTCACACGAGCGCTACCTCCGAGATATATCCCGACGATATAACTCGTCAATAAAGCGTTGCTTTCGACCCGTTCAATGATTTGAGCGAGTTATTGAGAATAGATATAGTCAGGTTTAATACGCGTGGTCTACTTTTGCTTATAGTTTTATTGTATGCAATACTTATTGTTTCTAAGTATAAAAGTAATTCTCCTTTCAAATAAATAAAGAAAAGCTTCAATTAAAGTTCAAGTACCTTAGTCCTTATTTAAGGGTTATTTTTGGTAGTCTAGTTAGTTGCTTCTAGTTCTAAGTACTAGGTCTAGATAATAATTGGGCACGGGTCTCCTTTCATTTTGAGAGGGATCATTTAGTTCATCAATAAAACCAAAATTGCAGGTTGGCATACTTCACACGTCACCGAGAAAATCTCTTAGAAGCATAAATAAATGTTTATTCAATGCGCTATCAAATTCGGAGCAGATTTTATGAGAATATGTGAGGGTTAAGTATGTTTTCCATAATATTAATAATCATATATTCAATCGATCAATCAAATCAGGCCAGGTCACCTGTTGACATACGCTATGTAGGTAGGTACCTATACAGATTATATATTTTTTACGGCGACCCTGCAAAGAGAAATGGTATATGTGCTACCTGTGCCTGTCATCGTAGCCTCTAAATAGGAGAGCCGACTTTGAATTAGTATGCTTTTTTAACGTCAATGTTTTTAGGTATAATTCTGAATTTCAATCATTAGCTCTGTTCGCATTTTTTTATTATATAAAGCGGGTAGAAAATAAGATACATTTCTTTATATTACTAAACTGTGTTTTTGTTAGCTCTGGAATGATGTGAGAGAATAACTTGCGTCACGCGCAGGAGTGGTGCGGAAGCCTCGAGCCGCGCCACGAGCTTAATGAGCCGACTTCGGTTACGGCGCCAGATACGGTTACCACGGATTACGGGAAGCGCCGGATTCCGGTCGGCGACGGGCCGTAATCAACACTTATACGAATTTGGCACGCACGCCGCGCACGTCATCGGCACACATTCGGCATATCGGCTGCAAACTAATGATATCAGCTCGTAGTTTATATCATAACATATTTTATTGCCGGCTCGTGTTTGCAGAAATAGTTTATATATCTGTTAAAATACCAAACACACGAAAAGCAATTTTGTATTCCACAGATTTTCATAGTACCGTAATAAACTGATTACGGGCGGAGATTTCAACAAATTATTCCGCACAAACTTCCACGAAAATATCGACTCAAGGCACATTCCCGTCTAAGTATAAACTTTGTTATTATACTAAATCAGACGTTGCTCAATTTGATGAAAAATATCGACTTAAGTTATCCGTATTACAAAGATTCCAGCTTAAGTTGCAAGAAAAAATATGGGCGGCGAAAATGTGTCCCATCCAATATTGTTTACGTAAGCTTCGTGTAACAGAAAAAGTGAAAACCTAGAAGAATGTTTTTGGTACATAAATTTCCAATGACGCAAGTACTAGGCGAGCAGCACTAGCAAGAGATAATGTATTCTATCGCTGCTATAATTTTATGCTCCATACAGTTCTTGTGCTTTACGAGGTCGCCCCAAGGGTACAACGTTTGAGTTTACTAACAATGTTAAGCTGTGACTGCGGCTAAACTAAAACTTGTTTGCTGTTACTTGTTTGTCACTTTGTAAGTACTTTCAAGAATTAAAAAGATGTAGCTACATAGTTGTACATAGTTATTGGCTGCAAAAAAATCCTTCTAGTAAACTTGGGATCCCCTTCGCCAAGTGTAGTAACTTATGTAGGTTTACTCTTACTCACGCAACTTAATAAAAGTATACCTACCTACCTGTCCCTAAGTATATCTATTGTATCACGAAGTCGGCAAATAATCTGACAGCAATTACTGTTACCTATGAATGTTTGCCACGCTGAAGCTCACGCTATGCAGATCATGTATAGGTACGTCAGTTTCTAAAAATTAGGGAGATACAGTAGTATCTAAAAATCAGCTCAGCTGCATCCAGCCTCGTTATCAGCAATTAGCCGTAGCGTCACCCGGCTGACCGCTCACGTCGATGCGGCTCTCACTTTTTCCGCCTCAGTCGCCTCAGAGCCGTGTGAACAAAAACTGGTCTCATTCACTCCTCGTATCACAGTAGAAGAACACACAGAAAGTACACTCGAAACAATAAGGAGGGCACATCAACTATAAAGAAACAAGAACTTAGAACAGCCTTTATATAAACAGTATGGGGTTTTAAAACCTGTAAACATGTTAAATCAATCAATTTATTGTTTTATCCAAATATGGCATTCACTGTAACTGTAACGAATAAATGAAAACCGCAGTTAAATCGTCGGACATCGAAATATCAAAAGTCAAATATAAAACGGAGCTTCTGTATGAAACTGTTTTCTGACCGTATTTACTTTAGAATTATGAATGAACTACTCGTCGACCAACATCACTGGCCTATTAATCCAGTATTTAAAACACTCAACTATGCACTAACAAACTAAGTGGCAGATATAGATGTAGTCTAGATGTAGCACGTAGGTTGCGCTGTTTACACGTCCGCGCCGCCCGCCGGGAATTTTTCGTGTTTACACGAGAACCAACAGATATTATGGTAACGGATCGCATGTTAGTGTTAGCGCTACAGACAAACTGTAGCGATACAGGATCTAGATAGAGATTAACTGGAACTAGTTTAGTTTTTTGCTGTGGAACAAGTATAATTAAACGCAGTCGATGTGTTGTTAGGTTCGCGTTTGGAATAAAACCGGGTGATACAAATAAAATTACTTTTAACCAGTCTGCCGATCTCAAACACCAGTATTAGAACAATATGATAAAATAGATTTAAAACAATATCTAATATTTGCGTAAGAGTAAGAAAGTAGGAAACCAGGTGATGATTATTGAAAATGGTATTATAACACTCAATAAAATATACATCGGAAAATTCTCATAGAGTACCTACATAAGAGTCAATTAGAAACCAAGGGGTGCGCTTGATAAACTATGAAGTGCAATTAACTGTTGCATTCCAGCCGATGCCCCGTGGCACCGGGCGTGATGGTTGGCAATGCGGCCGCGTCGCCGGAGGCAAGCCGATATTAAATACTTCAACTTCAGGGCACTGACACAAATAACGTCCAAAAGGTTCACTCAACCGTCCACTAATTGGGTTTCTTGTTTCACCCGAAATTAGGTTATTATGACAGTGTGTCCTTTCATTTCAGTATGCTTGAATAATTGAATCATATGAAATAGATTATTATGATACTCTTATTCTAATTTACTAGGAGCCGTTACCCTTTTTTTGAGACAAAACCAACATATATAAATAACTATAGTTATTATTATATCAATGCTTTCTTTAGTCTCCCTGTATTTTCAGGCTTAACCTCTTTCGTTAAACTCTAACTATGCATATTTGGATACTCGTAGGTAAGTAATTTTTCTTCGGGCAAAATAATAGAAATAAATTCAACTCATACATCATGTGGTAGTACCCTAGTAGTGTGAGTAGTCTTCTTTAAGTCGCTCATTACTACACAGCGACCTAAAAGGACGTATGTATGTACGGAGTTGACTTTCTGATATTAATTCTTGTAAAGTGTAATCCTGACGTCCGTCGGAAAATATTTGCTTTACTATAACCTATAACTAAGCAACGCAAAAAATGCGAACATGGCCTAATATATCTGATAGATAACAAACATTTATCTTATAAACATTATTTTGTGTGATCGTAAAAAAACATTGCAACTGAGCTTCTGAGCTTTTGTAGATTTTTAGGTTATTCCATAAAAAATATATAATATTATTTTTTAACTTTTTGTTATAAACCGCAGAATGTTGATAGAAAAACTTCTATCAACATTCTGCGGTTTAATAGTATGGGTAAACACCCATACTATTAAGTAAGTTTGTTTTAGGAAATGATCCTCTGAAAAACATAAAACTATCCACTTCAAACGAAACCGTATTCAGAAGAGATCATCATTAACTGAGGCATATAAAAGTAACAAAGAAATACTAGTTAAAAGCCCAAATAAAATCAGACATAGAAAAACAAAAGGTAACCACGTCGTAAAAAAATATAACTAGATTTATTAGCGGCGGAGCGCGGCGCGGCGCGGCGCGTGCGCACACATGTGCCGCTGATTTAGGAATAAAGTGATTTTGTTTATGTTGTGACCAGCTGACATGTTAACCGGCGCTACATAAAACGTAGCGGAGATTTATGATCGCGTAGCTTTGATGTACGGCTCCGGCTTTATGATGAAGTTTCAAGAACTTTATAGTAGAATAGTTCTGCTTACGTCTTGTTTTACTGGTGTGGGAGGGAAGGCGAGATTCCCACACTGGGAGGCGATAAAGGGCCATTTAATTGAACTAGTGACCTTATGCGACGTGATAGGCACTTAATTAACATCCGCCCAATTTAGCATTACTTAGTTACATTCTGAATTAAAGCTAAATACCGAGCAATAAATGTTTTCCTTTAAAAGGCGCAAACTAAACCACAACGTCGTAAAGCATTCTTAGAAACTCGTAAAACATTGGCTATCTGTAATAGTTCTCTCTAAATTCGAGAAACGAGCGAAGCTTTACAATATCAAAGCAAGTTTAGAGGCCACTAAAAAGTAATTTGGCAATACTTAGCGTAAACTGTATTATGTACTTTATCCGAAGTGGGTCAGCGCGGCACAAGCCCAGCGATTACTTTATCCCCGCGCCAGTTTATCCGAGATGCGGATAAGATAGCCCGACTTGAGCCGGGAGATTGATGGATGGACTGATAAACTAACTAACGCTTTCTTTGGCTTACACCAGAGTTTTATATATGTATAATATACCTACTAAGTGGTCAGGTCATATTAAATCTGGAATTAGATAAATGAGACCTGATATTGTAGATATCTCTGATACTATTTGGGTACGTACATATTTATGGAACCATTGTATGAAGCAGTGGGTCCAATACTCAATAATTTTTCAAGGGTTTCGTGGAACGCAGGTTATCATTAATTTTAGGAAAAAAAATAAGTCGCAAGGTGCGAAATGCGGACTGAATGTGAATAGGGTGCAAATGTGAGGCCTTAAAATACATAAACGTACCTATCTACATTCGTTATATTGAAACGTGTGGGGCGTTATTTTGAAGGGCAACATTGGTGGGTTTTGGTTTTCAAGTGACCCTATATTTTACTGATTTTCCGAAAAAATAAGGAACCATTTTCTTCCTACCGGGGCGACGTGTTTTAATTGTAGTCAGGAATCCTTCAAAAGTATGGATTGATTCTTCCGATTGGCTTTTTCAGCAGCACCTGTACATATCTGATCGTATACAGTATCGACAGAGTGTAAAGTTCATTTTGCTGTCCAGTATGGATTTTGGATTTCGTAACTGCCAGTCACCCTTCATGTATCTACATATATCGTACACATCCACGTCTAAAATCTCCGAACCATTAATACACCGAGTAATTCGCTGTGACATAGGCTTTTAACTGTCAAACAAGGTTTCTGGCTATTTTATCAGTTAATAAGTTAACATTCAAAGCTATACCGAAAAAAAAAAAAAATTATAAATTGTGTGAATATTTTCTTAAATTGAGTGAATATTTTCTTGTAACTGCCACATATAATTTTCGAATGGACCCCATAGTAAAAACTAAATGACAGTCTCGCAAATACAAAAACATAAATATGTTCACGGAGAGTTCTATTTTCGATATGTAAGTGGCCATTTGCAAAAACATTCAATATGACCCTCGAATAATTTATTCTGATTGGATTATAGAGATCTAAAGAGTCCGAGCTTTTAAGAATTATCGATAATCATAATAATTTCGTATGTACCGTAAGGAAAAGAAATAAAAATGTTAGCTATGTCACCAATTAATTTTCAAATTTTTTTTTTATACGCAATTTGTCTGAGACGTGCCTTAGCAACGAGTAAGTATTTTTACCGAGAGCTTTTTTAAGATTTTCCTGCTTGGATCAAATATCACTACCATAACCGACAAATTTAATTTAATTTTTTATTTTGCTTTTGTTTCATAACTTTAATTTTAACTCCGGTCAGACAAAGATTGAATACAAGTTATGAAACATGAGCACGTTTTCAACAAAGTGTTTAATATGAAACAGCTTTTAAAGTTACAACTACACTAAACAAGCGAACAATAAAAATGCCAACAAGCGTAAAGGGACTACACAATGAGCATTATCACCTAATTTCATCCACACACAGGCCGGTGATCATCACGCGGCTCGCTCGTCCCAGTTCCACGTCCGCAGCGGCGCGCACGCATAATGAACGGCCGCGATGAAAGCCCTTCCTGTGGCCGACGCCCCCCGCACCCCCGCTGCCCCCCGCCGCTTGTTAGTGGACCACGAGAAGTGTTTGTACGCTTGTGAAGTGGTACAGCCCGAATGTTGGGCAACACAACAACAGCTATAGGAGAGCTCTTGAAATTTTTCTTTTACTTTTTTTATACATAGGACCCACTAACGAATGTTGCCTCTACTGCAGCAATTTCAATACCTCCTCTCAAATGAATGTTTAGATATTCACAGTTTGGTCGTCAAATTTGGTGTCGAACACTGAATTGTATTATGCTTGATTCGGTCCTGCCTCAGCCATGTGCAGTCGTTTGTTTATCGCGCGATGTTACAGCTGATGCTGAGCCACATTAGTCAGTGAGTGGAGACGCATCTTAACTGGCAACCAGCACATCACGTGCTCGTTCCTAATTGCGTGCGATGTGTCTGTCATCCCCGAGCTGGCCGGGCGGTGCCGCGCCGGTAAATACGTGTGAACTAATATATATTTTGATACAAAATTGCCTTCTTCCTTGTTGTTTGTTAAAATAACATATTATTTCATATTTTTAGCTTTATAAACGGTTTGTTTTGGAAATAGAAATTTCCGTGGAACATTAATTCGCTACGGATTATAGAATCTTAATAATATATAACCACGTGGTTTGTGATTTAATTGACTCGTGATTTACCAAATGATTTTAATTTAATAAGATTCAGAGCAGCAATTTAAGATACTTTCACAAGTGTGGACATTAATTTGGTTTTTAGGGTTCTTTGGTCAACAAAGAAGTACCCTTACAGTTGTGCTTTATCCATCTTTTAATTTGCGCGTGACTCTTACTATTAAAAAAAAACTATCATTTGAGTTAACAGTTTCATTAAGATATGTGAAAAAAAATACAGTTAACTTAGTTAAAATGAAAACTAACACATCTACATAAGTACACTTTACAAAGTTAAAAGTATCGAAATCGACCCGTTTTAAATTTAGTTAAAAATTATTTTACGTCAATAATGTGAGAACAAAAAAAGTTACATGGAATAGGTCCCTTACCAACCGTATCCAGTCTTCCATCACTCCTCGCTAGGTTCTACCTACCCTCAGCTGTAACTGAATACAGAATTCAATATATCACACAAAGGCTACAGTTTCCTGCACCCGACAGCTTTGTGTGATCCCCTTTGCACTCCTCGCAGACAAAGTGCATGAATAAAGGAATTTATTCAGGCTTGGGACGCTAAATGGATTAGAAATCCTTATACCGGATGTAGAATAAATTGAACTGGGACATTGGAAGAAGTCTCATAAAATAGTCAGGTTACTTTAGAGAGGCACTTTTTTCCGTAATAACAACTTTATTAATTTCTGTTTAAACTGCTTCTTTGATCTAGTGGTCGTACAGTGCGACTGCCGAGCAAGAGGTACTGGGTTCGATTTCCAGGCGATTTCGAGCAAAGTGTTATTGAGGTTTTCTGTGAAATTCTCAGTAGCAGTTCGGAGTTTGGACTCGGTTGATGGCAATAGGCTCGCCTCCTATTACATGGGACCTAAAACATACCGGCGAAACGTCGGTGTACATCAGTACACCTCTGCCTAACCTTTCGGGGACAGGCGTGATAGTATGTTATTAATTTCAGACGATGAAATCCAAAAAACGTCACCGAATAGCGATAAATGCACAAACACCAAATTTGAAAACTTTTACCTTTTCTATACCGATAAAGTACCAAACAAACATACAGCCTTTTTAATGCAACGTCGACACCATTTATCAGCACAACACACTACTTCTTCTTCTTCTTCTTCTGCAAGACTCTATAAACTTCATTATGATTTCTCATGTAATATCTCATAACGATCTCATCGATTTCTCATAACATGTAAAAACGTGCTCACTTTCATTTTCCCTATACTGACAATTAAATACTCTTGACCCGGAATAAGTGCCTGTAGGTCATACAAATATTTGCTCTGTTCGGAGATTGAACCGCTCGACCCGTAACAATGACCGGTACAATTGGTGCTGATGATGATCGCTCAGCAGCTGGACCAATTGTGTCAATCCTAACCTAAGGTCTTCAAGTTGTTCAGATCCTGAGGGTCCAATTCTCAGTTCGATCGTATTATTTAAGGTCTTTAATAAAATCTCATTATATCATATTATATATGAGTGTTTGCAATAGGCCCGTATTACTAATGACCTAAATACAGACCGACCGAAATTGGGAGTACCATAAAACTTCTATGCTTTACTCTTTAAAAAGACAAGCGCGAAGATACGTGAAGTGATCTGTTAGTATATTAAAAGTGTTTGATCTTGAATCTCGTTTACAGCACATTTTACGATCTGTCGAATGGTCATTGATGTACCAAAAAAACCATAGATTATTTATTAATAGTGATACGATTTCTCTTCCGGGAAGTTATAATTACCTTTCAGCACTCTTTTAAGTTTATATCGTCTAAATATAGTACCTACTTAACGTCTTCTTTTATACTTATTTTTTTATACATCTCTTACACAGCCAATAAATGGAACTAATAATACCATCTTATTTATTAGGAGTAAACTATCTTCCACCACGCTAGCCTTATGTGGGTGACCAGAATTCACTTGCCACTGAGAAAGTCTTAAGCATGACTACTAGGCGTCACGATGTTTTCCTTCACCGTTGGAGCGCGTATATTCAGAGTCAAAGTGGTGCCTTGGAATTAATCTCAGTACCTTTGATTTCTCAATATATGGTACCGCATCTTAGGTATGTGTATTTTCAAATTTGTACTTGTAAGACTACTTATGATACAGTAAAAAATGCTAAACGGTGGATTGTCGTTTTTTTTTAGTCGTTACAATGTCTGAGGACTCTATTGAAACGAACTTATGTCTTTAAGTACCATAAACAATGTAACACTACAAACATAAGTGACAATGTGAAATCACTAAACGTGTTTTAATGTGGCTTTCACTAATATGGCGCAGGCGCCGCCGCTGGTAATGACGGTGGGCAAAACAAACACATCGCCATGAGTGATAGTAATACACTTACACATTATCATACGCAGTGGTTTCACAGACCCTTACCTCGAAAAATAACGCCATCATTTCCCTACAGTTTGTTTACGAATGAAGAAAGCGCGGCCGAGATGACTTAAATATCTTTCATCAAAATAAAGAAATTAGGCGGTCAGTGATGGGAAGATAATTATGGGGAAATTAGTTGATCAGCAAGAGAACGATATACATAAGTTAAAAGAAGGTGACTACCTACTCTAACTCTTTTAAGAAATTGTCGATTTCGTATAGAATATTCCATCTCCATTTTAAAGGATGATTTCCAGGACAAAAACCTTTATACCTATAGGATATAATATAACTCAAATTATCTCCATACTAAATTTCACCTCAATCTTTTTCGTTCAATCGGTTACCGTGAAGAGGTAGCAGTCAGACATATTTTTGCATTTTTAATATAGATAGTATGGATTAGTCCATTACTTTTTGATTACCAAGGCTAATAAACACAGCCCGGTATAGCCCTACTAGACTGTTTCCGTGTTAGTGGTGGTATTCTATAAACATAATATGCGCGTGCGCCTCAAGATGTGGCCGCAGGAAACCGCTTCTATAATATTTGGGCATGTGAACACGCGTCATTACACTTCAGTATAAATACAATTAATGATGTTGTATCAAGCAGTACTTTTCATGGTGAAGGGGATTAAAAGGGTTTAATACAAACATGGTTAACAATTGTAATGGCCGTTCCCATCAAATAAATTATTAAGGAAGAAATAATATTAAGGAAGGCCCTCCTTCCACCCTTTCAAGGATTAGCTTTTAAGTAGTACGGAGATTTCGGTCGTGACCACTACCCAAAAATGTTAAACCTGTTTTTACATAGTCAAAAGCATAAGAAACTCTTATAAAAAAATACAGAGAACTAAGGTATTGTCTCTGCGCATCAGGAAGTCATTTAAGTTTAAATACAGTAAGTACATACATATATCATATTATTGCAATTATTTAAAACAAAATTGTGTAAAAGTTCTCGACATTATAACATAAAATTAATAACATTATCAATTACGTTATATTAGTAGCTTATGAAAGTTCAACCATTATTTTATGGCCTTATCCAATCGTCTAATGATTCAAAGAGTGGTTACTGACCGTAAAGTCTTAGATTCGTAGTATAAAGTCGTTTTAAGGAATAATTATACTAACAATATTTTAGCAAGTTACCGAGAGCCCAACGTAAAGTTATCCGGTTCAAACTTGTTGCTTATAACAAAGTTCATTGTTTCCATTAATCAGCTCGACTTGATTGAAACCAAATTAAATTTCACCGGAGTAGTCAGCCTGCGGGAGTTTAACTATACTCGGTTATGTACGCTTTCATGCTTACAAGTAGATTGGGCCATATAGATGCGAAGTAATATATATTTTATTTCATCTGGGACACATGCTGCCTGCCTGTGGGATGCAAGGTGGTTATGTGGGGCTCTCCGGCCGGGTGGCATACAGACTAAAACCTCGACGTCTACTAACACTTGTGCGTCTTAGCAGGATCAAGGGATTGCTGACGCATACTCCGCAATTACGCTGCAGAAACATAATACCAAGCCCTTTTCCGAGGTTGGGTGCCACTTACCTTCTTCGATTACCCAGTGCAATAAGCGACTAGACAAGTCCATCGCCCAAAAAATTCTTCTCAGCTGCAGAGGAAAGGAAAAGCGGAGCATTGCAATACTTTTCCTATCCGTGGCCCCACCATGTCCGTAGTTTAACGGATCACAAAATTGAGTCCTATGAAATATCTACTTTATTGGGTCGTGGAGCCCGGGAGTAAATTTGCTATTCAAAGAGATTGCCAACGCCTCGTCGACATTCTACGTGACTCAAAGGCTGGACTATATATATATCTTTCAGAGAATTAACATGGCCATCCAAAATGGCAATTTCAGTCTCCTCGGTACTCCACCTCCTGACAGCAACATGGACGAGTTTTTTATGCTCTTCAGCTAATATTTTTCTTTCATCTTCGTTTCATTGCGTTTTTTCACAAAAAAATAACCTTTACCAAATTACTGGTAGGTAATAAATTTTGATATTTGACCTATCCAAATTTGTTGTACACACCTGAAGATGATGTTCAAAGGAAACTTCTGAAGGATCAGTTTAGTGGATTGTTTATATTTTCACAAATTCTCTTTCAATAAGCGCTCATTTGGAAACTTATTGAACAAAGTTTATTAGATTTTTTTGGCAATGAAGATAAAATGCGGTTTGAAGTTGGTTTCTGTTCTTTTTGTGGTCAGTGGGCACGATACGTTCAGAAGAGTAATTACAAAAAATAGAATGGAATATATTTTTTTAGAATGTTATGCTGTCATACGTGGAGCATACTCAAAGTATTTGCATCTAGCTCCTTAGAATAAAAATATATCACAAAAATTATTAAACATTGAAATCCTCGTAGTGCCTCGTCCGCATAATCCCCGTGTTCCACTATATTATTGAACAGTTATGTAGAAAGGAGGGGCTTCTGAAAACACACATATTAACACATATTCTAGATCAAAATCTAGGAATTGTCAGAGCACTTTACATAATTTCTTACGGTTAGAATATAGTAGGTACATCCTTGTTTCTAATTACATTCTTTTATAACCTGATATTATAATATATTATCCAATATTGTAACAAAAAGTCTAGTTCTGTAACACATAATTGAGGACGGGATCAAACGTCTCACTCATGCATATGTAATCAAAACATGTACGACATGAAATACTCGCGCTTTGAATAACAACATTATACATATATGTCATAGAAACTAATTAGTTTGACTTCAAAGCTGTTATGACACACATTTAGTTTGTAAATTAATAATTTATTAGCTTACTAAACACTATGTATTTCTTGCAAAGTTACCCACTTTATTGCCTCTATGACATGCTTGCATACTTGAGAAAGCGACCGTGACCGAGTATGGCGTACCCTATATTTAGCTCAAAACCATACTCCATAACTCTATAATCATTATCTCCATAATGTCTTCCATAAATTTGCACAACGCATACCATTCTTTAAGTTTTCCGTGGACATAGTCCTAGGGCATATACCATAGGGCATGGAGAATGGTAGCTAGGAAGTATGACAGTAGCCTCGTGCGTCATGAAAAGTCAAGTAAACCAGTATGTTTCAGAACGAATTAATTTTAACCCTGTCATCGCGAAAGTGTGACCAACACGACCCATTGTGTACAGGACTCGACCACTTTCGCGAGCTAACAATGCAGGTCATACGGGAAAACAAAAGCGGCGTAATGACTAAACTAAACTTCACCTTCAATAATGATCAGACAGCGGAACTGCTGCCAAAACACCATTGTTCTGGTGAATGGCGCGTTAGGATGCGTACTCGTGGGTACGCGCTAGTTAGAAAATAAATGAAATCTGACCTTTTCAGCAGATACTCCTCCATAAGAGTTAACGACGCAATAATAAGCTATTGTTGGACTTTTCGGGTGGAGCAGGGCTGTGGCAACAAATATTATTAAAAAAACCTTTCTTTCATAGCGAGGGGCAATGCCCCTCGCTATGAAAGAAAGGTCAATAAAGGCTATCACACCGTGGTTTACTTTTCAGCTGTCAGATGGGCTTACTAAACACATAACCATGTAAATGCTGACTTACAAATACATATACACGATCAAACAAGTGAAGTATCATTGTGAAGTACGGCAATGTTTACAAACATGTGTCCCGCTCACACCTCATTCACGTCTCAGTCACGCAAGTATTACATTTCCACAAATGCACTTCTCAGAAATTCGTAATCCCATATTAAATTACTTAATGACACATTTTTTGTTTACAAAACATAAACTTACTGTAATTTTTTGTTGTAATGAATGAGGTACTCGGAAGAAAAAATATGTATACAATTCGTTTCTGCCAAGTGTTGTCGGATTGTAACAGGCGTAGAGCATTGCCTGTTTATGAATATAATATTATGTCGGATAAAGAAGCAAAATAAATACTATATGATAATCTAAAATAATTATGCAAACTATTTAAAGTTTGTTTTATGTATGCTAAAATGATCAATATGATTCCATAAATGCGAACAACACGGTTTTTTTATTGAGGACAGACAGACAGGCAAGTCATCATAAATTAATAAATTCTGCAGAATCGCACGTTACATAATAGCTTCGCTAATTAAACAAGAAAACAATAATTTTTAGAATCTAAATTCAGTGTAACACACTCAATAATTAGCAAAACCCAGTTTATATGCGGTTGCGATTCGGCCATATTCACCAGGCGGCCAGGAATACCGCAGAGCTCTAATGCTGCTGGCGATAATTTAATTGTCTTTGGTTTCGTAATTTCAGATTACACGCGGATGTGTCGGTGCAGGCGTCCGGCCGGTGCCAATTAGTGCTAACTGTGTTACTGTACACCACAGAGTATAAATGAACGTGGATAGGTTTGTTTTGAAGCTCACGAAGGTGGCAAAGACGATAACAATCCGCTTTCCTATGGAAGTTTGACCAAAGGTGTCGATCGCAAAAACCTTAGCACTCCTTTTTAACCGACTTAGATGTTTGAGAAAACCTCAAAAGGAAGCACTTTGCATAGCATGATTGTAGTATGAAGTTCCTTTTGAACCGTACAGTACGCGATGAAACCGTAATAAACCGTAAAGCGTTGTAATGTATATCGGGTAGGTGGCTACAGTCGATATGAAGACAGGTGTATAGGTTCTGCCGTTTCTAAAATATTGCTGTGTATAAAGGTATATACCTACATATAAGATTAAACGATAATAACTGAAAAGAAAGAGTTATTTGTTCAACCTAAAAGTTAACCTAACTGTGGACCTGTGCTGGCTATAGCTTTGCCTGTTGAACAATAAATACTAAGGTAATATTAATGGTATGACAAATAGTCAGGCCACCTCTAATCTTTTCGTCATATCTTCTAACTCCAGATTAGCTATGAGTCCGTTGTCGCTGCTCCCACGCGTGGTCATCCGTGCGCAGCGGTTAAGTGGCGCATCCTAACTAATTACCAGCCATCATGAGGATACGGTTAATCTGGTCTATTAATACGATAATGTAATTTGAGAAGTATAATTTTATAAAAGAATACATTGACGTTTCCTGTCAGTTGGCGTTTGAGACTTGTCTGTCTGTCGGACTGGCAGGCGAAGGAAATTTTTATCGTATCTTTATGAAAGAATGGGACTGACTTTTGCCGCAGTAGTACGGCTGGAAAAGTCAGCCAGCTCATTCAACTTAGGTACATAATTTATACCTTCTATATTTTAAAGGTATTTATGTGCCAATTTTGAGGTATCTTTATATTAGTTTTATTCAAGAATATGATTAACGGAAATTGGTTAATTTGCTTATAAAACTTCAAAAGCAAAGTGTACAAAGCTTTATAACGTAAATAGAGAATCTAGAATGTGAAACTTGATTTAAAACATTTATTTCTAGACTCATCTCATGTATTTAATTGGCTATAAAGCAATTAATTTCCCATGCCCACGTGCCACAGAGCGACCGCACCATAAATGAAATATCGATTTTATCCGAAAATAACGAATACTTTCCGTATGGTGAATACTTGGATCAGGGTCTTCTGTTTACGTTACGTAAACGTTTCGCGGCCAAATTTTCCACGAACCAGTGAAAAAATACACCGCTCGAGCAAAGTACAAATTAGCGTGTCTGAAGCAAAACGCATATTGGATGTCGTTCCTTGAAACATACTTACCTGGAAAGTTACAAGTTGGATGTTAAAACGCCACCAACATAATATCTACTTTAAAAGGTTACCTGCTAACCATTCTGCCATATTTAGTTGTTGACAAATTGAAGGTATTATTATTTCAACCCTAGGAAAGATTGATTTAGACCATATTTTGGAATGTCCATTTCTGTTGTATAGTATTGTAAAATTAAGAAACAAGATATACTTATCTTAATTACTATTGACCAAATCTATATTTATCAAAGTTTTGCGTAAATTCACTGCGCGACAACTGTATTTCTAGCAATAATAATATACCATTTGCTATAAGTGTCACGTTTGGTTCAGAGCGAAGATGAAAATACATATACGTCCAGCAATGTACGTGAAATACAGCAGTTAACATTCAGCCGCAATTTGAGTACGTTAATTATTAGTGTAATTATTCTGGACATTATGAATGCTTTTGGAAGTAAATTATACAATTATAATATTATGAGTTTATGCTAATTACGTGCGAAGTCGGGACGGAGCGCTAGTTGTATTGATAATAGGTACATCATAGATACTATGAACAAATTTTCAATCTCACGAGCTGAAATATTGTTGATTATTAGAAACACGACATAGAGTTTTTTGACCAATTCACGACGAGTTTTTATCGGTTTAATTTTTTTTCTTTCTTGCTCAATGTAGTTAATCATAGCACTCACAGCAATAACGTTGTTGTAATAATTTAAAAAATATAGATTTTGTACCTACGCATGTTCGTAGATAGCTTAATAGAACATTTTACAAAAGCACCAGATTTATATTTAGCCATTGCAATATTTATCTACTTTTATCTTCTTCATGTCACTCTGAACTGCACCATGTAAAATCGTCAGCTCGGCTCCTCAACCACTTCAGACTCTGTAACTAATATTATTACTAAAGTGAATGACACGAACTCGAGTGCTAACCTTAGTTTAATACCCTCGTATTCCTATCCTGTTTTGACTCCTAGTCATCTAGACGTTTATTTGATGCGCTGCACTTTTAATGTAACCACATAATATTTGAAGAAATAAGAATACAAATAGGTATTTCTCCTTGTTTTTTTAATGGATATGGATATATCTACCCACCATCAACGGATGAACCTAGATGTTACATACGTGCATTGGTTGATGGCATGCGACCTATTACCGCGGTGAACCTGTTAATAGCTAAACGAATTGTAAAACCGGTTTATATACTTGTTTAATTCTTATCTCACTGCACCACACAGTTTCCTGCTGTTAATCTTATTAATACGACTTCTCGTGGTCGCAATGAATGACATTAGCACAGCTGGATATAAAGTTGCTTAAGTGAGTATTTTGTTGAAGGAACCATTGAACCATCTGCAAGCAAGTGAACGAGTGTCTGCATTCACCGAGTTATGTTCTTCGACTGTCGTCTACTATTTAAGATAGTTTACAAAGACGTCACGAAACGTCGGGTTAAAATAATATCAATATACCGCGATAAAATCCGTAAAAAGTGGTTTTATTTTAACAGTTTACAAGTTTAATACAGTTTACAATATCACTAAATACATACAGATATTTATAAAGTAATGTTTCTTGGACTTGAAATAAATTGTTCCAAGATCTGGTGTTTATCCAGTGGGTATGGTTTATTTAAGAAAAGTTTTTATCAAATTATTCTTGTATTTTTTCCAGATGTATCAGTTTTGAACGACATTTAGTTTACGTTATTGGTGAAATAAAAATAATACGGTTGTACTCAGTTATTTGCGGGACCGTTTGAAGTGGTGCGGCGTAAACTGGTGCCAGATGAAATGTTTCATGGTGTATGTTATGTAAGAGCTATGGCGAACATATTGGGTCATGGGTACAGTTCTCTGTGAACTGTCTGTGTGATCGTCAGTTTATTGCGGCTCCTGGCAGGTCAACAAGCTTGTAATAACTGAATGCACTTGTAAACATTTCATCTGAAATGGTACACGTGAGTTTTTATTACGTAATGGGGAAATTTGTTACATTTTTAGGTCACGGTAAGATTTCTGAAACTTTACGATTATTATACATTTATTTTTGTGTATGTTAAATATAGATATTACTATTAGCGAAGCAGTATAAAAGGTATCTAGTATCCGTAACACAAGCCTCAGCTTGGAACTAGATAATGCTGTGTTATTATTTTATTTCGTACAAACATCACTGGATACTGAAATAGTATGTATACAACATGGTGTATATAGCTGTTATATCAAGCAGTAACTATGGATGCAAGTGCTTGAAGCGCGTGTAGCATAAAACGAAGCATAAAGCGTTAGTGTGTCCATGAGTACCTAACTAAACAGAATATGATCCGTATGCCGCAGTCATTGAGATGTACCTACTGCAGGTTTTGTATGATTAATTTGTAGTTAGAGGTCAAGGGGGGCTGGTCTGTGGAACAAGAAAGAAAATTTATTCTGACAGTCACAACACAAGACAAGATACCTACAAGACAATATTAATTCAATTCTTAAACAAATTACGTGGTAATCGTGTGAAAGATATAAATTATAATTATAGCTAGTCGTAGTTTGCCCAAGAAACAGCTGATTTATACAGGTTTAGTTCCTGAGTGGATGTAGATGGCTATATGACGCTTTTTTATATTGTTGATGGTTTAAGTTTGATTACCAGTTCCAGATTTAAGTCTGATGCTAAGCGACATTGATATTTACGATGGAGCGCGCTTACCTAGAAGTAACCGATTTACTCATTATTTAACCCACCCAGAAAATTTAATATTATTATTATAAATACTTTAATGGAATTCGATATAATAATTGAAACACATTCTAAAAGGCAGTCCTTCGATTAATAAATATTCGATGAAACGTTCATTCGAAGTAGCGTTTGTCGATGAAAGGTTGCTTCGCAGTAAAGTGCATTCGAACAAACGTTCAATCGACTTTCCGTTAATCGAACATATGACTCTCGCAATAACGTTACGGACCCAAGGAATTCCGTACCCGATTTTTACTAGATATAAAACTGCTACCCTTAATGTTTGAAATATTTTTCAGAGGACGAGTGGTGTTGTACTAGTGCAGTATTTGAAGTCCATTTATGTGGGTACTTCAAAATACATACTTCAGAACTTATTATTACTTTAAAATTTAAACGTAGGTAATGGTTTCTAGAAATATCATAAAATGTAAGAATTCTCACAACGCCTGGCACACGTACGGCGTTAAATGTCCATTTAAGATTTAAAAGCGATGCGAGTATGAGGCTAGCTAGTACACCTGTTGATGTGCTGGACTTGTTATTCTTGCTGTAAGGCACACTCAGCCAGTTATGCATTTTAGAATGCCTTCTGAAGTTGATAGCTTTTATAAATAATATAAATATTGCTGGACATTATGACACACAGCGCCATCTAGTTCCGACCTTGTGTTACGGGTACTAGTTGGTTGATAATGTTGATATACTACTTTACTTTTTGTAAATGCATACATATTATACAGAGATACATCCATGACTCGGATACAAATGTTTATGCTCATCACACAAACTTTTGTCCCTACCGGGATTTCAACCCAGAACCCATAGCACAGAAGGCAATGTTAACTACCGCTTGACTAATTGGGTCGTCGTAACTAGTTCCATCTAGGTCCGATGGTTGATACACTATATGTTTTTTTTAATAGATATACTATTTTATACATAAAAACAATTCATGAATTAGGTTCAAATGTCTCTGCTCATATATAAACATAAACATATATAAACGTATAAACATTTGGACATACCGGGATTACAACCGGAGACCCTTACCACGGAAGTAAGCCTTAACACCACTAACCTAATCGGGTGATCTTGTTTCTTACAGAGGTCGTGGAATGCATACTGCAATCAATATTACGTAATTTTATTAAGAATTGAAGTTATTACGAAGTTTAAATGACACCATCAGCAACATTTAATCGATTTTACTTGAGAATTATTCATATTATATCGTATATCATATTGCAGGTGTTTTGATGAAGTTAATATTATTAGACAGACATATTATACGAGTAGCTATATACATCACCCAATCATTAAACTAATACGAAGCTTACAAACATATCTACCTACATCTAATTTAAAAATATTGCATGTCACGGTGTCTGTGGTCCCACTCCTACGAAACGATTCGACCGATTTTAAAAGGAAGGTACCTATATCTTTTTTGTACATTGGGTCGATATTATGAGAGTAGGTCTTAAGTATTTTTCACCTTCCCACTCCATAGTATTTTTATACGGTAGAACAAAATTTGCCGGATCAGCTAGTAATACATAGATATTATGCAAGTTTTAAATCAATTTTCTAATCTGCAATATCTGTACTCAATACAATGTCGAGTCATTGCCAGTACGCCTGATGTATGCATTGATGGCAAGTAATGGCAACACCGTCGCTTTAGAAAGTTGCCATTTAAATAATTACATTACGCAACAACTTTCACGTGTCAATCAAAATTGTAACTAAATCGTGTTTGTTCGCGACCTTGTGAGGTCGTGTTACGTAGGTATATTCATGTTATTGAAAGTAACAGTCGGCGCATAGCTGGTAGGTATAATAATTTATTATAAGACAAGTAGCAACTCGCGACTTCACCCATAATCCCCCATATCCCTTCTGAAAGTCAGAACTTCCAGTAATACCAACTAGCTGATATTTACATTATGAAATAATATTCCAAATTTCGGCAATTTAGACTTGTTTTTTTTCTAATAATTCATATCCTAGGTCCTATCTAATAATATACCTATCTACGTCACAAATTTCTTATAAGTTCACATTATATCCCTTACCTCTGTAAGTAAGTACTCCAGAGACATGTAAAACGTAATGCTACTCTCATTTCTAACTTATATTGATACCAATATTCTGTAAAATAATACGTCCCCGTAGGAATCGTACTCATGTAGGCAAATATTAGATTTCTACACAGAATCCTGTGGGAATATTCGCGATTTTTCTTAGTATTATCATACAGTATGTACTAGAGATCTCAACTGTATCAAAAACGGGGATTGTACCTTACAACGACGTCCAATTGATCAGCAAGGTTACTCCATGCTTGCTTACCGTGGTTATTCTATAGATGGGTAAGTATTTGCTATACATCAAGACTCCTCAGAGCATTAGAGAACCCTCAGGAATTCTGGAAGCTTTCCCTTACATCATTAGCAAGAGGATGATTATGTTAAATGTAGGATGACTTAAAACAAATCATCACCTATAAATGATGTAGATTGTTTTCGATGCGATGAGATAATTGTAATAAATAATGATGAGGATAAAAATGAAAGAAATATTGCTATATACTTAGTAGAATTAAAAAATACTCCTTAACAAAGTAGGTATAGTGTACCAAGAAGTCAATCTTCTTTCATTCACCATTCACTGCACACTAACAACAAAAAGCAGTAATAAGGTCGACAAGCATTCCGTTTTACAATTTTAAATTATGGAATGAAACAGCGAGGAAAAAACTAGTCATGTCTTACAACGTGAATCTAAAAATAGATTTCAATTTAGCTAAAATGAGGCACTTATGTGAATAGAAAGAAACTTTTGGAACTTTTACAGATAACTTGTACCGGATCTACGAGACTAATGGAGCCGCTAATAAGAAAGGACCAAAGTTTGCGGAATTCATTTAAGTATTAAAGTTATTTAAACTTTGAAATGGATCACAATAATTGTAATTGACATCCGGATAGACAGGGCGATGTTTTTTGGATATAACTGTCTTCTCTTTTTAAATTCCACCTCATGATCATATCAGTTAAAAGACGCCCACTGTTGGACATAAGCCCCCAGAGGAGAAGGATTTCAATGGCAGAACCTTACTAGTCGAGCGCCCGATCAAGAGATCTTCGAGCTATGCTGATTGTATTTAAAAATATAGCGCATAAACACTTATTAAGGGCAGAAAAAATATCAGAGATTAAAAAGGCGCCCGATATTTTACCCTGTGTCTATAAGCCGATACCTTATTCTCTCGTATCATCCAAATATCTCAATTGATCACACGAGGGGTCGTCAAATTCGACTCAATTTGGAAATATAACACTCTGAGACACACTTAGCCGACATTAGTAGTGATTGGGTTTTACGAGGTGTTTTTTTTTCTCATACCGATGATCCCTACTACCAAAATAATTTATAAGTACATATCGGTATAAGTTTGTAAGTTACTCACTCAAACCAGTAAACTCCATAAAATATTTCGTACTGGATTGGATCCCACATTTCTGTCATATCGAGGAGCAATATCAATAACTCCACACGCTGCGCGTATCTTTATCGTCTTTATTTTCCTCATTTATTTGTAAATGCGACAAGCGCGAAGCGGACGGGGAAATGTTTGATATCTTTAGCACATAATTATTCCCTTCGTTGCGATTTGTCTCTTGTGTTTTACAGTAATAAAATCTGAAGTTTTTACATGCAACTAGCCGTACATTGAGCTAATTGCACCAGGATATATTCACAGGCGAGTAATTACAATACTATTAATTATGATCGCAATATATTGACTTCTATTTTATATAATTAAATCGAAAATAAATTGTACATCAAGCTAACATATAGTCTGATAAATTGTGCGTCGCATCAAAGAATGTCTGATTGATCATTCAATCATAAATTCATAATAGAAAGTAAACGATTTGAGAATCGATCCTGAGTGGGCGATCGTTCAATATGTACTCGATAGTCAATAATAAATTGGTTAAGTACCTTGCTAACCGTACCTTTACTTTAATTTGTGGTCTGAACTAGATTTTGGTTTACAAACTGCTTTGCTTTCGCTTTGTTTGCCTTGATTTTTTGGTTGTGGGTTCCTGGCAGTTCTTAGATTAGAAAATAATAACATTAAATTGTTTTATATCAGTGTAGAAGTGGATAGTGTATTGAACTCCCAGCCGTGAGCGACGTGCATTTAATGTTGTTAGACGTTATTCTTAGACGCGAGTAACATACCTATAAATATTGTTTTTGTTAGAACTAAATTAACTAAAGTAAGTAGGTTGGAAGCATATTAAAATCTATTATAGCGTCGCATAAAACAGCGGGTGATTCCCACAATTCACTATCAATTTTACGAGCACGACAAACAAAAGTGAATCTACATTACATAAGCATCTGAGTCAGCTGAAAGGGCAATTATTTCTGTAAAAGGAAGCAATAACAGTGGTATAGAATGGAAACAAGCGGCCCGTAGTGTGGGCGGTGCGGCCATTGTGTGGGCCCGGCCGACCGTGGCCGCGGAATTGGCCGCGCCGAGCCCGCGCCATGCCGATTGCCGATACAAACCCACTGACTGGACTGGATGGGCACCGACTGCCAATTGTGCAAAACTGCTAATTGTTCTTTATCGATCTGTGTTTTGTGTATTTATATTGTATATGTCTAGTATACCTACCTACATAATCATTACTTGTAACTTTAACTACTGATGCATAGGATGCAGTTATATTTAGATAATTATTCCAGGCACTGAAAATATACATTTATGAATAAAAACTTAATAATAATCTTTCTTTCATTCCTGTGGTGTTGGCCCTTCAAGGTGGTCTTTCAAACCTCGTCCCAACTCTGTTGGGGTCAGCTTGAATCTACAAAGTTGCTGCCCAACGTCAGCGTTTATCTTATTTATTTGAAATTCCTAAGAGTACACTGGTTCCCACGGTACCCTGGGATATTAACGATATTTTCGTAGGAATTTGTATGACAACCGGGATTGACGGCTTAATATGATCTCTGACGCGCTGACACACGTTAAGCCGTTGTAGTCTCTCATCAGTAATCTCATCATAGTCATCTATCCATGTGCTAAACTCAGCAGATACAGTTTAACCTTATATTCAGGGTGGTTAGTATTTACCTACGACGCTCTATAATATGTACAAAAACTTATCTATACGTATAAAATTACATTTAAGAGCTTAAACCACGGATGCTAAGATACTTAGGTAACGCAGTTAATGTTGTAAGCATCAAATAAAGGCGAGTTTTTGGAAATTCCACCTCTATATAGATAAAACAAGGAACAATCCGTATTGGAAACAGTAATTAAAAAAATATAAGCTTAAGTAATCGTCATTTATAAGCTTTTGGTTAAAAATAAGTCTTTACACGTGTTACGGCGTTTCTCTTTAATTCTACATGGAATAATGGTTAAAACTTAATAGAAAAAGATAGACATCTTTTTTACAATAACACTACTTATAAGCTGTATTTTTTTCCTTCGCTTAGAATATTAAGATAAGACGATTTAATTGAGAGTAATAAGCTTAAAGATCGAATCTGCTCCTATATCACATAATAAAATATCGATTACGGAAAAAGGACAAATGAAAACGAACCCATTAAAAACCTCTCGATTGTGTTTCAAAGTCCACGTCGCTGTCATGTGGTACGGAAGCCGATGGTTGCTCGTGCGGTGCCACAGAAAATTAGCTTTCTGTCCCCTACAGGTATGTTAGTACCCCCATAACAGGTTAACAGTCACTGTTTTGTCTGTGACACTCGAGGAAATTTCTCATTTCAATTTCCCCGGGGGGCGATGGGGTCCCAAATACCCTTTGTGAAAACCTTCCTGTGTTATGTTCAATCAACTAACTATTAGCCTACGGGTACTGTTGCCCTTTTTTCGTAATAATAATATGTTAACATATTATTTGAAGCCAACCCGCAGTAGACTTTACATAGTATTTGACGACTTGATTGGCGCGGTGGCTGAGCGATCGGCTTGGGCGTCACGGGTTACGGTGTTTTGTAAGCATTTTGGTTATTTCTTAGTCTGTTGTTATTGTAGCAATGTAAACACATTTTTTAGTTTACAAATTTACAATACGGTAGTAATATTTACGATTACATTATCGTAATCTGCTATATTACTAATACGGTACTTAGTAAATTGTTATTAACTTATTACCTATTTAACCTTTCTTGGAATAATTCTTGAACTGCGATTACCAATGATATTCTATAAGTATAATGGGCTAGTTAGGGTTGGTTATTAGGTTGGTTGTTAGGTTTAAAACTTAAGGTAAAACTAAGGATCAAAAGGTTATACGATTTTAGTACTTAGCTGTAGATATACAGATGATATTAAAAAAAATTGTTGAACAACATTGTTTTTTCAAAATTCAGGCCATACCTATGTATTATGTATACTACTGTACTTACCTAAATAAGTGCACCTATGTACTTCTTAAAAGCTATGTGTAGTTAAATACATTTTACATAATAATATAGTAGGATGTATGTGTACCTATGTGTAGTTATAGTTTATATTAGTCTATTTTTTTCTGTGGCTACATCACCTCTATCAGGCCAAGTGGAACAGATTTTTTAAATAGGCCTATACGTAGTACATTATTCTATACTAGCTGCATCCCGCGGCTTTGCCCGCATGTATATGCATACTTAGAAACTTTCACGTTTATAATATTAGTAGGATTTATTTGTTTTCCTTTTATATTTCGTGTAAGTGTGCAAATATTTAATATATGAATACATATACATAATAAAAAACATTGTTTTTTGAAGGAATTTGTACTACATATAATTAAACTAAACCGTGAATGTGGAATGAGAATGGATGAATGACGTGCAGAACGATACAATTAGCAGGCAATTGAGCGGCGCGGCGGAGGAAACCCGCGGCAAATACCTATAGCTCTACTTCACACTGTTGATGTTTATACATATATATCTGTAAAGGCGTGGGAACCAAGCGTCGAGATAATTATTGACTCGTTGCCATGGTAACCCATACTAATATTATAAATACGAAAGTGTATTCGTCTATGTTACCTGTTCACGCTGTAACCAGTGAACCGGTTAAGATTAAATTGGGATAGTTTTTGTCCCGAAAATCATCCCTTAAAAGGGCCAAAAGAGGGTTGAAACACGAAGTCACGGGTAAGAGCTATTGAGATGTAAATTAGACGGAATTTCGCTTTCGTTAAATACGTTAGTATATTACTCTACAGAGATAAAATACTGCACAGTCTCACAGATGCTGGGGTCGTTGGGATTACTCGTTCGTAATGCCGAGAGGGAGATTGTTTGATGTGCTATTCATACGAACATAATATTAAAATTTGCGGAATTTAAGAGGTTCGCATTAAATTAATTAACATTAATTTAAACTGTCTTGTTGGTCCAGTGGTCGTAAGTGACCACCGAGCAAGAGGTCTTGGGTTCGATTATCAAGTTTTTTTCTAGGCAATTCTCAGTTCGGCTGGAAGTTGGGCCTCGTGCCTGTGGATACCTAAAACATACTCGCAAAATGTAAGCGTTCATTGGTACTCCTCGGGCCTAACCCTTTGGGTCGACAGAGTGAAGATATGGTATGTTACATGTATATAAATAAAAAAGTAATAAATATTTGATTTAAGTCTGTGCTCTCAAAATCAAAAGTGATCCTATTAACGAAAAGGGAGCAAGTCATGCGAGATATGAGATGTGGCATCATATTACCGGAGAATGGAAGATCACTAATAAGAAATGTCACAAATACCTTCCGTGCATAAACTCAAAATATCTACGAACAGAAACTTAAGTATATTTATATTAGCTGACCCAGCAAACGTTGTTTTGCCACATTATAGGAGTTGGTGAAGGAAGGGTGAAAATTTAGGGTTATATGCATTTTTTTATGCCACATTAAAAAAAAGCAAAAAAAAATTTGTAAAAAAAAGCAAAATAAAAAGTCTGGTGAGTGAGATCCTTATCACCTAGGGGTGTAAAAAATACCCTACGACCGATTCTCAGACCTATCAAACATGCATATAAAATCTAAATATATATAAGTCAAAGGTGACTGACTGACTGACATAGTGATCTATCAACGCACAGCCCAAAGCACTGGACGGATCGGGCTGAAATTTGGCATGCGGGTAGATGTTGTGACGTAGGCATCCGCTAAGAAAGGATTTTTGAAAATTCACCTCCTAAGGGGGTACAACGGGGGCGCAAAGTTAATATGAAACTTTTATTTTTTTAGTAAAATTTCACGCAGACGAAGTCGCGGGAATCAGCTAGTATCATAATAGTCCGTCTAGCCGTTTCGGAGGAGTTCACCGACAAACACCGTGACACGAGAAACCACAAGAGTGATAAACTTACAGCTCGCTTGATGCTAAGCGGTTACCCTAGCCTTTGGACGTGCAACACCAGAGGTCACTCTCGTGTTGCCAACCTGATTATTTCAAATTTTTATACAAATACTTACTTACTTACTCCATTGGCTCGTCGACCCAAAGTGGATCTTAGTCTACGACATTAAATTGGCGCCATTTCCTCCTTATTTTTTATACAAATGATAACTTGTTAATAGGTATTTAAGAGTTCCATTAACTCCTTGTTCAGATTGAAAGTACCATTAAATAGTTTTTTAATCGTCAGCTGGTTGGACATAATGAACTACTGATTTTTATTCACATTAAATGCTCCATTAAAACTATTTCACGCTGATTTTCGAGTAACTACATATAACAGTATAGTACATTAGGGCTACAGGAATAGGTCACGGTAAGAAATTTTAAAGTAGTTGGGTTCTGTACCTTTCTGTTCAGGTTTTACAGTTTATAAAAAAGAGTTTATAAATAAAATACGATATTTTATTTCCCAGGTTTCCAAGCATCATTTGACCTTTCATTTAAATACAATCTACCATAACGTTTGTTTTTGTCGATTCTTTGAAACAACCGTAGAAATAACGTAATTGGACCCTAATTGTATTAAAACAATTAACTGGGTGTTCCTTCCCCGATCGGCTGATAAATAATTCCCTTTATGTTTGTTACCGAGTACGCGTCACCGATTGAATTTGTCTGATTTAAATTAATCTGCCAACTGAATATACATAGAAAGTCACTTTGATACTAAATCAAGTTACGGAGCAAAGCTTAATGGCTAGTTATGTAAAGCCAATTTAAAGTATTTTGTGTTACCACGCGGTGTTTGCCACTCAGTTATATTCAATTTTGTTATAGTAAGGGATATTAAATAAATCATTTCACCGTTTGAGCATGTTGATAAATAGGCACGTCATTTTGAAAAGTTTGTGGTACGCGATCAAACTCAGGACCTTTAATTTCAAAGTGCACTCGTCACGCCACTAGGCTATCACAGCTGTCAATAGCAGTTCAATAGAAATTCGGTACAATTCTGGAGCAGAAAGAAATAATTTATACGTGTCTAGTCTATTATTGTCGAAGAATTGTGTCATTACAGAAATATGTAGCTGATTAATAAATTAATTATAGACCGTATAGTTATTTGATTGAGCACTTAATTACATAAGTACAATGTAATTGTAGCCGAGGTAATTGTAACAGAGTCGCAATAGTCTGCGGCTCGTTTCAATTAATTTCAATCATAACGTACAATTAATACATACCTATAGGTACAATTTCAATTAATTTGTGTTCACCTAACTGAGATTGAAACAAATTGGAATAATGTAAAAACTTCGATTATAAAAATATTATTTTAATTTGCTCCGAAGTTATTAGATAATGTATTTGAAATTGAGTGTTGATCAGTTCATGTTACAATCCGTTGCGTGAAATTATGTTGTGAGCAAAAGGTTTTTCAAATACGTTTTCTATGATAGAATATTTACATACCTGAATCAATTAAAATGTTGATACCTAGTCGTTTGATTAGAATTATTTTTATGGTATAAATTACATTACCTATTAATTTTTTCCTAAAGTTCGCCCCTGGCTCAGTATAGAGGTATGGTTTGCTAGTTTTCCGGAAAGTTTCTATTACAAAATAGTTTTTTATTTGTAAAAATGATAAAATTATAGTGTTTGTCGTATACATGCATAGTGTACCTTTAATACGAATACTCAAAGCACAGATTATAAGGCTTATAATTGATAGCAAGACTGGACAGGCTTTTTGCAACATTTTGGTGTGATTGACAGACGGAACTGAAATACTTATTTGCAAATAGTGGATTTTTAATAAATCCTGGCGTGTCGCTCACCGTAGACTAGCGTGGTGGACTATAGCCTAATGCCGCTAAGAATTGTGCCCACAAGTGAGGCATTATCATGTCTCAGACGTCTTCAATATTGTCGGTAGTGCCATCTCTTAAGAAGTTATAACATTATTTTTGTACGACGCATTGCTATATTGCTCACTTGAACATTTAGAAATTAGCGCCATCTAGCACCCAGACGCAGTGCTACATGACGCGCTAACTTATAGCGTTTTAGTTGAGTTTATTTATGTGACACTAGGTGGTAGCACAGAATTTTTATTTTGGGGACTATAATAATAAATTATTATTATTAGTAATTTTTCAATAGTAGAATAACTTTCAACACCAAAATAAATTTAACACTAATAGCTTAAGTTCAGTAATGCTGTTATGTTGTAAAAAATAAGAATCCCTGTTAACATTGTTATGATTAGAAAAAGCTTGTCAAAATTTGACTTCGTTAACAAAAGAACAGTAACACATCAGAAGTGAATTTATTAGTGGATAGTCGCTCTACAAAATTTAATAATACCTGCCTACTGCAGATATAGGTAATATAGAGTCAAGCTAGGTCATTTTTACGTCAAAATTAGTTCTGTAAATAACTGGGTAGGTAGGTACCTATTGGTTAATATTACACAAATATACCTACTAATGTACTGAAACAGCTGATGCAAACTTTATTCTGTAGGTAAATAATTACTGCATTAAATGAGACATAAGAATACATCATGTGTAAACCAGTTACATGATTGTTAATGTAATTATTCAATTTCCTAGCATGTTATGGTAATACAGTAGAGTTAGCAACAAAGTGCAACCGCCCCGCACTCAGCCTTGACCGAGTGCAAAGATTACATAATACATTACAGAACTACAAAGAGTACAATATAGTATGGACTGAAGCTAAAATGCCTAACATCGCCAAGACGCTGTGAGGTGACATGTGCCTACAATTTACTCTAACGAGTGAATGAGACAGAGTTATTTCAGCAATCACGTTGTTCACCGGTAGGTATACCTACATCTTGTAGTTAATTGCGTTTCTCTTTTAGACTCTTTCTAATTCATAGGGTCGATACAAGAAATATTTTTGTCCACAAACAATGTTGATTTTCTCGTGAAATCTCTTGGTAAAACTCGATTTTTATCGTAGACTAGATTATGTACGGTTGCTCAGGGAAATCACAAGAAACTGAACTTATAGTATTTATACGCATTGGTATAGTATTTATACGGTAGGTAGTCCTGTACACATATATCCTTTTCAAGGCTGAATACTTATTATTATGTGTTCAATCCCCACGAATACAATACGATATGTTGTTAGATTTTTTTATATAAAGGTATAAGTGATTGCTAGAACATATCCACCATCAGGCTAATAAATCATTACTTCCATTTGGTTCGCTTCTGCATAGCAGATAATTACTGTCTTCTATAATCAAAATACATTTAAGATCCAAAAATGAACTTTATAGAGGTGGTAATTGTCATACAAATATAATATACAATAATAACTTGAATTTATGTAAAAGATCGAGGCATAGTTTTAAATATGATACTTTGATATCTGATCTCCCATCTGCCGGAACTAATCTAGGGCGACTGCAGCGTCGCTATGACAACGCGCGCCAACAGCGCGGTCGTCGACCCTCGGCACTCGCGCCGCGCCGCCCGCCTAGCGCGCGCCGCCCGCCCACCGCGCCTTATTTACAAACAATTGTTTTGTCAAACCATTCCTTATCGATAACAAGTGTGATACTGAAGTGTTGGGGGGACATGGACTTTATGTGTGTTTTGGTAATTGAGGTGAGGCAGGGCGGCGCCCCCGTCCTGTTGTAATTGATGCTCTTCGCGGCTGTGTTCTTTATGATGTGGCGGTGGCCGTAAGTAATTGATTTTGTCGCTTTCTGTTGTTTGTTAACTTATACATTTGTTTTTGTTGTTAAAAAAAATAATAGGTAAAAATAATGTGCGTTACATATTATGTGGGAACATTTCGATATAAGCTGCCTTCATATATAAACTATTTGTTCAAGACATTTACGGCTCGCTTAAAATAGTTTCATACGTTTCGAATAAATCTGCTCGAGCCCCGCCGGTGACATAAATTTGAGGCTAATGCCGACGTCGGCGTGGTGCTGCGTGTTGTGTGCTCGCTGCCTAGCCCCTTATTATTATGAATTAAGTTTTTTATAGCTACGACACGCCTGTTATATTATAACTATATTTTTAAAATAGGTACTATATTTTGTGTCATAATAAAGCTGTAATTTTAAGTTGCCTAAACAGATATTGTTTTCTTTGTACGCATTGTAACTAAAACTATGAAATGGTTTTGCACGGACTTCGCCTATTCCCTACATATATAAATATATACTAAACAAACAATAAGTATAGATAATATAATTTAAAACTAGTGAGATCTATATTGAAATTATTTCAATAGCGACATATCGAATTATGTTCCTGCATCGAGGTCATGGTCAAGAGGAGGTGTTACTACTTACGACATTTTTGTTAAGGAATGATAATCCGATTTACACAGAGCGAACTCACTGTATTAGGTCATGCAAATTTAAACTTAGATTTATTATTTTTGATTGAAATTATATGATTGCAAGCACTCGGCAGAATCGTTGTCTTTATTGAAACGAGTAAATCCGTTATTTTTACGTATGCGCGCTCCGTCGCAGTGTCGTTCAACATCAGGCGAACTGGCAGCGTGAATCTATCAAAAATTAAAGAAATATATATTTGGTGCTTCTTATTTTAACACGTTCCCATATGATTTTTTTCACTACTGCTCTTCTGTTAGGGGTCTATTTTTTAAAAAAACAACGAGATAAGTGTTTATTAATTTCTCACCACAAGCTTGAAATGTCTTCCATACAAGCATTCCCTATCACTTTAAGGTAAGAAAACCCCAAAAAAACTTTCATACTGGATACCTACAACATAAAATACCGAAAATTTAAAGTTTAACCAACAGTTTATCTCTCCGGCCAGGAGATGTACAACTGGTAATAACAATACTTGATTGTCAATCAAACTAATGAAAATTATTTAACATATAATATGAATCCATTAGAGAAGGCATATTCATTATCACTATAGAGGTGGTTTTAAAGGCTATTTAACGCAATCAGTCGGTCAGCACGCCATGACGTGTTAAACGGCCAGTGCCAGCGTGCCTCCAGCCGCCCACGATCGCCCGCTCCCAGTCTAGACACGCACGCTTACTACTTCATGCCTAGGTCAGCCTGTAATAATAAGCCTTAATATCTTTTGTGTTATTAAAAATATCAAACATTTTTGCCCGCGACTCCGTCATAGAAATAGTTAATTTAGGTAGCTTATATGTATTTCAAAAATGTTTGAACATTCTTTATTTCTTACAAAACGTTTTATTATAAGTGTTTTATAGTTCTTCTGGGTCCTTTACCGGGACTTAAACCATCTCCATATCAAATTTCATCTAAACCAGTTTAGCGATTAAAGCGTTAAGAGGCATCGCATATATAATATGGATGAATTTGGATTTCGTTTATATTGCTGGAGTGTTGTTTCGTAGCAATGTTGCCAATCATCATCGGGCTATACTGATGATGACTAGCCAGTTAGCCTGGTTGCCTTAGCTAAGTAAAAGCTTAGTTCAAGTTAGCACTACGGCTTTCTGACCCCTGTTATAAGGGGCACTACGCCACGCCACTTAATTCAGGAACACACCTTATTAATGTTATTCCTATTAACTCCACAACTCAGTCTTTTTTAAATTATATAAATTGAGACAAACAACCAGTCTTCTAAATAATAACATTTATTAGTGCACACGCGCTCTCTTAGAACTTTCCAAACAGATCTTTACTCTTTTTCTCTATTTCTAGTTTATACAGATGCGATCGGTTTGTACCTACGCATGTTTAATAAAATATGTACATGTTAACATTTGTTTTACAAGAACTGACTTTCATCGAACTTCGTTTTCTAACCCCTCATCGAAATTCTACCTTACACAAAACACATCTCTTATATTATAAAACTGAAGTTTATTGGAGTTTTGTTTTACAGCTTTAATCTTTGTGACTATCTGTATCATTTGAATAATATTGTGGGCGGTTGTTATGAATATAAGATTAAAGCCTTCGAATGTTGACTGTTTTACCACGAGTTAATTTGCTAAAACTAATGCACAACACGGAAAACGGACAGGAAAGCAATGGAAGGGTACTCACGGTTCCTGGTCTCGGTCTGAAATCATGTAGGTGCACCTAATGTTCTGGGACGTCCCTTGAAATGTGAATTACACTTAAAAACAGATCACTTCACAATGTTTTTAGAGTTTTTGTTCGGAGCCGGTAAAAGGCCGCCCTTTTGGGTTGTTGGAAACGAATGAGAGTGAGTTTATGATTGAATGTGTGAAGGATATTGGGTGAATGGAAAAGGAAGCGGAAGTGTGTTATGCAATCGTTTTAATACTTTTAGATACTTTAACATTCTTCCCCCCCAACCCCCCCGATGGCGAAATTTGTTGAGACAGAAGTGCTCAAAGGAACAGAATGATAAAAATCTGTTGTCCATATAAACCTTATGCTTATGATTATGCTGGTAGATTGATGAATGAAATTTATTGTGTTTAATGTGTAGTGTGATAACAAATACAAAGACTATAATAGAATTTACTTATTTATGATAAAATGATATTGTTGCCAATGATGAAAATTTAGTCCTGTCCATCTGGGATGGGGCACAACTTTACTAAAGGTCGATCAATGACTCCTTGAGCAGTTTTGACTAAAGATGCACCGAATATCCGGTTACTATCCGGTATCCAGCCTATCCGGCACTTATTTTATCACGATCTCACGGATAGTAACGTGCTATCCGGCCGAATACCGGATAGTAAAGTTGCTTGATTTTGGGGGTAAAAAATGAAATGTAAAAAAAAGTTAGTCATCATTAACACAAAAATAAGCAAGCACGTGTGTACTTTTGAATGAAGTTACTCCGTACTGACATAATAAAACTCGTTTGGTTGCATAGAAATGTGTCCGCGCGAAAGTTCAGGTCAAAACCAGCTCGACGCGCACCTGTGAAACTCATAATGTAGGTATAGTACCGCTGGCCGAATATTCGGCGGCCGGATACCGGATATTCGGCGGCCGGATACCAGATATTCGGCGGGTGGTCAGGCCGAATATCCGGTATCCGGCCAAACAACTATCCGTTGCATCTCTAGTTTTGACCGTTGCTGAACGAGGAATACAGTCGCGACCTGGATATAATTTGATTATTCTGCCAAAACGCCATCGCAATGGTGAATACAATTCGTTTTTGATAATAACTAATTGATCTATACAAACATCACGCGAGGACTTTCTCCATTTCAAACGCAATGATAAGCTGGTGAGATATTGGTTATGCCATCGATACCAAAAGTCTTGATGCATGCGTTGCAAGAGTTGCCAACGATCTTGATGTAAAGATAACCACTCCGGTCCTGTCCACCAGAGGGCATGACTGATGAGCTCATCTGGTAGTAAGCCACGACTTGCGCAATCAGCTGGGTTATGATTGTTTGCCTGGAACGTGTTTCCAGGTAGCAGTTGGTAATTTTCGTTGAATGTATTCCATGATATGTGTTTTGCACTGAGCCTGCGTTAATTTGTTTTAAATTACAGATTTGTTCCCAACATAAAAATGCAAGAAACCTCTTGTTGCTGTATCTATCTACAAGTGCTTCATATGCGCTGATGTAATTGACTTCCGAAATAGGAAAAGCTCGAATAAGATTTACTGGTTCCTCAGAAAGGGGAGAAATAAGATACTGAAACTTCTCAACGTTTGATAAATCTGTCCTAACATGAACAAATCTATATATCCAGGAAAATCTTTAAATTGACCTGAGAAACTAGGCAACTTCATCGGTGGTAGTTTGGTACGTTTTATGTTTCCAGATGGCGCTGTAGACGCTTTCATCTCTGCTTTGTGCTCAGGTAAGAGTTTACGTTTTGTTTCTAAGATTACAAAATACATGTCATCTGCTTCCTCTTGATAATGTGTTTTTTTCATAATACATTCTTTGCCAAGCTTAATATTCTTAAATTCGCTTAAAAGTTTTATATGAGAATCATTGAACGCTTCCATAAGAGCTTCTAACCGCGAACACCATGTTTCTAAACGCGGGAGAACACTTGGATCTTTTATACATTTGCGAGCGCAGATAACTGCATCCGATAATCTTTTACAAGCTATGTTGCGTTTTGATTCATAATGAGCTGCTAATGCTTAATACTCGACAAGAGAAAAAAAATTGTTTTAAATCGATATATCTCAATATATCGATAGATCTCGATTATTACAACTTTATGTTAATTTTGTTATGATAAAATCTAACTGGTAGCAAATGTTAATGTTTAAAATATCGTTTGGGAACGTAAAAAATGTTATTTTGTTATTTAGTAACGGTAGAAAATTGTTCCCAAATATTACAAAAAAATCTACCAATGTAGTAGAAATTTTCCTAATGTGGTATTATTTTAGAGCTGTTATCCCTAAAGTAGAATGAATGAAGTGACGCAAACCACAGAGAATAAAAATGATGTAAATTGAAGGATATTTTGATGGATTTCGATGTTTTGTAGGTTCAACTTACTGGTAGTTATATCGATATAAATTCTGCAAATGATATTATTTCGAAGGACCGTATATGTTTTGATAATAAGATTTACTTATAAGTATTATGTTGTACTGAGAAACAAATGAATTTGTTTTTGATGTTTAATAATGTTGTTTACGTTACAACGCAACTATAAAATGTTTCTGTTATGTAATTTGATAAGTCTAGTTTTTATTTAGCGTTCTATGTTACGAGTAAATATAACGACACAAGGACTATTTGATCAACTATTGTAACGCTTTATGTTACGTTAACAATGTTATAAAAATGTTTGATAAAATGTGAAAACGCTATATGTTACGTTTACACTAATTATAATATTATGTTGTGCTAATAATTTGTCTTAGTGCTGCATGTTACACTTAAAACTATGCTTGAAAATGATCACTCATTCAAACTAAAATGATAAAATGTTAAGATTCACCTGCGATCGGAACACGGGTGCGATGACGCCGGTACCGGCCGAACGAAAATTATATCTATGTATAGGTACCCGAACTGGTCACAACTGGTTCAAGTTTCAAATATCGACTTCGAAGTTTGAAAAACTTGGAAAACCACATTCGTTATGATGATAGACTTATAAATATAATCGAATATGATAATACTTGTGATGTGTTTTAAGTGTTAAATATGATATTATATATGATAAATATGGACGCCAGACGTAAATTAAGTTAAGCAAATTAGAGGTTCATATATAGGAATCCGGCTCGAAGAACCAGAAATGTGGGTGGAATTAAGATTAAAACCTTCGAATGTTGACTGTTTTACCACAAGTTAATTTGCTAAAACTAATGCACAACACGGAAAACGGACAGCAATGGAAGGGTACTCACGGTTCCTGGTCTCGTTCTGGAATCATGTAGGTGCACCGAATGTTCTGGAACGTCTCTTGATGTGTAAATTACACTTAAACAGATCACTTCACATTTCACAATGTTTTTAGAGTTTTTGTTCGGAGCCGGTAAATGGCCGCCCTTTTGAGTTGTTGGAAACGAATGAGAGTGAGTTTATGATTGAATGTGTGAAGGATATTGGGTGAATGGAAAAGGAAGCGGAAGTGTGTTATGCAATCGTTTTAATACTTTTACATACTTTAACAAATATTCTTACATTTAATACATAGAACCAATATAGAGGAAGATTCATCATCATCAACCCATTAACGTCCCACTGCTGGGCACGGGTCTCCTCTCATTTGAGAGGGATTAGGCTATAGTCCACCAAGATTACCTACTGCTGGTTGGAAGACTTCATATGCCATCAAGACAAATCTCTCAAGCATGCAGGTTTCTTCACGATGTTTTTGTTCACCGTTTGAGCTTGTGATAAATACGCACATAACTTCCGAAAAGTCAGTGGTGCGTGCCTTGGGTTCGAACTCGAGACCTTTGACGTCTCAGTCCACTGGTCACATCGCTAGGCTACCACAGCTCCACAGAGGAAGATTATAGGCTTTAAAATTAACATCACATTACCATCCTAAGGAGCTAAGGTAAAACCGAAAGTCAAGTCGCTATCAATTCCAACATTCAGTTTGTAACTAGCGTGTCTTCAGTCCATAAAACGCACAAATTTCGCACACATAATAACTTTTATTTAAGTAACCCAGATTACAATTCCATGTAAGAAAATGTCACTCAATTTGAAGTTGGTACCACGCCGAACATAGTACACCAGTGCTGTTTCAAAGGTTCAAAACATCGGTTATTGTTTCGAAACGTTCGTTAAATTTAACTGTTACGTAGTTTAACGTCCGTTAACTTTAATGTTGTCGAAAATAGTCTCTGTTTGTTAGGCTTACAAACAAAAATATGCGTTCATATAATAGTTTAATGGCACTATAAGAGCTCGAGGGAAACACAATGGCCATACATGTTTTTGTTTCACTAAGTGTGAATAAGTAATAGTTTTTATAATATTTTCATAAAAGCGACGCCAACGTCTCCCACGTATCCATTATACTTTTGTTGCCGCAAACGAAGGTCCTTAGGTAGTTATAGAATTTAGATTTAAATATAATAATACTACTCATCTTCAATCCAAGTCTTTCCGGATTAATATAGTTTCTCGCTAATGGTAAGTACTACAAATTTACAGTGACATAATTATTTAGTACCACGCAAATGATGCCCGATATCGCTAGTGTTCATTCAGATCAACAAAATGTCCTACAGAAATATGGAAGTACCTTTGAAAATATCAATGTCGAAAGACAAAGAATACGATCTAATGCATAATGCACGACACTGGCATCGATCTCTCCGTAAGCTCTGCCCACCCCTGTATCTCCGAAATTTCTCAGTCAGCTTGTACGACGTCCTCATTTGTCATGCTAGGCCTGCCGGTACCCTCGGACAAGATTTATTACCGACACGATACACAGATCTTTGATTAAAAATGTTGTTTATAGTTTTGTCTATTTTGTCGTTAAAATTTAACCTGGTAACAATATCCATAATACTTATATATATGTGTAGTACTTTTGATTACACTTTTACATAGTTGTAAAAAAATTAAATGCAATAATAATTCTCGAGTAAGTTGGATAATCATTCAGATTCGATATATTATCGTACCAACAAGTAATAAAATAACGTGAAGTGCACTTTTAACAGCTGTTCTTACAGTCGTCATTAAAATAAATAGTATTTTTAGACAACGAAATATATGAGTTTAAAAATAATTGTGTGATTTATTTTCTGCATCAGTGTGTATAGATCCTAAAGCTATTTTAATGGCGGATGTCTAGTTCGATATCACATGACATGACACGTACAATAACAATGTGCTAACATAGCGCACAATATTATCTACTAAGTGCATTCTATTCGCGACTTAACGCCCGTCGTTACGTAAGCACAGCGGATCAAGTTTGCAGTAATCTCGTGGGTGATAACCTATAGGTCGCCTCGTCCCGGGCGGGGAACACACGTGTACGTGGCAATGTCCTCCGACTGCTAACACAGACGTACTCGGAGACAAACAGAATATTTATGAGAAATACGTCAACCAGGTAATAGCAAAGAGAGTTATTAATCAGCTGTTTGGTCTGTTGTTGTGGGATCAAATAACTAAAAGTTTAATCACATAACTTTGTACTATGTACTGGTATTATTAGATATTAGTTCTTACATTTTGGATTGTTTAAAGTATCCATCGTCACGGGCAATATGCGCAAATTCACATCAATGTAACCTGCTAAAGGTTACATAGATGTGAATTTGAAATAACGCCCGAATTAGGAACAACCTGCAGATCGTACAAATATTTGTTCTGAGTGGTTATCAAACCGGCGACACGCGGCGCAGAAGCCGATCGCTTGACCATTGGCACCAATCGCCATCATAGATTCGATTTCCATTCCCAATTCCATTGGATTTCAAATATAAACTCAAGCCTAAATCTACACGACCAAAGAAGTCGGGAAGCTTGTACTGCGAAAACAGGATTATTAATAATTAACAAAATGACTACCCGTAATCTAGGATACTGTAAAAAGACCGTAACAAGTTTAACTTCAATGTCCAATACCCGCGAAAGTATAAGATATCAGTACGCAGCTTGAAATTCGGATTCGGATTTAAAAACATTCCGAAGAACTGTTGATGTACATCCAGTTCACGTCTATTTACCCTTAGGCACACATACAAGCATGATGAAAATTATTTTGAAGAAAAAATACATATCTCATTATGTTATCGCTACTGGAACAGGATTAATACCTAAATACTTAGTTATCAAAGCTAATGTGTTGAGTGATACGTTGTCAGCCGCTCCGCGCCAGTCAGCTGTTTGTTATCGCGCCGACGAGACGTACCCGCCGCGATACTGCGCCGCGTCGCGCCATACGATATTACGAATTTTGAGTACATAAATATTCCCCATTATTACCAATATTCCCCAGTGATATTTCTAGTGCTACCGTGCCTTAAAACAAACAAGTAAAAAGCTTGAATAAGAAAAGGGTGTGATATATTTAATAAATGTCAACGTTAAAATTAGGCTCTAAAATATGATTAGTATTTGGTTCAGGAAGACGTAGCATAGCAACAAACTCGCCAGCAACACGCTCTAGTCTCGTACACTACAAGAAACCGCAATACCTACATGATTTAAGGTAAATGAGTAATATGTATTTAATGTACGAGGTAAATATAAATAGAATTATATTCTATTAATTTATATTGTTTGAAATTGTGCCATCGGTTTTTCCCAACAAAAAATTTAATTAGATTTTCCGGGAAGAATGATTAATTTTGTCTAGCAACACTATTATAGATTTATAATGGGAATGACTACAGTATTTAGTAAATATGAGCGGAGAATCGAATTAGCGTAACATATGGGAGGGAAATACATTTACATACATTTTTGATTTGAGTTTATCATCAAGACAAGACTGATCGTAATTTTGACTTGGTGCTTAATTATCACTTAATGTAGAAACAGATAGACATACAAAAAAAAATCGCTCAAAGGCTAACTGTTCTAAAATCAATGAGGTTCTAATAAAGCAGCTAAATTATGGAATTATGTATATGATCTGGCGCTCGTTAACCTGGCATGTGCTATGAAGAAGTAACTTTCTCCTAAAAACTATCCACTACTACATATGTTTGATTTAATTTCTGATAAACCGGTTAAAATATTCAAGAGCATAAAAACTACAACATATCTAAATTACTAACTTCTTAAATAATTTATGACTTACTTCCAATCAATTTAAAAAGTAAATCTACATGATTCCAATTTCATCATCATCATCAACCCATTTATATACCCACTGCTGGGCACGACTCTCCTTTTATTTGAGACGGATTAGGCTACAGTCCACCACGCTAGCCTACTGTTGACAGATTTCACGCGCCATCGAGAAAATCTCTCACACATGCAAGTTTCCTCACAATGTTTTCCTTCACCGTTTCAGCATGTGATAAATAAATGGCAAATTAATAAAGAAGATAAGATAACCGAAAGGATATCTAGAGATAACACTAAATGAGTACTAAGATTGGCTCGTTAATCTAGTGGTTGTAAGTGCGACTTCTGAATAAAAGGGTTCGTTTCCCAGGTCATGCAAAGTATTATTGGGTTTTTCTATGAGATTTTTAATGGCAGCTCGGAGTCTTAGTTCGTGCCCATTTGATGGATATAAGCACGTCTCCTACTTCATGGGACCTAAAACATACTGGCAAAGTATGGACGTACATTAGTATAACTCTACCTTACCCGACGGAGACACAGGCGTGATGGCATGTTCTAATGAGTAAGGCTTCTGTTCCACTACCAGGGACAAGCATACAAACATATCTTATGAATATACTAAGAGCTATATATATCTTCGGAATGGCGTTGTAATTCCACGCGATATCAAATGAAACAGATCTATGACAGTGTGTCACACGCCTCGCCAGGGAATTCGCCATGTTCGCCGCCGAGGCGCTTGGCGCTGAGAATAGAACACTGCCTTCTCTTCCGGCTACCAATCCTGTTTATATAATGTGTAATACTCAAAGTATTCGCCAATAATTTTCAGCAAGAGAAAGAGAATTTCGCCGGAGAGGTCCTTTTTATTCTGAAACTATGAAAATATATTAAACCACGCGACAACATAAACTCTCCACTAATGCTAGATTAATGTATTTTGGATATTTCTATTTGGAAAAAAATATCTATATTATCTTGCTTCATTTAGAAATCATATATATCTTATTTACTATTATAATTGTGTAACTTTTATACTGTTTCCCACAATAACTTTATTGTAATATAAAAAATAAGAATACACACATGCAGCCAATAATTTGTCACTAATTATTTTCCATAGTCTCCCCATTACTTTCTCATGTCAGTGAATTATAATTGATGGGAAATAATAGAGAACTTCATTAAACCAACTTACATAATGAAAAAATAATGGATTAAACAAGGACTGAAAATGGAGGCGTACTCGGACAAAACATTTTAATTAAGATTGAATCGTTATCTTTACCTACCGCAGTGTTGATAACATTTAACATGAACCCTGTTTGCCTTGAACTAAGTAAGCCCAGTAAATATTAATAATTCCTTTATTTTAGCTACGAAAGTGCTTAATTTGGGCATAATAGAGGCGATAAATATCAACACCATTATCATTATTAGTAGCGGATGTTAGAATTACGTATTTTAATTTTAATTATATAAGTGATAGCGCCCGTATCCTCAGTTTTTTATATGACACATTAATTATAAATGGTCCTTAATTATTTAATATCGCAATAACGCGTATCTGTATGTTTATCGGAGCCACAAGTATTCATGTGTAAACACTGCAGGAAACTTCAATCAATCTGAATAGGTACTAGAAAATAAATTTATACCAATAGGCAAACGGTGTCTGTCAAGTGCTACATAAATTACATTTTGTCTCCTGGTTGTGTTTAACAATACAAATCCCTAAAAAAGCTGGCACTACTAACTGAGGGCCATACACAAAATTATTTTGTGCCGGAATCGAACCCATGAACCCTGACACGGAAGTTGAACGCTTATCCACACCACCAATCATTCTGATTTCTTATCCACTATAGATCTCATCTACTTTTCACTTTTTTATAACAGCTAAATGTCTTTTCGATAGTTAGTAAGCTATGTACATACTAAGGAACCATTGATCTAACAGCAGTGATCGATCCAGTCTCCTATTGGAAAATTATGACGTTTCGTAAACTTAAAACTTAAAAGCGTGTTGTCTCTTGTAGATTTCCGTGAGAACCGTTCACCAATCACTGTTCTTTCAGTTCTTCATACTCTTGTATCGAGTATTGCTAAAAATACGTCTTTCGGTAGCGACAGCACGCTAGAAACGAGAAATACTCGTCGTGTATAACATTATTAATAAGATTATCGGTTCTATTTTTATAGTATTAGTAACATTGACCCATTTCCCTAACCTAATAAATATTGCTAGTAAAATTATTGATATAATTAGGACTATTGTTGCAATATGTACTGCAGTTGTTCGGTGTATATATTTTTTTTATAGGTGCCATTGCTCAAACATGGATAACATCGCAAGCAAATCAGCATTTCTAAATGTGACACTCTGCGGCGTGTGTACTCTGCCAACCCACGCTAGGCTAGCATGGTGGGGCATAAACTAATGCCTCACAAATGAGAAGAGACTCTTCTCTATTCTTCTCTCCAGCTGTGAGACAGATAATGATCTGAAGTAATGACGTTAGGACTTTTATCATAACATAATATAAAATATATTATAATTACAGACTCAAGAATATTTGCGAAAACACCCGGATTTAATACAAAAGACTATTATATACACAAACATACTTATATATTTTAAATTAGTAAACAAAATATTCTATTAACCATTGTACGACGATAAACAATTCTGTAATCTACATTCTGTACACTGATAAATAGATTACAGTATCGATTTCGCTATTTAGATTTAATCTAAATGTCATTAAGCTAATTACCTATTGTTCTTTGTCTTGTTTTAAACAAGCACTCAGGTATTTGTACAGCACTTACATATATTTAACATATTACTAGGTCTCTTCTTTGCATAAAACGAACTAAATCACTTTCTGTAGCTGCCATCCATAGAATTCTACATCTCTACATACATGGACCTCAATTATTTTCATTAATTACGTTACAGGAGCAATACCGTCAATTGAATTGAGAATTCTGTGGTCTAAAAAACATCCGCGACTGATCATAGGTACACCTTGTGTCGCTAGAATTTAAGGTAGTATCTACCCTGACCAACAATGTCTCTAAATATTTATCCTATTAATCATATTTTGTCTTTGTCCCACCTTACGAAAAAAAAGCGTCTGTACAATCGTCACTTTCTATAAAAGTATTTTTTCCCTGTATACTCCATTGGTAACCTTCTCTGCCGACTCTTATCGCCAAGTTCAATGTTCTAGATAACGGTGGACCTTTGTCCCTGCGCCACGGAGCCCCGGTGACCCAGAGGCGCCACAATCAGCAGCCACGTGTTGCTCCCCCCCGTGACCCTCCCTATGTCGTGACCTCGAATTGAAGCGGGTAATTAGGCAGTGTATATTGTTTAAAAGTGCTGTGACCACGCAGTACTCATAGAAAGTATGAGGATTAGTCAAAACACCACAAATAACCAGTCTACTTGCATATAAACACGTTGATACTCTTTTGACTGAAACCCTGAAATAAAATAAATTGTGTTAGGTTTTAACGTGATTGTGTTTGACCCTCGTCTCGTCTGGCGGAAACACAGATAGAGACAAACAGACTAATTATAGTTTAAGTATTATATGTAAATAACATAATTATATTATATTAGTATTTAAATGTAAAGACTAAAATGAAAATAGGGTTCAATGACGATCCAATTAGTTCAGCGGTACTTGACACTGCCTTCTGTGCTAAGGGTTCCGGGTTCGAATCCCGGTAGGGACAAATGTTTGTGTGATGAGCATAAACATTTGTATTCGAGTCATGGATGTATCTATGTATAATATGTATGTATTTACGAAAAAAAATGTAAGTATGTAGTATATCAACCAACTAGTATCCGTAACACAAGCCTTTTTGCTTATCTCGGGACTAGATGGCGCTCTGTATCATAATGCACAGGAATATAAAAAAGGAAGTCGTTGCCGCTACTTACTGCTTGCCACAGGTCTGATTCATTACAGGATCCAATGATGCGCTAGATGGATCATCAAATCCTATCACTTAGGGTTCTATTGAACTTTACTACACGCGGGATTTACCAAATGTTTTGTTTTTCTAAAAATAACTTTATCCTGTCGTTATTCTACGGAATCGGGAAATATTCAAAACATGGACGACACATCCGCTCTGATAACAATTATTAGAATCAGCGAACATTTGTGACGTAAATGAAAATAATTGTAAATATATATGACGACATTGTTACCCGGAATCTGGTGTCGCAATAGTCAAATTACGCTAGTAGGTAGCCCGCGGCTTTGCACGACACTGATGTAATACTTTTCGAGATTCAGTCAGAGAATGACTCCATTTAAGCCACATTTAAGCAGACCAGTCGACGCTGAATGGTCATAAGTCTTAACTTCGAACCTAAGGCTAGTGACTTTTTGGATTTAGTGCGTATTCACCACAGATATGTTAGTTAGTTACATTAACTAAATAAATAAATAAAGCATAAGGTGGAGAAAATCATCGTGAGGATGCTTGAATGCCTGAGAGATTTATTAATGGCGTGTGAAGTCTGCCAGCCCGCAGTAGACAGCTACTGTGGGTTGGCAGACTTCACACGCCTCTGTAGCTCAGCTCGCTACCCTGCCTAGAAAACAAAGAAATACTAATAATAACAATAGTTAGCTTGATGATCAAACTGTGGATGTATATTAATTATTACAATCATGTTACACGTTACCTATGTATGACATGAATATTGAATCATGACATTAATTGCCCGTGTATTCTTCAAGGCAGTATTTAACAGGACATAAGTCACAAGTAATCTTTGAGTATCGTGTACACAAACACTCCTGTCCCGTTAAAGGGAAGACTTTTGGTCAATTGGGGGGTGAAGTAAACACCATGGTGACGCACGCGACGGTCAACACCACTCCCCTATTGTGTATACAGGGTTAAACTCCATGGAACCCCCATAACGACATGTAAAGAGAAACTAGCTCTCAAGGTTTATTGAATTCTAAACGCTATTATTTATTAACCGATAGTTTTGTGTGACTGCGAAGTATAGATAATTGCTTCTGTCATTAGTTTGGGTTGTGTGTTCTTTATTTATCAATCATTTACATTCAATCATTGAAATTATTTCTGAGATACCGAAATGACAATTTTTTTAAAGAAATGTCTTCCATCTATTTCCTCTTACTAAGTTACTAACGTTTTCTCTTGTGTCGTGTTTGTGTTTACAGACACAAGTTTTCACATACGCAAACTTTTAGACCCGGAACAACTACCTACTTATAGATCGTACAAATATTTTCACGGTGCGGGATCGAACCTTCAACTCGTGAAGCACTAGCCAATCACTCGGCCTCGCTTAAAGAGTCGTTATCTCTTCAGTTCGTGTAGAGACTCTGATACGATAATGATCCTTAAACTATCACAAAGCAAATAGGTACCTATCCTTATCTCTTATATTTACAATATTATTTCTATTTAAAATTTCTAATATTGTATGGGACTTTCTTCTGCCAATCAGATCACAGGAGGTTGCAAATCAAACACAGCTCCACTTCGTTAAGCAATCGTGTTTAACAATTACGTAAAACTAAAATTAGCACTTTATGCAAATATTGTACGTCGTCACTCGCGGAACCAACTCGTTTAGTAGGTTTCCTGGAAATAAGTTTATTTCTACTGATTTCTTATATTTAACAGGATTCATCGCGGTATATTGAGATTATTAATAGATATCATCCATAGTGACGGCTATGGATGTTGTAATGGATCTCAAACACGATTGAGATTGCAATAATACATAGCCTATGTATAAATATAGCTACTAAGATAAAATTCTTAATTCGTAAGTCGAAGTTCGAAGGTCTCACTTTTGCTTACATACGCCTAGTGAGTGTATCGCGTGTGTGTTTGCCGTTTTTCACGGCGAAGGGTAATAAAAGATGCAGTTGGACCACGGAAAACTGTAATCTTTAAAAATTTAATGATTATAACGACTTATTTCTCCAATACGCCATTTCCCTATAGCCTTGATGTCAATTTCACATTTAGTGTGTTCCCTTCAGCCATCGCCATTTTACCAACAATCAAGTGAGGCGGCTAACTAGTCCTCAGTATAGCGACAACCCTGACAATACGCCCAGCAATAAAGGTCGATTGTTCATAAGTTGGTAGGTAGCACACGACAGTTCAACACCCTAATTTCGCGGGTCACGTCGGGCGGTCCGGCTCGTAAAAACCTAATTAATTAGCACACTCCGTACGATCGCCGTCTCGATAACGTTACGACTTTTGTTATGTAATTAAGATAACACAGTGTCATGTGTGTGTGAGAATTTAATTAATGAACACACCTGGAATACGAAAATTGGTAAATAGGTATTCATATTGCGTAGAAAAAAGTTTACAATTTAGAGTATATTTGTGCCTTGTGTCTGAAAATATATTTGTGCGAGCCGCTAGATTTTTACAGGGTCGGCAACTCCTCTTGTGTTACAAACGTTGATAGGCTTCGGTAACTGCTTTCAATCAGGTGGGCCGCAAAGCTTTATTTCTACCATTGTGATATAAAAAAGTCTAGGGTTGAGTAAATAAAAAAATATATAAAAATAGTTTATTGCAGAAACTTGTACAACTTTTACAGTAAATCTTATACATAGGGACCTCCTTTTAAGTAAAGAATATACCTGTGCTAAAAGAAATTGAGTATCATTCATAACGTATTGACGTACCTCCCTGCCTCTGAGGCCACGATAAGACGCCAGCCCTTGGTATATGGATAGTTTTGACAATCTTCAATGGATTTCGGTAATTCGATAACTTTACTCGGTAATTGTTTTGCAGTCACTATCTAATATCCATTGTCATTCAGTCGAATTCGAATATAAGTCGAGTCGCACTTACACATTCGATTAAACGAACGGTTAATTGCGGTCAACACATTAGGTCACTGACTAATGCTAAATGATCCATAATTTGCACGGCCTAGATACCAACAAACAATACATTAGGAAGATTGATAAGGCACATGTAACTATACTCTAACTAAACAATACACCACAATTTAGTGGGTACTAATACCTAAATTGTTGACATTATTTCAGTCACGTATACCATTATTTAAATACACCTAATTATATATTTAGGTTATTATTTATATCATCGCCATTGTATTATATAGTTAATAGTGTTTGTGAAAACCAGTTAGCTGTCGAGGTATTGTTAAATTCTGGTTTAATTTAACTACATTAACAGATCTTTTTTCCTCTGTGTGAATACCTACAGAAAAGTATGTATACACTACGAGTCACGTACCTACCATTCCCTTGTGCATTAAATATATTATGAGAAACACAATTTATTTGATACTAGGTGATATCCGCGACTTCGTCCACGTGCAATTTAATGAAAAGAAATTAATTCTAACGGCAAAGTTTCATACTAACTTTGCACCCCCGTTTTACCCCTTAGGGGGTAAATTATCAAAAATCCTTTTTTAGTGCTATAAACGGAACCCCAATGCAAAAATTCAACGTTCTAACCCTTATAGTTTAGGCCCTGCGGTGATATATCAGTCAGTCAGCTTCTCCTTTAATAAAATAAAGGAATAAAAATTCCTTAGGGACCTGTATCCCCAAAGGGTCAGGCAGCGTACTGGTACACACCCGCAAGTCGCTCATACATTTTTGTCGCCTGTATGTACCTACTGGGTGAGCTTTTACTAAGTCGAAACTTCTACTGAATTTTTTTTTTTTTTTTTTTTCGACATTTGACACAGCACCTTCTAGTCCCAAACTAAGCAGAGCTTGTACTATGGGTACTAGACAATGGATATAATACTTATATACTTTTTTTTGTAAATACATACTTATAATACATAGGAAACACCCAGACGAACACAAACACTTATATTCATCACATAAATATTTGTGCCCCGTGGGAATCGAACCCACGACCTCGTGATCAGCAGTCCGGTACTGGAACCACTAGACCACAGAGGTCGTCAAACAAATAAACACTTTATAAATGTTTCCTCCCATGCTTCCATCGAGCTTAGCAGCAGTATTTGCTACAGTGGGTTATATACTAATAATAGAGATTATAATATTAATATTTTCTAGGAATGTTTCATAGTAGTTGTTTTTTAAGTGACATATACTAATTCACTCAAGCCAAAACAACTAACTTAAATAATCCTTTAATAAATCCTTTGTTGTGAGTTTCTCAAGTGTCTTGACCGCACGCTGTGCTGACTAACAACAAGTTAACAATTGGGCACAATTGGCCATATTAAAAATTTGGTACTCAAGGAGGATTATTTTATTATTTAATACTACTTAATAGACTATATATGTATACTATTTATTAATTCATTTATTTGGACCCAAATATAATATATGTATGTATACCTATTCGAAATGCAGGGATTCACGTCCCTCATGAAGATGTGGGTTAGTCATCACTTAGTTATACCAATTAGCGGTGTAATAAAACGAGCACATGCGTCACGGCTGTTACCATTCGTAAACTAGCGAGATGTTCACAAGCGGAACATTGAGATTCTTTCGCAGCAGTCGGTAGCGAGCGCTAAGAATAAGCAGCTAGAGATGCGGCCCCGACCTTGTGTCTGCAAATTTGTGATGAAACGAAAAAGTTTATAGCATAAAAACATATAATATTATACATATATTTCCTCTTCAGAGCTTTTCCAAGATCAACGAAAACGGGTAACCGAAACGTTAGAATTAAAATAATGTCATAAAAAAAAATCATAAAAAGTAGTTTTATTCCAAGCAACTACTTAATTCTCCGCAAAAAAATCTTCATCATCATATCAACCATTAGACGACGAAAACATATACAAAGAAAAACATATTTTTTATGAATTGATCAATTCACATTCGAAATATAAATATTTTTTACTAATTTTATTGTTTAGTATCTTTGTTCTGTTACGATTCCAATGTTTTGAATTCTTTACAGCATCTTGTTTATATGATAGTGCCAATATATTAAATAATACCCACGTCTATATACTATGCACAATCTCTCATCGCTGACGTAATTTGGTAGTAAAAATAATATGAGTGATATATAAAAGTATTTGAAGATTTATTCCGAATCAGAGTGTACCACGAGCCCGCCAATAATATTGTTACTTTTAGAGTATTATGTTGTTTATGCGCCAAAAGTAACGAGTGGCTTCCTACCTATGATATCATCTCACTGACTTAGGTACATTATACGGATTTTATAGCGGTATATTGATATTATTTTAACCCGACGTTTCGGATCCTTTTATACCGCGATAAAATCCGTAAAAAGTAGTTTTATTTCAACGTCTAATATTCGCGTAAGTGTAAGAAATCAATATGTTAGGGACCTACATTATATTTTAAGAGGAGTAATATAAAACAAAAGGTATTTTTATAAATATTTTTTTCAAGCATTTATGAAACTCTATAGCCACTGTTCCAAAATATAGATTTCATAACAGTACACATACAGTAGCACATTGATCGGTCACAAATCTAAAAACGGTGATTTTCAAAGGAAACCAATAAATCTTTCTGAATCGAACCCAGGTTAAACATGGTGGTCAAAATTCGTCAAACTATGTAGCAACAAAGAGTAAATAACTGGTTACCTAGAACTACACAGAAAATCAATTAAAACAAATCAGGTATATACAGTTTAATCAAAATAGTAATACAACTTTACAGGAAACATAACGGAAAAAGGTACGAGCATCTTAGGTGCTATAATATACATACATACTATGTTCAATCCACAAACCTGATGGAAGGCCATTTTTAACGCTTATATCTATAGCAATAAGGGTGAAAAGTACCTTCAGTCTAATACACTAGTGAGTTTGTCAATTATATTATATAAATACTTTAATAATGATGCTATAAATAGGTTAAGGAACTTCAGCAGAGTATTTATGAGTAATATAATGTGTCACTACATATGGATGTAGTCGGGACAGATCTCTGCGGTTAGAATCTCCTGACCGCAGACGTAACGCCGTTTAGATAATTAACAGTTTATAATTATGATATAATACTTTATGAAATCATATTATGCAAGGCACATACAGTAAATCACTGCACAGGATAATACAACTGTAATTATATATCCGTCAGTAGATTAAAATGCAATGCGATGCCAATGGTCATTTCGGGAAATGGAAAATAAATTAATTGGCTTACCTATCATAAGGTATAATAATAATTAATACCAATGTTTGCATTAAATAAATTAATCAGAAATAAGTTAATATCAAACTTTATTTAGACAACGAAGAAAAAATTCTACATTTAATGTACTAAAACTAAACTATACTAATTAAAAACAGAATAAAATAAATTGAAGAATAAAATATTATTATATAATAAAGATTTGTTGGGCAACTTTTCTACAACACTCATATAGGTATATATGACATTTGCTATAAAAGGCAATGTTAATGTGGGCACTATTTTGGCTCAATCATTCAGAAATAGGTAGTCCCCTTATCATGTATGATAGGTATTCCCACAATAGAACGATCAATCTGGTTTATCCCACAACTAGTTTACCCAGAATTAATCCCGGTAATTAATTAAGTTTTATATAATGAATATATAAATATACTACAATAAACTGTGAGTCATGTAATATTTCGAACTCTGTAGCTATGTGGGAGTTTTCTGTAGAGTTATATGGTATCTCCATACACGAGCGTTTGTAGACGGATCCTGGGTATATTGTTTATACTTATCAGTATAATTTGAAGTTTAATAACCTCCCCTCGTCAAAATATAAATAACACATTATTCTCAGCTATGCGGTCAGCCTTACTATCTTTTAGACAGCTGACTTGCCAGTGTTTTTACCTCGACACCATCATTATAACTAATCATAATCAGGTAAATAATAAGTTTATACAGGTAGCTCCTGATAGAGATACAGTTTGAAAGTTTCATTAATACGTACTGCAGCTCCTCATTGTTCCCAATAGTTAAACTTGGCGTCCTTTATCCTTTGGCAGATGTTTTTTCTATTAAATTATAAGAATCAAATTCTACCAACTTGAAATTTAGATCTGTGCCCGGTTGATGATAAAATCGTTCCATATTACGAGGCATCAAAAACATAAGAAGATTAAAGAGCGATTATCTATGATGATATGAACCTTAGCATTTAATAGGTGTTTCATTATTACTATTTTACACCTGAACTGACAAGATTTGGTTAAATTTATTGGGGCAAGTTTATATTTGAAATCGACCAACCTTGACATAGTATTGTTTACAGTAATGAGTACTATATTGCTAATTCTAACACACCATATGGGCACTGAAACTGCGTAGTAAATCTTCCTAAAGTGATGCATTATTATAACAGTTCTGCCGTTTATCATAAACATTTGCTGTAAACAAAAGTGTGTTTACATCAAATTCGCACGATGGTACATCTTTACCCACCTACCTTGGACCAATTAGGATCGAAATAACAATAGATATACGAGTACCATCGGCCATGGTGTGGATTCCCGTAATCCACGTTTTCCTCTTGCGATATAGTATTTACTGCGAACAATTTGAATGTTTATTTGCTACAATGGTTAAGTCCAGTAGCAATTATTGTGTGTGGATTAGCGCACATTTCGTGGTAAAGCTTTTGAGGATAAGGTATATCAGGTATAATAAATATAGGACAGGATATTGTATAACTTTGATAATACAAAAGTCCTCATAAAAGAAAACTGAAAATGGTTTTGGTAATTGTAACAGCGCAGCGGTTTTAAGACTGACTTAAGTTTTTTTTATTTATTATTTTTGAACTAGTCTTATCGCCTAGCTCGGCACTAGATGGCGTTGTGAAATAATGTTCTAATAATCTTAAATCTTATTTATGTAAAGATTATGACTGGTTGTTACTCGTGGAACCCCTTTACATATTCTATTAATTTATTTTTCTTTGATTTTTCACACTTACGTAAGACTACTAACTAGACATTAAAATCACTTCATCCGTTCTTAGTTACGGACAGATTCGGCGTGTCCATGACCCAGATGGGTGTTTAGTCTGAATTTCTTTATAAACCATAATATGTCCTAATTGCAGTTTATTTTCTTATACATGAGCAAGCAGCTATGATTAAAAATTTTTGGTTTATCCAATCAGTTAGTAGTGAATATATAACCCATAATTGAATTTAAGTTTAATCTGTTGGTGTCCCAAAAATAAAATATAAAACAATAGTAGCCGCTAGTAATCAAATAAGTAGTATGTATATAAAAATCTTAAGTTGGGTTGTGTAAGCTTCAAATAATTAAAAAGTTCTAGACCGATTGAGCTCAAATTTGACTCGATATAGATACAACCCACTTCTTTTTATATAAATTTTAAGTGGCAATGTTTTGCTCTTCATTCATGAAGCGAGACAGGGAACAGCTATGTTTTGAATAAAAACATATTTAAATAAAATGTTTTTTTAAAAACACCACGTTTAGAAAACCCGATCCATTCACAGTGATCCCCAACAGTACACGCAGGTAGAGACTTACTCGAAATGCATGGAATTAGTTCGAAGTGACGTTGTCCCTTAAAACAATAGGGCTCAACTGTTATCTCGGCGTTGCAAGAGAACAATGGTTTTACGAATAAAATATTGACTATATAACAATTTAATGTCTCTAGATTCTTTTTTCTTTCTAGCTCTCTTTCGTTAATATCGTGGGAGAGTTTTTAATCACTATCACATACAAAACCCAAGCTGTAAGCCATTTCATATTGCTTATCTGTGTCAATCGAACCTGTGACTTGTGCTCTAGAAGCCAATCGCCAAGCCAGTACGGTAGTCACGTCGTCCGTTGCTAAATAGTTAATTTTCGATTCCTAGTTCAACCAAACCAAACCTCGCATTCTAGCTATATAACTACCGTTGATTGGACCAACAATACATGGTGGTTTACATGAATACTCCGACCCTTTTTGGGAAGTATAAATATGATACTATTTTAGGCTGTGTTGCATAATTAGGAATATTAGGAAGCCTGCAATATTAGGAAGCTCAAATAGAATCTGGCCGTGGTTACCTTAGAACATATATAAATCCATTCTTATTTGTTAATTTTTTTTTGATGATTAGGTGATACATGATTGTGATGGAACACGTTTATACAAGGAATGTGCCTAAGTACCTTGTTAAAAAAAACAGACGATAAGGTGTCTAGCGGGATGTTGCTTACATAATATACTATAATAAATGTAAAAATAACTGTTTGTCTCTTACCTCTACACACCTAAACAGATTTATACGGAAAAATACTTTATACTTGGGAAGGACCAACAATGACTACGATAAGAATAAAGCTACCATGTCTAAATAAAAAACCTTTAAGCTAAAAACTCAACACGAATAAAGTCGTAGAATATCGCTAGTATATGCCATCAAATTTTAAATTCTAATTTCTTTATCTCATACACAAACTCGCTCTCCCGGCCGACACACACAAGGTGATCTCTCGCGGCAGATGTTGTGCCCTTATTGTATCTTTTTCTCGGCGTTGGCAACACCTGTCGACAAGCTGCCACCGCCTGAACCAGTCCCTTGATACGTTGATACAAGTAACTTTAAGCATGTTATTTAATCATGTTAAAATTAAAAGCTCTACACGACGCCATATGAAAAAATCGTAAAATAAAATATATGATCGGTGTTTTTTTTTAATAATAATTAAACTGCATATTTGGTCTAGTGATGGCAACTGCGACTGCTGCGCAAGAAGTTTTGGGTACGATTCCCAGGTCGACCAAAATGTTATTGGGGTTTTCTATGTAATTCTCAATAGCAGGTTGGAGTTTGGATTCGTGCCCCGTTGATGGCAATAGGCTTGCCTTCTATTATATGGGACCATACCGGGGAGATGTGTGTGTACGTTAGTAAACCTCTGCCCGACCCTTTAGGGACGACAGGCGTCGTATTTTAGATTATTTTAATTAATTCATAGTCCATAGCAATCGATATCTCTTTTTCACTTGTTTGTTACTTTATAAGAGGATACGGGATAGCGATAGTAAGTGAGTTATTTATCGTGCTCAATAGCCCGGGTTGATTGATTAATTGACATCAAGTATCGCAAATTGAACCAATTTGATGGTACCTACTGATTTATATTGATTTAAATTAAGATGGTAGTTTTTATGACATAACGCCAATTACAGTCATTCATTCATCGCTTATCTACGTACTGGTTGATTACTACCGATACTATGAGAGTATGAAGCCACATATTAACAAATATTTACGGCTTCAATCGTCCTCTTTGGTGAGGCCTCCACAATCTACTGTTTGGTATTATATAATCATCTCGCAGTATATAAATAGCAACAATTAACATCAGCCACGCAGCACGCGAAGTATTATGTATATTATATTGTGTATCCTCCATTTGACTCATCCGACTAATTGATAAACAAACAAAATAAATCATTTTTGTTTTATTCTTAGTATGCAGCAGATGTTATTCTAAAAATACATAAATCTGCAATGCACTGCAGTGCCCGAATGTTATCAACACGCACACAGGTGCTGCGGCTGCATGTGCGCGCACAAAAAATGTGTCAGTGTGGGTGTTTCGGGACTCGCAGGTCGGCGCACGCGCAGGTGGCACCCTCATTCTCCATCCAGCTTTCGAGCTCGTCCGTTTACTTTAGTAAATATATCCGATTCATTTTAGTAACATAGTTGTACCGTGCAGTCGAACACATATTTTGACTATGTTTATGAAGTTAAATTTAAATTGTTTTATATTCGCAAGATAGCAAGAAGTGTTTGTTTACAAACATCGGCTGTTTTTCGTGATTGCCTGCGTTATTTTTAGGTAAGTTTATTGCTTAGATTAGAAATTTCTTTTGTTTACAACTCTTAATTACTACATTAATCGTTTTTAATATGTTTATCGAGTTGAAATTCATGTTTTGGAACTAACATTTAGGCTACATTAGCATAATATTCATTCCTAAAATAATATTTATAATATAATCTGATCAGGTAAATTAATTAATGGTAATAGGTACACTAACACGTATTTTGATTATCACTAGCGTAATAGATATATTATGATTTACGTAAAAAATCGAATGCTAACTGCATTACCGATTGACCTAAAGTGGTCATCATTAAGCATGTCAAGTTCTCTATCATCCGTCGATCATTAGTGCCGTATGTGGGGAATGGACCATTGTGTGAACACCTTATCCATCTCGGCCACCCAAACGTGGTGACACTTGCAGCCGGCCGCGGCCCTGACAGTCAGCGAGATAACCTCACAGATACTATTCAATTATATAAGCTGCATGACGTGTGACAGACAGGCGGAACCGCCGCATACCTTATTGAGACGAAATTCTGTGATGGTATTATTTCGATTTAATACTGCCTGAAAAGGGTGTATTAATAAACACAAACATGATATAGGTACCTAAATCCGAAACGAAGATTTGTGCCGTGTGGGATCGAACCCGCGACGCGGAGCTGAAACCGATCATTCAGTCACTGCTGGTATATTAGCTCGTATAAATCATGATCAGATCAAAGGCATCCTTATAAATATAATGATAAAAATAACATCATCAATTCCAATAACTCATCTTTTAGTAGAAAATAATAACGAAATCAATCGCAGAACTTAACACAATAATCGATATCCATGCAAACGACGGCGGCGTAAAATCTATGAAATAAACGAAATACTTAAACTACATAAGCATGTTGACGTTTAACAAATCGAACGCTTATTTACTACGAAACAGAGTGCATAATGATTTGCGGGGGGCCTGGGGTACCTGATAAGCGGAGTATTCTGTACGTAGTATTGTAAGTTATTCTTTGCCAAAAGCTCCCAGTCCAATGCCAGATTACTCACCGCGAGGCAAGAGTGGCTCGTGAACTCTATCGCGATAGACATTTACGTACAAATCCAAGGCGACCTCCCATGAATATTTATGGCTGTTCAGAAGCTCATTATTTGTTAAACATCCTGTCAATCATCGGGGACAGAACCATAGTTACGTTAACTATGACGAGAATTATTCATACCTGGATAGCTAGACTTGATATATATTACAAACACACCTATACTTTATTGGTGTACTGTTCCTCGCCATGGGACCCTCTACGATCTTATCAAAAGCATTAGTGAAGAGCGAAATAATTTTATTTTTTGTTTTAAAAGCGTGCCTACGCTTTCCAATCTTTGAACCATGCCACAGTCCAACCGTCTTCACATACCTACCTATCATTTTATTCAAATTGTTGTAAGGGCTAAAGTGTTTAAAATAAAATCCTTTCCATATTGATTATGGTATTATAACTATCTGCAGCTCTTGAAAACAATTTAAATTTTTACAATGAAAATTTTCTACAAAAAGAGCTGCGGGCTTGGGCTAGTCGTAGCAGGTCGCAACTGGCCAATAAATCAAATTCTACCATAGTTTTATAATAGACTCTGATTTATTACATTTATATCCGCTATTTAGTATTCTTGACAGAATTTGGCGAACGTGTCTATGCAGCTTGCCACAGTGCCGTTACTATTATAATACTAAACTGTTGTTACACTACAATAACACTATTGTTTATGGGACAGCTGACTGCCAAACTGTCTGGCTACCTAGTTAAGCTTTATAAGGTGCAATGGGTACTGCTTTTGTTCGGAGGATACTGACGAAAAAATATGTTGGCACTGTTCAAAGAAACAAGATTCTTTCTTTCAACTGAAATTAATATTATAATTTACTTATATACAGTTAATATTGCACTCCAGCTAAGAAGATATATACCTATTTTTGGACTGATCCGCATGAAACCACAGTTTTAAAAGTAAATCAAAACGTTGTTCTCAAAACGTTTCACTAAGGTTTTTGAGGAAACGATACCCTGCAACTACATATAAGTAAGAAAGCCAGATTTTTACTTATTATTTTTTACACAATTATTATTAATTTTATGTCACAATAATACAACCGATAAATCTCTTTTATACCAACCATCACTTACATTGCAAAATAATTGATGGTATACAAACTTTTTGGGTCAAGTGTATACGGAAAATGAAGCCATGTGTACGACATTACCATCTGTCAAATTTATTTTAATCGACAGAAATGTCGCACAAATTTAATTATTTTTCCCTGAGCTAATTCATTTATGTAATATCGCAATGACCTAAATATTAAACTAGTTTGTGGAATTCCCAAAACAATAACAATTCGTACTATATACGTGAGTAATGTGTTGATATGAACTATCAATATATGGGATCCTGCCGAAAACAGCTTCGATATGGAATTAATTGGAATTAGTATTTAATATATCAACAATAATTACTACCTTTCTGGACTCAGGGAAGGACACAATTATAACTGTAAGTCATAGACATCAAATCTATACTTAAAGCTAAAGCTTTTGTTTGTTTGGTTGAACGCTTTAATATCAGAAACTAATGGTTCAAATTGAAAAATTGTATTACTATTAGATAGCCCATTTATTGAAGGCTTTTTAATGTTTTTGTTTATTGAGGATTTTTTGTTTATTTTTCTACCCTCTGACCTCAAATCTTTCTTATATGACACAGACACAGTTACGCAGGTCACCCAGTAGGATAATAAACTTACCCGTAGCTAGCTTCAGTCAATAACAACAATATTTTATCGACATAATTATTTATAATGTGTGTTTATTTTTGTTGCTAACATGATAATTAGTTTATTTATAGTAAAAATAATTGGTATTTTTAAATATAATTTTCCCGTATAATTTCATCGTGCAATAGGTATCTATGGTAAATACAAATCCTTTAATTGTATAATATGGAAACATTTCTGTGCCTGTTTGTTGCTTTCTACTCATCTCCTATCTCCTCCTATTAATGTTCTCTATAGCATCATCTAGCTATCAGATGAATCGGTAACTTAGTAGAGTAGGCAAACTAATGTTTGGGCACTTTTAAATAGAGCACAGTTCCAACCAAAAAAATTAAATCTTTGGTTCTAAAACAAACTTAATTTGACCTCTCCCAGTGGACCTCTGTAGCAAACAGATTCAGGAGCTCTAGCATCCTTACTGGCTAGACAATCTATCTTCAAAGTACAATAAATAAAATACAATACAATCTTTCTCTTCTTTACACTGAAAATCATTAGGCTGATTTATATTAAATTCTACGTGAATCTATGTGATCTATTTATAAAATGGTACGTATGTGAATTGCTAAATTACCTTAATAAACACACCGTTTGACGTAAATCCTTATGCAGATACGTCAACTTCCAATAACTTACGTATTGTTCCCTAAATAAATTGACAGATTAATTGTTAATGATTGGAAGTTACGCGCGCTGACCGCAAACTTGGGCTAGTGCCACACTAGGATACAGTCATTTACGATGATCGGATGGTGACAAATATACTCATAGGTATATCTAATCACTATTATATTTATACAATTTTATCCAAAATAGAGGTTTGTAAAATTATACGCTATTGTATATCACCAATTTGCACATTACTCTTATGTAATTGATGTAAGGTTCAATTAGTCGATTCATTAGCGTTTATGAGATAGTTTGAATATACCATTATAATAGATGTGCCTACTGCGCACGCGACATCGACACCATTCGCGTGCATGAGGAATAACATAACAATTAATTTGCATATGATACATAATTATATACAAATAAGTAGTAGCTTTAACCTGCGTTACTAAATGTGTTTAATGATAAAACAATCTTTGAAACAGGTGTGTTAAAACAGACCAATCGATGCAGAACATTTAAAACACAAGCCTCGTTGCTAACTTCGAAACTAGATGGCGCTGTGTCATAATGTCCAGATATATTTATTATATAGGTACCTAGATACTCGGGACAAATGGTGTATGACATAATAAACAATAATTGTTCCTATAGTTTATGTAATCCTACCATAACTACAACATAAACAAACTTACTGGCACGAGCACGGGTACCCATGCGGCGCACGCGCATATAAAATTGCATAATTACGTTTTCCGGTACATTGCTTTGATAAGAACGCTATTAAAAATCAGCGTAAATAATAAAATCACTATTAGTAAAAGGAAAACTCATATGTTTAATTACAATAAACGAAGAAAATCTTTTTATATTAGTTTTTTATGCAATGTTTATCGTACTGATTTACTAGAATTACGCGAATATTATCGCAGTAAATTGTTTTAATACTGATATTTAAGATCCATCCTTTGATGCTGTAAAAAGGTATTGTTACTTCAATATGTTAAATTAAATTAACTTTTAATTAATACTTCTAGGCAATGACTTCATGTTCTTTGTTCGCGTAATGGTAAGAAATCAGTGTATGTATTAGGATTATTATAATTGCATGCTTTTGCGAATCCCATGGCCCCAGCAATAGGGTTGGTGGCGTTGACGGGTGCGGTTTTTTAGTCAGTAAACGCTCAAGCGGAGTCCGACACACCCCGTCGCCTCCCCAGGTGATGGGACGGTGCGTAAATGATTTTTCCGCACTTAAAAAATAGTATTAATATAATTGCTGATACACAAAGTGTGGAACACCTTATATTTCTAAAGACGATGATGATTTGTAAGGTATAATATAGATGTACTTATTATTTAAGTACCCTGATTTACTTTCGGTTGAATTTCATAAGGGATGGCCTCTTAAGAGCAAATACTTGTAACACTCAAAGTTCTAAAAGCTAAAATATGTCAATAACCGCGCGCGCAATTTTATTATTAATATATATACGTATTGTCTGGAATTAGTTACCTGTATGATGCTCACTATGTGATCTATATATAAAATGGTAACATAAATGACGTATGTAAATTGCTAAATTACCTTATTAAAGACACCGTTTGACGTAAATCCTTATGCAGATACGTCAACTTCCAATAACTAACGTATTGTTCCCTAAATAAATTGACAGATTAATTGTTAATGATTGGAAGTTACGCGCGCTCACCGCAAACTTGGGCTAGTGCCACACTAGGATACAGTCATTTATGATCATCGGATGGTGACAAATATACACATCGGTATATCTAATCACTATTATATTTATGCAATTTTATCCAAAATAGAGATTAGTAAAATTGTATGCATAAACTCAAATGAAATCATGTTTTTCGTTTTACTTTATACACAGAAAACGCTAATTTAAAGTTAATACTTTCCCATAGTCACTCGTACTGTCTTCTCGACTTAAGCTAAGATGAATCCGATCAAACCGATAAATGATGATTTTATTTATTATTTTATTAATATCGTTTTATGTTACATTGTGGACTCATCTCACAAAACACAATTAATCAAACTATTTCCCTTTATTGTGGAATCCCTAATTAAAGTTAACTAACAGATTTTCCTTGTCAATTTAATATAAATTCGCAAACGCGCCTCTGATTGATTATATTTGATTTGTACAGCCGACAGGGAACACCGCGCAGCGCACTCGTCATGTCGTGTTGATACAATAATATGAAGAGGAACAGTCACCATGGCGCCGGATGCCGAAGACTGCGAAACGGTCCAACTGAATGTGGAGCAAGGAGTACCTACTCATCATGGTAGGAGGATTCTGCCGGACGGCCAACAACCCGCCAGTGCCTGGACCGAGAACGAGGAAGAAAGACCTGGAGACAACACCAACAGCCCTGGAGAGAACAGGCGGCTGCTCCCCACCGGGCCCCCAGCTAAACGCAAATCGCGTCTCCAAGCTGGCGTGACCCTAGGAGTAGTTCCACCAGGGAAATACAACAAGTACCCTCAAGTGACTAACTCTCAGAAGACAATCGCAAAGACTAAGTTTGAGAAAAGAAAAGACAAGCTCATAGCGTTATTGAAGCCGCCGTACTTCATGGTCTCCATGATAATTTTAATTGTAAGTATTATGATTAAGTACCTCCTTTACCTTACATTATAGTTTATATAATTTGCAGTTATTAACGGTACATTGTCCGGCACAGGTATGCATCCACCGGTGGGGTAGCGCTGACCTGCGCGCGCAGCTGGAGTGGTCCCCGGGCGCGTGGTGGCGGGAGCCCTGGCGGCTCGTCACCTACGGCTGCGTGCACGCCAGCGCCGCGCACCTCGCGCTCAACGCGCTGGTCGCCTTAGCTGTAAGTATTCATGGAGTTTTTGGACTCAATATCACTATCATCTAGACTTGAATCTATCTACTGTATATGTCGTGACAGGCTTAGTTGATAGATTCGGCTTTCAGTATAATTAGTCCATTCACCTTCTCTCATTTTTATAGGTTGGCTGGCCTCTTGAGCGCGAGCAGGGCTGGTGGCGCGTGGTGGTGGTGTGGCTGGGCGGCGTGGCGGCCGGTGCGCTCGGCGCTGGTGCTCTGCAGCCCAGGGTGCGCGTCGTCGGCGCCTCCGCAGCCGTGTACGCGCTGCTAACTGCACATATTGCCAACGTCTGCCTAAGGTATGAGTCATTCTATTTGATTATGTTGAACTTAGGTATCATTTCATTAGGTATCAGTTCCTGAACTGTGTCTAGTCCAACAACTGAGCGTGAAGGTTCGATTCTCAGATTGAGCAAAGAGTTATTGAGTTTTACAAAGAAATTCTCAGTAGCAGTTTTGGTTTCGAATAGAGTAATAATGCCAATAGACTCGCCTGTGGGAATATGGTGGGAATGTAATTGTGGTTAATGAAATAATGAAAGTGTGGAAGGTTACGTACATCGTTTTTATAACCAGCATTCAATATACCAATATTTTTTATTTTTTTCACTCAGGTTTGGCCATATTCCTCTGTGGTGGTTCCGTCCTTTGAGCGTGGTGGTGCTGGGCGCGTCAGAGGCGTGCTGGGCGCTGGTGCGCGCGCCGCCGCCGGTGGGCGCGCCGGCCGCTGCGCAGGCGCACGCCTCCTACGAGTACGTCGCCTGGGCGGCACACTTGCTCGGTGCAGCTGTAGGCGTGCCGCTAGCCTTTATCGTGTTCACAGGTAAAGATTAACCTCTTTTTTCTTCAAATTCAACAATGGAACCAAATTGTTGTAAATTCTTTAACCTATTCCTCATTGGATAAATCACAGTGTTTGTTGTAACATGCCGCTGGATGTCGTAGAGTCAATATTCATTTCTACATTCATATCCATTCAGTTGAAACCACATTTTTAGAACGATCTTATTGCTTGTAGGTGAAAATTGCAAGAAACCTTATGTGTTGGCGTGTCGCGTGATCTCTGGAGCAGTCCTGGTGGCGGGCGTGGCGCTGGCCGCCGTCCACTACGGCTGGTACGCGGACGACGACGGCACCTGAACCCGCTACCCTGGCCATGCCGACCCACACTTGCGTCTCATTGAAAAGTGCAATTGGTACTCATCCGTCCGCTATCCCAAGGATAGCTTTTGATGGATTTTACACATTTGTATGTTTATTGTAGAAACAAAGAGCGTGTACACACGTAGCTAGTAATACGATTTATTGATCTTTTCACGTCCTAGATTTAAGTGTTATGTACAAATATGTTCTATGGAATTAAAATATGGTATAAGTCGTGAATTCTAAATTGTAACTCCGCCTTAATAGACAATTTTCTATGATTAATTAAGAATTAAAGCTAAATTTTAATTGTGAGTCGACATAAGGACAAATGTACAAAAGTCTTTTTGTAATATCCAATAAATTAGCTTTCGTAAATAAGAATATAATATGAACATTAAATTCACCTCCGGTTTTTATAGCCAGGTACATGTATTGAGAAAAAAAAATAATGGACATTCTTGTCCTATAATCAAAAGTAAAGTCGAATATAATATATACTTTGATATCTATGGACTTATGATAATAGCAATTAGGATTTATTATCACTAAGGCGGAGAAACTAATTTTAATTTCATTGATTTCTGTGAAATCACTTTTCTATTGTTTTGCATCAAAACGTTGGATTAAACGGCTAGTGATAATTTATAAGCTTTGTACTTATGCTAGGGTAAATTCTATTAGTATCAAGATAAAGTGCAATTTTGTTTGTCAATGTAGAACAACAGCATAAAGAATATCCGGTCATTTATTATAAAACAGAACCATCTAGTTTTGAACTTCAGACTTGTGTGACAATGAAATGTTTAATGCACATCGGTTTTAGTTTGTTTGTAAACACATAGAAACATGAATCACTCGGTTAAAGATGTCCATGATCACTCAAACTTTTACCTCGACTGGGATACGAACCCGGAGAGGCAAAGAAACCCTCTCGCGCAAAATTTTCGTAGTTCTGAAGCGGTCTCTTATCGAGCACAATTTCAATATATTATTCATTATTCGATACATTAATAATGCTCATTAAATATGCATTAAAAATGATAACCTACCAATGAACCGAAGAAAATGGACGATGTAAACAATAATAATATATTATTTATATTTATTATAATAGGCATTTGGAGTTCATTATTGACATGTATGAAGGTCACAAAAATAAAAGTAAATAGTTACATTTTAACTGATATTATTTTGCCAGTATTTTTTGTAATTATTGGCAATAATATATATTATTATTATTATATTTCACTGCTGTTGATAATGTCAAAATAAATGTCAAGAAATTATATGGGTTTCAGAAGGTCAAAAACTATGTAAGTTTACAATTTCAATGTAAATTGAAACTAAATCCTATTGAATGAAAGTTTACATTTAAATGGATGTTTTTATTGATACTTGTAAAAAGTCATGAAACCAAACAGTCAGTTGTTAATTTTGTTATTCATAATTTTATAATACATTGAAAAAAAGAAAGACATAGCTCCTTTTTTTCAACAAAGTAAATAATTTATTAATATGTCAATGTAAGATCAAATTATGAATACAGAGTTTATTTGTAAGACTACAACCAAAGAGATTATTGAAATCTAGTCAGCACTGACTTAAGTTATATATTACATACATGGCATTAACTTTTTTGTTTTTTTATTTATTTACAATAAATCCAATAAAATTTAGTCAACGCCGAGAAGACTGTGTGTCAAAAACCTACCTGATGACAACCAATCGTGGCCTTAAGAAGCTAGTCAATAAATAACTAAGAGGCGTGTCGAATACTGCCACCTCAGGACTATTTGTAGTGGCAATTCCACTCAAAAATGCATGCAGCATGGAAAATTAATTGCGCATAATCAATTGGTTATACAGTTAATAGTAAAATCTAAGAGAAGAGTTATACCTCCCTTCTATAGTCTTCAGTATGTGGATGGAACTGGCCCGGAATCTACAGAGCCGCGATTCAGCTTTCCGTCTAAAGATGGCTTCGAAACCATCGACATGAGCCTGCGTGAACATTCCACGTTCACTGTAGAGACACGAGACAGGACAGTCCCATCCTCCTCTTGGACACGTTATTATATTAAATCCGTACAGCAATGATAGTCGTCCGAGTCTAAAATAAGTCCACAGGCACGACATGCAAAAGACTTGGCTATATGTCCAAAAACGCTATCTTACTCGCTTGCTATCTAGGACTCTCAGCGCTCTAAGTTCCCTAATTCTCTCATTTATTTTATTCATATAATTAACAATCGATTCCTTTTGTGACCTGCTTTTGAATGAGTTCAAAAAAAGAGGTTATCAATTCGTACCTATGTGTAAATAATGTATGTATTTATATGTATTTATAATATGTAAAGTATTGTTTTCTCGTCGAATCAAATATTCTCGAGATGATTTCTTCTGACACATCTGCAACAAATCATAGATCGACCTCGTCCTTTTTCCTAAAAATTTAATTATCTCAGTACGTACGAACTTTTTCTTTGATTCCTTTTTTTCGATAACAATGAGAGTACGGTCTACATAGTTGAATAACCATCTTTCTGTGGCCCAGCTGGCCCAGTGTCCAGGCGCATGATATTTGTTAATATATACTTAATTGACGCCTAACACTAATCTCTCGTTTAACCATGTTCTCAACAACAACTAGCTGTGAACTATATGTTATATGAATATATAATATAAATAAATATCTCATCATCATCAACCCATTAATGTCCCACTGCTGGGCACGGGTCTCCTCTCAATTGAGAGGGATTGGGCTATAGTCCACCACGCTAGCCTACTGCGGGTTGGCAGACTTCACATGCCATCGAGAATTCTCTCAAGCATGCAGGTTTCCTCACGATGTTTTCCTTCACCGTTTTAGCATGTGATAAATACGCACATAACTTCCGAAAAGTCAGTGGTGCGTGCCTTGGGTTCGAACTCAAGACCTCTGACACCTCAGTCCACTGGTCACACCGCTCGGCTACCACAGCTCTCTAAATAAATATCTAGTTAACTTTAAAACCCTGCAAAGATTACTGTACCTAATAAACTGCTAAAGTACTTATGAGTCACGCGACAGAATTGAAATCACACCGTATGTTAATAAATGGGAAAATACATATCAAAACTATACATACCTATACGTATAATTATATGTACCATGGGATTGTTGTATTAATTCTAACAATATATTGATTTTAAATATTGTATAGCATCGTCCAGTGTCTTAATATATTGCTTAAGTCATTATTGTGATCTTATTAAACTTCAATTTGCAACATTTTGGTCTTTTTAATGACATTATTATCTTCCTACAGAGCTGCCCGAACGGTCATTTTTTACAGAGAATAGAACAATGTCATTTACAGACAACGCACAAGTAACTAAGTATGTTTTATCTATATTTTAATACATGAAGCCATAACTTTGTATCTCTTTTCACAAAAATACGCAATTTTCGTGAGGACGACAGAGTATGAAATTTCTCACACTTTATATAAAGAAGTAAGTAGTGTAGAATGATTATATTATTATTTTATTTTATTATGCATAAAAAAACCTATAATTTAAATGAATTATGGTCGAATTTCGACTTCCAGGCGACCACTATACATATAAGTATGTAGGTAAGATAAACTCACACAAATTTTAATTCTATTTATTCCTTAAAGTATGTAACACTAATTACTACATTATTTTCACTTATAACTATGACCTAAACCTAAAATACATTGAGGCTGTCATGTAACGTTGTTCAAATAGTCGCAAAAAAGGGCCGAAATTAAAACATACAGAGTAATAAGATAATGGAATGCAAAGTACGAAACTCATGACGACCCTTGCCGTTTTTTGATGCATTTTGAAGACAAGAGTTATTGATAAAAAATATTTTTAAAATATTGTGACAATATCCATACTATCATCCGTGTCGTCCCCGAAGGGTTAGGCAGATGACAAATAAGTACACCCACATTATGTTGGGATGTTTTTAGGTCTCATGTAATATGGGGACGAGCCTTTTACTATAAACCGGGCACGAATTCAAATTCCAAGCTGCTACTGATACTGAATTTCCAAGAAAAACCCAATATACAGACAGTCTCAGTCAGAGGCAGTCTTAATCTGCACGTGATCATGGTTGCGGTAAAGTAAACGAAACGTCGAGATTAAAAAAATCATTACGTATACTGCGATAAAATTCGTGCAGATTAGTTATATTTCAATGTCTAATATTCGAAGAAATTAGTATGTATTTCATTTACTCCTTACTCTGTCTAAAAAGTATTTGAGTGTATGGTCTATGTCGTATGAGATCATCGGCGGCCATTTGGATAAATAAATACTTTAACTAAAGCTCCTTAAATAATATAAACACTATTTGACACAATGAATACTTGCTGACCAACAAAATTATCGATACATTTAACCTTAACAATTGGTTACAATAACAGATATATAAGAGTCATTGTTGCAATGATTGTTTCACTTTTGAACCTTCAAAATGTCTTCAACATCACTTTCACATCGTTGTAGGAGGTAGCACCTGGGTTTTACAGTCAGCAGGTCAGCGGCTTGCACTGGACACCTAACTCCGTACACCAGCACTCCTGGCACGGCGTGGACAACTCAGCGATGATCCTCCCCACCCTATACATCCTCCCGTAGATATTACACCCTGCAAGTTTCAGAATACCAGGCGCTACTCCTTGAAGTCCTCCAAGGTTTGGGGGCCGTGGACCTTCGTGCTCCGATACTAGCGGTTTAGGTTTTTCTTTGATCTCTGGTCTCCTTTCTGTCGTGGTCTCCTTTATCGGACGTTTCGTAGTCTTATTTGTGATGGGTCGTAAAGTTGTTCGTTTTATAGCTGTGGCTTCACCGAGTACTAAATGGTCTATTCTGTTGACTGAGTTTGGAGACTTTTTAGGAGGGATGTAAGGGTGTGGTGGGAGTGGTATGAATGGGGCTACGGTGGATGGTTTTCTGACAGATTGGGTTGTGGGGAGAGTCGGTTGAGTGGCAGGCCGGTTTGTAAGCTTCTTGACCGCGGTCACTGTTGTTGTCTCATAAGCATCGCTAAGGAGTAGCTTGAGGACGCTACCAAAAGAGAACTCGTCATCAACTTCCTCATCATCCTCGTATTCGTGTGATGTATCGTTGACCTCTGTACTGACAACAGGTGTGACGGATGTCGTTACTTTTGGGACAAGTTTCGTCGTAGTGGTAGGAGCAGCAGTAGTGACCTCCGATGTAGATTCAGTGCTTACTATCGGAGGTTCGGTGACTTTGTTAGTTTTGACGGTACTTATGTTTTGCGCTATTGATGAAGCTACCTCAATTTTAATTTTGTCTGGTTCAACTGAATTTGTAACATTGCTTTGTGGGACAACTGTAGGTTCTTGAAGTGTATGATTTTTATCTTCGAGTGTGGTTTCGTTTTCACCTATTTTTACCGTCGACGGAGGAATTGGATTCTTGTTATCTGCAAATAGAAGGCAACATGTATGAGTTACAGGTACGTACCACAAATGTATGAGGAAAGTCTAAATACTTAAAAAAATTAAAATAAATTTAATTAAATATGAAGCTTAAAATCTGAACTACACAACAAACAAATAAATTTTCGAGTGTACATTAGTGCAGCATTATTCGCAAATAACTACAAAGAACTATTGAGTGTTGTTTTTTTCCAAAACCATTTGAATTACACTATCTATATTAAAGTTACCTCCGTCACACACGAGGTCCCCGCAGCAGGCTTCCTCCTGGCCGCCTGCAGGTGGGCGGCGCTCGCAGCCGGGCGCGGCATGGCACGGCCGCGGCGCACACCTCAGCTCCACCCAAGCGCACGTGCACCGCAGGCACCCCAATATGATGCTCTCACCGTCGGCCACGTGATGCCCATCCTTTGATATGCACTTGTCTGCTAAATAACATCAAAATATGATTGCATTCTTTTTATAAGTGAAAACCTGAATACTCAAATTCTTTATTTGTGTATATATGTGAGAATTATGAAAGCAAATCTTTGTGTCGAATGTATGTAGCTAAAATTTAATTACCTTTATAGACATCAAGTTGCATGGAAGTGGTCAGATGTGGCACTACTGGACCTGGTGGTGTGCTGGTATACAACGCGTAATATTCATCTATGATACCTGGACCCTTCGGAACGAAACCACCTGGAAAATGGAAACATTAAAATTTAAATGCTAATTGACTCATCAAAACTTTGATCCTTTTTATATAATTAATCTATTAGTGCCCTGCGTGGGTATACTATTCGGTTAGGTATACTTGACAGTGTATAACTGGCAAATATACGTCATCAGTTTTTTTGTAGCCAATACCAGTCTAGTACTTTAAGCCAATCTAAAAGCGCACCAGGTCCGTGAAATACTATCAAACCTGATCTCTCTTTTAGGTTAATAACAATTCGTTGCTCGATTAACTGATGAATAAAAATTTAATATAAATAATGACAATAGAGTTAAAACACAATGATATTATACCTTCTGTCTCAACGGGTGGCGAAAACAAATTAATAGCTGGTGTCTCCAACGCAAAGGTGGTTTTAGTAGGAGTAGCCGGAATCTTCGACACAGATTTCAAATCAGACTCAACATGACTGCTACTGCCCAGAGAAGATGTCACAGTGTACTCAAGGACTCCTAGCTCATTCCGAAAAGGATATCTGTCGCTGGTAAGATCTACGTCGTGGTCCACGGAAGGGTACAGAGGTTCTCCCTTATCGGCTATAAATACCGGGTACTGCGTTGGACTGTAGGTGTCTTCCCGTCTCGTAGGGAATTCTGTGTCCTTTTCATTAGCGCTTGGGTAGTACACTGGGAATTTATCTTCTCTTTCTATAGGGTATGCGAGCGGATCTTTTGTTGGTTTGTCATCGACCACCGCGTCAGCTGCCACGAATGGAATGATTCTGGAAAAAAGTGTAACAGTAAAAAAATGAAATCTGCTGAACAATAAATAGCCTATCGAGTTCGAGAGATAACCTAGTGACATAACCATGAACTGCCAAGCCGATGACTTCGAGATCGAATCCTAGGCACTCCCTCCTCCTCCTCCCAATCAAAACTCCCTTTAAAGGAGAAGGAAAAATCGTGTCTGTCTACACCTGGCCATTGTGGGAGATTTTGAGAGCAGTAGAAACTGTAAATGGATTGCTGTCTTGTGAAGCTCTGCTCTCCCAAAGCTATTTTCAATTATTTGGCAATATTATCTCTACTTACTTCAAATTCGGCAGCGATGGCGGCAGAGTCGGTTCTGTGTAATCATAATCATAATCTCCTTTAGTCTTCTTAGAACTGTTTAGCGAATCGACCAAATCAGCTGGCGTTGGTATTTTCGAGACAGGCTTTGACGTCGAACGACTCGTATTAGTTATAAGAGAACTTGTCACGTTAATAGTAAATGTGTCGTTTTCATCAAATCCGTCATTTATATTTCTATCTGTTATTATGTCATTGGGAGAATAAGTTTGCGCTTCTACGTTAACGATGGGTATTCTTGGCATAGCTTCCATTTGTATCTTATCAGAGTCGTTGACGATGCTCAAAGGCAATGATGTTGAAGAGAGCTCCGCTGTACAATTAATAGTTCCATTTATCACTATTTTTACAGTACCCTCAGGTTGTTCTGTGGTTTTCTCTATAGTTGCGTCAGTGGTTACTGCTTTGTCAGGTATCTCTATTAGTTTAGCAGCACTTGATGGTTTTTCAGTAGTTGTAGTATTAATCGCTATTATATTACTATTATTCTCATCTGGATTCTGACTGGAGCTTAGAGACGGTTCGTCCGTCTTCCTTTTGACTTTTGTGGTTGTGATTAGGTGGTTTTTAGTGGGCGAGGTGATAGGGGAAAGTTTTGAAGTATATATCCTGGATATTATCTTGTTTGTCGTGCTCTCGATTTTGCTTGATTTTGAAGAATGGAAGGCGCGTTGATCCGTTTTCAGTGAAGTCAAAGTACTGCCTTGCGATTGCAAAGTAACGGGCGGGAATTCTGAAAATTAAAACAAGAATATTTAGAGTTGATGTATCCAACAAAATTCCTAATTAATTACTGAAGTGCCTACATGTGTTTTATGAAAAGGCAGTTGGTCTACCAAGTTAAAAAATTACCTTTAACTATTCACGGTGAAGTCGTGGGGTATTCTAACTGCAACCCTACGAAACTAATGTGCGACTGTACTTTAGTTTTGCTCAGCTGTTTTTCATAAAGCACTATAGAATTGCTACATTTACTTACATACTAGATTTACCCTCTACAATACCCACTTAATATTACGCCCATATTACTATTTGTATCTTTTATGACAGCACCATCTACTGACTTACAACAGAAACAACTGCGGCAGTGCTTTTGTGTTGTTTAGAAGTACCAAACGGATCTGAATGATTCTACCTAAGCATTTCAGTTGTTGCATCACGTTGTTCTAGGTGTTTTACAGATTCTGTTGTGTGGGTAGTCGAATTTTCAAGGGTTTCCAATGTCCATCTTGTGACTGATTGAAAATATAAGCATAAGAATTATTAAGATAGTCGCATATAAAAAAGTAAAAAAGCAACGTATAAAAAGAGAGTCTCCTCTCTTTTTTATACGTTACGCGCAGTATGATACTAGCCCTCCAAATTTACGATTTATTGGCTAGTAGGTATTATTAATGTATTATTTCTTAAAACACATTTTTTTTGTTATTTCAAATTTTCAGAATTCCAATTAAGAGAGAATATTAACAATTATGTATATAGGTTAAACAAAAATTTGGTAACTTGGTGTTAAAGTAATATAATAAGTAAAATAGTAAGCTTGCTCGGTTATAAGTAATAGGTCAATACTAAGTACGTACCTTGGTGACTGTGGTCGCAGACGTACTGGTGGGCGCAGCAGTCGCCTTGCGCGAGCAGCGGCCGGCAGCCGGCCAGCGGCGGCGCGCAGCCCAGCTCCTGGCAGCGCACCTCCCCGTGCAGGCAGAAGCACGCCGTACAGTTGTTACCGCCCGACACCCGGTTGCCCTCCGCCACCCACGTGTCGCCTACCAGGCAGTCTGGAAATGGACGATTCTGTATCAGGTGCCCGAGTCTGTATCTCCCGATGAATAAAATTGTCTTTTACGTTAGCGGTGGTAATCACGATTGTATTAAACTACTTTGCGCGTGTACAGTACTGATACTATATGTGTTCTTACCATATTGATTATGGCTTTGGTTAGGTAAGTCGGTAGTCCTGTCGCAGTAGTAGCGCTGCGGGCAGCAGGCGCCGGAGGCGGGGCGAGGCGCGCAGTGCGGCGGCGGCGGCAGGCAGGTGGGGCGCACGCAGCGCCGCACGCCGTGCAGGCAGAAGCACGCCTCGCACGCCACGTGCGCGCCCATGGCCGACCCCGCCGCGTACACCGTACCGCCCTCCACGCACGCTGGGAACACTCCAGTACCATCAGACGTAAGCGACACCACGCCACTTGTCACACCAAGTTTGGACCGCGGCTATCTAAATTTATATTCCAGGAGATCTTCTAAGACTTAAGATTGGAAATTGTATGTGGCTCGTCCTAAAATATCGTTAAATAGAAGCGTATTTAACGATATTTGAAGACGAGTCATTATTCCAATATTTACGTATGCAGAGACAAAATGGGAATAGTTCTGTCCGGTATCACTTCTTGGTGTTCGTAGCTAAAAACGTGGTTATTTTGTGGTCGTTGGTTACATAAGTTCGCGGTTAAGTACATAATAACCAGGTTGATCAATTGATCATATATGTTGTACTCTTGTCGAAGTTATTCTCTATGTAACATATATAGACGCTCAGATGGCAGGAAATAAGACAAGCCCTCGGTTCCGTTGTTTACCTATGAGAAACGTTAGTAAGCAGTTAGAAACCCAAAAAATAACGGACAATCAGTTTATTGTTAGGATTTCATTGTTTTGGTTGTTTTCAATTTGGTTGTGAGACAAATGTTGTTTAAGATGTTGACAAATAATGTTTGCATTTGTGGATGAATGCTGGAAACAGATTTCAATAGGCTGGAATAATGAAGGTGTCTAGTTGTTGTGACATAATCATTTTATTTTTATATTTTAATGTGAGCATTTTGTAGGTAGATAAACATACGCTTAGAAACTAATGTCTGGCAACTTTGGGATTTTGAAATGGCCTACGCAAATGTCCCGCTGATCTTGCATTGACGTGCGTCGGGTCGTTAAGCTCCCTCAACAACGGTTGAGCTAAACGATGGTTGACGCATGCGTGCTGTCAGTATGGACAGGTCAACTCAAAGCTGCACTGGTGCTTTCTTCAAAAGGTCATCTCAGACTTTAACGTACATCGTCAGGCTCACATATTGTAACCAAAATGTCTGGATTTTAAAAGAGACCATGATTCTCTGAGTTTGTTTCGGCATTTCTTCTCAGACGTCGTCAGGAAATACCGATATACCGATACTAAAAAAAATCTTAAACGACTTGTAAAAGTGTCTTTAAAAAGATTTATTTACAGAAATAAACAATCATTCATTCATCATAGTATCCTACCTCGGTTGGCTGAGGACGGCGTCGCAATTTCTGGCTCTGTTACTTGATCGTTCTCAAACCTCGCAACAGCCCCGTGCTCCATGATTTTCACTCCATCTGGAAATTAATTGTTTACATGACCACCTGAAGTTTTTGGATCCATATCTACAAAGATTATTCTTCTTCTTTAAAGTAAATGGTCACCTGGGCAATGCAGCTCGGGGCAACAAGATGCTCTTCTATGCCGCACGTGGCAGCGGCGCGGCAGCGGGTCGGGCAGCGGAGCGCAGGCGCGGCGGCGGCACGACAGCGCACCGCGCAGGCACACGCACCGGAGGCACTCCTCGCGCGTCATCACCGTCGCACCGTCGCTGTACCATTGACCATTGTATAGGCACTCCGATGGAAGACCGTTTTTACCTGGAACAGATTTGTAGTTTTTCATCAGATTACTACCTTGGACGGAAAATATACGTGAAGGACCAGATTGGCTTGATAGACATCGCGCTACACTCTGCCTCTCTAAAAAAATATAATTTCTAAGAATTGCTAATACTTAATTATTCTCTATTAATTCAATGGCGATCCTTGGGGGCGACCTATGTCCAGCAGTAGGTGTATAATGTGTGGATATGATGATGATAATGAATTACGCCTAAGGCTACTACACTACACTATTACCTTCTAGTACTATAACGAAAACTAAAATAAGGTATTTAATGCTATAAGAATAGGTGATAGAAAAGTAACATTAGGTAAGTAAAGGTTATATGATTTAAGTACTATAATTACCTACCATTTACTAATGGTACCAACTCGGGCTCAGTCTAAGTCAATCCTAGATGGTAATTGGACTCAACTAACCGTATGTTCTTGCGGTGCGATTACTCTCATCTGTAGTCTTCGACGTGGCAATATCAATATTTGAAATTTTCAACGATGCGCTATCGAAATATGTCTCTGAAAAATAAGTTGTTGGTCAGGCCAGAACACATAAATAAAATAAAAATTAAACTCACTACGGTGACGATATCAGTGAATATTGCGAAGATATTACAGCCACAGTTTATATTATTCCCGTATTGTGAATAAATACAACAAGAAGAAAATAATTGGTCCTTCGAGACAACAACTAGTTTGCAATAAATTACATCTCTGTTATTAATTTTCATTATTATTAAATATCAAAGGGATAAGCTCACAAATAAAATACTTTTATCTGGTCCTTTACATTCACACATGATATATGATACGGGTATACCTAGTTAGAATTCGCTTGCGTTGGACGATGCGCGGGCGCAATAAAAACCAGGTCCAGTCGGGGCGGGCGGTCATCGCCGACCCGTATTATGCCATTTAAACATTACTCGCTATATATCGTGGCGCATTTAAATGGAAATCTGTTCTGTCTTCGTTTAAATTACGCTGTATTTATTGCTAAGTCGTACCTTCGTAACCAATCGTGGTTTTAATATAGCTATTTTATTTTCCATCATGCAAAAATGCTTCAGCCATAGGTATATAAGAATCAAAATTTTGGAAATCTCGGTTTAAATTTAATAAGAGTATATCGATAATATGGTGCACGGGTATCTATCGAGATACCCATGCACCATATTTTTTACTTGAAGCCAAAACTAAACCTGATGAAGGCCGAGATTAATGAGAAACAAATATCTACATTAAGACAGCTTTACTTTGTTTGAACACCGAGTACAACAAAGCAGTCAGTGACCCTCACAGGCGATCAAAACAGAACGATACAACACAGTTTATGCGACAAACACCGATCAGTACTCGGTGTGTGAGATAACATGACAACCTGTACCACGTTAAGGAAAACGGCGGCTATCAACGACCAGCCGCGACTAGCTGCGTGGGAATTGCGCGGCTTGAATGAGCCACCCACGATACACCCATAGCCGCTAGCACAGCACTAGGTTTTATGACACACCGAGCAAACTAGCTGTACCTACTGGGAGCCTCAATCCGGTCTCGAGACGCTAAATAGTCAAAGAAGTATCAAGCATTGGATATGAAATGATAGTGTATATGATTTAAGAAAAATAATATAAACTGATGGTGTCGATGTTTCCTGGGTAGATTTAGCGTTAGAATTAGCGTAAAGTGTTTTAAACACTATGTTTCTGAGACAAATGAAGGACATTATGTCACCTTAAGATTAAATGATATGGATGAAGAATTTGGCTGTTATATCAATGTAACCTTGTTACCTTGCTTTTTATAAATATAAGAAAACAAGTATACGTACTCGTAATTTATTAAAGTAACTCAATATTGGCGTATGCAAAAACTCAATTCAACAATTTACGAATCAATTGCGACAACGACATTCTTCAACCGTCCTAAAAGGCGACAAACAAATAACAATTACATCTAAAACCATTATTAGAGTATGATTGTTTGTCAACCCCAGTCTATTGCATCAACGTATGACTTCATTACTATAGTTCTAATACACTTTCACCGGTATTCGTAAATATCTGCCGTATTACAATTAATTACTTTAGGCGAAAGGAGATTTTTGGAGTATGAGTTCTCCTTACAACAACACAATGCGCCCTCAATAAAGAAACAAAAGAATAAAAACAGTTAGGTATAAGCCTGCCTCACAAAGAAGTTTTCACATGTAAAAACAAAAGCTCAAAGTAACTAGGTATGACAACTTAATGAAAGCTTAATCAAACACTGACTCCGAACTCTAAAGCGCCTACGAGTAAACGAGCCAAACAAAAGTTAAATTTATCTTTTATTTAAATGTTATTCATAAAAAGATGTAGTTACGGACATAAAGATAAATCCGCGTCATGCATCGTTAAGTAAACAATAATTGATGCAAATATACAAAAGTATATTATTTTTAAATAAAAAGAAAGATCTAACGAAATAAAGCAGTATGTAGGCGACAAATACGAGATAAATGGCCAACATGTTCCCACATTACAGTATCGCAGGAATTAAGCTGCAGCCGCGCCCATGAGGCTGCGCGAGCGCTCATTCAGGTACGTGGGTGGTCCTCTGACCCCAGACCTTGATCTCCGTTAAGCGCGTTGCGGTGGCAACTAATGCGACTGGCTGCTTTTGCGGTCATGTGCAAGTAATAAAACTGATTGTAACACTTATGTATGTGTAAACAGTTAAATGGGGCTGGTCATAAATTTCATAAGTAACTCGCGTAATTCAGTAATTTCTAAAACCTTCAGCTGTCATACTTTTCAGTGTAATATTTAGTTTACTAATTTACATGTGAGTATTTTCACGAGAATTTTTTGTATAGTTTTGACAGTAACAAATTTTCACATTGGTATACATGACAGACCCACCAAAATAGATTGACACTAGTTTTCGACAAATTAGAACGTACGTAATTCGTTCACAATATAGAACTAGGGCGTGCGGGTCACAGTAAACGACCGTGAATCAACAATGGTCGTCCATCTGGACCATTTCTCAATAAATTTTGGCAAATTTTGTGGACCATTTCCCACCATTATGGTAGATGGTAGACATGCTTTCCCATAGCCGACACGGTCGTTGATTTTTAGTTTGATAACAAAAACTGATGAGTGTTACAGTTATCTACTTAGTTACTTACTAATTAATTTAAGATTATAATGCTGTCCAAATATTATAACGCAATACCTACAGTACCTTCCCACACATACTTAACTAAGTATTAAATACGACTGCAGAAGATTTATTAATGTCCCCAAAAAAGAATGGTAACATGAAAATCTGGCTAAAAGAATTTCATTCGAAAGGATACAATGTACATATGTACATATATTTCGTAAGCCTGAATACTTCTCCGTCAACATGATTTCTTTATTGTTGACATAACGGACAGTTATTTTATGGATTCAGTTACCTTGCTTAGATAATTATGTTTAAATGATATACCTAATTGTCTTTAACTGTATTTTTTTAATGGAATTACTCTGAAACCAAGTCCATGGAATTATGTTGTATGACAGTAATAACTGTAGGTATTGTCTTACACAATGGGATTCCCATGGTGTTGCGATGGGAACTCGCCGACACACGTTTCCGCTCCGCAGACCAGCCAGGGAACAGGGTTACTACTACAAATTCAGGCAACTGTCAGAAAATACTCTTCCAGTTATAATATATTTCATTTGTTTTTGGTCTTTTATCGCTACTATACCGGGTGCGAAAATTATAAATGCACCAATTAATGATTTTAAAACTGTTATCCAAAAAAAAACGAATTTATATTCATGTTGTTTAAGAGAAATGTTTAACTACTCTTATTAACTGCACCATTCAGTTTTATTTAAATAAAAATGGTCCTTTTCATTGGTCTTTCCATCCGCTACACCTGTGGCAGCCCTGAGCAGTGGATGCGGTGCGGACGAGACTCGTCTGACCATAACATTGTCTCACAACCAGATCTGTATCTCGGAGCAGACGACTGGCAACAATTGCTAACAGTAACTGTACCGCCTACGTTTATAACCACTCATAAAACTCTATTGTTAATTACAGTAATTATTGTTCTTAAGGAAAATAATTATAAATTCGATAGAATAAAAGATGACGGTTTTATTTTCAAAGCTTTCTCAGATCAAAATCATGATCCATGATCATGGATCAGATCCAAAGATCTTTCAGGTATTTTTGGCAGCACTTGAAGATTGACAATCTTTCTGATCCTTCCACATGATTGCATAGACTGCATTACTTTAATATGCACGCCAAAATCTAACACAAGTATCCTTCAACCATTACAAATTCTCGCCAATGAATATTACCCTTTTCTTTTTTTTATTGCGATAAGGGGGCAAACGAGGCGGTCATCATCAGGCGGTTCACCTGATGGTAAGTGATCACCGCCGCCCATGGACATTTGCAACACCTGAAGGCTTGCAAATGCGTTGCACACCCCTGCAGAAACCGTTTTGGTTTCTTAAAATAGGGAATTACTAAACTGACAGCAAATGGAATGACCATGCTGTCAGAGTAGTCACTCCCCAACGAGTTCTGGTAACCTTACTCACTCGCAGAAAGACAACTATTGTTGATTCACTGCGGTATTCTGTAAGGCGGAGGTACTTCCCCAGTCGGGCAGCTTAATTTGAGCGAGAAATCTCGCTATGCCCTAACTCCTCTACCCTGATACACAAGGAAAATCTCAGATAAATAATTGAATAATTAGTTTACCGTTACTTTGAAAAAGATATCTTTAAATCAAGCAGCTGCTTTACAAATCATCACGTCTTGGCTGTTCCTTATCTCAAAATCGAATCGAAATCTTACGGCTCTACGATGTTATCTACCAGATATAAAGTATTTATTCCGATTTGTAAGTCGGTTTTTTTAGATCAGCGAGAAACTATATGCTGTAGGTACATTAATTCCTACAGCATCACACTCAACACAATTTTTATGGCTAATACATTAGACGGTACCTTGCTTAAGCATATTGTAGAAATAATTAAGCATAAAATTCCTGATATTTTCTGATAAGAGGTGAGTTTATTGCCATAAATAGGCTAAATTCTAAACACTACTTACTACTGACGATTTATTGAAAAAATAATTAAGCATATTGTATAAAAATCAATGTCTAGCTCAATCTCAACTTTATCAAATCGCAAGCTCGCATGCTTGTGATTTTTGTAAAGTGATAACTCAAACAGATTACATTATTACAAAATAAATAGTAATTACTTTGTAATTTAATTTTTGAAGGACCAAATAATTTTGATGTATGGTGCGATTAATGTATTTCAAATTGAAAAAAAATTGAAGTTTAGGAATAATTTCACCAATCTCTCAACTTGACATTGTCATACTTAACTTGAACTTGGCACCGAGAGCCGAAGTAAGCTGCGTTAAACAAACGGCACTCGGCTCACACAGCATTACGTATTCCGGTTGGTTGTGCGCCCGCGCAACTCGCATCACACGTTTGTATTGGAACTCATTCATTGACTGAGCCCTTCAATAAGAATGTACAGAAGGACCATTCCCGGACCCGAAAAATAATAATGTTAAAGTTTAAATAGGAATAGGTATAGTCAGCCGTTTGCTAAGCAAATTTGAAAAAATAAAATATCCATGCCTTTAAATTAAAATATTTTATAAGTTTTATTGGTATATCCTATTATTTTTTATCTAGACTAATGTATACCTACTTACCATTCGAACAAACGAACTCGAACGGTGATATAAGGCATATATAAAAAATATTATTAATAATATAATTTAGTCACTAGTCTGCTACGGTTAAGGCTCTTTAAAGTAAAATTAAGCAGATAAGAATTGAACTTATAAGCAACTATTACTAAAACGAGTGATTCTTAAAATATTTACGTTATGGAATAAATAATGTTAATAATACCGTGTTAATTCCGTTAAAAGTGGTTTTATTTCAAGTGACATAGAGTTTTAATATTTTTGTGCCTACGAGCTACGTGTCTACGATGTCTTGTAATCCGATAAACTGTCACTAGTCTCGTCAATAAGTCGCATGTTATACTTATTGTGTCCCAATAAGGGTCAGTTTGGAATGTCACATGCGGATTAGTGGGAGTAAAGTAATGTGGTTATTTGGCCTAGCGGGCTCTCGCATTAGCATAGATTAAGTAGCAGGCGAACTTCAAAAATGCTCTTTAAGTTATTTATGAATGCCGCGGCTTACGTTAGATTCTTCGAATGGGTAATAGGCACTTTGATTGTTAACCTATTTACAGAGCGTTGGCATGTCCAACCGTTTGTAAACTGGTGTGCTCCGCATTAAATTAATATTCACACAAAAATACATGAGCAGTGTGAAGAAAATCCCTAAAATATTAAAATCCATGGTAGGTATTGTCCTATCAGTACCTACTATTTTTAAGGGTCTACTTCGAAAAATATTAACTTATTACGCAACAGGTATAGACATTTGAACTAAACTTTATTTACTTTAAAAGTTAAAAGATAAAGATATGCATTTACAAGCTTCAAAACAAACTAAAACAAATTACACGGCTACGACTTATTATATTACAATTGTAATTTTGTAACGTTATAATTTGTTAATCTTTAAATAAAATCTTATTCTTTATCGAATTGCAACAACATTTTTTTTTTCATTTTGTTATTTGTATATACTTAGTAATATACTTAAAGGTTTTAACGCAATATCCCCTGAAGTGTTGAACATACAATATCATAATCAAACGATTAAGAAACGTAAACGTTTTATATCCTCATTACCATATTTAATACGAATAAAATCGTTATTTTAACAAAAGGAAAAATATATATTCGACAGTTTATTGACAGCTAATTTGCTTTTTTATTATTTAGGAAGAGGTTTACCAACTAGAAGCGCACACAGCATTAACCCATAAACGTTATTACAGTTCCAAAACTCGCATGCGTCTAAAGTAAAGGAAAGCGCAGCATTGTTGATTATATAGTACTAACAACATACATATTCAAAAAGCTAAATAATAATTAAGTAATAATAAAAAAGTATTAGAGCAAAGTCTTCACTGGCCTATTTCACTTTGATCAATACACGGCCTAATACCACCTGATAAATAAAATCTCAATCAATAGACTTACAAGATGTCCCTATACTAACCTTGAAATTCGTCTCAAAGCCGAATATCTGGTGCAAAAAGTGTGCCTTGTTCAGATACAAAGAATTGCCGAATGAAACTGGTTCCCCAACGTGAACCATCCCCAACGTAGCATGACTCGCAGGTTATACAAAGAGCTCAAAACTGAAACACTACAACCGACTGACGCAATCAAACAATTATGTAATTGAAATTACAAGGTCATAACACCGATGTCCCGACACCTAATACACGAAAGTGAGAAAGAAATATCACTTATTTTTGGGACCACAAAACAGTCTTGGTCTTGGACTATACCTAACTAAAAAGAGCAAACAAGAATTTTGAAATCGGATGAGTTTGTAAAAATAAAATAAAAGTAAGTAAAAATAGCCATAAAATACATATTGAAGACTACTTTAGAACCTCCTCATTTTTCTCACAATATGTCCTCACCGTGTAATCTGTAACTCGTACCCTTTAAGTACATTTTCCTTTAATACGCGACAGATGAAACACAAAATAAACTTATATTCAGAGTCAGACTTCCAAATTAGATTCGTTTTATCGGCAACTATGAAAATATAACAGCCTTACAAATACGACGTGCGATGTGGAGGCGGCATGGTGGCAGTACGTGAGTGTATTGTAGTGTTATAATGCTAATGAGTGGTCCTGGCTGCCATTGTGCCTGCTCCAGTGACACAGTACCACACGAAAGTGACGCGCACTCACCAGCTCATTGAGAACACCAGTAGTCACTTCACTTGGTACTAACAAAGTAATTAAAAACATACCATCACGCCTGTATATACTAAAGCTTGGGTAGAAGAGTACGGATGTAGCCAGTATGTTTTTGGCCCCAGTTTTATGAGACGAGCGTATTGCCATTTGTCAGGTACTTATCCAAACTTCGAGCTGCTATTGTGAGTTTTATAGGAGAAAACTAAATATATAACATTGGTGGACTTAGGAATCCACTTTCAGTAGCACGCCTGAGATTACCAGACTGATTGTAATTATTAAGTATCGACTACGATGAAATATAAAATATCTTTCAGGCAGTTCTAAACAACGCACAGAACTCCCTGAGATCTTTCAATTTGTTTGTTGCACGTTACTAATTTTATTATGAATCTTAAATGACAGAAGAGATCGAACCTTTAAAATGTGTCAGTTAAAATGTGTTTAAATGTTGCTACACTACGCAAAATATTTAATCTACTATTGCACACTTAAAATTTCGTCATTAATTAACATTAGAGAAATATGCGGTATGTGCACAAAGTTATTTAAAAGTAATTAAGTTTAATTAGAATTACAGTTAATTAATTTGCTGAGCACTTAACGTTTTATTTTACTCACGAAGTGGAAAAACCCAATATTATAAATTAAAATATTTGTCAATATTTAAGGTAAGGTACACAATTGTATAATTTGTTTAAGTAAAACCGAGCCAGAGTTCAAAGCACACTCTCAATCGCTCGTTGAACTCTTTAGTTAGGAGAGTCGATGTCTCACGTGGGTTGTCAAAAATTAGTTCTTCCGAGATACAGATCGCCTCAATATTATACTTTCGTGAAAATACGAAGACAGGTTTGTAAATATAACAGTATGTTAATATCTTTATACAAGATACGCATTTAAAAACATAACATAACATATCATGGTGATACTAAAACATACATAGAAAAATAAACTTATTTTGATAAATACATACAATATGATGATTGGCAATTTTATTAATGCTACCCGTCTGAGAACCGCAGAAGAAACACATAAACTTTAACGATTATAAACACATGAATTTAAATAACAATATGAAGTATGGGCCATTCATCTTTTTAAGAATCAACTTCAGGCGAATCGAATGCCATATCAAAACTAAATCTGTACAAATTAATCATGTTTATAAAAAAGGCAATAAAACGTAAACTGGGCAGTATATCGTTCGCATATATCACTGGGGTCGTCGACCGGAAGATTTGCATGGAGGTACAAAGGACCTGCGCGCGCGCAGACGAGCAGCGCGGCGGCGGCGGCGAGCGCTAGCGGCGCGGGAATCATGCTCGCGGGCGACGGCGACGGCGCACAGCACTGCACTGACTCGGGACGGCGCGGGACTCCTCGCCGCGGCACTCCGATACCGCGCACACATACCAAACAATTACCTTAACAATGTCTAGAGTAGCACCTTTCGTTCATACTGGACATGCCACCAGGGTTCCCTACAATAAAGAAACATGACTATCATTGTAAACGATGCCCATTTCTTTTGGATAACTTAAAAAACCAATGCGACTCTCGCAGACACAAACCCCATAATTCTAATAAGAAGACATTCTCCCTTAATGAAAATATTGTTGAAGTAAGTGATAAAGGTGTTGTATCGTTAAGCGACACCGGTTGTAAATAACCAGCAATTACACAAGCAGAAATAATCACACATAGACATGAGCGACCAAAGCATCCAACTAAAGCTCCAAACCCTGGTATAATTGACACCTAGTGGTTGGTGGTTATGGTAAAGTGGACTGTTTTCTATAAACTTGCATACGAGACACTTACTGGTACATTTGTTGTGTTTGTAATTATGATTTAGACTTAAACTTTGTCAGAGAAGTAGCGAGATATCTTGCTCAAATTAAGCTGCCCAACTGGGCACGTATCTTCGCCTAACAGAAGACTGCAATGAAACAACAATAGATGTGTCTTTGAGAGTGAGCTTTAACAAAGAGCTGTTAGGGGAGTTTATACTCATACAGCACCATGGGTATTCAGTTAGCTGTTAATATAAAAAGATTAACGGCAAGCCCCCTGTTTTAAAAAAACCCAAAACAATTTATAGAGGGTAGGCATCGCGCGAGAGACACCTTTTTTTTAAGTGCAGAAGAATCCTTTACGGACCGTCCAGCCGCCTGGGCAGGTGACGGGGTGTGTCGGACTCCGCTCAATGTGAGCTTTTACCGACTAAAAAACCGCACCCGTCAACGCCACCAACCCGATTGCCGGGGCCATGGGATTCGCAAAAGCATGCACCGCAACCCCGGCGGGTGCGAGTGACACCTCTGTTATTGCAAACGCTCATAGCAATGATAACTGCTTATGGGCCTGCGTTTGGACCATAAAAAGAGACCATAATTCACTGAGTTTGTTTCGGTTTTTCTTCTCAGAGGTCTTCAGTTAGGAAATGCCGATGTCATCTAAATACTAAAATAATCTTTGACTTAGAAAAGTGTCTTAAGATCTATTTATGGAAATAAATATAATTTCATTTAATTAAATCATACCTTATAATTTCAGTACCATCAGACGAGCCATACGCTTGTTTGCCAACCTTGTGGTACAAAAAAAATAGCATAATCTTCGGAGTTTCATATGTAATATGAATATGCGCGCTCCTCTAAACATTTGTAAGTCTTCAAGGCGCCCAAATCGCCAGGGCGCACACTGCACAGTGATTAACGACGTGTCCTTGTGCAGCGACCTGTAATTTATTACCCGTACCCATGCCAATATCCCAGGATCCCAGGTTCTGGTACATGAGTCATCATTTGCAAAAGTTACACATGCGTTAAGATCATCTTTAGTTATATTCCAGTTTTCGTCTTAGAGACTTAAGGGTACTATTAAGTCTAATCACAACGATTTACTTTAACTATTTTAATCCTAAATGAAACCAACTAAACAGACTGTCAGACAGCGGGGTAATGTCAATGACACAGTAATCAACAACCAATACTTTGCAGCTGGTTGCTCTGGTCATGATGACTTAACTGCGTCACACTGTCTCACACGTCCAGGGTGGTGTCATCGACCCAGGCAGTCGGGTGTCCTCGCTGACCGGCGGCTCGCAGCTGGTTGCTCTGACAGACAACCCGCAGTACTTTTCCGCCTTTTTGCCACACTCGGCTATGTTGGCTTACGCGTATTTGTACAGACCACTTACACTGTAAACCTGAGCAAATATATTGTTTTTAGTGATTATACATTAGTAAAGTGCTCTCAAAAGTATTTTTTGGACTGGTTAAAATCCAAAAAGAGACATAAATCTTCCAATAGATATTTCTTTATCAGTGGTTTATAATTTAACTTAACTATGAATTTATTAAAAGAATTAGGGACACTGCTGACGTAAATCGAGTAAATAAATCATACAAATGGTTCTCTGCAAAAACCAACTCCTTCAGATAACTTTTGAAGTTTAGATCTATTACAACTGCGGACAGAGCTAATTAAACTTAGCAGAGTAAGTTTCTTTCCTCTGCAAATTTTTACCAAACAAAAAGTTTAACTGTCCGTCAGTTACTGTCCAAGATTCTCTACAAAAACGTTAGTTCTTTCAAGTTACTAATTAGTACTGTGAACATTATCGGTTTAAGTGATGCAGCACTTTCTATTTTCCTGTTAAATACACTGTTATTTTAAAAATTGTCATAGCCTGTGATATTTGTCAACCGCATAATTTTCTTCGATAATAAGAACTGAATCATTTAAGTGACGATCGCTTCCAAATTATGTTTCGAGTTGAAACACACCTTTTGAATTTTGAAGTCATGCTTCATGTCTAATCATGTGGGATCCTGAACATCCCTCAGGAATATTCTAGACACCATGGCATATGAATCTACCATCCGGTACTGAACCAAGTTGGAAGTCAATTTAGATTTTTTAAATTTTAACTTGAGGGGAAACCCATACTCAGCAGTGCGAAGGTAACTGGGTCGGTTATGACGAGTGAAAGCAGGCTAAAATACTGCTGATTTTTTCTCACAACCTTGACGTCAATCTGTCGTTAATTATTGAACTATAATCTTCTTTATAATCTTCCAAAATAGAAAAGTTTTCTCTAATATTTAAACTAAAGTCGGTATTTTTTTCAATTTCTTTAGTTGCATACTGGAGTAGAGAAATATCTATACCTGCCTGGGATAGAAATAGTTAGATTACACAAATGCCAAAGTGAATCAAAAACACGTTAAATCTACGACTGCGGGCTATCTCATTACTCTCTCTGCTTGGACTTACTACGAAGATGAATTCACAACAAAAAAACAATAGGTAAAAATAAAACAAACTTTGTTTATTTTAAACCGTTGCCCAAACATTTTACTAGGTATTTTTGTTACAAGCAGAAACCAACGTAGTTCTTCGTGTATTCTTCCTAAAGTGTTTAATTTGATTTTGATTTTGATCTAACCTGTAAAAAATACTATTTTAAATATGTAATGTCCAGTGAATATTTTTGATTTAATGTTGTATGACGATAAATATCCTTAGATAATAATTTAGTTGTTCTATGTAATTCTTGTCATCTTCTTTCTAACATATAATTTTTGTTCTATAGCTACAATCGGATTTAAATACGCCTTGTGTATGTGTTTAATTTCTTGAGAAAGAATATCGATTTCTTACCCTTACGTGATTATTAAACACTAAAATAATCATTTAAGCAAGCAAGCCAGCACGGGAAAACGAAGTCTGCCAGTCCATGGATGCTGTGCAGGATCCAAAAGAATAATAACTAGTCAAAGTTTCTTAATGTTGTCACTCACTGACTGACCGATCACCAAAAGTTAAGACACTTCTAGAAGACATATAAGCTTCAAATTTAGAATACATAGAGTGCTGATCGTACAAATCAAGGGAACTCTAAAATATTTTGCAATTTCAGACAAAATCCATACAAAGTAGTTTTATTTCAAAGAATAAGTTCCCAGTCTGTGGGGGTGGTGGAAGCGGCGCGATGAGTATAATTAAGTATGTGTCGGTAATTAGCTTATTTCTAGGGAGGCGACGTGTCCGCGCGCGCGGCGGCCTGCGCAGGCGCAAAAACCTCGCGCTCCCAGGCCGCGGCGGCCGGTACCCGACGAATTATGCGACACCGGATGAAGTTTGTACGGCTACATTGTAACTGAGTTGCCAATAGTCTAAGATCCGGCTGCAGAATCACTACGTTTATAGTGTACATAGTCAAAATATATTTTTAGGTATAATTAAGACTGGGGAATCTATTTTTGCCAATGTGCCAATCAATATTTGCCCGCGAGTTATTTTTATATACATTTTCTTTTGCCAAAAAATCGCTTCTTACAAAAATAATCTACAATCCATCCCATAGCAATATATGTAAATAACTTGAATCGGTATGGTTGCCGTTTTCCATTCAGCCACAAACTATTCGCAGCCAGATTCACACAGGTAATAAGTAATTTGTAACATTGTTGCAACCATACCTATTCATGTTATTTACATATATAATATATAAAATAGGATGGATTGTAATTTATTTTCATAGCAAGTGATTGTATTTTTGGCAAAAGACAATTAATATTATTTTTTATACTCGCGGGCAAATTTTGATTGGCACCTTAGCAAAAATAGGTTCCCCCAGTCTTAATTATACCTAAAAAAATGATTTTGACTAATTACGCTATGAACGTAGTGATTCTGCAGCCGGATCTCGTACTACAACTGCTTTTAAATAGAAATAATCCGTCTGATGAAGGAGGGGGCTGATACACTGTACAGTCTCACTATAAAAGATTAAATTCCTGTTTCTTTTCCTTGGTTTACAATTTCAATTTACTCAAAAGTTAAGTAGGTTGATAAAGTTTGATCTGATTTATGTTTTATAAACAGTAGGGATGCAAAATAACTTAACTACTATCACCATAACGAGCGTGAAAGTGCAAAAAACGCATAGTTAAGTGTTAACTGGCAGTGATAACGAATGGCAGGCAATGTCTGATGCGGGCCATGATCACGCAATCAGCTTTTAGAGAAAGATAATATAGGTAACAGATGTTTTTTTAAATGGTCGGTGGTGTTGGAGACTTGAAAATACGTAACCCAGGAAAACACAAAACTAGAATTTCCAAAACCAATTTATTGATCAGATCAAAACAATATACATACATTAGGCGAAAAAGAAGCTGTGCAAATAATAAATTATTATGAAGCTGATTAAACGGCATGTAAATGCCATTTAATCATAATTTTTTTTTCATGCCTGTAATTTGACGTAAATATTTAGCAATTGATCAGTGCACAAACACACATAGATCTGTCAAAGAGTAAACGGACATTGTACCCTGAGCGAAGCGCACAGTGCGCGACAGTACCGCGGTGGACACAAACATCCTCACCATCCTCACACCCAGTGCGTCAAATGGGAACAATTAAAAAGAATACATTTTTTTGTTTTAATTAAAAGCACATAACGTTTAAGGTTGGACACACACGGTGCCGCCGCCTACCGTTACTTCCCGCGACTCGGCCCCGATATGCGGCATTCTAACCACCAATTAAGATCACCTAAACAGCAAAAAACGCGTTGAAACATTTAACTCACTTAGTAATCTTATACTTAGTATCTATTAAATTAAGTGTCGCGTGTCTTTGAGGATGATTTCGAGAACTGTTAAAGTTATCCGTACCGCGTCGTTATTTGCTCGCCAGTAAGTGGATTAAATCAGTTTTTGCTAACTTCTCAGTTAATCTAATGGGTTTTAAATAGGTTTTTCTTATACAGTTTCTAGTATAAATTTAGTTAAAATGTGTCTTTAAGCGTTAAGGTAGATCCTATTTGTTATCCAGTGTCAGAAAGATTCAGTCATGTTTCGATTAAATTGTTTGAGACGACAAACACTTAAGCCTATATGCTTTTCAAGGTAAAGCAACATTTCGATTTAATATTATGCCTGGGCTGTGTCTAAAATATATTGTATTGAGTACTATTTATTACTTTAGGTTCGCGTAGGACTTGAATGATTCTGCCTTCTACGCTCAACCCTAATCTTGCTATATGGTGGAGAATGAAGTGAACGAAGTAAAAATGCACTAATAAATACCTTAACGCCTGTAGGGTTTGGCGCAGTTAGGTGATATGATTTTAGTTCCTCAGTAAAAGCTAAAACTCATTCTGCTGCTCAGAATTGCTTTTAAAAACACGATATTACTACCCCTGAGCATTGAACCCAGGATAAAGCACTTTGCAGTTACGGTGAAAACAGCTCGACAAATGAAGCGATAACATAGGTTATGGTACGACAAACTTAATTCGTTATATTATTAAAGTTACCACATAAAATCTGATAATGCGTAGCTCTACCGCGCTTTCAGGTTCAGTTCAAGAGTTATTTCTTGACCGCCCAAAACTGAAAACCTTGATCTTTATCTTTTATGTTAATGGAAAAAGTTACATTAACCCTGGGTAACAAGTAGGAGTGTCCAACTTAAAGCCACCCTAATAGGGTGACCACAACAAAGAAATGGAGGGTCCGATTCCCCTTAAAAGAAAACCCCCTGTGCAGCCTTTTAAAGGCTCGTGCCTTTGAAGGGCCACTGTAATATGACCACTGTCTTCTTTAGAAGCACATCTCAAACGAGACTAATCTATGTAATTGATTCCTATAACCACACGAAACCAATTCGGATTTTTAAAAAAGTTGCCCTGCTTTAGTATTTTTTCCTGCATCGTGGATGCGATAAACAGAGATTTTTACATACACGAACGCTCAAACCTGGAACAATTACCTGTAGATCGAGCGAGGATCAAACTCGCAACCCGTACCGTACAAGCTGATCACTCAGCTACTGTGCCATTACAGTAGACAAAAATAATTTTGCACAGTATAATTATTAAGCCAATTAATCAACAAACCAACTTATAACCTCATAATTGGTGTGATGTCAGTATCATAACGCGTATAATGCGTGTAACGGATCAGTTGGTCCGCCGCGCCACTAATGAACACGGGTATTCATGGCGACTCTACCGTGTAAACACAGATTACTGGCCAAGTTTACAGTAGCACAATCATAAACACATATCGCATTCATAATAGACGCATGTATTTATAGATTTCACTAACAAAATAAAATGAATAAATGGCAATTGTCTTAATATTTGTACTTATGTATAAAACCATTATTCGGAGAATAATGTGTTAACAAGACATAACAACAACATAACACATGTTTTCATTTAGATAAAATATGTGACTGTGATATTCTAATAGTGAGATTGTGTAGACAAAGGTGTCAAGTTCGAACCCAAGACTTTACGAAGGTTGGTTTGTGTATTTAAATAAAATTAAATACTTTTTATTGCGAATTAGATTTTATCGCAGGGTATTGATATTGACGTTTCGTAAACTTTAAAACATGATCACAGTCGGTATAGATGTAACCCGATAATTCCCGGAAAAAGCAGTATTTTTTTAAACATAATTATGGTGCGGAAATGTTGAAAGATTCTCTCGATGGCGTATGAAGTCTGCCAACCCTCCCTGGTAGTAGGTAAACTTGATTACTGTATCATGTGATCACTAAACACTACATTAAACCTAATCCCTCTAAAATGAGAAACATCCCGACCAAAGCCCTAGTGAGACGGTACAGAGGTTGAATTTGATAATGTAAAGTAAAACGTGTTGGAAGATATTTGTTAATTTAACGCCATCTCTGGGGTACGTAGCACAATACAGCTTCTACAGTCCACTAACATTGCCAATCTAGTGCTAGCAAAGAGGTTTAGGTGGCGCCACAAATTTCAAAAGCGTTTGATTTGATTACAACATTACCTCCCGGAAAATAAATTTAAATCTATCGTTAAGTCTACTCTATGCAAGAAAGCATATTACAAATTAGAAGATTATCTTGCAGATAAAAAAGTTTGGCAGAATGTTGGTCCAGCTCCACGGGTTTACTAGCCTCATGATTATTATTATTATTTTTATTTATTGGTCTGACTTCTTTTTGTTTTACATACAGATATTTATACATTTTTACAGTTTGACATTCTCAGTTATACACATAAGAGTTTTAGCCATTTAGCCATAAATTATTGACACTGCTTTACTTTGCGTTGGTGCAGTAATAAAATTATGAAAACTAATTGTACATAATAGGTAAAATTATATAAATATACCTAAGTAAAATACATATTTTTGTCTGCAACTGATTTTATTTTATTATTTAATAACTTTATATGGTGTATACGCTGTAAGCAATATTTCATGAATTTTAGAGTGGTGGTGAAATTATTGTTTTATAAAAAACCTCTTTCTTATCCATTGCATATAATTCATTGATTTTTATTTTCTCCTGTTATTATTGTACCTTTTTTTCCAAAAGGAACGTCAACCTTCAAAAGCCATCCAATTAGAAATAGTCCAGGGAGTGTGGAATTTTTACTTCGCTAAAACGATCCTATTCATCATCAGCTAGAACATGACTTGATAAAAAGTCCTGGATTGTTTTATTAGCCTCCTGGAGATAATGGACATCATTATATTAAGATTTAAATCTTGACGCATGATAAGGACACCACGCAAATACTTAAATTTTACTATTGAAGTAAGATTTAGTAGATTCACTGTTAAAAAATTATAGGTAGGGCATCTCATCGATATCTTTCTGGACCATTCTAACTAAGATCTGAGTCTGACCTGCCATTATGGCATAAATGAGGCACATCAGAACAACATCACTTTCTATTGTAGTCGTGACGCGTTATAATGATTGCCATGCACCCGGCGGGCGGCGCCTCCTGCGGTGACGAAATTGTATCGCGTAATACTTGGACGGGACTATATTCACGTCCCATGTACCACGCACATTACCATAACATACCATCACGCCTATACTCCCCGGACGGTTAAGCGGAGATGTATTAACGTTCACCAATATTTCGTCGGTATGTTTATATCCCATATAATAGGGGGTGAGCCTATTACCATCGGTAAGAATTGAAACTCCGAACTGAGAATTTCATAGAAAACCCCAATGACACTGCTCCACCTGGAATTCGGACCCAAGACCTCTTGATCAGCAGTCACACTTACAACCACTAGGCTAACGAGGCAGTCACCAGTTTTAGCGGTGTTTGACCCCTGGCTGTTGCCAAAGCTTACTAGTTAAATAAAATACTTATCTTACTTATTAGTAAGGCGATAGGCGATAAATACTTAGTTGGTAGAACGAATACAAATTAATCCAATGTTTATAGACCACTACAAGTTTTCAATAGTTGTTTTATTCCTACCTGTCTATATTTCACATTCGTACATATTTTTGTATCTACACCAAGCCATAAAATCGTGGGTCAAGAACCTCATTTGTGTTTTAGTGATTCCCATCATTTGTGGAAACCTGAATGACAAGTAACGATAAATTTGATAACTTAACATGAGAATCTTGCATCACTGCCTATATGGCATTACATTAGTTATTATTTAACTTTTGCCTGTGACTTTGTCTGAGGAACTGCTACCCTCTTTTTCACACTCTTAAAGGATCATTTCCAAAATAAACAATACTAATATCTTTCCCTGGCACTAAAACTATGGAGATGGAGATATCTCCATCTCCATACCAAATCCCCAACATACAGTTCATCAACGCAATTTTAGGTTGTATGTAATAGAGTATGCGCCTATTACCTTTTACCGGGTACCAATGAATAAAACCTTACATACAGACTAGACTAATATTCTAGTGTACATTGTTTGTATACATATTATATTTGTCTCATGGGATTCAACACAGCGCAACATGTTGCAATGGGCCCTATAATTTTTTATCGGAAATATTTAGCTCAGGAAAATTGCGAAATGGACATTAAAATTCACTATAGATTTTTATGCTATTAATTTTATTCGTTAGTGGACAACTATCGACGGTTTTAAAGACTAGTTTTTTTAAGTGTCTAGAATGTATGTATTCTATCTGAGATACACACCTTTGTATGTATGTCAGTTTGGTAAAAATTTGAGCTATCGTTACAAACCACTTGCTGACCTCTTGGGATGCGGATACGGCGAGTGAGGTCCGCTGATCAATTGCCAGGATAAGTTTTATTAGATTTTGCTACTAGAAAACTTCCAATAGAAGCTTAAAGTTGAGAGATGTGGCCATTTAGAATCCCACCCAACCTTTTTAAAGTTGAAACTTGTCGGGAGGTTTCCTGTTTTACATGTTTTTTATTTAGTAATTCAATAAGAAGTTTGCTCATCAGATGTTGGGCCCCCGGGGCTGCCCCGCCCAGCCATTCGCTAGCGACGTGCCATGTCCTATTTCCGCATTCATCATAGAATTTTGAATCGGTAGCCCAAGATCCTGGGTTAGGCATAGCCCACCCAGCTCCCGAATGTCAATAGAGTCACTCCCTATTAACTTGAGACTTCACATGCACCAGTGAAATGTGTATGTAGACGAGTACATATCTACCTAACCTTTCAGAGATAAAGACTGAAGACTGGATTAGAACAGACCTCCCTATTAAAAGTACAGCTTTCACTTAGATTAAGAGTAACCCGTTATTTGAAGTTATTCGTACACAGCAATACAACGGTTACGGTATTATTATGAAATATAATGAACTTTGTGCTGCTTTCAGTTCCGCAAAATGTTACGTCGGCTAATAGCGAAGGCAACGACTACAATTTATAAAGCATTCATTTAAATAACATGGACCATACAACATTGTTTTCATCTTGCAAAAGTATATAAATATGGGGGGATACCATGTAGAGTAGGAACTGTTATTTCACTGCGGTCTTCTGTAAGGCGGAGGTACTACTCCAGTCGGGCAGCTCAATTTGGGCGAGGACTCTCGCTATGCCCTACCTATCCGAAACCCTATCCTACCGGGATGTTAACACGGATCCCTAACCAAGAAGGAAAGCCTAATATGACTGCGCTAATCGGTCTGTGAAAGATTGTAGAATATATTCCATTTCCATTTATATCGGTGTTCGTGTTCCAAATACCGACTAAAGCACGATGACTGGAGCCTTTAGGATGGGTTCACTTAAATGTCACGCACTTTGAATAGTTTCCAGGGTTCGGAAACCGCTTGTTAAAATATTTGCAACCAGTTACTCAATATTACCATATTTTAACTTTGAAGTGGTCGTCCCACGACGCCAACTGCGCGAGCAGCCTCACAAATCACACTATAACACTATGATCGTAGACCAAACTACATAATTTATTAATTGTGCTTAAGACACTTACTTGCAATTTTAGATTTCTCGTATTAAAGTAAAATTAATATTTGTTTTAGTTTAATAATAGACTAGCTATAGGATTCTGTGGAACTGTAGGTCATCGTTGTTACATTTATTAAACACTAAAAAGTTGTATGATTTAATTTAAATACCTACGTACATACACGAGTATAAGATATTGAAATAAAACTAGTTTATCGCAGTAGTCTGCTTTTTTTCTGTAAAATCTGTAAAAAAAAATATTTTATTGCTTTATTAAAGATGTGCGACTAAAGATGTACAAAACCAATTAAATCCATCCCACACCATGCACATACCACAGTATGCACAGAAACATTAAGAAATATAACCAAGCTATACACGTATTACTAATAATATTGATAGTTATTTAATGAAGCTTTTTCTCTTATAAGTGGAAATAAAATAAATATAGGAAGGGAAATATACATTACTTATAGCCGTAACGAGTACCTATGTATAATAAGTAGTTAACATACGCTTTGTTCGCTGCAGTAAGAACTTACTAATAATACCTAGTCATTTAGTCAATAATAAAGTATCTTTTATGTTTTGAAAGTGCATGATATTCTTGTCAAGCTCATGATTGCGATAAAATGTAAATGTGCGAAACAAAGACAAATGACACATCGTTAGGATTTCAGCATTTTGGAAAGTTAGTTGTAATGTATGGCTGCAAAGATAAAATAAAAGATATATTATATATTTGGTTTTTGGGTAGGTATACTTAGTGAGAAAAAAAACTGACGATACGCCAATTAATTGTAGATTCCAAGGTCTCAAAGAGGAGTATCTCTAAATTATACCAGTTGCCAGCAAAAATAATCTAGTTCTTATAAATAGATCTAAACACGTGTTGAAAGTTAAAAAGTTTAAACTATGTATCATTGTATAGCCGAGAAAAATTAAAACGAGCGATAATTTCCACCAACTAGGTGCTTGATGATTAAGCCGCTATCAAGTACTGATGACCTGGTAAAGATTGCTGGAATCCGCTCCGGTTGTTGTGGCAATCTTTGGGGAAGACGCCAGCCTTCCATCATAAGGCATATAGATATACCATCCTACAGATGTCCACAGCAGGATTTATATCCTGCAACATCTTCTGGCAAATGAGGTACTTAAACTTTTCACTGTTAAGTACCTACATAACAAGAAGTACATATTATTTATAAGGTACCCAAGAACATTAACAGTTCGCTACACATTTACATAACACGCACATCTCTTATACCTGCTCACTCGGGCAATTGGATTCGGTTGCACCTGTAATTACGCAATTGACACTTACTTCAATACCTGTATTTACATACTTATATGAAGAACAGCAATGAGCACGTCGGGCGTTACATTACCCTCGTTTATATTCATCGCTTTTATTACACGTTGTAGCCATATAAAGTGGGTAAATATTATAATTGTAACGTTTATGAAAAACTTATTTAAACAAACTACCTTCATAGTTTGTTTAAATAAGTTTTTCATCTGAGATTGAAAGCTATAGTGTGTATACTAAACATTGTGTGTGTTCCCAATGTTATTCGTTCTATAATTACAATTACAATTTTTTTACGATACTTCGTAGCGCGTGTCATTCTGTAAGTTATAATTTACTGTCATCATAAAACTGATTTTAGAAGCTTCTCAGGGTGTGAAGGTTAAGCTATAGTGTATGGAGTTAACCACGTTGTTTCAGGGGATTCACAATAATTTTTTTTCCTAACGATTGCATGTATGAATTTACGCAAGACTACCTTCTTATATCAAACAATATTATTTTGTTAAATCAATGTCGAACTTGTTTTTAAAAGCTTTGAGCCCTTGTGATGTATATTGAGAAAGTTTTATGATCATGCGGCGATGATAAGTCTACGGATAGTCGGATTTCCACTAGGTTGGTTCAGCCAGGGTACACAGTACATGCGTCTCATTTAATTATCCTCTTTATAATAATTTTATTCAACTTAATCATATTGGGTAGTATTATGTCTGGACTTTAAAAAAGCCATAATTCATTCAGTTTGTTTTGTAATTTCTTCTTTGAGGTCATCAGTTAGGAAACACCGGCGCCAAATAGTAATTAAGACTCATAAAAATGATCTCAAATTATATTTTATGTAAATAAAATATTTATTCATGTCATTTCAATAATTTGATATTCCAAGTCGAAATAAAATTCTTTACCTATTTCTTCAGAGTCAGAGAACTAGTGAAACATTTTACTTTAAGTATTTTATATTTTAAGATAATATCTATAGAGGTATTTACCGCATTCTTCTCCATAAGATCGAGACTTTTTGGAATTGTGCAACTAAAGCAAATTCATTGTAAAATATAAAGCTGATTTGTCTTTGACCAGCTAGTATCCAACACCAAGGAGAAAAGGAATTGTGTCGTTTTGCACGGAAATAACCCATCGTATCTCCAAATCGATAAAAAAATCCTCAAAATTAACTTCGTATAGGAATCAGTGTGTTTGTCCTCTTTCATTGTTTATTTAATATTTTATGAGTACCTATTTTATAAAACTGTGACCACTTGTGAGGTCAAAATATTCATATTGACCTCACAAGTGTCATTGATACCACATATTTAGCAGAATTCATGGCAATATTATTATTTACTCAGACCAACTCTATTACCATAATGTTATTGACCGATGTAGTTTGCGTTGGACCGGCTCGAGATTTGATCTAAAATATATTTTACTTACCTAGATGAAAGTCTATGAATATTCCATACATAATCACACATTATGTCATTCACCGCGATAAACCACGGGGCGTGCTATCACACGATCTTCCGCCTTATATAACCGAGATACGGATCGCATCCGTGTGACGGCATTGTCCCTACGGGTTACGTAAAACAAAACCAGCCGGTTGGGCATCGGACGACCAATTTATTATTTTAACATTATTTATGTACAAACGTATAAAACCGTGATATTGCACAATATCACATTCACTGTCTCGTACTCGACTTGCATCACCAATAAATTAAATATAACTCGACGGTGTCTTCACTGGGCGCCAGTAGCGGTTGCAACAGCCAAGGGTAGCTGCGCAACACGCAGCCTCCGCTCCTCTCACGAGTGGCGACAGACACAGATCTGCCCAGCCACGCGCTCATTATCACCCATTATCGCCAATTTATAAGCGAACTTTGCCACACAAAATTTTTCCCACATTTATCATAGATTTGATGTTGTTCCCCGCTGCTGGCACCCCCACGAAGCACTGTTTCTAAGGTAACTTGGTTATTGGTGGGTGCCGATCTGGTCGATCTGCCCCTGCAGGTTGTTGATGACCTCCGAAGGCACCTGGTCGCCCAGGATCTCGTACAGGTTGATCCTCTGGTTCGCTGGGATCGACTCGTAGGCGGCCAGTTCGATACCTTCTTGTACCTAGTGACCAAATCAGAAATATAAATGGAATTATCTAAACAAAACAAGACAAATATATTTCTAGAATTTTCGTTTAAAAATGGACTAATCCAATCACACACATTGGAATCACTAAAAATAAAGCTACAATTTATCAATGACTAGTAGGGACCTCTACATTCGATTATTTTAGTTAAATCGTAATTTGTTGTTAAAGATAGTAGCGATTTCAAATAAAAGCTATTCCTAGTTTAACAATCATAATGAGAAAGTTATCTTACAAAACGGAGAACGTCACAGTTAATGAATTGTTCAATTGTTTGTATGCACACACGATACGATTTTCCGGTCATTAAGGCATGTTTAATGTATAAGTTTGTTTAATCTGCCACAAAATTTTACGATAAATTATTTACTCAATACGATTGTTTGACATTTAAATGCCAAAGATATCAATCAGAAAAATTGTGATAATAATTTGTTCAAAATCAATCAATTTTATCGTTTTTGTATCAATTGAAATGCAGAATATAGAATAACATGCCCTTGAAAGAATTATATTAATGATCCTGTATTGTGTTCTAACTACTTAATTATAATCATGAGTAGCAAATATCATCTACTATAAAAGTTTTATAGATATTATATTAACTTTCAATAAATCTACACCCTTTTTGTTTAGATATTCATACAGCTTCTATTTTCGTCACGAAACTAGATGAATTTATATCTATCCTTCCTACCTTCTGGATCTCAGCGTCTTTCGGGAGGAGGTTTGTGCTCTGGGCCTGTTTGATGGCCTCCCGCGAGTAAGCGGCTCCCTCCCGCTGGGGCGCAGCAGCCACGGCAGCCACCACCACCAGGACGCACAGCACCACGGATTTCATTGTGAAGGGGAAGAAGCAAACTTCGCTTACGACACGTGGAAAACTGTGGAAAGAAGAAGCAACTGTTAGAATGCAAAAAAAAATGATAGTGATATTTCGCTGTAAAAATATACACAATAAGAAATAAGTTCAATCTTAAACAATCAGACAACAAACCCTTCAAATAAAGCTTGATGGTGATTATATTCTCGGACTATCATCAAAATTTAGATAACCAGACACAATTCAACAATAATATATCTTTAGACAGTTCTAGAAGCACACAACTCTTCCTAAAACTTTATTACATAAACGCGGACGAGATGCGTATCAATGCGCGTGCGCCGCAAAAGCCGCTAATCAGTAAAACACACACTTTTACCACTTTTTTAACACATTTTCACTAGCGAGGGGTTTGTTGTCCAATTTAGCACTACATAATAAGGTACAGAAGGCTTACTGGGTAAATGTTACAGATCGATTGAGAAATGAAACGGAGTTGGACGGCAGCAGTAGAATGCGCGGGTAGGAGAGATATTTCGGTATCGCGGTATGTTAGTCCCTCTGTACCCTGGTCGTTGTGGCACAAGTGTCCATATCTCACCTGTGAGGTTGCGGAGTGGTGCGCGCGACCATACACTGCCTGATATAGCCTCCCCCTCCCCGCGCACAACTTTCACCGCGAGGAGCGCCTGCGCAACCATCCTGACGATTTACGCGTGGCCACGAAATAAGCTCATCATTTTTCCATTATGGTTTGCGATTGGTAGGTGAAAAATTGAAACGATTGGTAAATACTCATTTTGTCACATAAAAAAAGGAACCAATTTACATGTTGACCAAAATATTCAAAGTTCATGTTATTCTTATTTTTCAGTACAGTAAAAGTTATTATTGCTGTAAGGGGTTTTAAATTAATCACAAGTCCTTTTTAACTTTTAGTTATTTTGAATCAGCATGCACATTTTTGTATGATTTATCATAATTAAAAAAATATAATAATCAATATTCATGCATTTGCCTGTATAGATTAGGTATGCAGCTAGTAATCTAAATATAAATTTTATGACTAGCAAAAGAATAAAATAAGTTACTTTCCGCTTTCGTTTCCTTCACCGCTAATTTCAAGGCCCCAATTGGCAGAGGATTAAGCCCAATATTTAGAATTAAAAGATAGACGCAGAAATAAAAATAAAAACTTGAAGTGGTATCCGGATCTTGTATTCCGATCGCTATAGATATTCAGTGCCAATCAAATTATATAGAAAGCTAAATCAATTTGTACCAATCACGTTCTTGTGTTGAGGATTATCAGATGTTTGAGCAGATTATAGGGAGCTTCACAGTTGATTGGGTCTTGGGGCTTACAAGTTACGTAAGGAATTATCATTCTTAACGGGTTCAAGCCATTGACAATTTGGTGTTTCGTACAATCAAGATAAATAGTTTACTATACTAATCCTTCCTAAGTGGTGCCTTCTTCCAAGAAACTTATTTTATCAATCAGCATTCAATATAATGCTTCTAGAATTATAATTTTTTAAACTCTTTAAATTACAGCCTCACTTGTTTCGATGTTTATTGTTATAGATTTAGATTTACCCTATATTCAAATATCTAAATATGAATAACTTTTTTTATTAGGGTACCTTAAATCACAGAACTTTATTCTCAAGCACTACTGCGTACGTACATCAATAAGGTCGTAAATCGTTTAGAAGTTCGCCGAAACTTATGTTTTATGTGCATATAGATGGCATTTCGAATGTTGTTAACCGAAATACATGTACATTTAGAAAGGTTTACTGGTAATGGTTACATCGTTGCTGCTGCTTTATAAGTAACTATAAATAAAGACGACTTGCAATTACTTTATGCCAATATGAGAAGTAGATTCTGAATTAGTTATAAGTACTTATGTTAAAACTCGAACAATGATTTACTAAAACGGATTTGAATTTATTTCGTGTTCGATAGCTTATTTAGTCATATATTTAAGTCACTAGAAAATAATACAGAATAGGTACAATGTTAGATTAAACGACAATTCCGTGGATACAATGACAAAACTTTAAAACGGTTAATTTATTTACATTTGTTTTTATACTAATATTATTTGGAACCCCTGAGTCTTGACCTACCTGTGTTAGTCCACCTATTCAGTAGCAGGCTTATATCACGATGATGATAACTATTCCAGGCATTGTTTATGACATAGGGCAAATTATACTGTATGCTCTACACTAGTAATACTATTTTTAATCTATCAAAAAGAAAAACCTTTCAAATGGACACTTCAGACTGCCAATAACTGACCTAACGCTGCTTTTGCGGAAGCTAGATGTTCTTTAATGTTTCTGCCTTAAGTGAGTGGACTACGGGAAGGGGCTAGGTAGCCTGCTCGTTATTAATTGCTTTCAATATCCTCTTAAAACTTGTACTTATTCAAATAGATTATGATTAATAGAAGGTAGGGCATAGCGAGATTTCTCGTTCAAATTGAGCTGCCTGACTGGGGAAGTACCTCCGCCGACCGGTCTCCGAAGACCGCAGTGAATCAACAATGATGTCTTTCTGCGAGTGAGGAAGGTTACCAGAGCTCATTGGGGGAGTGACTATTCTGACAGCATGGGAATTCCGATTGCTGTCAGTTCAGTAACTCTCTATTTTAAGAAACCGGATAGGTTTCTAAGGGGTTTGGCAACGCATTTGCAAGCCTCTGGGCTCGCAAATATCCATGGGCGGCGGTCATCACTTACCATCAGGTGAGCCGCCTGTTCGTTTGCCCCCTTATCACCATAAAAAAAAGCTGTAGTTAGTACAGTATGTACGACTGCTTGTATACCAATTTCAAGTACTTAGTGCTGATAATGATTTCTTTTAATTCCTGACTAGCAGAGCCCTGCCACCCTGCGCTGTAAATTGTGTTTACATGGATGAAAAATTAACGAACACAACACGAATTAACGATAGATATAAACTTTTTGAGCTTTTGAAGCTTACATAAACTACATAATTTAACATTTTTATATCCATAACATTTGATACAGCCTAGTGGTATGACCAGTGGACTACGAAGTCAAAGTTTCCTAGTTCAATCCCCTTAAGGCCATTAGCTGTTCAAAGTCATTTGCGTATTTGTCACATGATCAAACGGTCAATGAATCCATTATGCGGGGACCTGAGAGATTCTCTCCATGACATGTGAATGTTAGCGTTGTGGACTATTACCTAATCCCTCTCAAATTAGACGGAGACCTGTGCCCAGCAGTGAGACAATAATAGACAAATACGGTTAACACTCTGTATTATTCCTTCAATTAATCTTGAAGATAATCTTGACCAATTTCAACGTTATTGGTTATAATGAGCTAAAAACCTCATGATATTTCTAATACACTACATATATTGCATACGTACTAGATACTATTTATTTCTATTAATATCAATGTTCACTGCTCGCTTATGCAATAAACCCGTATGTGTATTTATGTAACAAATGTGGCGAATACTAACATAATATGAGTCATGGTTGTCAGATGGCAATTCAGAAGTTGCATGTAGATTTTTGTCCTTCATAAGAGAGAGCTCTTGTGAATGTTGACTGTTTTTGAATACTTATAGGTAAGCTTATTATTATACTACTATCAATTTAATCATATTTTTTTTATTATCTACAAGCAAAAGTCTAAAAAAAATATCAATGAATTGTTATAGTGTTTATGTAAGATCTTCAAAGAGGCAAATAGAGAGATTTCTCGCTGACTGGGGAAGTACATCTAGTCTACAGAATATCGCAGTGAAATAATAATAGTTAATTGAAAAAAAAGAAATAATAATAGACTGAGTAAAGTTGCTAGAGCTCGTTAGAGGTGTGACTATTTTGACAGTATGGGAATCCCGTTCGGTGTCAGTTTAGTACTCTACACTTAAAAAAGCTATAACAGGTTTTGGTAACTCGCGGCTCGTAGGCTGCAAATTGGGACGTTAGTAATTAATTTGCACCCTCGTAAATCCAATTAATTCCTTTAGTTTTGTTGTTAACAATGTTGTGAACTTAAATATCTGTATGTACCGACCCTAGCCTAGCTCTGGTTGACCAGTTACTCTTGCGGCGAGCTTCCCATCGCGGAAGATATCGTTTGAACCTATTATATCATAATAACTGATACCTGCTCTTGTTACACTGTACTGTTACTTAATGTTACACTGTCTTTACCTATCTAGCTCTTCAATAATACCTAGCTTTCTCTAGAGGCACGAAACGCGTCGCATTTCGAAACTATACTATATTTTTACATTATTAATAGATAATGCTAACATTATCTATTAATAATGTAAAAATATTTTTTGTCTATGTATGAATTTGGAAACGTCTGCATTTTTTATAAGTAGATTTAATTAATTGAATGTTTTTAGATTTCTCTATTTATGATAATATAATTTATTCATATGGTCAGGTCGTCTATTTTTTTAATAATATCGATAATTTAGGAAATTCCACTTATCTCCTAAGACGGTTGAATATAGAAGAATGTCAGGTGTAAAACTAAGCACATATTTTTTTCTTCTAAGAGAGTATTAAGGATTTAATGTAGATGTTATTTTAATGTACCTTATCTACCTACTTTCCACTACAGCTCACTCACATTTTGAACTATTTCGGATATCAGTATATCGACAATTTTAATTCTTCTATGGATTGGACTCATATAGCCGGTCCTTGTTCAGTAGTGGACATCCTTTGTCTTATAAGAACATGGTACCTACCAGGACACATTCTTAGTACATTTGTATATACCTCTATACACGAAGTTCGAGATATATCCTTCTACTTTGACTATCTTGACGTTTGGACTCAAGCATATGCGCGTAAAGGATCATAAGCTTGTTCACTAGGCAACCAACTACTTATACAACGTATTGCGGAGGTCTCGGCGTATATGTCATAATGGAGAGACGAGGAGTTGTCATTCTTAAGAAAATTATACTCAGTATTATAATTAATAATATAAAAAACGGCCACTCCTCGCCTCACCGTTACGTTCTGGTCAGCTAAGAATACACAATTGTTTAACACATGTAAGAAGTTCCTCCTTCTTAAGTACGTACAAACGTAGCCATGCTACTTCATAAAACAAACTTTGTTCGTAACAAGTGTATAGGTACCGGAATAATTTAAGCAAATTCTAAGTGTCAGGGAACAAAAGTTGTTAATTCTGTTGAGACGAACAATTACTTCCCTGCACGTTCACGCACCGCTGGCGGAATCGCTAAGTTACAACGAGTCATACAGGAAGGGAAACTGTGAAAGAACTCTGTTCCTAGCAGACTTCGGAGTGTAAAATTGAGATTCAATTTGAAGTAATATATATTTTTGTTAGTTTAGTCTAAGTGTAGATTTAACGGGGCGGCATAGTCATGTTTGACAAAGCTCCATAATAAAAGAAAAAAAAAATTGAAGTAAAAGACAATTTGAGTAGTAGCATTAGATTGCTTGGTATGAACATGATTCCAAGTTATGAGTCTCGGTTTCCAATCAAAGTCTGCACTGCTGAATTTACGAAATTACAGTGAAATGTAAACTTAAAACATTGTCTAAAGGATTATCTGCCTACTTGCACTAGACCAAAGTCCACCACGTAGCTCTAAAACTAATCCCCTCAACCCCATCATTCCCACAGTCTTTTTAAATGTCGTAAAAGCTACTGCACCCCAAAGTGGTTCTAGGAATGTATCTACTGCAGTCAGTTGCGGAGATTTCGGATCAACATTAGGTAGACTATCAATGTCGTCATTAACCTCTTGGTACACATATTTTTACTATAATAATAATAATATAAAGATTATGTACACTCAAATCTATTCGTGTATGTGTTTAGTGACCTCTTACATCACCCAACTAACATTATTTAATCCGCTGTATCATCTCGCGGCGCACTCCGCGCCACTCACGCGCATGCACGGCCCGCATGGTGGGCACGCATGCACACATTGTGCCAAACTTTTGTGCAACTTACTCGCTACCATTTCAAGTAAAGTAGTTCGCCGTGACTTTGCTCACGTCGTGTTTAGTACGCTGCTTACGTAACTGATTTAATATGATGTGAGCGTCTTGAAACCTAATGGCGTCAAGTATTGATCGCGATTTATTTTGTTATTGTTAACGTTAGCGGTGTATTTGAGAGAGACTGAGAGATTGTAGGAAGTGCACATCATCTGTAAATCTACTAAGAGCGTAGTGAACGCTAGAAGGTATAATTTCTGGTAATAGATGTTGTAAACAACAAAAAATAGCAAAATGTGTGTCGCATTAAGGGTTGCGCATCCACATATTTCTATTATCTTTCTCTTTTTCAAAAGACAATAATATATAAGATACATTCTAAGTAAGATTGTAATCGCAAAAAGTTTTGGTGATGTGTTGTAACTATAAAATATTGCCTTGATTGTTTTTGGATTGTTTCCCTTATTCGCAATGTGAGACCTCGCTTCTTGCAAAATTTTACGATTGTAGGTCAATGGAAAGTGCCCTATAGGTTTGGAGTTTTTAGTAGATTATTATTGAAATGAATTGAAATCAAAAAAAGTTTTTGTCGGCTCCAAGTTATTTCATAATTTCTTATTAAACTTGAAATTTCCATGCATTCCTTACAAAAATAGTCTTGAATAGGTGGCCTTTGTCTTTTGAACTCGAAAACCCGAGAAGAACAAAAACGCTCCTTTAGCCAAGTTGCAATTATAGTTTTACTACCGTCAACATAACATATTTAGATTTGGAAGTACGACGAAAGCCTTGCATAATTCCAATGCGAATAAATGTCAAGTTGATTCATTTTGTTTCAAAGCCACATCATCAATTACCCGTTTAAAATTCTTAGTCTGAAGATCTGACGCCGTGAGATCAACTCAGGCTATTAACTACCCTCCACGGACCACAATGCACCCAACACTCAAAGTCATAAAGATATAAAGTGAACAAGAATTCAGTTATATAATACCTATTTACAAACAAGCACACACCAAACAGATTTCGTATATTTACATGTTATGTATTATAAATTCTTATTGTATTTGTATAGTTCTTATGTTTAATGCATGTGTTGTGTGTATACTTGATTGCATGTTTATTATAATTAATTTAGCTTAATTTAATAAACATACAATTTTAGTTTCTCAAATAACATATTTGATAAATATTAATTATGATTTTCCATAAATACATGCAATATTGCATTTGTATTATTGAATATTTTCCGGGTTAGAATATGTCAAGAAGAATATGAGGTAATATTTTTGTTATTCATATAATTTCAACCGATAAACGATATAAATGATGAAGTTTTTGAACGCATCCCTGGCGGCGCGGCAGCGGTCGGCCGAGCGTCTTCCCGCCTCCCGCCTCCGCCAATGAGAGCAGTCCGCACCGAACGAAGTTGCGATCGCCCACGGTCACGTGGCACGCGCCCTTTTAATCGTGTTTTAATTAAGAAAATTGCTTATATACCGTATCCCATGTACCTAAGTGTTTACTGTACCAATATACTATTGTTCACATACCCGATCGTGCATAATTTCCCCAAAATAAGCCCCTGAGAGATCTACACAACTTATAATGGCGCCCAACTAGTGGCCGCGATCGGTGAAAATTATACAAAAACAGTTTTAATCAAGTGAAAAGTGCAGTTAACTAACAGTAAACGATCATTGGAAACCTATTTATAGTAGTGGAAAATACGGAAACGTCCTACAAACAGTGCAATAAAACTAACAAAAACTCTCGAGTATTAAAAAAAAACGCGTGCAGTGACCCGGTGTGTTCCATAATTAAAATTTGAAATAGACTATGTATATAATTTGGCGGTATACTAACTCTGTAAGCTGTATCGAGATCTCGGATTAAGATTGGATGACGCTATCCAGCGCCTGCAAGGAATGTTCGGTGTGCCGCGACCCGCGTATAAAATTTTTCGGGACATTTTCTCGGTCGAACAAAATAGTGAACGGGCTGATGTTTATTTGTAAAGTGTGAACGCTTATATCTATATTCCCATATAGCGTGCCCGAAGTGATGAAATTAGATATAGTATACGGGTTGTTATATCGTAGAATAAGAAAGCGAGTGCCTCGTGATGCAGTGAACGATACTGAACAGCTGATCACCAAGGTCAGGTGAGTCGAGGAGGATTGGCGGAGGTGAGTACATCCCTCTCTAATACCAGTTCAAATCCCACAAATAAATCTTCCGCTGTCGCGGGGGAGCGTTCAAGTTTGTATTGTTAAACGAACCCTGCAAGTGCTAATATAAAACACTAAACAATAATAATAAAACTTGTTTAAAACAAGGTCTCCCTTGTAATCATTTTAGCAAGATGTGTCCCAATCACAACAACATACAATTCATAATTTGATATTGCGCGAAGAATAAATGAATCGTCATAAAGTTTATGATGCCCAGTAAAGTGGTGAGCAGTGTGTAAGTGGATGAGCACACAGAGTACAGCATCTGCAACACTCCAAGATGTGTGTTGCAAGTCTCTGCGGCAATGCAACTAAACTCGACGCCACAATAGACGCAATTAGAAGGGTGTTAGAAGATTAAAGTGTGTTTATGTGTATCTGTGTCTGTCTGTAGAATTGTACCTCTTTTTTATCTGAAGTCACTGGACATTAGTGTCCTTAGTCATGATTCCTGTCTAGCTGGGTCCATGTTCTGATAGACGAAAAATATAGTTAGCAAAATCTATTATATTATAGCTAGAAAAATCTTCAGCCGGTTCGATAGAATATTTGGACGAAGTTTTACGAATTCTATAACTAGAGTATCGGTGAGCGCTATTATTGGTCGTACAATTATGTTAGTTGAAGCAATGTTCTGGCAATTAACGTCTTATCTCGTAAGCTATGTGTTTTGAAAGATGTAAGTCGATGTACTGATTTCTTACTTTTACGCAAATACTAGACATTGAAATGAAACTATGTACTTTTTACGGATTTTATCGCGGTATATTCATATAATTTTATCCCGAAGTTTCAGACCCTTCTTTTGCTTTCTTCAGCAATCATGGTCATAATAGGTAGACTGCTGTAAAATATATAAATTCAAAAAGCTAGCTAAAAATTGTTTACAAGTTAAAAGTTGTTTAATCTACATTCATGTGTTCGAATGTCGTTTCGCTTCGTCATTCGTGATCCGTACTGCGAGGGCATGAAATTAGTTGCCTGACTGTCTTTCCTGACACAATTCATTCAACACCATTTGAAGATCTTCGAATCACGAGTATTTAGGTATCTTCTGGCCAGCATTGAGGACTTATCTACATCCATATTGTCATTTACCATCAGATAAGATAGTGGTTAATTGCAGACCTAATAGATAAACTACTGATGATGGAAAAAATACTTCTTAACTTACTATAGTTGCCACTTACTACTTGCTCAAAAAGTATGTCGTAATAAATACACATAATGGTTTAGAGTTAAACTATACACACTCAATAGTACCTACAGCAAAAGTGATCACAAAGAGAGTGAACTGGGGAAGAGGGCAGAGGTTGCGTGCGCCTGCGCAACGCCACTGACATGATTGAGTAACCGTGCCCTCTACACACGTCACACGTGTCCAACTGACAAGCGGCCGCTACAGCGGGTATAGCTGCATATTTATATATTTTTAATACAAACTTATAAAATAAAATAATAATATAAAATAATATAAATATATCATTATATAATATTTTCAAAACTAAAAAAATATTCTGTATTGTGTTATGATGAGTTTAATTGAAATAATTGTAATTCTGCCGAAAGTTACCTTTTGTACCATTATAATATTGTGTAAACATATCCTCTGTTCTTGCAATTTTTTGTATGTTATGTAGTGATTGGCTGCTATTACTATACTTACTATTGGAACTTTGAAATACTTTCTCGTGTGTTTCGTTACAAATCGCTCTAGCTCCCGCAGCCGCTTATGCCTTGGTGTCGCAGTCATTGGCTGCATTGATGTGCTCTTTGTGATTGACATTGTGTTGGTTGCAGCACAGCTTTTGACTAAATTGTTGCTAGACTTTATTTTTGTCATCATCACGCTATTGCTAAGTTAGAATAACAGTGAATATCTTAAACTGACTAAAAAAATTATGACACGTGCTAATATTACCCAATCCACGTTCGTTTTGGTTTTTCAATATAATTACCTATTTAAAAAAATCTTTACCTGTTCCAAAAATGCCTCATTATAGATGTGTCATTCAAAATAATTCACCTTATTGAAACATTGAAACGTTGTACCGCACCCCTTTGAACATTTTTATCTTTTAAACGGATATTTTAGAGAATTTTGTTGGAAGAAAAACAAAGTGTGGGTTAGAGGTGTGAGTAAAAAGTTATTTTTCTATCGGTTCTCCTTAACTGCGTTTAAAGACTTCAACATCAAAATACATAAAAATCAACATCATAAACTCGTCTTAAAGTGACTTGACATTGAACAAATGTGGCGCTGTCACCAATGCCAATATCACAATGTTTCGTAACAAACAAATCGATGGCAACTGATGTCCTTTCTCTCGACACCACAGCAACACGTCGACTGCAGGACTTTCAAAACTTGTACGAAATAATAAACAATTCCCTTCTACTGTGCCCTGCCCGACTTGGCAGTTTAAAAGCATTGCACTCCAAAATAAGTGGAGTGGTTACATTAGAATAATTTAAGTACTATTAGAAGGTTTTTAAGAAACCAAAAAGCTCCCTATTTGTTGGGTGCTCCACAATAGCATTGTATAAGTATAATTTTAAGCAACATCTTTGTGAATAAATATGGCTATGTGTGTGCAACGTAAGTTTATTGTACTGTATCTATAGTTATTTTTAAATACTCAAAGGATATGAAATCTCGGCAATCATTAGAAAGTGCTACTTGCTTTCGCAAGCTGAATTTATTTTTATATTTTAACGAAGTCAGTAGCCTGGCATGTACTGGCAGATGGCCAAACTGGTGAAAAGCAACCGACGACGACGTCTTAATATGGACAATATACAAATTTTACGTAACGGAGAGAAAACTCTTTGTTCAACAGATAGCATAGTTGGCTAGAATCTGCTACTATGTAAAAAGACGTAGGTTTGAGTGCTGCCTATGTCACATTTTCATTTACAAAAAAATATATAAAAAGTCCCCAATATTTCACACATTACACAAAATAAGATTACCTTACGTACCTTTATCCTACCATTACTACAACTTATTCTTTCGTTCTTTGAAACGTTGTCTCCATGTTCATTATCTCATTACCTGAATACCCAAACTGCCTATAAAGTAAATATTGTAACAATTTGTTATTCGACTAGTTGTTGGCAGTTCGTCATCTATGCCATTATTTAGGCAAGCTCGAAGATGTTTGACGAGTAAACTGTTATGTTTGCTCAATAAAATTATTTTAAGTAAACACACTTAATATTATTACTGTCTTGTGTAAATAGCAAACTTGATTAGCAAAGTTTAGAAGAAGAAGTCATGTCGGAGGATTTTTGAAAATGATTATTATTATCTATTTAACTTTTAATGTAGGTAACTATTACTTATAACTACTACTCATTAGGGTTTTAAAAAAAAGTTTTACTACTAGAAGAATGATAAAAAAGTACAATATAAAAACTTGCTGCTGTATAATTTTGCTATTGTATAATATTAGGCACTCACTTGAAAGCAAAACACTAAGTTTGACCATCAGGTATTATCAGAGGCGTATTTACAGATTTGGCGCCCCGGGCCAGTCAGACTAGGCGCCCCATTACGTAACGATATAATATTTTATTTAAGAAAAAATACCTTCCATAGGGAGGCAGACCTATGTGGTATGAAATATTAAATGAATAAAAATCAAATAAATAGTCACGTCTAGGTTATTTTTTTTGTTTCTGTATAGAAATTGGTTGACAAAATCGTCAATGACGCTATCATAATATATGGCGGTTATGGTGATGAGGGGGCAAACCAGCAGGCGGCTCGCCTGATGGTAAGTGATGACCGCCGCCCATGGACATTTGCAACACCAGAGGCTTGCAAATGCGTTGCCAAACCCATTAGAAACCGTTCAGGTTTCTTAAAATAGGGAGTTACTGAATTTACAGCAAACGGAATTCCCATGTTGTCAGAATAGTCACTCCCCCAATGACCTCTGGTAAACTTACTCACTCGCAGAAAGACAACTATTGTTGCACTGCGGTTTTCTGTAAGGCGGAGGTACTTCCCCAGTCGGGCAGCTCAATTTGAGCGAGAAATCTCACTATGCCCTTCCTCCAATGTGGTTGACAAGTTAACTTCTATAATATGTATAACAGAGCTTATATTGTACACGTCCGTGTAATTTAACCTAAGATGTCCCAAACATGACTCCTGGGTGATGCTGGAGGAAGGAGTAATCACACGGTGGAAGGCTTCGGCCGCCAAGCGGATCCGTGCAAGTTTCGTCACGTTGGTCGGTGTAAATATTGAAGGAAGACGGGTCGGAACAGTTGTATCGTTAAATGCTGACAAGTCTGACGCGCATTGAACACACCGCATCGGGAAACCGCGTATGGAATGGATTCCATACGCGGTTTCCCGATGCGGTGTGTGTGCGGTTGGCACGCGGTGCACCATGCCTTGGAAGGCATGGTGCACCGCGTGCCAACCGCATTTATTGGGGAGCCCTAGTAGCGAACTAGCCACTCGCGAAAGGCTGTCCCGCAGACAAGAAAAATCCCGATTTGCGCCATGGTGGCAGTCTTTCACATCCACGGGGGGCTCGGGCGTCTGCGCAGTCTCCAGGCCTAGACCCATGAGTGTAGAATCCTCGTGTGCGTCTGTTTGTTAAGAGTCAATAATCCTAATTTCACTGACGTCTTCCTACCTTCATTCGGGACCTAATAAATGAGAGCAAAAAAATACAGAAGCGTTGCACAGCGTCAGCCCTCCCTCTCGTTTAAGGTGCATCTCGCAAACATTTGAGGCGTGCTTACGGAGACGCAGATTCTTGATCACAAACTTAAAGCTAAGGCGTGTGCGTGTACATCCATATACAACACCCGCGACGATATCTGCTATCGGCGTCTCCGTGACCTTCTTTTTGATCAGACTAGACTAGTGGAGCGAAAACGCTACGCTAGACGCGAAGGAAGGTAGTGGCCTGGATGGGGTTCTAGCAAATGATAAGGTTTCTAAATTATAAAAGCTTGCCAACATGCAACCAGTGCTTAAAAAGAGCAATCGTGTCGACCCTAATAACTACAGGCCGATTTCAGTCACTTCCATACTCTGCAAGATTAACGATGGAACGTGTCCTAAAAAGCACGTTCCTGGCATAGATTGACACTAACGACCTCCTCAATGACTGACACTACAGATTTAGCAGAAATCGATCCTTTGGGGATCTTCTGGCGCCTTCAACATACATCCGGGGTGAGATCATCGAGAAACATGGAGATCTCCAATCTGGACATCTCCAAGGCTTTTGATAGGGTTTAGTATGACAGCGTTATCGGCAGGCTTCCATCGTAAGGTCTGCTTGTTGGTCTATGTGCCTGGATTTCAGATTCTCTGAGGGATCGGTCATTGAGAGTTGATGACTACCTACTTGTCTGACCGTATTCATGCCTCCGTCGGGGTTATGTGATCTCTGCAACTTTATTTTTGCTGCACATCGACGATCTGGTGAAACATCACACACCGGGTGTATGAGTATACAGATGACAGCACAGTTGTAGAAAGCTATACTGTAGATAGCCAGTGTAAGGACTGGAGGGGCGGAAATCCAGTATCTTATGGAGGCGATGATCTTAAGCTTCTTGGTATCTCTGCACCACAAAGTCTCAACTATGGCTCCTACATTGAGTCCAAAGCCTAACTAGCACAAGTCCGATCGTGCATGGAGATCGCAGGGATTGTAGCGTTGCTAACCAGCTGGAAGCATTGGTTGTCAACAAAAGGCTCCAAAGACTTAAACATCATCGTCGTTTTACCCTATTCATTTCGAAGAGTGTGCATCAGAACTCCACAGTAAAAAAATCCATCTTCCTTTTACTGGCCGACCACCAGGTAAACTGATAAATCGACATCGATTCATGGTGGAAATATAATATAATAATAAGTTTATTAAATCCCCGTAACACGCGCCCTAAGCGTCTTCAAGTTTATTAATTATTATGTAAGCGTGCTACATCGTCACTTACACTCAGGTGAGATTTTGGTCAAACGCTAACCTATATAATCTAAACAAAAATCGATAGGCTCACAATCTGCCGCCCCGGGCCATGGCCCTTTTGGCCCTATGGTAAATACGCCCATGGGTATTATATACGATATTATTTATCCTGTAATTTAGGCTATAAAGTTTGTAGTGAGAAAAGGAATCGTTCAAATACGGGGCCAATCGTGTGACAATCATTTTCGAGTCCTCAGTCATAAAACATGGGTATCTATATTACATACAAATTTGCAGACATAACAACTCATTAAATCGTTGCCCTTAAGTAGAATTTCATTTTAATTTATGGTCACGAAGGTATGTCATTAAGCGTCGATGAGGTCGCAACTAGGTCAGGTGTACTCCCAACAAGGCACTCGGCCTTGAGTGTGAGGCAACACTGGCCTAACTGGGAGCTATGAGAGTATCGCACTCCAACGTAAGTGGAGTGATTACATTAGCAAAGAATTCAATTACATTAGCTCTGCTAATGTAATTGAATTCTTTGCTAAATTGTACAAGTGTCGCCCTCTGTAATTTTAAGTGACAATTTTGTGTTAGCTGAAACCATTTACATAGATGAAGAAGACCATTAATAGGCAAATCGCATAACGGTCATCCTCATTGCTATTACTTACGTCATATGAGTACTTAAGGATGGTATTATCCGCTGGGGTAACAGCATGCTTTCACGAATTCCATGGCCTGAAGCGTTGATGGGTGCGGTTTTTTAGTCAACTCACGTTGGGTGGAATCCTTCACACCCCATCCTCAGGAGGCGAGACGGACCGAAAAGGATTAAAAAAAAATACATTTCACCGGTATGTTTTAGGTCCTATGTAATAGGAAGCGAGCCTATTGCCATCAAACGAATACGAATCCAAACTCCGAACTGCTTCTGACAATTTCATAGATAACTCAATAACATTCCCCAACCCAAGACCTTTTACTGACTTACGATCGCTAGACTAACGAGGCAGCACGTTGACTTGACCAATCACTCAGTCAGACACGACTGTTGAGGTCAGTCAGTGGTTACGTGGCCGTTCTTTATCTATTCATTTCAGGACTCGGAGTGCCGTCACATCGTAACACATCCTGAAATTCATGACTGACATGTTAGACTGAAGCAAACTCTAATAGAGTTGGGGAACGATTATTATGGTGATAAGTTTCTGTTTCTTCGGCTGTCCTAAAAAGAAGTATTTTGTAAGAAATTCTGGAACTCTTTTATATAGTGAGATGCGCTGTTTCTGCGTCAGCAATAGGCCACTGAATCTCATTCTCCTATATTTTAATTAATGTTATAATTAAGAGGTGACCCATCATAAATCTTTGTTGATCTGAACTTGTGTTTGTGATCTAAGATGTAAGAAATAAAACAAATAATCAGTCTAGGTTTCTTTTATTTGTAAAAAAACAATATTTATTAATTAAATAATACAGTGAGCACATGCGCTTATTGCCCGGGAAAAGTGACAGTCTTCCGGAGCAAGAAGCTGCAGTATAGTGCCCGCGCACACGAGCCGCGAGACAAAACCAGCCCGTGTGCGCCGGCATTATCACGAGTCACAACTAATGAACTGACCATAGCAGACAATGGAACCGAATGAACCTAGGAAAGTAACTTCACATGCTTTATTATAACGTACGTAGATATAATAAATTAACTTAATCTACGCTTGAGCCTTCCGATAGAATCCCTCACGAATACACTGCCACTAAGTGCAATAAATAAAGTGTACGTGCGAAACATTTAACTCTAATACGTCTAGACCTAAACTTTGTCTTTTAATAAGGTTGACAATATTCTAAATATCAAATTCGCTTTGTACCAAATTTAGTAATGACATAGCGGTCAGGTCGCGACGCTCGCGCGGGACGCTACAGTTTGTTCTTATACAAATTAAAGGAACTAAATCTATTCGCGGAATGCTTACGTGAATGTCTGCGTTTGTCATGTTCTCGTTAAATACAGCTAGCAGTAATGGCAACGTGGCGTCGAGGTGCGGGCGGCCGGCGACCGGCGCCCGGCTGCGCGCCTGCACTGTCACATGTTGACTAGCTTGGTTGCTTACTTATCGATCACTCTACCCACGATCTCTCACTAAACAAATAAATAACTTATCCGCTAACGCGAGGAGCCACCGACTCGCCTCGCCGTAACTTGACACATCGCGGGCGACCGCACCGGCCACGCTCGCTCCCTAACTCTAAAGTATTATAAATAATTTGTCCAGCTAATAATACACATAAATTCGGCCGGCCAGCCCGGGCCGTCTACTTACATTACAAAATACAAACAGCCGGCGCTACATCGGGTCACCCGCCGCCGCTACCGGCCGTCAATTGACGAGGAATATGATCGATTCTGAAAGGGTCACATACGCCTATAAACCTAATAGTCTCTACATTAACTTACAGTTTCAAGAACGAAACTTACTTTCTATAAAATGCTAATTAGCTGAGGTTCCTTGCGGGTGGCGCCGCGCAGCCGCTCACTGCGTCACACTCGCGGGAGCAGGAGTGGTGGTGGCCGCGGATTCACTCACGACAGCAGGAGTGGTGGTGGCCGCGGATTCACTCACGGCAGCAGGAGTTGTGGTGGCATTCGGACCACTCGTAGGAGCGGGCGTGGTGGCGGCGTCAGTAACACTCGTGGCAGCAGTGGTGGTCACGGTCGGAGACGCTCTCGTGAGGGCAGGCGTGGTGCTGCTCGCGAGCTCATCCGTTCTCTCCGTTTCACTCGACACAATACCGCTTGCGCTTGACGTATTTGGCGTTTCGTTTGAGGCGCTGCTGTCAGTGGAGGTCTCGGCGGAGGTGGTTACCGCTAGCATCTCCTCAGACGTCGACTTTTCGTTGCTCTTTTTCATTACCACTTTGGTTGGTCGTCGGTGGTGGGTGATAATAGGCACGTATGATCGTGTAATAATCTCAATGTCTTTTTTATCTGTCTTGTTCTCAGCGATGTTGACGTCATCGGACACATTGTCTATGATAGGTCGTCGAGTAGTGGGCTCCACCTTGTCGAAGGGTGGAGGAGAGTCTGTCACACTCTCCTCGTCATCCTCAATCTCGATAACTTTTTGCTTATTTACCTGATTTGGGATCTTATTTTTGAGAGGTATCTCTGTGATAGAGTTCTGATTGAAATTTTTGTTTTTGCTCTTGTAACCCGCATTTACTGGTATGAGCTCCTCGGAGTCAGAGATACTGGGGGCAGTTGTGGTTTGCTGAGCAGTGGCGGGTTCCACAGTGTGGTCGCTGATGGAAGCTACGTCACGTACCAAGTTTATTAGATCTGTTAGGTCATTAGTCTTCTTACCATCAGCTGATTCTATAATGGCTGCGCTTTTCTCTGGGTTTTCGGATATTTTGATCAGCTCTACGGCATCGGTAGCTGTTTCTGATGAACCAAATGACGTAACAATAAATTCTGTTGTTTCAACGTTTTCGAAGCCGATGTTATCGCTAGATGCAGATCTAGATACCGTAATCACTTCCGAACTTGTTGTCGGTACTTTAGAACTGACATCTAAATTGTCTATGGTAGATGGGAGTTCTTTATCATGCGTAGTATTTTCGGGCGCTTCGGGCGGATTTTGGTCACTAGTCTCGATAGGTAGTGAACTGAGCTCAGTCTGCGATGTGACTTCAGTGGGGATGTTAGATTTTACTATGGAGCTTGTAGTTTGTTCATGTTCTTTAGTACTGGCCTCTAACTCAGTTTCCAATACCTTAGGAGTAGTGGCCTCGAGTTCTGGTGTCGGCGTGATAATTTCGCTTGTTGTTTTCGGAATTTCGGTAGATATTTCAGCCTTTTCAGTAGATATCACTTCAAATTTCTTTGGCGTTTCAGTTATTGGTACTGGCGTTACAACATCGGCAAGTGTCGTCTTATCTGCCTCACCGGTTATCTCTTCTGGTACTATGGACGGAGCATTAAGTATTTCAGTAGGTATTGCCGACCTCAAATTAAGCATTGGGCTTTCTTTAAAACTAGGAGCCTCCGTGCTTAGAGGGATATCAGCTTGCACAGGTGTTCCCTCCGTCGATGTCTTAGCCTTTTCCGTGGTTGTTATTGTAGTGGTATCTGGAAGATCTTTGGAAGTAGTTGTAAGAGGTTCTTTAACTTCAGGTTCAGCTGTCGGTGATACGCTCGCCACTAAAATGTCGTGACTAGATACATGCTCGTTATCTACAACCAGTTCGGGTACTATTTCATCCTCGTTATTTCTCAAAACAGCCAAATCATCAGGAAGTGGAGGGAAAGCGGGATTGTGGTCGAATTCTTCTTCTTCAATTATTGGGGTTTTAGTTGTTGCCATCGGCAATGGCTCTTGGGTCACCGGCGGCACTCCCATGGTTGCAATTAATGGAATATTTGAAGCGTAAATGGCGCTGTGTATAGAGTCTTGTGTGGAGAAGCTTATCCTGGAGGGCGGTGTATCCTCATGTTTGCTGTCAGTATCTGTGAACTGTGTGGCACCTGGCGATGAAACGCTGACTGGTATAGACGAGTGAACTTCAATCACAGAGGGAGATTCAGTTTTAGATTCCGTATCCTTGACATTTTTCTCGGAAGTGGCCTCTCGTGGGATCAACGGGGACTTAGACGATGAATATTCAGCTACTTCTATGCTTGGAGAAGGCAGGATTTCTTTAATCTTAACATCTGTAATGACGGGAATCTCAGATACTGGTGTGATCTCCTTAATAGTGATTTCTTGTTTGATATTCTCTTTGGGGGGCGTAGGCTGAGCCTGAACACTTTCTAAAGTGGACACACCTGATGAAACGCCCGGCAAGCTAGTCACACCTGAAACCAAAAAACAAATATGTTGAAAATAAACTACTTTTTACTTTCCAGAACCCAGAAAAGACATATATTAAAAATTCAAAGGATCAGAAAGTTTAGAGTTATAAAATGACTGGAGTTCGTTTACAAAAAAACGTATAGGTACTTAATAAATATTTTATTAATGATATGGTGGAGGTCGTTGGAAGTCGTTGGATGCGGGTGGCATATGAAAGGTCCTTGAGAAAATCTATGGGGAAGCTTTAGTTAGCAGAATACGTCCTTTAACTGGTACGAATGCCTTCCGTGTATATATTTTCGTAACTTTTTGCTATTTTTGTCATAGTTTATTCACGCATATTGTTAAAAAAACTAAATAAAATGCTATCTTCTACTGAACAAAGGCCTGATGGTTAGTATAAAGTGACGTTACAGCTCACCTCTAAGTGGGCAGTTGTCGTACTCGGGGCAGCAGCGGCCGGGCACGAGGCGCGGCGTGCAGTCGTCGCGCACGAAGCACGCGATGCGGCGGCACACCACCTCGCCGCCCTGGCAGTAGCACACTCGGCAGGGGTCTGCGGGGTCCACCAGCTTCTCACCGTTACCGTATACCCGACCTTCTTGCTCACATTCTGGAAATATAGAATACACCTCTGTTATATACGGAGATACTGCCACCATTAATATTGGCACATATTTTCTAAACTGGCCCTAGATCTTGTTGTTCCTAGTATTTTAGTAAGCAAAACCTTTACTTTACCCAGAGGCTAGTGTAAAGGCTGTTCCTGGCTACAATTATAGTACACGCAGTGTATTTGTAATACAAAAGTAGAAGACAATAATTCACCACAAGAGTGTGGTGAATTAGAGCCTAGCCTATCACCTCATTACTATTAAGCTCCAGATCCAACCGGCTATGAGTATACTCAGTTACGTATTGGTCCGGTCCACTCACCACATTGATACGAGGGGCAGCAGTGGTCTGGTCGGTGCAGCGCCTTGCAGCCGGGCCGCGGTTCGCAGCGCTGGCGCGAGCACTTCACGTCGCCTGCCGAGCACGTGCAGCGGTCGCACGGGTCTGAACCCGGGAACTCGTCCCCAGGCATGTACACCACGTCGCCCAATGCGCAGGTTCCTGGCATTTTATAAAAGTCGTGTCGTGATAAGTTGTTTTAACCATGCACATACCATGCACCTCAAAATATTTTTTTTATAATCCACAAATTATTGTCCCACTGCTAGGGGTGCCTCTCATTTCTAAGGATGAAGCTAGCCTAGTGCAAGTTAACAGACTTCTCATCATCCCAGATTTTCTTAATAGAAGAATGTATAAGAAAATCTCTCGACTTCAAAGTTTCCTCACAATGTTTTCCTTCATCGCTTGAATGTGATAAATAAGCACGTAACTTTGAAAAGGCTGTGGTGTAAGCTTTGAGATTAAAGTCGAGACCTTTGAATTATATACTCAATACTCAATTATTATTTATGTTATTAAATATTGATAGAACAATGATCACATCGCCAGGGTGTAATACATGTTATACTATCTATAGTTTCAAATAAAATTATAAACTACTTAAGATGTTTACAGGTGTAACTTAGCCCAGATAATAAATATCTTTTCGAAGTATCAAAGCTGTAAGTATTCGCATTGAATCAGAGCACAGCTGGTGTACAACAAACAGTGATATAGTTACAATATTCAAATATAATGTGTAAACGGGTATATAGGTTTATAGGTACCGTAATACATTTGATTTATTGTTATGTAAAATACGGTACAATAGTATAAGCTATAGAAACACTATAAATACACAGTCTTACATAACTCTGCTCACCTCATAACTCGATTTTATAATCTAAAAAACTAAATCTTTCTTCACAGTTCAACCGCAAATCAACTTAGATGACACTCGGTATCAGGTGATACTAGATAATATAGAGGTGTCTACAGAGACATAACAGCAGACTCACCTTCTTTCAAGCCGACATCAGCGCTGGTCACGTTCGGCAGCGGGCCCAGGGGACCTGGAACAAACGAACGAGGCTTAATACAATTATACAATCAAGTTTTTCGTGGAGACGGGGATAGCTTCGGGCAAGGATTCTTTCGTGACATGAATTTCAAAATACCTAGTGTATTTATATGATGCCTTATTGACACCTCATATGTCTTTAGGTTTTTTCTTAAGATTGCTAAAACGGTGTCAATCTATAGGACAATGGTTTGACATGTTATAATGAAGTACTTTACATCCTATTACGGCGTATTTCACGCCCCCAAATGTCGCATTTGTATACACAACAGTATTTCATTGTAAAATTTCATTGTTAATGTCCAAGTGATAATGCATTGTATTATTAATTATTACTTTAACTATTTGAGATCAACGTCAATTGGGAGGTCAATTTAGGTTGATCTCAAATAGTTGTTACCAAAATATTGTACTGAAATTGGTTATCATTTCAGTAATAATTATCATAGACTAATGAAGAATTAACCTATTAATTGAATTATTGAGAGATATCTCTTAAACTGTGTTTCAGTTATCTCATAAGAGAACAATTTAATTATGCTAATAGACTCGCCATGTCCAATTAAATTCAAGAAAAGATTACCAACAAAACATCAAGACAATCCACTAAACTGTTCCGGTAAGCCTCCGGCCGGTGGCGCACTACAACGGCTCTCAAATCCAATTTCGACGCCAATTGCGTTTAATTGAGGTCTCTCAGCTCGACAATTTGCATCAAGTCCCGTAATCCCGGCTCCCAGGACCGGGAGCCGGTCCGCACCCAAATGAATTAGAAACAAAATTCCGACTTGACTAACTTAATTACCATCGATTCTCGCTACTAGCTCCCAAGGCGGAGGCTGTAACGTAAATAAGATGAAGCTCTTTAACGTCTAAGTTATGCTGTGTGATGGTATTTGTACAATAAGATTGTAATTTAATTTAAAAGGGGTTTGTAAGGATAATTTATTTAAAGTAAGTAACTGATAAAGGAAGGAATAGCTTACTCGGACCGTTGTTATTAGGTACCATTAAGACAAATAATTATTAATTGTTAATAGTAATTTGGTGAATATTTCATTTTATATTTTCCACTGCAAAAGCCTACGATTAAAAAAGAATAGGTTCTTTTAAGTCCTTCCGAGTTTGCATCAACTTTTCAGTTATTAATGAGTACAATGGAAGTTTTCCCTTTCCCCTCAGAAAAATATAAGAAGTTCAAGTACCTACTTGTTATTAAATAACTGTTGAACTTTGTCGTGACCCCCTCGAGTCTCGCCTGAGAGCCACTCACGCTTGACTTCACGAGTCGCTAACGTCAGTTCAATGCAACTGATTACTCCTACAGGGAAGTTTTGTTTTACACGAGTACCAAAGGTAAGACCCCCCATCCACGGCACGCATAAAACAAAGCTTAAACGCACCATTCACCCGAGACAGTGTCAGATGACGTAATTTTGCGACATCATGACTTAAAGTTGTAAAATTTATTACAGGCGTAAAGTTTCCTTCATAATGCGTGATATCTAAAGTGCTTGCTTATTAAAATTTTATGGAACACTAGCTTTTGCTCGCAGTTTTGTTCACATGTGTGATTTTTCTATCCCTTGCTAACAGTAGCACTATAAAAGTACGTATGATAAGGTTATTCTATGATGTGAAGACCTAATGACATGTTTAAATTTGAGTAATTTAGTCAAATTGAAATTTTCTTAAATCATTCTATCCACTAGTAAATAAAAACCAGACAATTTCAAACAAACCGACTGATAGCACTCACAAGATTGGATATAGATAGATAATCGCCAAATTTGATTATGCACTTATTTCATAAAAGCAACAGCACTTATTGCAAGATTGCAGCGTTGCAACTGGCTTCATTTCTGCTTACTAATTTTACGGCTGTTTGCCGCAATATCAGATATCACCGCCTCGCGATATACATGCACAATACGCAAATACTAGGTGCACTCAATCTATCATATAACAGTAAATATGTAGCAGATTTTTTCGTATGCCTACCGTCGTCGACCAAAGTTTTGAGCCTAATTAAAATATAATTATAGTCTAGAGGCGTATCTAGTAGATTATTAAATATTCAAAGTTACGTGCGTAATTATCGTATGTTCAAACGAATTTTAAGAGAAGATCTTCTCGATAGCGACCTACGTACTAGTCTAGCGGTGGGATAGCGGTAGCGTGGTGGGAGGAAACCCGTGCCCAGCAGTGGGATAGTAAATGGATTGATGATGATGATGGTTGTTTCTTTTTAGTTACGTTGGTAATACTTTTTCCATGCCTTTTTTCGGATTACTTTGTATTCCTTTTGATCTATCAGTTTAAGTTTGTTATTTAAAGTAGTCACCCTGCCTAATATGTACTTGAAAGTGCACTTTCATTCAATTACATTACTTCATCTTAAAGCATATCATTCATCAAACACCACTTCAAACAACAAAAGCATATAAAAGCAAGTCTCATGAGAGCATCCACTCTCATTCACGTAATTGAAGACAACGCGAGCAGCGCGCTCGCAGTCGCAGCAACCCTTTCAGTCGCGCTGTGAATGCGCTCCCCGGGCCGGCGCCGCGCCCGCCATTACTGGGCTCTTTGATTTATGTGCCTCTCGCAATTTTTATGTCGCGCTTTTCAGAAAAATATCTATTTGAGTTTTGTATTTGACGGCACAAGGACTAAAAACGAGAATTTCTTTTACATTGTATCTGTGTTGTTACTTTGCGTTAAGTGTTTTTGGTGTTTCCATAAATCAACACCAATATGCTACCATGTCATTACGCCTGTCGTTCCATAAGGGTTAGGCAGAGGTAAAAGTACTAATGAACACCTACCTTTCGCCGGTATGTTTTATATCCCATGATCATCCATCCGGGCACGAATCCAAATCCCAATAAATCTGTTGTCGACCTGAGAACTGAACCCAAGACCTCATGCTCAGAGGTCTTGGGTTTGATTCTCATGTCGAGCAAGACTTCTGAGCAAGAGGTCTTGGATCAATTGCACTTCCACTAGACCAACGAGGCAGTTAACCATGTCCAATATTCTACCATCATAATTTATACAACATAATAAGTATAAATTATGTTGTATTAATATTGATAAAGTGATGTGGCATAAAGCCTAATTGGTTACGACCTTAAGAAATACGTTTGGCATGTAGATTGATTGTTTCAGGGGTCAGACTTTCTGACATTACCTATCATTACGTTCACGACTAATTATATACCTTATCATGATTACGTATACTGATTATTATTGTATGGATTGTAAGGATAAAGCTGTTTAACCAACCTACTTAGTTTATACCGAATCGTATTGCTAGTTTTTGTATAACGTTATATATTTTTTCTTAAAATCGATCGACCATTCGACCTAGACGTCTAAATTATGAAATAAAAACAGGTATTTTAGTTAATAAATGGGCATGAAATTTCGGTTATTTTCGCCCCAAGTGGGACGTGAAGCAATGAGTTTCAAAACCGTTTGGCCACTTCTCACGTATTATCAACAGATTATTAGTATTATATCACCGAAACACGTAATATTTTACACTTTCTCAATCGATTCCGTCATTTTTATCCCAAATCCTTGTACATTGTTGCAACACAAATACAAGTTGCAAGAGTAGAAAGAAACAAGAAAATAGCACCACGATATGTGTAACAATAGGTGCATGCAGCTGTCTCAGTGGTCTAATGGTGTCAAATTCAAAGTCAAAATATCATTTATTCAAAGTAGGCCAAATTAAATTGGCTCTTTTTCAACGTCGACAATAAAGACAGCCCCCAAAAACGCCCGCCCTTTACCGCTTCCTAGTGTTTTTGAAGAAGGAAGAAGAAGCGGCGCAACTAGCCTACTACCTAGCAACACATTTCTGTCTGTTTATTTAATGAGGTATAGAAAACAAATATATACCTAATATTAATAGATACACGATATATCACGCATTATCTTCGCTTGAATTAGTAACGAATATTCATTAATATTTATTCAAAAGTAGCTCTAGCCTGCGATTCAATCTGCGTATCTATGTAGACACTCAACTGTTATCTTGTTCAAAATAACATAACATAGCTCCTTTATGTACGAACGTTTATAAACAAAATCGAAGCTGGCGTCGAGGACTAAGAAGTTAAACACTTCAATGACAAGGCTATTGTGCCGTCACATGCCAACGAGAATTTATGAATTATTGGCCAGAATCTTCGAAATACTATTAAAGGCTGATGGAAGAAGTGCATGATCTTTTTACACTTAAATGATAAATGATATTTATTTCTGTAAATAGATCTTTTCAAGATACTTTTACAAGTCATGTGTATGTATAAGATATATTTTAGGAACTAAATGGCATCGGCATTTCCTAACTGACGACCTCTGAGAAGAAATGCCGAAACAAACTCAGAGAATCATGGTCTCTTTTGAAGTCCAAACATCTTTGTTTATAATATGTGAGCCTGACGATGTAGGTCAGTCTGAGATGGCCTTTTGAAGAAAGCACCAGTGCAGCTTTGAGTTGACCTGTCCATACTGACAGCACGCATACATCAGCCATCGTGTAGCTCAACCATTATTGAGGGAGCCCAACGACCCGACGCACGACAGTGCAAGATCAGTGGGACATTTGCGTAGGCCAATTCAAAATCTCAAAGCCGCCAGACATTAAAATCTAGCGTAATGTGTCTACCTACATAGTGCTCACATTCACATTGTTTTTTTTTTTAGCATAATTAAGTCAATTTAATACAAAAAATTATGTCAGAACATAATCAAAAATAATGTCAAAAAGAATAATAATAATGTCAGGATACAAAAAATCATGTCAAAAATAATAATATCAATATAAAAAACCAATGTCAAATAATAATAATGTGTAAAATAATAATAATAATAATGTCCAGATTATATAAATCAATGAACAAAAGGTGTTCCGATAGCCTGGTTCATTAGAACTATTCAATCCCAAGCAGTTTTATCATCCATGTAATCTTTTAACGTATAGTAGCCTTTAGCAGAAAGTTTCGGTTTAATAAAGGATTTAAATCTGCTGAGACTTAATGTTTGTATATGAGTTGGGATTTTATTATACAATCGTATGCATTGACATTTAAACGATTTACTTATCTTCTGGAGCCTAGTTGCAGGAACAATAAATTTATTCTTATTCCTGGTATTAATATTATGGATATCACATCGCTTTTCAAAAAGATTTATGTTCTTGTGGGCATATAATAGATTTTCGTAAATATACTGCGATGGCACAGTCAAGATATCAATCTCTTTAAATTTCTCCCTCAGTGAATATCTGGGACTTAGGATGTAAATTGATCGAATAGCCCTTTTCTGCAACACAAAAATAGTTTGGATGTCAGCAGCATTCCCCCACAACAGAATGCCGTATGACATCACGCTATGAAAATAGCTAAAGTACACTAAACGAGCTGTTTCTATATTTGTTAAAAGACGTATCATTTTAACGGCATAGGCTGCAGAACTAAGCCTCTTCGATAATTTCTCTATATGTGGGCCCCACTGAAGCTTAGCATCCAAGGTAATGCCAAGAAAAACTGTGGTATCTACAAGATCCAACTCTCCACCGTTAATAAGTACACTGGTTTTTACCTGCCTAACGTTAGGCGTTGTGAACTTTACACATTTAGTTTTATTTTCATTTAAAAGTAAATTATTTGCATTGAACCAGTGTACCACTTTCGAGATAGCGCTGTCCACATCACCAGTAGCCATTTGTTGGCGTTTTAGTTTAAATAAAAGGGAGGTATCATCTGCAAACAACACTATCTCTAATAATATCGTTTTATTCACATGTTGAAAATATGCGGTGATTTATGCATATTGAATCATTTAGCTGCAGTAGAAGTAGAAGGTTGAAGTTTGATCCCAGATTAGTACTAACTTTTCGAAAATTACGGAGGTATATAATACATACACAAACAGTGACTGAAACCTACATGAAAGATTTTCCTCGATAACGTGTATAGATTGCCAACTGTAAATGGTATGTAGTTAATACACACTAGTGTAGACTATTAGACTATTGCCTAATTCCTCTCTATTTGAGGACACCAGTCTCCTCGCATACGAGAGTCTCCCAGAGCGAGTGAGATTCCCAGCAGTGGGAAAGTAAATATGCTGATAGGGGAATATTTAGGCATACATCTACGGCTACAACTTAATCGTACCACTTAGGTCACTGCCTACACATTATTGAATAGTTGCGTGAACAAAATGTCATAACTTTACATAACTCAGCACTATTAAATCTCAGTAAGTACACGCTCTAGTAATATCTACTGAGATGAAATTACGAGATTAACAAAGTTCCAGAAAACTTAGTCAAGATTCTAAAGTTTTGTTCAAGATGTGCCAAAAGTGCCGACACTGCCGTTAACAACTTTAAACTTAACTTAACTTTATACTGGAACACAAAAAACGTTCTAACTATAGCAGCCGTCATTACCTAGTTAAGAAGTTAACAACTAAAAACACTTTCCTTCTAGTAGCTTGGGCACATTAATGTTCTCAATGAATGCTTTGTACATTTATGGCCAAGACGTCCTCTAGTAAAGATTTATGTTCTATTTTATGGCACGTTTCTAACTAGAAAAATCAAAACGAAAGTTGCGTTACCTGGTAATTAATGTATAGCTTCTGACTAAAATTTCACATGTCTACCTAAGACAAAATAGGCTGAATAAGTTAATTACAATTTGAATTTGAACTATTTAACTAGAAATGTAATAAGATATAATAAGTCTAATAAGACTTTAAACCTGTGAAAATTATGTACAGTATTCATCAAGTTTAATTCCTTAGCCATGTCAGAATGACTTATAGAAAAAAAAAACAGTGAGCCGTCACGGGACGCCTGGCAGATGTGAAACATCGACATTATTTTGTAAAAGTAATATGCAGAAAAGAACATATTGTGATAGGAACTAAATATGTCATAATGATAAAATAAAATATTACGATTTTTTTCCACATCAAAAATATATAAGTGTTAAAAGAAACATATTAACACAAACTCAAAGAGGTTTAATACAATTCACAATTCGAGAAAAAAAGGTAAACTTGAAAATAGAACTAAAATCAAATTTAAATTTCGTGGCGACGCTTTCGCCACGCCAGAAATCGGTTTTACGTGCGGCTATACATGTTTCACATCAAAACATTATAAGCGGCTTGCGACCTTACAGTAAATGTAGTATTTGCCCGAAAGTCTTGAAAACAGAAAGTATTCATTGCCATGGCCTTAATATTAATAGAAGATCTCTGGGATGAGTGTTCTGTTTCATGTAAAACTGTAAGTATATTGAGTACACAATACGAAGGACACATCCGCGTGTGTAAGCCCAACACTGAACAATTATGTACACAAGAGCCACCTATGTGTGCACAACTACATCTGCACACACATTTTATAATTGCTTTGCCGTGTTCTCCTAATGATTACATTAATTAATTACGTGTTCTCAAACGGAACACGTACGTAAGCCTGTAACGCCAGACATTATACATACGTAGATAGATACTGTTATATATATGTAATGATATAGCAGATGATTGTGTAGGTGACAATAAAATTATCTTAAGTTAGTTTTTTTTTTTAGATATGTTCATACTTATTTCAGCTGATTATGAAAAGCTCCACAGAAATATTAGTAGGTATGTAATAAAATCAATAAAACAGTTTTAAAATTTATATTAGGAATTCATTGATTTAAAGTAATTTGAAGCTTAATCCGTGTTAGAGACCTAATCAATGACAAGGGTTAGTTAAATATTATTAAATTAAACTCACCTAATAAAATGGTTCTAACGGACTACTGAATTCAGTTCTAAATTAAACCGTCTGTTAAACCTTAATTAAAGGTTAACCGCAGTCGACCTTAACGAAGGCTGCCCTGATTAGCCAGAGTCAGTGACTCGTGGGGCCTCATGAAGGGCGGGCGGATGAACTGTAAGTAGGGCGGCCGATCGAGTATTGCTTACATACGCTGATACTCGATTTCCTTGAGTCGTCGTCCGACAATCCGCAATAATATTGATGGAAACCTGATCCTTTTCATGGAGTTCTACAATAAATAGGGATCAATGACTTCACCCGTAGGCAATTTTTACCGACTTGGTGTTGATTTATTTGATTGACAAATGCCTAATAGCCTAATCACGTTTCTATCCAACAAACTTTTCTGACACTCAGGCTAGTAGGTATTTCAAATATTAAATTAAAGCTACTGACAAATTGTACATTTAATTAATGGTCTTAATTTCATAAACTGATTAAAGATTTTATATGGCGACCCAATTAGTCCATCGGTAGTTAATATTGCCTTCTGTGCTAAGGCAGAGAAACATTTGTTTCTCCCGAGTTCGAATCCCGGTTGGGACCAATGTTTCTATATATCTTATTCTATTTCTAGTTAAATAGTTCAAATTCAAATCGTAATTAATTAATTCAGCCTATTTTGTCTTAGGTAGATATGTGAAATTTTAGTCAGAAGCTATAATTATATTAAATACCAAGTAGCGCAACTTTCATTTTTACCGGGTTCGAATCCCGGTACGGACAAATGTTTGTGTGGTGAGCATCAACATTTGTATCCGGGTCATGGATGTATCTATGTTTAATATGTATGCATTTACAAAAAAAAAGTATATATGTAGTATATCAACCAACTGGTATCCGTAACACAAGCCTCGTTCCTTAGCTCGGAACTAGGTGGCACGATGTGTCATAATGTCCAGGAATAATTATTTATTTATATTAATAACGTTTCCTAAATCTCAATGTAACTCGTTTTTTCACTGCGACATAATCTAATTGTTTCCTTGTGTCTATCGCATAATTTCGCCTCTAAGTTCAGTGTTGGTAGTTATCACGTATGTGTACGTGCATCATCCAATAAATGTAGGAAGTCAACTTGTGTTCGGTCGAGTCGCGACCTCATGAAGGGCGGGCGGCTGAACTGTAAGTAGGGCGGCGATCAGGGCCGACTCCCGCTGAGTATTACCCTTACAACCGGCACCGCCGCCCCAGATCCTCAGTGGAGGGTTGAGCAGTTATCTAGCGCGGGATGCGAGTAATAGATGTTGTTAGTGGGGTCAATGTACCCTACACCTAGTTAACTGTCACATCTAATATAGACAAATTAAACTATTTCCAGTAAAACGTTAGTGTGTAGAAAATTATACTATAAACAATATCGTGAGGTGATCGTAAATAATTAAATAAATAGAGATTTATGAAATTATTTTATCGATAAGTGTCGTATAAAAAGACAGTTTGAAATAATAGATCACATAAAGCCTGAATAGTTTGATGACAGATCAAATATTAAGAACACAGACTTAATTTAATTATGTTTAACGACGACTTTATTGGCGTAACGACTATGCGATCCGCTTGTGCGTCACGGGTTGCGGGTTCAATCCCGGACAATGCATGGAGCAAATAGTTAAAAAACAAACACACCTACGACACAATAGAAAACAGTGTGAGGCAAAGATTGTAACAAAAACATATAATTGGTAAATCTCGCCCTAACATTACACCCAAATGAGGAGCAAGTACCTAACGATTACAATAATTACCTACTCTAAAAACAACGCACAAACTTGTCTACCAGGATTGTATTGTAATGCAGCTCCCATCCCATATTCCCATCAGCCGCAGCCAGATATAGCCGTAGCCTAGAACCTTATAGCCAGACGGAGCCGGCGGCTTTAATTAACACATGCTCGGCCCCTCTCCAGCGACACCACGCTCTTTGTCACACGAGTTAATTAAACCTTTTTGAGATTCTATCTTTGAAACGTGGCCGCTTGATTATGAGACTGTCGCGCACAGATTTTAATTGTAACTTGTGCGAGCAATTGGGGCTTAGTTTAATTAAAATAGAGGCTATTTTGTTAATTAAACTACGGAGAGTATCGTTACTGCTTCAAGCTATTTGTTAAGCTATAATATTTTGTCAAACTTGACACAAACGTTAAGATGTGTGTACATTTCCTGATGGAACTAAAAATTCGTGTGACAGATAAAAAATAATTGATCGAACTCTCTGATGCAGCAGATTTACGTTTGTATATAAAAATGGTAAATTGACTAGCGTATGCTCAAAAAAATGTTGACCGATATTTAACATATTGTTTTTATCTATTTTCCGCGTCAATGCAATATGCCACAGCAAAGCGTGGCTAGGTTCAGCTAGTTTTCTATACATATAAAGTGTAGCAAGTTAATTAAACAAGGATCATGTTAACACAGGGTATGATCTGCTTACCCCCGTTAATGTTGGCCGTTGAGATAAACAACCGTGGCATCGAACACGTCTCCCAGCGGGCCACGAACTTGGAGCCGTTTGCTAACTGTTTGAGTTTCGAACCACTAAACTACTATAAACAGAAGTACAACTTCTAATCAGAATCAGACTTCGACACATGCATCGAGAAAATCTATCAGGCATGCAGGTTACCTGATGATAATTTCCTTCACCATTTGGGTATGAGATAAATACCCACGTAACTTCGGAAACGAAGATCGAACGTGATGCGTAGGTACTCAGGACCTTTGACTTCAGACTCCTGGTCACACCACTAGGCTACCATTCAGCTTATTCATTATGTTTGGAATCAAGTCCATCTATTTAAACTGAACCTTCTGCATTCTTGATTTGTGTCTGAATTTGAGTAAACCAAATTACCACTAACCAAGCACGTTGTATGATATACCTACGAACAAGCAAATAATTATGGAACTTTCTAGTTTGTGTAGTGTTCGCGTTTCAATTATTTGTGGAAACAGAAATGTTTTCAGCAAGTGTAACGAGTCAACTTTCAGAAATGTGAAAATTATTGATATTAATAAAATGTGTCAGTTATTATGTAAAGTACTCTTACGATTTAAGTGTTGTGTTGAAGCATGCAAGTTAGCGCCAGTACCGGCATTATTGAGAATGATCAGTTCTAGGACGACGTTTAGTTCCATTAAAAAAATAGTTAAATATGTGATGAACTAAAACATCTACTTTAAAAAAATTTAAATCCATGATTTGCCAAACAAAGAAATGTTATAAAATAATCGATAACGATTGCATTGCGTGTCCTATAGGAAGGCCGCATCGCCTGCTGAAAACTCATAGCTCACAACTTCGTCGTTTTTACTTGCAAATATACGTAAAATATGTATAACGTTGCCATTTCATTATATGTAAGAATAGTACCTAATATAATTTATTCGTGGATTAAAAGGTAAATAATTGTTTTAATCTCTATTTCATACCCCAAACGAGCTAACCAATAATGTCTAGTGTTACACGTAGGTTTTACACTAAACAATGCAACGTTTGGGCACAACTTAGTTACCCGAATAGCGCAGCGGTATTAAGGCTACCTTCCGTAGCATCAGTCGCGTGTTGAAATCCCGGCTAACTGCTATAAAAACACACACCACCTACGGTTACTTGAGAAACATAGTACGTATTATTGGAAAGATAAATGAACATAATATTATTTAAAAACGTGATAGTTTAGTGGTGTGTCCAGTGCACTATAAAGTCAAAAGTCCCTAGTTCAATCCCAAGGCGCCACCACTGACTTTTCAAGCGACGTGCATATTTATCACACGCTCAAACGGTGAAGGAAAACTTCATGAGAGAACTCGCATGATTGTATGAAAGATTTTTTCGAAAACCGACCAACCCTTGCCAGAAGATACCAGCACTGCCCAGCAGTGGGATAGTTAATGGGTCTATGAAGATGATTATTACTACTATCAAGAAATCATTCAGTAACCTAGTCTCTGAGTAGACGTCGGGTGAGGTCGGGTGAGGTCGGGTGAGGTCGGCAGACATCGCTCTGGTCCCCAACAGCGCTGATTACCCCGCGGCTATTAACTCGCTCATCGATTTACGACGTATTGTTTCAACACTTGTTGATTACAGTGTCGCGGTGTTCAGTGTGAACTTGAAGTTATCTGTATAACGTTATTACAGTACTTCCTTAGCCGTTTTTGCACAATTATTGTTTACAAATCGTTGTTGTAATTAAGGACATAAGTTTCGCATGACTCACACTTCTCTATAAGTCCTCCACTGTTCTCATACTTAATCTATATACATAATGTATATAAATATGTTAATATTGTAACTATGCATCGTTGGTCTAGAAGTCTTAAATGCGACTGCCGAGCAAGAGGTCTTGGGTTCGATTCGCAAGTCCAGCAAAGTTTTATTGGGCTTTGCAATTAAATTCTCAGTAGCAGCTCGGAGTTTGGATTCGTGCTCGCTTGATTTTGACGCGATATACAACCTGCTTCAAATATTGTTTTTATCTATTTCTGCGGCAATGCTCTGTATTGTTCCTCATTTCTCATCCATGCAACCACAATGTGTCATAAATGTCATTAATGCACCGCAATTGACACGATAATAAGAAGAACCGCGATAAAAGCCGCAAAAAGTAGTTTCATTTCGCTATAAATCGATTTTATAACATTTTTACTTGTTTGTAAAACTACCCTTGAAATCAACCCTTCCACCCTTTATGTTTAAGCCAACCTACGCCAATAGACATGCCAAATATTTGTTTATTATTTATTCCCCGTTTGACAGCAACTTGACTGCGGAGGCTCTGCAATAACAATACCACAATAAGCTCCATAAAATATATTTCCACATCCATTGCCCTCCCGACCTTCACCGGGTTCCCTAACTTGGTTACAAAGGGTTCGATGTAAAGGGTGTCAATCGATAGTTCATCCCGGGCGCCTAGGGACTAGATACGGCGTGTCACGGGCGCGATCGATACCAGCCCACGCCCTTGTTACGACTTTTATCAGACACGAAATGTACGGCGACGCACTTCGCAAGATACTTTCAGAGTAAACAAGATTCTTTGATAAAATAAATTGAAGTAGACTGCGTGAAACGACGACGTGCTGAAAGAGGATCAAAATGAGTTCTCTCAAATATACATACAATCTATTATCGAAAGATAACAATATGTTGTTCCAGTATTACGGATTCGACTCTGTCGGCATCATAATAAGGCTCTATTTCCTTTTATCCTGATGTAAATCCACACTTTACTACTGATCCACGTTTATCAGCAAAATAGAGCACAAGTTTATTGGAAGAGAAATATCTAATACGAATGTAACACAAGAAAACAAATACTTTGTCCAACCTGGGAACCGAAGTTAGGACTTCACGCTCATCACTCACGAGGATTTATTTATCTCGGTCGATATTAACCTACCCTCATATGATAAAACATAAAATACGTGTAACAATTGTATACCAAACGTTTTTTAAGTCATTTTTGACGAAAATTAATATCGCCCTGAAATAAACATTTATTTATTTCAATTCTTCAAATCTTCAACCCCTAGGGGTCCTCATCACCGTAGTGCCCCAGTTAATTGGCCCCGGGACCGACGCTACTCCACGTGCCGGCTGCATTACTGTAACTCAGTTTACGAGGGAGACTGCGTTACTTTACGGTTTATTCTCAGTGTAATGCCGACAAGTTTTATGGCAATTTTATATCAAACATCATGGCTATCTGAACTGTAAATAACGTTTTCGATTCAATCAATACCATCGACTAGGAAATGAAGTTTGTTGTCACAGTGACCCAAATTGTAAACGAACTACTTCCTATTTAGAATACGTTTGTTTTTTGTCCGTATCGTTAATTGCTTCCTAAATCTTTTTGATTACAAATGTGTGTTTCTTCTTATTTTTTCCTCTTTAAATGGACTGATCGGTATTGTGGCAAAGCTATGAATTATTTGCGGCCCGTTTGAATCCCCTCCGTTATTAACTAGCCGGACCGGCTTCAAACTGGTACCTCTCACGCACAAAACAATAGCTAATAGGCCATCCTATCGTTTATTTTGTGCCAGGATCCATTGCATACATATATAATAAAACCCACCAAAGATCATCACATTTGGATCAATAGTTTAAGTATCCACATTCATTTTGTTAATATAGATAACATTCAATAACACAAAACTACTTAGATACGAGTATGACTAGCAGATATCCAGCTACTTTTCAAGAATATAATTTAAACTGATACTAGATAAATAGATCAATACAAATCATCCCTTCGTCCCCGGGGTCCTCAGTTTGTTCCCGCTCGACGTCAAAGTGCGACAAACTGCTGCGTCAAGTACCAATTCTCTCGTTTGTCGCCGACTGAGATATTGTAAAAGTTCGCGCGAGTATCCCGAAAGTTCTCGAACATTTTGACTGGGATCTATAGCTTTAGGAATAACAATGATCTTTTTATATTGCCCGCCTGTAAGAAACATTGTTTACTTAGATGACGTACTATCTATGGCATCAGCAAAAAGCGTTATTTTCTTTATTTCTATAAGAAAACATTGTTCCACACTCAATCTCTCATATAATATAAATAAAATAAATAAATATTCTGCAACATTTTACACATCACCATCTAGTCCCAAACTAAGCAGAGCTTGTACTATGGGTACTAGACAATGGATATAATACTTATATACTTTTTTTTTATAAATACATACTTATAATACATAGGAAACACCCAGACGAACACAAACACTTATATTCATCACATAAATATTTGTGTCCCGTGGGAATCGAACCCACGACCTCGTGATCAGCACTCCGGTACTCGAACCACTAGACCACAGAGGTCGTCCAATATGTCAATATGTCAGTATATTGATGTTATTTTTATCCGGACGTTTCTTTACAACATACAGGATTCAAACGATATAAATTTACCGCGATAATACACGTTAACCTATCACTCTTTACTATAATGCGCTATTGTGTAGTAATACTCTATAAAAAATATAAGTGTGTCAGTATGGTAACCTAATAAGAATGTATTATAATTGGACGTACCACGTGTACCATATTATATAGAACGCTTAAATATATACTAGGTCAATACCTATCTATATATGCTATCAATATAGCAAACTAACCCACATCATACCTAATATACTACCAAAATACACTACCCTCCTAAAGTCAGTTTCTCTCGCCTTTGGGGGATGCCAAACAACGTTATCTCTCGATAGCAAACTTGTGTGGAATACACCCACTTACATATGTATTTGTTAAGGAGAAATATTAATATTACATAGGCTCTATATTGGTGTGTGTTTGAGATGGTAATGAGTTACGAAACGTTGGGCAATATCGTTACTATAGGCTCTTCGTTTGTATCACTAGTATCAGCTCCAATAGTGTTGATACCAGTATCATATTTACATTTATAAGGTATGTTTTATTGGATGTGTTTTGGCTTCGTAGTTAAGGATCTTATACCATGCCATCACATCTGTCCGTTCATTCGTTTGTCAATCTGTGTGATTTTAAGAAATATTGAGAAATTAAAAAAATACAAAAGTTTGGAATGCAATTTTTTTATTAGTCTATGTACACTTCTCCTCCCTTCGTTTTTTTTTTTAAATGAGCCATGTCTTCTATTTATATCACTTGATCATAATAATATATTACCTACTTCAATAATGCAACTATCCTTTCTACACAGTGAGTAATAACAAGCGGGCCAATATCGATGAAATGTCATTCATGTCATCATTTCGACATACCCGTCGTGGATAAGCTGTGTGCTCTGCAATTCCCATGGCTAGGCATAGTCACTGACACTGGGCCCCGGAGGATGGGGGGCGCGGGCAGGCAGCGCGGGGGCGGGGGGGACACTCCGGCCGGACCGACGGCATTCCGCGCGTGACTCAGCCGGACGCGCAAAGTAAGTAGCCGTCTCGTAAACTTATTAATTTCCATCGTGCTATCTTATGGTGTCATCTTTGAGGAAGTTGGTGGATTTCGGTCATGGAGGTTGTCTGGTGTTCAGTTCTTGGGAAAAACTTCGAATGTATTTGCATGTACTGCCTGTCTATTTTGTGTACGTAAATAAGAGATCTTAAAGTAATGCCAAATACAACCTGAGTAGATAGTCGTACTGTTGACAGTACGACTATTCTAACATAGACTTAGTGTTATAATGCATGTACCTATCTGCCCAAACATATTAATAATAAAATATAAAATAAAATGTTTGACTTTCACTGCTTAGTCTTAGAAAAAATTGCGCAATATATTCTCTCGCACAACATGTCAGCTAATCATGACAAGATATTAATATTGTGCCACTCTTCTCTTAACATAAGAAAGATACATATTGGTTAAAATAGAAAAGCGTAAATGTTGACTTGTACACTTATTTTTTTCTATTTTTCTCCTATATTTCTAAGCGCTAAATGAACTTGCTTGATGCCCACGTTTTCTCTTAACACCGTATTGGCATATTCATGTTGAATGATAAATAAATAAATAATATTTTCCCACAGTACACGGCTACGTACCTCGCGGCGGCCGCGGGCTGTAATGACCGTGCATCACTATTTGCCGGAATGTGTTATCGGCGATACGCATACATCACTAAACTTTAGCTTAAAGACTCTGAGGTCGTGGAATCTAGACATTTTGCGGGAAAAATGTATTACCTATTACTTATTGAACAGCTCTGTAGTAGGCGCTATATTTATTTTATCTGTTTTTACCACGTGTAAAAACAGATAAAATAATCCTTTATATCTTATCTTAATTTAGCAAATTTAAACACATACCAATACGCTCCTAGCCCTAGGGCAATACTTAGAACTACCTAACAGGAAATTCCAGGCAAAAATAGAACCTGCATCCTGAACACTTCGTGAGACATCGATCGAGATCAATAAGTACTTACTTTTATAGCAATTAAATTACAATATTTCGTACGTGAGCTTTCAAATCGTCGTAGGTGGCTGGTTGTACAAACTACATGTTTATATCTGTCCCTTGTGGCAGACTATCTGTAGATAACCCAAATTGATGCTATTAATACGTTAAGCATCAATTTCCATTAGTGTTCAGTAGTGGTAATTGCCTACATGATACAACACGTCACAGTATGTACTGGGAAGGAGGACTGGTGTGGTTGGTAGAAACTGGAAATTATTATCAGTAGCTGATAGTCTAATAGTGATAGGAGTGTGAATTCTAAGGTCTTGATTTCAATATCCAAGCACGTACCACATCACAAGCTTAACCGGGAGGAAAACCAGCGCAAGGAAATCTGTTGGCCTGAGAGATTTTCTCGATGATCTGTGTAAAGTAGCGCCTTTTTTTTAAGTGCGGAAAAATCCTTTACGGACCTTCCCGTCGCCTGGGGAGGTGACAGGGTGTGTCGGACTCCGCTTGAGCGTTTACCGACTAAAAAACCGCACCCGTCAACGCCACCAACCCTATTGCCGGGGCCATGGGATTCGCAAAAGCATGCACCACAACCGGCGGGGTGTAAAGTAGCGGCTGCGAGTATTACACTAATGATAATATATTATTGTGGTGGGTACTTTTAATTGCGGGTAATACATTCGTTCAATGCACACATCTAACCAATCATGCCCTAATAAGTTCATCTTATAGTTAACAATTTTATCGGATAATAGTTTGAGAAAATGTATGAATATTAGTAAATGACACAGCGAATGCTTAAATAATGGCCGATACGCCACCCACCCATTAGCTAGCCTAAAAAGCAGTTCAGCCGCGCGTAACGAACAACTAGGCTGTTAGCAGCTAGGTTTATAAAAAGGATTTATGTTTTAATCCTACATTTATCTTAAATTCTTGATGTTCATATTAAATCATTTATGTTCACAGGTAACGATCTTAATTAATGTAACGTCAGATTAAAACTATGTGTTAATTGGCATTGTTGACTTAATTCGATTGCTTATCTTCATTTAAAACACAAAATTAATTTTAATTGCGACATAAACATATGTCAAGTGTATATTTGTCCTGTCAAGGCCATACAGAGTAGCAGCAAAGAGCAATATAGACTTGTATAAGTTGTATAATTGTGTGGAAAATCCGTTAGTTTATCCATACTGATAAGGTATGTCTGTCTCTCTGTTACCTCTCCACGCATAAACCACTGACCCGACTCAGATGAAATTTGGTATGGAGATAGTTTGAATTTCGGGGAAGGAGGGGGCAAAGAAACGGTGGAAGTGTGTACGGGGAATAGTTTCTTAAAAATAACTATAAAGCTCTTATAGCTTTAATTTGAAAGACTTGTTAACAAATATTTGTTTATGCTCATTACCGAAATATATTTTACACTGAGCTAATCGGGTCGAAAAAATACATAATATAATAGCAAAACCTTGCCATAAACATATACATATATAATAATACTATCAACAGTAAAATTATATTGGTTTATATTCGTATAGCAGCAAAGAAACAGATTTATAATACTAATACAGTTTATAAGTAAAATATTATGATTTTCATTTCAGTTCGCAGTCGGGTCACGTATTTGATTGCTATTCCGACACGGACGCCAGCATCCCTCGGAGATCTGCGCCGCTCGCGCGCGGATGAGACCGACTTGACACCAATACAATGGACACGAATGTACAGTCGAACAAGCTAATTGGTATACATGCAACTATAGACCGATCTATGTGTGGATGTAAACCAATTAGCTTGTTCAACTATACCTACAAGTTTAATAAATCTACTCATACTAACTTAAATATACTACGGTTTGGCAGAAGTGTAATAAATTACACCTGCATTTCGCTCGTATGTTTAAGTCCTATGTTATATAGGCGAGCCTATTGCATCAACTTGCATCACCCGGGCATGAATTCAAACTCCGAGCGTATCTTGACTTGGAACCGAATCCATTCCCCCTGCCCAGTCGAATTTTATGAACTCTAGAATCACGAGGCAGGCTAGTTTATATTACAGTGAGAAAATAAATTAGTTAATAACATTGATTGAGAAAATTCTTAACATGTGACTTTTTAAAAACCTATGATTTATATTTCAACCTAAACTTAGCTATAGCTATCGATGTTTATAATAAAATTACTAATTTCTTACACATATAATTATGCGAATATTAGACATTTAGATAAAACTGTTTTTAGAGGATTATCATGCGATCATTTTAATTATTTTTATCCCGATAGAATCCTTTATAACATCCACGGTCAAGGACAGACTGTGGTATTAGTTGTCTTGTCATGACGTCAAGACAATTATAATGTGTAAATGTTGCACAATATTTTATATGTATATATATATAGTATAAATTATCCAAAGATGTATATTAAGGGATCAATCCATAGAAGTATAACGTACCTTTACAGGAAAATAATCTTATTTCCAAAAACTATTACCATAAAATACTTCAGACAAGTCCAAGATGAATATCTTCTACCTAATTAACTTAACTCTACCACGGTATGCCCACATTCCTTTTCAGCAGGTGGCTAACAGGAAAATACGCCAAGTTTACAGTGTGAAGCGGCGGGAAATACTGCACTCTATCAAATTATGTAATCGCTCTTATCTACAAACGTATTTACACGACGTACTCGTAAATAAATATATCCGGACACTATGACACAGCGCCATCTAGTTCCGAGCTAAGTAACGAGCCTTGTGTTACGGACATTAGATGGTAGATACACTATAATCAGATGTAAAAAATATTTTGGAGGTGTTTTGAAACCTTACTGTCTAGAAAATATAATATGACAGATAAAACTCGTGCAAAAAAACCTTGCAGTTAAAAAATTTCCGCAGCATGCAGAACGCACATACTGCCATATATAATTAACCATCCGAATTTAGCCAATTTAACAGTCCTTACATTTTGCCCCTTGACATAAATAACAGAGTACAGCCGGCTCAATACCTGTAGCTGACTCGATACCCACTCAACGCCACAAAAACCCACAGGTACATAAAATCTTTAAAATATATCATCGCGATCTACCTACAATTCGCCATGCCATCCCCAAACATTGATGCAATGGGTTTTTTGCATAACGGCCGGCTCCAATCAGTGTGAAGACACTAAGCTATATCCTGATTGCACAGACGTGAGAACCAGGTGACGTCACTCGGCCCGACCTTCGATTTTGGCTTGTGACTCAGCTGACTAAATAAAAACGGTACGCCACACCGGCCGACTGTTTGTTTATTAGGAAAAACAAACACGCTGTACACGTTCAAACTATTCAACTATAAATAATAGTTTCTATTGCTTTTTATTTGCGCATAACGTGTTTAAAATCAAAACAAGTCATTTGCGGAGATGGAAATGTTTTGCAGATTTATGTTTATCTATAAAAATATATTGACAATTCATTTTTATGGTGCACTTACAAAGAAGAGGGACATCCACATTACAAATGACTATAAACGGCATACTAGGTATGTCATATTTTGCTGTGTTCATCTTATAATAATAATAATAATAATAATAGCCTTTTATTCCTAAACATAGGGTTACAAGAGGTCCCTAAGTTCGGTGTGCCTTTTGGCATAGGCCTCCTCCAATTCCTTCCAATGTGTCCTATCCCTTGCTACTCTCAGCCAGAATGGTCCCGCTGTCTGTTTCAAGTCATCCTCCCATCTCCTGACTTGACGACCTCTATCTCTTTTGCCGTCTCTTGGCTGCCAAAGGGTGACTTGCTTGCTCCATTTGTTAATGGGGTGGCGTAGCATATGTCCAGCCCATCTCCATTTTTGAGTGTCTATCCTGGTAAGAATGTCTGTGAGTTTTGTTCTTATTCTTAAGTCTACGTTCCTGACTCTGTCTTTGATTTTCAACCCTAGCATGCTTCTTTCCATGGCACGTTGGCATTTTGTTAGCCTTTCCCTGTGGTGAAGTGTTATTGACCAAGTTTCGCAGCCATAAGTAAGAACTGGTAGAATGCAGGTCTCGAATGCTTTCTTTTTTATGTGATTGCCTAGATCCTTGTTTTTTACTATTTCCTTCAGTGACCAGTATTTTCTCCAACCTTGGGCTATTCGCATGTTTACTTCCTTTGTCATTTCGTCTGAAGGGGATATTATCTGTCCTAAGTAGATATATTCTTTAACGTATTCGATCTTGTTGCCATCTACCATAACGTCAATTTCCCTTGAGTTTGTCATCAATTTTGTTTTACTGGCATTGATTTCTAGTCCAACTTCTCTACTTATATTTGCTAGGCTCTGCATCATTTGTTCTATTACTGCTGGATTTTCTTCAAGAAGCACCAGATCGTCGGCAAATCTTAGGTGGTTTAATCGAGCTCCGTTAATGTTCAGACCTAAGTGGTCCCATTTTAGCTGTCTAAAGATGTGCTCGAGTACGGCGTTAAATAGCGTAGGGGAGAGAGGATCGCCTTGGCGTACGCCCTTTTTGATAGGAAATGATTCTCCTGTTGATTCTAATTTAATGCTGGCCTTACTAGATTTGTATATACTTTTAAGTATTTCTATATAGTTGCTCTGGACCCCTTGTTGTTCAAGGCTCCTCCATATGTGTTGGTGCCTGAGGCTGTCAAATGCCTTTGAGTAATCTATAAATGCCAAGTATATTTGTTTATTGTATTCGTTATACTTCTGTATCAACTGTTTTATTGTGTGAATGTGATCTATTGTGCTGAAGTCTTTTCGGAATCCTGCCTGCTCCACTGGTTGGCTTTCGTTTAGTGTTAATGATATTCTTTCCAGGATCACTTTTGCAAATACTTTATATATGTTTGATATTAGAGAAATTGGCCTATAGTTCCCAATCTCATCTCTAGGGCCTTTTTTATGTAATAGAATTATGTGACACTCCGTCCATTCTTCTGGAATTTACCTTGTTTGTAATATTTCATTGAAAAGTTTTTCCAACACAGGAGTGATTTCCTCTAAGGCTCCCTTGAGCATTTCGTTAGGTATCTTGTCCGGCCCTGGGGCTTTCTCGAGTTTTTGGGATTTTATTGCCTTGATTATCTCTGAGGCAAGGATTTCTGGCACTTCGTCTACTTTATTTTCTTTTGCTTCACTTGCCTCCGAAGTTGTGGCCAACTCTGAATCAAATTTGTCAGAATACAATCGGCGGTAATAGTCCGTAGCTAGTTTCTGTATTGAGAGTCGATTAGTTAAGCATGATTTGCGTTGCTTTAGTTTAGATATCCATTGTTTCCCTTGTTCGCTAAGTTGTTTCATGGCCTTTTTTGTTCCTCCTGTTATTTTTATGTTTTCTTCCAAAACTCTATTTTTTTTCTCCTTACGGTCTTTCCTCATATTTTCCTTAATTTTCTTGCTAAGGTTTGCAATTTTCTGGCGTCTTTCTTTGTCCCCTTTGTTTGATATTAGTTTTCTTCTTTCATCTAGTAGTTCTAGTGTCTCTTTACTTAAATAGCTTTCTTTGCTTCTGGGTTTGCTGACTATCATCTCTTTCAATTTGTTTTGTAGTCTCTTGTATTTAATCCCAGTTTCTGCGTCGGAGGTAATAATTTCATTTAGTGTTTCTGTGCAGAAATTGGTGGAATGGCTGTGTTCTGATATTTGATGCATCTTATTGTTATTTGCTAGATTTTTCCTGGATCTTTTGGGTTGGTTTAGGCTTAGGCAGCTTCTTACCATACGGTGGTCTGTGTTAAAGTTGAGGTTTTTAACTATGTTGGTATCTGTGAACGCGCTTGCTTTGTTGGTTATAATAAAATCAATTTCAGTTTTGAATTTTGCACCGGGGGAGGACCACGTCCATTTGCTTTTAGTTTTTTTGTAGAAACGTGAGTTCATTAAAGTAAGGTTATTTCCCAACATGTATTCTACTAGTTTCTGTCCATTTTGGCTTCTTTTGCCCTGCCCAAACTTCCCGATTGAGGGTTCTTCTCCAATTTGCCTTTCTCCAACCTGAGCGTTAAAGTCACCCATGATTATTATGTTGTTGTTGTAGTGCGGTTTTATTGCTTCTGAGATACTCTCGTAGAAATATTCTATGTCTGGTTTCCCCGCTTGTTCTGTTGGGGCATATATTTGAAAGATGACCCAGTTTTTCTTGTGACCTGGAAGTTTTAAATGGACTACCGCAATTCTATCAGAAACTCCTTCAAATCCCATAATGTTCTTCTTCAGTTTAGACTTAATAAGGAAACCTACTCCCTTTTGTCCGGTGTGTTCTCCTTTGTGAAACATGATATAGTCGTTCCTCTCTTCTATCCCTTCTCCTGGCCTTCTCATCTCGCTGATGCCCAGTATGTCCCATTTTATGTTAGATATGGCTATTTCTAGTTCTTTTAGGCTCTCTTCTGTTCTCAGTGTCCGAGTATTCAGTGTGCAGACATGTATATGTTCAGTGACCATTTTATCTTGTTTCATCTGTATTGTTTTCTTTTTGTACATATTTTTTCTAAATAGGTTCGCTTTGGGGTGTTTCGAATTATAATGTTTTGTTTTAGATGGAGGGTGTTTGTCTTCTTCCCCCACGGTGACAAGCCGGCTTGGGGTGCATTTTATGAGTGTTGTGTTTGGTAATGTGGTTGTTGGGGTTGTTTGGATCCGGGTGTCATATATTAGTTTTTTGAGAGATTCAATAATGAAGCTGATTTCCCGCGCTCTACGTAGTTCAGTATGTTTGGTCTGATTATTTCCTTTGTCGCAGTTTTAGTGGGGGTGTTGCTCAAGGTGGTCAGTGTACTTTTCTTTTGTGAAGGTATTTTCGGTGATCCTGATGTCTCTCTTTTCCTCTTTTCTCTGTTATTTTCATGTGTTTTCTTTATTATCAGTTTGTCATATTTTATGAATGCTATATTCCCTTTTTTCTTTTCCTCTTCAACTTGCAGCTGCAGTTGTTTACGCTTTTCTATTATTTCTTTGGGGTAATCCTCTTTGATATTTACACCTTCTTGTAGGTTAGATCTGTTTCGCAAAATCATATGTTTTTTCCACGTAGTTGTGAGTGAGACTACAACGGGGCGATTTTTATCGAGCTCTTTTTTACCGATTCTGTAAATATTATTAATTTCGAAGACATCAAAGTGTACTCCCATTTCTATTATAATGTCTTTTATGTAGTCTACTAGCTCCGTTTCTGTTGTTGCCTGTCCTTCCTCAATGCCAAAAAAGACAAGGTTGTTTTTGCGCTTATCCTTATCAACAAATTTGAGTTTTAGCTCTAGCTCATTTATTTTATTTTTGAGTTGGGCGTTTTCTTCGGTGATCGCTTTAAGCTTTTCGTCTAGTGCTGCCATGACATTTTGTGTTACTGAAGTTGTTATAACTTTAGTTTGTTGGTCTAACTTTTCGTCTAGTTTTGCCAATAGGATTTCCATACTTTTCTCCATATTTGTCTTTTTCTTTTTAATAATTTTTTTTTTTTTTTTTTTTTTTTTTTTTTTTTTTTTTTTTGCTATTGCAACTCCTATTTAACTGTGGCAACACTTGTTTTGTTATGGCAACTCTTGTTTTGCTGTGGCAACACTTGTTTTACTATGGCAACACCTGTTTTCCTGTGGCAACACTTGTTTCGGTGTTTGTTAGGTTGGCACTGTAGTTTCACTCTATAGTCTATGTAGAATTCGCATCGGGTGACACTTGGTAGTAATTTGTAGGTTAGAATGTTCATCTTATAGGTAGCTTCAAAGAGACGCAGGCGCGTATTACGTAGATCTTTATAAATAACGCTCAATCCCAGCTAATTTAATCTTTTAGGCTACCTAAAACATTTAGGTAGGAGCAGGTACCTTTTTGGGACTAAATTAATATTCTGCATATTTTGAAAAACACGACGATAGATTTTCGTTGTATTTTTCCTCCCAGTCCAAAGTCACATGACTTTTGACTGGGAGTATTTATATTATCAAAAATGAGATTTTCGAATAAAAAGCTCAGTTAAATGCGCCCGCTGAGTTAAATATCACCAAAATCATCACAAAGCTATAACACAGTTTATTTCAACAGTAAATACAATGATTGCTAGTTCGAACAATATAATATGTAGTTAATTAAAACTTTGTAGCACATGGCATTCTGTAGTTTCTGCCTACCTGCCATGGGAAAAAGGCGTGAGTGTATGTATGTAGAACTTATTTTCACGAATAGTGTCAAGTATCGTTTGTTTCTTTTGTATTTTCAATAGTCTACATAATATTATAGACACACAATGTCTTATACATATGTAATTTTATTAAAATTTGAAACCAGTACCAGCTGAATGATTTGACTGACGATTACACCAAATTACGGTTCGGAAATTATGTTTTTTTGTTTTTTTTTTTGTGTCGAAATTTATGTGCGTACATGCATTTCGACGATTCATTTTTATTTATGTAGAGGAGTCTTTATATTATTAGTACTTACCGGCGCGACATAGTGCAACAATGTTGAGTGTGGCCAGTAGCAGCAACACTTGTTTTGGCGACATGTCGCCTCGCGATCTGCAACAAACAACAAAACACCGTTAGTAAACTCGGCACAACTTAATTAACTAAACCAGTTCCTAAAAGAATTTTGTTTTGATTTTGCTTTGCCGTATTCGCCTTTTAATAATATCTGCCATATTTTTATACAGAAAAACAATAAAAAAGGCAAATAAAATCAAATTTATTTGGTTTCTTAATTAATAGGCCTGTTTTATTGGAAGCATTATGTTTTGCAGACATACCTCCTTTCTAATCCCATATATTTCTTAAATTCACACGAGAAAAGCCTCGAAAAAAGATGTCTTCACTGTTCATATAATACAGTTAACGTAAATATATGTTTTCCCAAAAGCTACTAAATATGCAAACAGCATTACTGTCCACTATCGCGTAATTTACAACGCAATCAATTGCCGAGTAAGAGAGCTCGACGAAAATGCATATCAGGCGCATCGCAAAATACGAATCCCGGTTGAGTGACTCCGGTCACTGACCCCAGCTTGCGCTACATCCCCTAGATCAGCCTCCGTAATGTAATATGAGAACCAGCGAAGCTCATATGCTAAAGGAAGCGTATATAATAATACTAAATAATTTATTATCTGAAAAAGTGTTTCCGATTTTTTCATAATTATGACGGGTTTTTAAAAGTCTAAACGGTAGTTCACCGTATATTTACTTATAAGACTTAAAATAAAACTGTAAGACTATATCAGTCCACCTCCATTTAGGCTATAGATGGTATAAGCATGTTGATATTTAAATTTTAAATCATAATGTAGACCTTCTTAGTACCTCACTTCTTGCCTCGAACCTTTAAACTTTATAAGAGTAGGTAGAGGATTGAAGGAAGTCTTGACTCAAGGAAAAGTTTCATACCGAAACTTAAATTATACCGAATCGCTTCAAAACAGGAAGATTGTCACGAGCGTCTTGCTTTTATTATTTCATTTAGGTAGGGGCACTACAGAGATTAAATAACTACTACACTACTTAACATAAATTACAGATACCTACGTAAATGGTGCACAATTACAACTATTCACGGAGAGCCTTAACAATACAACTACATGTGCAAGTAAAAATAGACCACTATTACGCTATTTATCGTCAATAATGACCGCATTTACATACGTAAACGACTTGAACTCAAGATACAAAGAATCAATCGTTCTAAGGACCCTTACGAGAGCTAAGCGGCTCAATAAATAAGGAACGGCTCTCATTTATCGTCCACCCACCATCCCGCTCTAGGCGACGAACGTGCCCGATATGGGAACCGTGTCACATTAATGCCATCCTCTCACTAGGGTGTAACGACGTACGATTGTTCGTGGAATTTTATGACCACATGTCACAATTTACCGGTTTTAGGATTCATTTTAAGAATAAACACTGAGTCATGTGATATAAGGAAAAAAATATAAATATTTTGGTAGTAACGTTCCTAAAAAATAATGACATGCTAAAGTTGCCAAAATATATTTGTATGATAAAAAAATGTTCTTGGCCAGTGTTGAAAACTGCGCCTCTACCCAATGGCTGCAATACTATCCAAACCCCCTTATCATCATAAAAAAAAACCGTTACACAAAGATTAGCACACTTACGCGAAACGGCAGAATATCCGACAGAGCGGTGGATAACCCCAGATGAACTTCACAATAGATCCTATCGCTATCAAAAATGTGACATAATACCACCAACACTACCCATTTATTAAATACATCATAAAAATTTACATTATGAAATTTGTATCATATCAGCTCGTTAGCCGAATACCATATACTTACGTAGATAGTGTCAACAAAATGCCGTTGACCGAACTAATACACGCTTCGTGCCGTATCGGTGTGCTAGCACCCTAAGTCGATCCGTTGTCCACGGGTGGACGACCGCGCCAGTGATTTATCAATCGCATCGTTCTCAATAGGATAATGGTTGCCCTGGTCGCTGCCGCTGCCGATCACCGTGCGAAGTGGTTCCTGGGAACTTCCCGGCCGGCTCGGGTTGCGCGGTGCGACCACCACGCTAAGTTATTTGCGGACTCGTCAACGCGCGCTGATCGGTTTTACCATCTTATGTGATAGGGATGGTTTACAAATTAATAAGTTATATCTCAAAAAAAATATCATTAGACTATTGTTGTTTTATGGGAGCACGTTCGTTTGTTATTTAGAATAAATTGTAAAATATCAAAAAAGAATTTTTAGATATATTGTAGATGGATTACTATATATATGTAGATAACCGACATATATAATTTTATTCTGTCTTACTCTGGGTGGTAAGCAGTGTATGTATGTTACGTCACACACACAGACAAATCACCTCAGTGTGCACTTAAAATTTACCACAAGAATTCTCATAAGAATACTCATACTTACAAGAATTAGACGCTCTTTACTTGAGTTTATTTTTAATTAAGTCAGAATTGACATACCTTGCCTCGGTGATACTGGTTGTAAAATGTGCCAAATCTAACTTAATTAATATTCAAAGATCATTCTCTTCATCTGAACTAGTTTCTAATGAAATATAATTTGTGCAAATGCGCAAGATTCACGGCTACGAAAATGGGCCTTCACGCTTTGACAGATGTCAACACAGATGCGAACTGTCAAGCTGAGTCAATAAGTGGCTTTGGGTACATGCGCAAGTAGCTGATTATTATGATATGTTTGGAAACAGCTGGGTAAATCCCTCTTGAGTAATTGTGGTCACGCCAACAAGACTCGCTGTCGATAATTACGGTTACCATAAAAATAAAAAATAAAAAAGTTATACAATTTTATTTCTTTTGTCATTTATATCCTAAGATCTTTTTTTCTATTTCATAGATGCGTTTATAAATACAAATTCACACTAACACAATTACCTGGAGGCATACCCACAACCTGTGCGGAAACCAACCCCTCGGCACAGAAGCCATTCGTTCAGCCACTGATACTTAATAAGCGCAAATACTAAAACAGGGTAATAAACTTTTACCAACCAGCCAACCAGTGTACAGTTAAACAAATATTGTTCCTGCGATTGGCTAATTGATTGAGTAAATAAACTTTCATGTCTCAACAACATACATTCTAAAACGATCAGCCGCGGCATCCGCGACTGTTTACATAACTAGCGTAACTTTCAGTGATTCGTTTTCTTTACTTATCTCGGAAGCCGCACGCAGATATAATACTTAATGCATTTCAGTTACCTAACCGGTACACTTTTCATGAAACTAACCGGTTTACTCTCCGTTCGTTAGTAAAACCAACAATTCTCTAATAAATCGCAAATCACTGAGCATGAGCACCCTCTCGACACAGAATTACATGATATGCGCGGGCGCACGTCATCCGACACCGGACGCGAATGTAAAAACACACGTATACTTACTGATCATAATAGTGTCTGAACACAGCACGAGGAATAAATAGCCATGATAATTTTTCAGCTTCTCCATCCATAAAAGGTTGCAGTTGCTAGATTTATTAAGTTTATTAGGAAACTTTTGTTAACGTAACGTTTGAGTAAATAATTATAATCGGTTCATTAGTAATACGAAATGCACTGAAATCCTCCTCGGTTATTATTAAATTATGAAATGATCTGTCTATTATGAAGCCCACTTGTTATAAACTTGCTGCTAAACTAGTTTGGACTATTTACTGTCATATTACTGGTCTCATCTCGTTTTTACAGACACTATCCTTCACGCGCCATCAAGAAAATCTCTCAGGCATGCAGGTTTCCTCACTATATTCTTTTCGCCGTTTGAGCATGTCAAAAATGGTATATGCCTTGAAATTGGGCTTGAGACCTTTGACATCATGGTCTACTGGTCTCCATTAGGCTATCATAGCTTCGACAACAACATTATGATTTTTTGTATATATTGTGTGTATACGATAGAAGAATATGAAGTGTAACTAAGGTCTCTCTTCATCCGAAAGAGAACCTGCATCCTTAAACAGAATAAGACATCGTTTATTCCGATTTGGAGTTTTTGTTATCGTTTTTCGGTCACCGTGAGAAGCGCTCGTGAGCCATGCGTGTATCAAGTCATTACTAAATCGCAGGCATCGAGTCATTGCTCCCGTCAATATTATACCTACTGGGTTTGTTGTTGGAGTTTTGAAGTTGTTTTATCCGACAAAAAAGGAAGACGTTCTTAAGTCGACTGGAGTGTTTTTTTTACATCAGAGTTCACATAACTTTTTTATGGGAAGTGCTACTTTGACATTTTCATTCCACCTCAAAAAGCAGCATCCCTAAGGGCATAAAATGGAGAATATTTTTCTATAGAAGATTGACTTAATTTCCTGACAAAAATTTCTATGTTTAAATTTTAAAAACATTAAAGTTTGTCGCATTCAAATTAACTGAAAATTTTATAACTATATATCTATTTTTTTCCATTGTATTCTTTTTATAAAAAATACCAATTATTTTCAGATACCTTTACAAACATTCTTTATAAACGGATTATAGTATGTGTACAAATATATTCTTGTAGTGCCTCTCTAATGCATAATACCGGTACATTGATACACAGACATACATCAAACTGGCATTAACTACAGAACGGTGCAGCCACAGTGATAACATGCGCTATTGATTGTCGTGTACGTTGGCATAAACGGTAAAAGTAACCCGCCTGTCTACATTTCACAGTTAACCTACAAGGCCGGACTGTTAGGGTCTTAACTAATCGGAATGTGATTCGAACGTTATTGTAGTTTATGGGTTTATGGGTTTACAGGGACAGTTAACACAAAGATCTACTGGGTCTCAACTCTCAGTGTGGAATCATAACCTCGAAAGTTTTGTAAATAATAATTATAATAGAATATACTACGATAGAGATTCATGACCTTCTTAATTCCAAACAAAATGAATCGACTAATGATAAGTGGGTGCAAACTCTTTTAGGCGATTAATTTTTTTCCAATATTGTTCAAAATAACTATAGTACCTACGTTGTAGCGAACTATTTTAGATATTTATCTAAAATAGTTTTTAATGTATTTTGTTATTAAAATATATATTTGATCCCTTCTAAGGCTAATGAGATGTGGTAGCCTAGTGGTGTGACTAGTGGACTGAAATATCTCGGTTCAGAAAGATCTCGAGGTCAGACCCAAGGCACACACCACTGACTTTTCGTAAGTTATGTGCGTATTTATCACATGCTCAAACGGCGAAGGAAAACATCGTGAGGAACTGCATGCCCGCAGTAGGCTAGCGTGGTGGACTAAAGCCTAATCCCTCTCAAATGAGAGGAGACCCGTCCCCAGCAGTGGGACAATAATGGGTTGATGATGAAGGCTAATTAATGATAATAATAATTATAGGATAATAATATAAGCATTGTCATCACCTACAGTTAATTATATAGTATAATCCATTCCTTATAGCAAGCAAGAAATCTGTTGTAAATATAAACATATTTTTGTTTGTTAGTGTACAATACACACAAAAATAATGTTTAACTGCTTGAACATAACACAAGGTTTTTGCATTGCACTTCGCAGAATACCATTAGCGCGTCAGTTTGACAAAAAGTATGTATCCGTTGTGGTCTCAATGAGCAGTTAACTAAACAGAATTTAAATTGTTTGACAACTATAGCCAGCTAGTACGCTATCGCTATAGCCAGATTAGAAATAAAAAAAATATGTTAACAGCCACTCAAACTTTCTTAATTCATCGTCAACCCATTTAGTGTCCCACTGCTGGGCACGGGTTTATCACGCTAGCCTAGTGCGGGTTGGCGGACTTTACACGCTATCGAAAAAATCTCCCAGGCTTGCAAGTTAAACTTGTTTCTTAATTACATTAGTACTTATCTGCCTAATCTTTCTGAGGCACAGGCGTGATGGTATGTTTTGAATTAAACATATGTTAGCAGAAATGTATAAACATGGCTTGAACATATTACTAACAAAATAGCTGGCAGTAATTACGCACTAATTAGCGACAACTATGCAGTTATCGACGAGTACTCGAGTCGATTATAACATAATCGATTGTTCTAATTAGTAGAAAATGACTTTGTTATGTAGGTACATGGTTTCATGAAAAAAAACACCTCCTACTCCTCCTTCTAAAAAATATGACAGTTGTATACAAGTTGTATACTCATCATCAACCCGTTTAATGTCCCACTGCTGGACATGGACTCATTTAAGAAGGATTCGGGAATATTCCAGAACGCACTAGCCTAGGGCGAGTTGGCAGACTTCACACGCCATTGAGAAAATTCCTCTATATGTTTTCCTTCGTCGTTAAAGGATGGGGTGCGTGCCTAGGGACTGGACGAGTGTCCCAGAAAAATTATGAATGTTGTATATATATTACGATCAATGCAGTTGTTTGATAAATTGATCTTTAACCGTCAGGATACTAAGCCCCGTTTCGATGTTAGTCACCCATCTAAATGGTCAGTGGCCTTAATATCACACTGGTACGTTGACTCAATAATAACTGCTATGAACTGCTAGCCAACGTAGCGGTTGCGGCGCCACCACACGCATTGGAAAATCGAATGGCGATGCCCCAATCGATTTTACCGATTCCCAATTCTGAATTTCGATTGTAAATTGCGGTTTGATATTTTTTGCGGGCGGAGTGGCGTGTTGGGCGTCGCGATGTGCGTGATGACTCGATTATATCGAATAATTGAATTGTTTGTGATTGTTCAGCTGGGCTTGAATAACACTCTACAATAACAACGTATTAATTTTGGCATCTTGATATTTGGGGAGTAATATTTATATTCATATCAGCCATATCTAAAATTTGATTCAATATTAAGATTGTACACAATTCTTAATAAAAAAGCAGGTCTTCTTTCGTCTTAATCTTGATTCCTCTCAAACTAAAGCATACAACCTTTTCTGAAGCATCTATTGAATGATTTTGTCTAAGAAAGCTTCTTGTGCCTAAACTGTGTTAAACTATTTGCAGTTAATAATACTTATTATATTATTTTTTTCTTTTATTTCAAAAAAGTCTTACCATAAAAAGTCTTCAAGTTACCTGCGAGCCTAACATAATGCTAAAAACGACTTGGGCAGATCATCGCTCTCAACGGTACGCGTCCGGCGCGTCCGGTCGGCGTCCGGCCCGCGTCCGGTCGCCGGCCGGTTTCCGAGCTCGGCTAATATTGACTGACACTAACTCAGGTCATCACATACCTCGCGAACTGTTGCTTCGCCGAGTTAAACCAATATTTGCTAGTTTTATGTATCTTGTAACACAATTTTCCTGTGAACTTGACGCATCACACTATCGATTATAGGATAATAATTGAGCGGTGTGCTCGCAAAATTATGATTTCGGTAATTTACAGACACAGAAACACAAACGATTTAGAATGTCAGTCAGTAGTCCATCGGTATATACCTGACATTCTAAATATACATACAATACAGTATTCGGTGACGCACAACTTAATAGACTTCTTAGTTTTTACTTCATCTTATAAATCTTAAAGCTTCCACCAATCCAGCGGCTAGCCGAGGTAAGATATTTTAATATCAGAACAATAAATCCGATAAATTTTATATGAAAATCTGCCACCATTTAAATAATGTTTTCACAACTTATATGTAAATTTTGATGAAACAACGCAATACGACTTGAATCAATTACGTGTGAATCATTATTATAAATGTTATAATAAAAATATTTCATACAGAAAGCATTTATGTTTGACTGAATAACAAAATTCCATTGAAATACCGATGAATAAATCTACATTAATTATATAAAATTGTGTTACAATATGCAGGTATATAAATAGTAACATATACAGGTATTTTTATCTATAACAGAGAGGTTGATAGAGTTTGTTGCACCATAGACAGGCGTTGTGGGGGGTTGCTTTTCATTGTCAACATTCAGAACGTCTTGGTAAAATAATAAATTAATAATTGTTTGCCTTCAAGAAAACAACTTATTTATGCAATGCCTTTGAGGTTATGTCAACTAGAACTTACCCTTCATGCGCCCCAGTGACAACTTTTGAATAGTCTCTTTGTTTCCTCCAGTAAATTACCTACTATTTGTTATAAGTGAACTAACTATACTACCTAAAAACCTTTTTTATGGGACAAAGTCGCCACACTTAGTCTTTACTACTGAAACTCTTGTAAGCCAGGATCAATAAAAGCTAAGAAAATCGTCGTGACAATTCTCATGAGGGTAATTTAAACTATATTGGAAAACACAACGAAATTATTCTTAAAATTTATTGGAAAAATATGTAAAATTATTTACCACCTCAGAGGTATAAAAAAAAAAACTATCACTGATACGCCAATGTTAGTAGTAGTTATTGTAAAGATGCAAAAAACATACATATAAAGTTGCAGTGGTACCACACTGCAATTTTGAAAATGATTATTAAAAACGAAACGCCTGAACACAGCAAAGAGGTCAATAGATCCTCATTAAAAAACACTAAAACTAAATCAGTGTATGTAGAAACCTACTGAGCTACATTCATTAGCATCTTTTGCGATGTCTATAGAATCCGCAACTGGTCTCCAATAACGGTGGATTGCGTGGCTCGATACAAGCTGGCGACAAGTTTCCACTAATGACACACAAAAAGTATTAATAGTTATGTTTAGACTAATATTATAAAGAGGAAATATTAGATTTTTTGTTCATTTGTTTGTATTGAATACGCACCAATACTGGTGGACCGATAATTCTTTTACCATTAAAATTAGAATTTATCAGAATTATTCAGATCGGTAGAAACATAGTATATACATATAGTGCAACTAGAATCATAACGTTTTAAAAGTGCTTCAAAAAGTTTATTTGAAATAAAAACCTTTTGATTTTTTGATTTTGATATGTTACTAGGTGTAAACAAATTACAAAGAAACACCCTTAGTAATAATAATAATATTAGGATGTATTTTTTTTTCTTTCAAAGTTTAATATAATATTAAATACGTAAAGATAGATGATACCCGTGCCTAGCCGGTGCTGGTTGCTAGATAGTTATAAAAGTAAGTTTCTAATAATAACGTTAAATCTACCAGGACATCATAAAAGAGAATGACATGCCACTAAAACTATTTCCATTAGCAGTGTGGTAGTTGATGTGATGGTTTATGATGCAGGAGGAATCGAAGGGTTAAAGGTGATGCTTGTGATGGTCAACCAAGTTCAAAGCTCATTATAGAACAGTGCTCGCTGCAAAACAGCTTTCTTCAACATTTTAATCAATATAATTTAAAAAATAACTTAAAGGCAAGCTATAAAAATATTTGTTGGATGCGTCAGTCAAGGCAATTCAAATATATTATGCTCTTTAATAAATCACGTTATGTTTTTATACACTAAAGCTACAAGCAATAAAACTATCAAAACTGGCGATAAACCACTTGAGATCGATACCACCAGAAGTGGCATCACCACCTGTCAGACACCTCATCAATATTAATTTATAGCCACAATAGAGACTCAGCCACACCTAGCTCACGTACACCTAGACTCATCTGCTTTTTATAACAATTCCTATCTAGTCATGTGAGTTTTTCAATGCCATAGGATGACGTAGCTATAGATCAACGGATTTTTAATCAAATCACATTCATAAAGGAATAATTCTTTAAACGTCTTGTTTTGTTTGTATGATCAAGCTATGTTGGCGTTGATGACTCCTCTACTCTAATAGCATTAGCCCAGCGCGGATGCACTCAGCTGGATGCAATGCAAACAACACCTGGGTCGTGCCTATAAGCCTTATAGACGTCGCAGAGAAGAACTCCGGAGTCGCTCTTTATTGTGCGTTTTAAAACTCCTCGGTTTTCCCTCGAAATATAGGTTTTATCAGAATATCTTCACCGTTAAAGAAATTGTAATGAATAGTCCGATAAAACAAACATTAATGTTAAGTTAGATGAGAATGTCATTCCGTTAGATTACTGGAATTGTGAGCAGGTTTTTAATGAGCTACATATAGTATAATGATTTGGAGTGACTAATGCGGTATGCAAATATGTATTTATTACTCATACCGCGACAAATTCCTGTACATTCGCTTCACGTATGATTTATATGAACTAATATCTTGATATCCGTTCAAGCTAATAGTGTACGCTGGTCCTGGGACTGTGTTATACTGAAATTATACTAAGATACTTAAACACCGTAATGTGTAATGTGTGACAAAGCACATTGTATATCTAAATAAACAAGATAGACAATGACTAATAGATATAGACCTTAATTGAATGATATCAATCATTACCACAAGCCAAAAATGTTTATTCAATTGACTGCCTGATTTTTAAACGAAATATCTGACAAATTGCGAAAAACATTGATAAAAGATATAAAAGAAAACTTTATTACAGAAGCTACGTCAGGAAATTATGATTGACGAGAGGGACGTCGGAGAAAATTGAATGGTTTAGCGGCGGACGCGGGCGACGCGCGACGGTGCGGCGTGCGGCGCGGCGGCGGTGTTACACAAATTGACAATTTGATTGCTCCGCTGATACGCTGCGGTGTGCTGTTGTGGTTTGGTGTCGATGTAAATAATGCCATTATAGAGAAAATTTATATTGTTAAGATTATTGAACGTTCATATCTCCGGGAAATGAGTTTTAATTTTCCTTTTCTAAATTATTCATTTGAAATGGTTGGTCACTGTTGTATAAAATATTAACATTTAGGTAAAATTGGGGTAACAAAATGTTTTATTATAGATATGAATTTTAAATATGTACTCTTAATGGTTTGCGGAAAAAATAAACATCGGGGTCTTCCGGATATTTCAGGCCCCTGAAAAAGACGTCCAAAATAAAACAACACTGGTCACTCTACTAGATTTAGGAAAGGTTTCCCAGCCCGTTAAAGTATCCTTCCTACATTTGCATAAACAAAGGACGCTGAGAGTATAAAGTAAAAATACGGGAAAACGTTATTATCTCGTTGAATATGTACAAAGTGACAGTAATACATAGCGGTTAGGAAAACACAGATTCAAACCATATTTATTTTACTAACCACTTAGTATGGAGGTTATAAACAAATTGATGAATTTTTCAAATGAAAGTGCCACAACTCATGTTATAAACGATAACTATAACAAAGTATTCGTCAAATAAAACTAGATTTTTGGGATTTTATCGCGGTATATTGATATAATATTGTAATACCAACGTTTCGCATACTTCACAGCATCCACGGTCACGAGCAGACAAAGATGTAGGACTATGTCGTGATTTTATTATTACAATAACCTATAATTTTGTTAATTACTGACAATTAGATTTCCGCAAAACGAGCTTAACCATATCATTTAGTTTTGTAGTATTATGCTCAGATTTTATAGAATCTATTTATGATGGGGTTTCGAGTAGGTGGTAGAACCCAGTTTTATCTTCTATATTAAAATTTCCCCATTTTTTGTATGACAAATTATTCAAGATGGAAATTTATTTTCTTTTGTAAGGTCGCTGGTGATTTATTGGTTATAAAAAAAATTGACAATCTGTAGCTCGCTTTTAATAAGCCAGTAAATATATCCTACAACTCAATCTAACTAATCTTAACAAACGAAGTACCTATTTTATATTTTGTATATCTGGCAGTGGGGCTCTACATCTATAATAAAGAGAATATAATAGAGCTCTGGCCACACATTCCACTATCATAGACTACCATTAAAACTTTCAACTATCATTTGGAACTCTCCCGTGTTATTCGCGGAATGGTTGGGGTCTGGCATTCTCCCCAGATGTCGTTATCTAGCGTTACTATCTGCACCGAACTCACCGCTATCTGTAACTGTACTACAGCGATTTAAATTCTCTTCAAGAGTCTCTCTCAGTTACTGTTATAAGGTCCTTTACCGTGTTTCTAGTCGGGGTTCTCCATTTAAAAGACAGTTCGTTTCTGTTATCTGAAATTAATATATCTTTACAGGAAATCCGTTTCTAATGACAAAGGTTTAGCTGCTAATTCACGTCACATTCGAAAAAAAATCATCACAATAAAATATATTTACCTTGAAGTTATTTCTTTTCGACGATATACTGGCTAAATTTTAATGCAATTTGTCTGATCTCGCAACGAAACCATGACTCTATGAGTTTGTTTTTATGTTTCTTCTCCGAGCCTATCAAAAGTAAACTTTTCTCGAGATAGGACTGCTCGATATAGTTCATTTTATAACTTTAGTTCATCCTTCGAATTATATCACGCAGGACACCGCAACCTAAAAATAACTGCGAACATAGTAATCAGGCTCCAGAGGCAACGTCCAGCGTCGTGCATCTCCATACTCTTTTAGCGTTTTTTTCTCGCGCTCACAAGTCAAACTAGTTTCCAGACATTCGCGCGTAACCCTTACATGGCAACATTTATGCGCGACAGATAATAGCTGGGAACATTGCACTCGCGCACGGCGGGATGGGCGGCGGTAATACGACGCGCGAGCGTCGGGTACTGAGTAAAATAGCTGAAGTAAAAGTACTGCTATTGTTAGGAGTTTTACTAACTAGTTATTGGTAGGTATCACAGTGATAAGCGTTTTAGCTTCTTATTTCACCTATGATATCAAGAAGACCTGTTATGTCAGTTCTGATAACCGCTTAACCCTGCAACTCTAGGGTTGTTTTAAAACTGTGCTTTCCGTCGGGGTCGTGGTGGCCCCGACGATACGGCTGGTATAATAGGTGGGTGTAGTTTTTTAGTCTGTAGGTCACCTGCTCTGGGTGAAGTCCCACATACTACACCGCCTCCCAGGGCGGCGGGAAGTTCCATGAGATTTTCCACACCTTGCCCAAAAGAGGCGGAAAAGTCTTAAATTAATTTTGAACTTGTATATTGAAGTTATGTCGAATATAAAAATAAATAAATAAATATCCTTACCTACTCATAACCTCTATCTGGTACATCTAATATGAGTATCAATAATGAGTATTTACTGTATATGGCCGACCTCGGACGAAGTAGCTAATTTTCTGAAGTTCCTCCTCCATTCACGTCTGATTTACCTAGCTAGTGACAGATTGCTTCATAGCAACCAAGCCAATGCTTTGACTGGTCAGTCAAACTCTCAATAACCATAACTGAAGGTGTCGTATTCCTATGGCTGCGCAATAAACTCGCCTCTAGCTGTTTACTACAAAAAGCTCTACATAATTATATACATCGTAAACATTGAGCACATCTTAGCATCTCCCAATGCCATTACCGTTAAATATTAAAATATTATGAATAAGAATGCCGGCGTAATTAAATACGAAGCCGTTTTGAATTCTTATTCATAGAGCTTTCGTTTTAGCTCGGTAAGTTTAATGCATATAAATAAAACCTCTAGCTGCTGGGGTGTTATAAGTTTGACATGTCTATCTGTGACTTCGTAGCTTCGAAAGGAATGAACCAATATTGATGCGGTTTTTGCTGTAATTTATGCAGATCTGTTCAGGTTTTAAAGTCATAGCAGCTCCTTTTTAATAAATTGTCAATATGTCGGGGCAAGCAAAGGAAATATTTGATATAATAAACACCTTCAAAATATATTCCCATTAACATATTTTGTGTCATTTAGTAACATTCACAATACTGTTTAATCTGTGCCATAGTTCCGAAAATGTCACGCTCTAAATACGTCGTCATTGCAATTTATTTTTTAAAACGGAGTTTTAAGTGTTAGCTCAATAATTGGTAGAGTTGTAGTTCCCTGCGGTATTGTGTCCAGTTTGAAGGATAATGTAATTAATAGCTATTAGGGGTTAATATGGGGTGATGAATGTAATTTTTTTATACCTCGGAAATGACAAACAAGCTGACTGTGCGCTCGTTGGTAAGAACTTACCGTAGTTTATGGACGGTTGCAACACAAGGCCGTGGGTTGCCGACCCTGTAGAAACCATTTCACCCCCAAAGAATGGGGAACGTTTTAGACAGTAACCGGAATTCCCAAGCTGTCAGAATAGTCGGGGAGTGCCTATAACGAGCTCTGGCAACCTTTCTCAGTCACAGAAACATAAGTATTGTTTATTACGGTTTTCCCCAGAGAAATATCGCTATGCATGGTACATGGGGCTCTTTAAAAAAACTAAAAATATTGCTTGATTGGTTGTTACATATTCAAAAAACACCGTTGATCACTACTGATATTCTAGGCTTTATTGTTTCATAGCTTTGAATCTATTATGGTCTTGTTTTTTTTATGTGAATGTATGCTATTGTTGTCATTTATTTCTATGAGAATTAGGCCCCTGAGCATATTAGATTTCCACTTTCTAGACATAAATGAGTCTCTAGGTGGCAACGCACGTGTATTTACCTACTATACTCCTAGTGTTGCCAGCGTTCACAACCTATAGTTGCCGCTAACCATCAATGGGGCGGCGTCGCAACATTATTACTTATAAAAAAAAATCTACTAACAAAGTCACTTTAGAAACCATATTTTATAAGGAGTAATTAAGTATATTAAAAAGGTATATATTTTATGTTAAAAATATTTATTACTTTAAGTTAATGTAAAATTATTGAACTCTTAAAAAATTTTCAAATATAATTATATAGGAAAATCCTTGTATTTTGTCAAAATTAAATACTTAAAGCCTGTCTCAGAAGTTCATTCTTCCTTAATAAATTTTGCAGTAAATGCTTGGTCTCACTTATATTCTAAACTGAACTATCAAAGGTGCTTCACAAATAATAATTATCCAATTTGACAACCCAATGTTCAATTGTCTTTTCAGCAAAGACGCGAACTAAGGAAATGCATCGTCATCGCATAACGTTTGGTTGTGCAACGCGGCGCGGGCGCAGGTTTAACAGCCGCGCGCATTGTCAATGACCCAGTTAGTTGCGCGGGCGCGGGCGCCGATGTGCGCGCGCCTCGCGCATGCCCGCATCGATGATGCGCGGCGTTAATTATCATTTAAGCACACATTGATAGATAACTATATGGCTTTGGGCTTCGTTTGACAGCTAAACATGAGTGCGGAATATTTTTTATATCCGAGATTCTTTTGCACGTAGGTAACAAATTAGAATAGGTCATTAGAAACATCCAAGAAAGAATATACATAATTAATTACACAATACACAAAATTCATTTATTGTAATGATAATTACAATAAATTAATACTTAAGTTTATCTAAATATACAAAATAACATAATATAAGGGTATTCACATTTTATGCGGCTATGTGATATAGTGAACAAACGCAATCCAATGTAGAAGAAAAATTAAATTATTACCCACGACTTTCTGCGCCAACCACACTAAAATGAACGTATTGTTTACTATGTGTATCGTTAATTTTAGAATGCTAAGATTTAATAACATATGTAGGTATGTTCTTTATTAGGTTTTATAAAACGTAAAGCCTGATAAAAAAAGAAATAGTCGTGTGAGAGTCAGTGGGTATATTTTTCTAATAGCACGTATAGGATGTTTAGTTTCACCGATAACTTAATAGAATGCAGTTTGGAGGCTTTGTTGGTGATACTATGTAGGCCGTAGAATGTTCGGTTCAATGCAATTCGGTTGTGACGGCGGCGGGCGGCGGCGGCGGTGCCAGTCGGTCTGACGAACGCATTACATAAACAACGCGTAACTTACCGCTGAAAATGGGTAACTCTCGAGATGTGGCCACCCACGAGACAGTTCCGCGTTCTAATGATGCGAGATCTGCTTAATACATCTTCACATCATACACTTATAATATGTTCTTCTTGTATAAAGATGTTAGAATCATCACAAAAGCGACCTTAACTTAAAAATAAGTTTTCATTCGCTGAACCTTTCAGTATCCTACTTAATACAGTCGTTTTCAATATTTACTTGCACAGTGAGTAAGAATCTACTGTAGATCAACAATTAACACCGCTTGTTAATTATAAATAAATATTACACAACGCTATTCAGTTCCGAAGTAAATACCGAGGCTTGAATTATGGATACTAGATGGTTGATACATGGTTTATGTTTTGTAACTACATACATACATATTATTTGTAGAAATATCTACGACTCGTACAAATGTCCATACACAAATCACAGAAACATTTGCCCCTACTAGGATTCGAACTAGGGATGATAGTCTTAATAGCGCTTCGTTGATCGCCTCGACAAAATATGGCGATGGAATATAAATTAGCACTATCATAATCACAATAAAGTTAAGTTATTCCCTGCCGGCTGCAGGCTCTATACATTATCGCGGTCGTTAGCGCTAACGATTGACGACTGCGCAGGATTACACGGGAACCTGCCTGATATAAATAGACACAGGTTCTAGTCCGGGCGAGGCAGGCTGGATGTGGAGCGAGTAAGTGAAGATGACTTAAGTTCAAGCTTAGTTTAACTTAGCAACCGGTTAGTTGCTAGGTGATGCAATTCTATGGGCTTTTGACTCATTTTGGTGAACTTTATTTAATGATATTGATATAACTATTCAAAGTCTATCTTTGTCAGCAAATGCTTTTTTAAATACTTAGTTGGGACTTAGATTTAAAAAGTATTTATAAGATGGAATATGCTTTTGTCTCAATCAAGTATCAGTGAAAAGACGAGATTAATAACTCCACTGATTATCACAATAATTATTGTGGGACACAAAAATCAATCAGATGAAAATGTTAGTTAGCACAGTGGCTGAGCGGACTTCACGGTTCGGTCACGAGTTTGATTCCTACAAGACACAAGTATTTGTTGGGCCTACATGTAATTATAACAAGTCTGGAAATTGTGTTCTAAACACACCAACGAAACTTTATATCGATATCAATGTTTTGAATAATAACATTAATCGTAACTAGGTATTTCGTGCATGCATCCATGAAAATTGATTATTATACATATATATAATTATGTACATAAAACAGAACCAAAACATTATACATAAGCATGGTTTATGAATGAATAACTCTGTTAATACCTAACTTATTCAGTTTTGAATGAAATTGTTAAACCGCCTGTTTTCATGAAGCGTGAAAAATTAAGAAATTCCGATATAAATGTTTTAGTGAAACATTATATTTGCAGATGTTATTATGTAAATAAAAAGCTTCGAATGAATTTATACATACCAACCACATTATTTTTGATGTTTAACCTCGTGTTACAGTATAACAATAATATATATATATATATATACAATATAGGTACTTGTGCTTGAGTGTCATTAGGCTATAGGCCACCACGACAAATTTTTTCAAGCCACAATCCACTAGTCACCACTTTAGACTTTAATATTGATCAAAATATACTCAGGTTAATGAAAATTCACGCTCATTGTAATAGTTTTTAGATCCTGACACACAGCAATAATGAACCTTTAAAATATGACATAAAAAACAACATCAATGTGTTGGGTCACCGTACATGACATCTAACAGAGCCGACTAGTATCTACAGCGTGCACTATAGTAGTACTAACAACGGGAATAATTTATTACTGCACACCATCGGTGCTATTCCCACGTAAACCGACATCAATTGTCTCTCTAGAGTAAATTTGTCCAATGTTTCAGGACGTATTAAGCGATTTAATTACTTTATTCGATTGATAGTTCCATTAAAACATTCTACAGGTTTTTTTATCAGAAAAAAAAGATCTATGCAAAAAAATATATCTTTATTGGTATATTTTATATATATGATACAAGGTTGAAGGTTTCCTAAATTGAGTGTATTTTTTTTATTTTAAATTATTATTAATTGCACTACGTCTGCCCGTGATGCCCATAGATGCTGTAAAGAATCCGAAACGTCGATATTAAGAAATATCAATATAGGTACCTACCGCAATAAAGTTCTCAATAAATAGTTACATAGTTTTATTTCAATGTCTACATCCACATATTCCGCGTTCTTTTTATACAAATTAGTTATTACGATGTTAGGGGCCCCAAATGACGTGTACATACATACTCCAAGATGTATGGAACGAATTACTCCATGCTAATGTGTGTGTACGCTCTAATGTTTTTGTTTACGGAATTGTTGGCTTTTGAATGTGTTTACAACAAAAACACGTGTATTACAAAAGTTACGGTAGCACATTTGTGAGCTACCTATTTAAAAAGTTGTGTGAAAAACTTCATTTGTTAAAATTGCATCTAGATTAGCGACGATTGTAAACCAGAGTTTAATTTCCGCGACGAACACAAATATTAGCACGACCGTTGGAGTCCTAAACTGACTCTTTCCTAAAGATAGATACTGAAATCCGAGTATTATCGAAACTTCTGTTTGTCATTAGTTCAGCAAAAATAATGAAAGGGTAATTTTAATCAACAATTATTATGATTGATCGAAGTTGAATAAGTGGTTACTTAAAGTTATTTTTACTACTAGAGTGGCAAACAACAATACGCCTGATGTTAAGCAGTTTCCGTAAACTATTGACGTATGCAACACAAGAACTGCCGCTCGCGAGTTGCCAACTCAAAAAAACCGTTTCAAGTTTCTGAAAATCTCTTCTAAATAGAGGCTGGATAGAAGATATTTATTTGACTACCAGTCTAACTGTTCATAAAACAAATGTTAATTACTTTGTAAGCCTACGTATATGTAAACAATGGCATGTATATCAATGTGCACGGCATGATCGACGTCCGGCGTCCGAGGTGTTATATCACGCCGGAATGCAGCCGCACCGTTATGCGGCGCCGACATCGACGGATTAGTGTCGGACAAGCACTCGAACTAAACTCAGGTTACAAAGTAGATGCACGTCGAGCTAAGCTAACTAATCACTGTGGGAAGAATGTTAAGCTTCAATTGTTACAGGGAACAAGTACAAGACTTGTAAAACAAATAATTGAATAAAAATATATAGGTACTAAGTTAATGCCTGCAAATTACATATTCGTACTGTCGTAAATAACCTCGACATAATACTTATAACACTGATTAACATAAATTTGACGACTCTTTTGGTGCGTGGGCTGTACGAACGGGCTTCTGCGTAGGTTCTGTTTACGGGTTTGATACCCGCACGGAGCAAATTTTAGTACCATTTACAGGTAGTTGTTCCTGGCCTGGGCGTTTGTGTATGTGATAATGGAGAAAATCCTAGATCGATCCAACATCTCTCTTATCTTAAAAAAAACGACCAACCCACAAAAGCGCAGGATAAAATTAATGACTTAATTTTTTAACGTTAATAACTAACGTTTTTCACCGTAACTAACTTTCAAATAAATATTCACACAATTACGTTCATAGATACTAAAACAGCAATAGCCCACACGCGCGCGACTCACTAATATTGTGTATCGCCCACGATTGACTGAAGCAGATATTATGGTCTACAAACACGGACGGTGACAGATAACTGCGTAGCACGCTAAACACGACATGTTGTCATTTGAGGAGGGTACCTCCAGTTGTTAAATGTCTTATACACAGTAATTTCAATAACCCTTCTGACGCAATCGGGTAAAAACGCCCGTAAAACCTATGGATGGGTAAGGACTATATTGATTGTGCTGATTGATGATAAAACACTAGTGTCTATCCACAATAAAATCCAAAATTAAACCTTTGATCAACGAAAGCAATAAATGAAAAATGAACTTTCTAATAAGAACAATTAATTTTCTTTTTTAACCAACTTCCAAAAGGAGGAGGTTATCAATTCGACTGTAATTTTTTTTTTTGGTTACCTCGTAACTGTGGATTAGGTGAACCGATTTATATATGAAAGCAGAAGCTTCCCGTGTGGTCCCATAAAAAAAAGGTGAGGATCTGATGAGTGGATCTACATGTGTGTGGTAAATCGAGAGAAACCCTCAAATTTTCTACATAGATGACGCGTTTATTGTTTAACTTCTTACATACTATCACGCCTGTTGTCCCCGAAAGGTTAGGCAGAGGTGTACTAATGTACACCCTCGTTTCGGAGGTATGTTTTAGGTCCCATGTAATAGGTGGCGAGCCTATTGCCATTAACCGGGCACGAATCCAAACTCCGAGCCGCTACTGAGAATTTCACAGAAAAACCCAATAACACTTTGCTCGACCTGGGAATCGAACCCAGGACCTTTTGCTCGGCAGTCGCACTGTATGACCACTAGACTGACGAGACATATAATACAACGAACCTATTACAGACACTAAAAAGTAAAAAATAAAATAAAAAACTGCGTTAAAAAAACCGACTTCAAAACTAAAAGTTTTAAAGGTATGAAGACGGTTCCAAGCCAAATGTAAAGGTATGTACACCCATCGCGCAGTGTACAACCAGGCACTGGCACCGACTTCATACCTTTAAAACTAAAAAAGAAGTTAAAACTGTATTAAGTTATTTTTAACTTTTTATTAGTTTTGAAGTCGGTTTTTTTAACGCAGTTTTTTATTTTTGTTATTCAAATTTTCGAATTTCAATTTTGTTTTTTGTTGATTGAATTTACAAATTCAAATTTACTTTTTCTTTTACATCTGCCTCAAGAAACAGAGACACTAACTATATTGACGACTGTACGTATAAGTTATGGTTAAACAAAAGGTTTGCAGTAGCTAAGCTTATCTAGGTCTGGCATGACTTCGTGCATAAACAATAGAGGTGGGACATAAGCGGGTCTGTCAACGCATCCGGCAGTGCACGCGTCCGCCCCGGCCGGGGCCGCTGCCCCGCCCCAACGTGGACTGTCACATAATACATAGCACACAGGATAACAAAATTTGTATCTTTTTGCTAAATGATAATTGATAACAAACCGGTGGAAAGCACCTGAAATCTTTACATGTAAATCTCTCTCTCTCTCTCTCTCTCTCTCTCTCTCTCTGGAAAACCATAGTAAATTAACTTACAACAGTTTTTCGGAGGTTTTAACGTAACACTCATGTTGACATATAAATGGTGATGCTGGACAACAAACAACATATTATAAGTGTATACCATCATGAAGAACCCATTGTCATACAAAATAAACCAAACGCCACCTTATCTACAATGCACGCTAATATACTACAAGTTTGTAAAGTTGCGTAGATACTTACCCTAGTATGTGTTAACACCATCAAAATTATTTCAATGGACTTTTGTACCGAGTAATCTAACTGCGTATTTAAACATAGATTAGTTATTGCAGACTAAATGGCAATTAACTCAGTAAATCAATGAAGCCGCTGTTTTACTGTTCTTTCTTCTTGTTCACACTATGTTTAGTGTTAAAAACCAGTTACGTAGAACATGAATGGACAATAATCACGTTATATTTTGCTGAGCAATTAGTAGATATGCTAATCAGAAATATTTGTTTTGCATATTAATATTCAAATATGCTAATTTATTTGTTTTACCAAAACAAACATTGTCACCGCTCTTGTTCTCTCCTGTATTTTATCTGCATATATATTTAATAAACACAAATCACGCTAGTACCCAGTTACGAAAAAACTATATGTCCATGATGCAAATATTTGTTTCTAATTAAGCCCATGACCAATAGGGGAATATACAATCGCACGGTCTCTCCTATTATAAATAAACTTAGATAATTATTTTGTTAAAATAAACGGAAATCAAACCTTTCATTTAGTGATTTTAGTTCCCAATATCCGAAGGAATAAATCGATAGCTTCTATGTACAATTCTACATAGGTATATAGCTTATTCGTAAACAAGCTATTCTAAATATTTTTCAGTAATTAATATTTTAATTAATCATTTTTATCCAACCAAATTAGTAGCATCCGTGTTTATTTAAACAAATTAAAAGATCCCATATTATATTCTTATGTTAAGTATGCTGTTAGTACGTCGACACGGACCTTAACTGCAGATTATTATGTAATTAAGTTATCTTTGGCAACTCATCTAGTGGTCTAGTGGACCAGTGGACTGTAAAATCAAAGGTCTTGAGTTCAATTCCAAGGCACGCACCACTTACTTTTGCGAAGTTACTTATATGCTCAACGGAAAAACTCAAAGAAAACATCGTGAGAAAACCGCATGCTTGAGAAATATTTTCGATGGCGTGTGAGTTCTGCCAACCCGCACTAGCCTAGCTTTGTAGACTATAGCCTAATCCTTCCCATATGAGAGAAGACCTGAGCCCAGATTCATGATGATGATGATTGATAATGGAATACGCAGTTTTAAGGTAAATGCTTGCCGTGTCACAACCAGCCTTGCTAGTGTTGCCACATATATAAATAACTATATTTACATACGTTTACACTATTGTAACATTGTTTAGACTTCACTATGGTGAATTTCTATGAATTGTAGTGAGCGAAAACAATGGTATTATAGTGTAGTACAACTACATATTAGTTATGGGGACAGCTGTCACATGGTCCCTTGTCATATTGTGTAGTATAAATGTTGTTTGTATAATATACTAAACGGTTTTAAAAGTATTATTTAGTAGTTTATACTGTCATGTCTACTATGTATTACTATTTAAATTGTAAAATTTATAACATTCGAATCGTTGCCAATTACTAAAATTTAATGTTGTCTTGAATCGTAAAAACTAAACCTAACTAAATTAAATTTGATTATTACTTCAAAATAAATTTTACTCATTATTATTATAGAAATAAACTTCAATTACAAAAATAATTTAAAATCCATAAAGTTGTATTCAGGTGTATTCAATTTTAAGTGAGCATCAAAAACAGCGTAAAGTATTGTACATAATCTAACGAAATTAATTACTTAAAGTTTTTTGTATGTCTCGATGTCGTCCTTGTATTGCAGTTGCCGGAAAACATCAATTGGCTTTATGGTCATAAGCCATGTAATGAGCAATCAGTTCTCGAGAATTATTCGCTTGAATATTCATAACTGGCAACTTTTTTCTGTATAAGGACTACTGATGCACCAACAAAATGATTTAAGAGGCTTCGATGTGTGTGACATGGACTCAGCAATAAGGAAAAAGTTTATTTAATGCATACACTCGCTGTGTGAAGTCTACCGACTTTAAACCTTTATTTTTTTGTAATGTAATGTAGGTAAACTGTATATAGGAGCTATTCTCATACCTTTACCAATATAAACAGGAAAAGAAAACGCTGGTAAATAAAGTTGCCCTTTGAACTAAATAATTCCTGATCGGATTGACAGAAATAGGTACCTACCTACTCCCATCATATACTGCCACAGTGGGATGTTTACATCCTATATAAAAGCGGCCTGAACCGTTTCTTCGACTTGATAATTGTACTCAATACTTCTCAACAACCGTTACTACAATCAATGAGGTATTAAGGACTATTCGAGCACGTCCAGAGTTCACAGGACGGGGGTGGACGACCGTCACAAAACAACAACAAACCCAATCACGTGAGTTAACTGTATAGAAAACAATAACTGATTGTTACGCCCGTGAAGCGTACGCGGAACATATCTAATACAGCCACACACTTGTATACGTAATGTAGGTACCTAGTGCTTGTCGCGGTGCGGCCATCGCGACCTTCGAGCGAACGCTTCAAGAATAGAAATGAACCGAAAATACTACATACATCGTTTTCCAAACCGTAAATATACACCAATCTGTAGAGCCTGCGGAGAGGGGCCGGGAGTGGGTAGCTCCATAACATTTCTTTTCATGTGTATGATGTAGGTTACATTCACTATTCAGGGATCTGTAACGGGCCTCATTTATTGATATAGAATGGTGACCCACATAATAAATAAGAAAAGGAAACGTAAATTAATATTCTATGTGATAAATTCGCTGCGATACCAATCGTTATTTCCATATAATTTAAGGGTAACATATGAACATATATCTAGTGTCCATAATTCCTGTAAGTGAGAATAATTCTATTTTGAAAAGCCTTTGTTCGTAGAATGATTCTTACGTTGCTCTAAAACAACACTACCAAAATGGCTAAATATTATTTCTACTTTATAAGATATTTAAGTATTAGGTACTTTCCAAGTAACGAACTCTCTGAATTTACTTGAATAATAAGAAAATGCTTTTGTAGCAGCCGTAGACATTTATAAAGATATTATTTGAAATATTAAGTGTAAGTAATCTGTTGGATCCATAAAATATGTAGTGTTATCAATCAGAAATCTAAATCAATATAAATGTCGTAAAAGCAGTATCAAGTAGTAAAATATAAATACAAGTGTGTGTGTGTGTGTGTGTTGCGCATGCGCTGCATTCTGAAGTTACTAGACATACATACATATATATACGTTGCGTTACATAAGCTGTTATGTACGTGGTATACGCTAACTGTACCTAGTTATAGAGCCCCGACTACCCGACTTCGGCTATTTATAGCGGTAGATTTTAACAAGGTATGAAAATAATGCCCAATGATAAAACGTCCGATTGTCAATTTTTGAATATTGAATTTATGACGTACGTGGATTGTATAGGGTTCATATTAAACGTGAAGAAAGCGTTTTTCTTATGTATATTCTTTTAAATGCTTGTCGTCGATAAAACAGCCGTTGTAGCTTGATCAAACTTCACCATCATATTACATCTTCGTAGGGGTTGATATTGGAATGTTGAGTATTTTTAACTTAATTTTTTGCACATAGGAATATGTTCATTATTTATTTGCTCAAGTACACGAAGTATAGCTAGACAGTTTTTTTTTTAATTTTCTTTAGTGAATGCTAGATCTTGTTTAGTGAGTGAAGTTTTTTAAATCTTAGACTTTATCAATTAGGCTCTGCCTTAATAAATTAGTCAGTATTCAAAATAGATATGTAGCTGCAGGTAAGCTTTTTCCGTGCGTGCGTGTCTATTTTATATTTTGCAAATATTATAATATTTTTGAATAATTAAATAGTTCCTTTAATATTATTAACTAAGCTCACATATCACAGACGGTAAATGTTTAGCCAATGTCTCGGAAAAGTGTACATAAATATAAGATCTAAATTTCCTTTCCGCAGCCACAATGCCATATTTTATTGCCGGCTATATATAATGCATTTATGTACGGGCTGTGACATTGGGTGGCGGAGGCCTCGGTACATGCGGAGGAAAACCCTGGGTTAGTCACAGCTTCCTACAGACGTGACCCACATTACATACATCATCTCAAACCATGCTCTGACTACAAAGTAGCCTCTTAGTCTACCTACACTTTGATATATGATATGAGAATATGTTTATTGCAAGACCAAAGTAGGAATAGAAATATCATGTGTTTCGAAGGACCAGCAACACTCAGACCAAAAATCGATAAAAAAACTCGTTTGACTGATTAAATCAGTCGTTTTAAAACAACAAACAATGTCACTGTAGATACAACAACGAAACTAAACTAACTATTGACAACCTATAATCTTCTATCTATATCTAAACATAGTCATCGATCAATTTACTTATAAAAGTCGAGCAGTAAAAATCTTAATTTCAAATTCCGTCCGAATTATAATAATAATTCACCAAGGACCCCAAAGGAGTCGATTGAAGAGGGTCAGATTTAAAACTCATAACTCTTAATTTCAGTCCCAGATTTTTTGGTCCTTTTGCACTGCTATAAATACCTAATGCGAAATTTTAATCCGTACCCTGCAAGTTACGTCTTAAGTAACTTGTTAAATTACAGAGGCCGTGATAAGTTATTGTCACAAATTTTACTTGATTATCGGGCCACTTTAAGTTGTAATAATTATGACAATGTCGCTAATAATTTCTTCAAAAGAAACTCTGACATTGGCGCCATCACCTTGGGCAAAGGTTGTAATGCCACTGTTTTGATGTTGATCATACTTCACGCTGGTTAGCGACACTTCTGTAATTGGTCCTGGGTTACGTGAATTATGTAAAGCGAGAAATACAAATCGTTCTTGTGACTTGGAACGCGTACACAAAGGTGTGAAGTTGTATGCACAAGTAACAAATGTCATGGTTAAATGAACTCTGCGCGGTTAATTATTACATCCTGTGTCGTGCGCAAGAGTGACGCCTCTACTGTCAGCAGATTCATTCATTCTAAAGATGAATAGTTAGACTTATTTTAATATGTAAAAGTAAAAGTGCGTTTGAAAACTAGAACACAACATTAAGATACAGCTAGCATTTGTTCTATCAGATTATTGTTCCATTTTTGTGTCACGAACTGTTACACCATTTTTTGTTCAATGAAAAATTTAGGACAGGCTATTAAGATATGATGCTTTTTGCTAATGTGTATGAAAGAGAGGGAGATAGTGAGCGCGAAAGTCCCGTACACTTTCACCCGGCGGCGGGTGACAGACGTCAATCAGGCGCGGCCGAGTTGCGCGCGCGCATCGATCTGGAGCGCGTATCGTCATATCTAGACTGCGCCAAAACATAGACCGATAACGGTGATTTCGAATACTTATTACAAATTGCAATCTCAGTACAGTTAGTGCAATTACTTGCGTCTAGTTAATACTTAACGTGCTTATTCTATGTGAAAATAATAGTAAATTACTGGCTTTTCACTGTTAAAAAAATCAGAACATACTATGACCTCCTATTCCGCTCTCTTACGTTATTTAAACCTCTATATCTTGCACACAAAATAAATAATGTGACACACAACAAACCCTAACTGTGATATGGGTATCAGGGCTGGAAAGACAGGGCAATCATACAGTATAACTAGTAACATCGTAAATGAAGTCGTGTTACGTATGTAAATATTATGGATTTGTCGAAATGAGCTAAAGTTTCGGCGCGCGGCGGTGGCACCGCGACCCGAACATAATTGAGTTGCCTTTGTTACAAAATGGGAACCATTGTCTTTACTGTAGACTTGTTTAGATAGAACAGTAATCCGCTTACTATTCTTCGTAAACAATATAGTACCCGGGCCTCTAGACAAGTGGCCGACTGTTAACGTTAAAGTTTTTATAGAGCTAGTAAATGGTATTCATTTGTCATCTTTATTTTGTTCACGTGATGAATTGTACTGCTTTGTTGGTCTATTATTTATAGGCAGGGCTGAGTGTGAGCTTTTTGGTTTGATTCCCAAATCGTGTTAAGTGTTATTGGAAATTTTGGAGAGGAATTATAGATTCGTACCGGGTTAAAGTCAAGCTATATTCGCAGTCTGCAAGAGGACAGAAGTAGTACATCGGCTAACCCTTTGGAAATACAGTCTGCACACTAAAAAGGTTTATATCCAATAATATATTACCTACTTAACTAGAAGCCCTGATCAGAACTTACTAATATCTATATCTATGGAGTTAAATGTCACCTCTTCTCCATAAAACCTACTTATTAGAACCGTGCAACTAGATTTGACTATTTTTTTTTTTAAGAAGATGATCAGGAAGTTAAATTGAATTTAAATTTAATACATAGTCTAAATGAAATAAAACATTTATTTTAGGATTCAGTTTGTACAAAATACGTATTTATTACCTTTTTAAACTCTGAATGATAATTAACTCAACGAAATCACAGACAGAAAAAATATTAATAAGTATCTTCATTCTTAATCATTATAATCGTAATTTGTACATTAATTATGACTACATTATACCTGAAACTCCTGTTAGTACATAGCAATGAATACTAGGAAGTGGTTACTAATTAAACTTAAAGAGGTATTTATATAATAATTATGACAAGTAGCTGTCATTAGGGAGGCGGGCAGGAGACAGACGTATCCTTAGCGACCATAAGACCCGATTTTAGTAGACAGTGCGTGCTCTGAAATACACGTTTCCATCAGCCGAGCTTTCGTCTCGTGGGTGTGTTGAGGGCGTGGTGTCTATATGATCAGTTGGTTAGTGCGTAGGTCAAGTCCATGGCATTTATAATGTGTGGCCTAGTTATGGATTTGAACTGCTATTGGTGTACAGTGTATTAAAAATTTAAAAGTCGTAGCGTGCAGGACAGTAGGTCACATATTATGTGATCAAACTTCAAAGCAAAGCACTTGCAAGCAAGAAAATACTTATTTTGGTTACAATTAGCTGGTCACATACCAGCTAATTGTAATCAAAATAAGTATTATAAAATATGCAGTAGAAGTCTACTGCATATTTTAAAGCAAACACTCTTTCAAACAACCGTTTCCCTAAACATACATTTTGTTGCAGTATTAAGTATGGGGGCATTTCTATACACAAAAACCAATTTACACACCCATACAAATATTTGTGCCCGTAACCTGGCAACCAATCATTCGGTCAGTGCGCCAATAATACCGTGAACTTGTCATTTAAATACAAGAAAACAGAGGCTTTAAGCGTGCGAATAAAATTAGGACCCAATTTATATCAAATAGACTTATTACTTATGTTCTTATTCTTATCTTACGGTTAAAGAGTGGATTGTATGATGTATGTGTCTGTCTCGTGCAGGAGGGTCACACATGTGCCCCAAGGTGTTAAGGCCAGGTAGCCAGTGACCTTAGCGGCAGTTGTCGGGGAGGTGCACAGCTGGGCAGTGCGGTCAAGTTCAAGTCGTCGTGGTGCCACGCCGCAATGTGGATTGGATTTCGTTCCAGTCTGTGTTACGCAATCTCAGGAACTACGTTACACATTTCATGTACATTCATTATTGATAAAATTTAGTTATTAAATCCTTACAGTATACCTATATTATAAGAGAGGTTTTAGGTTATACAACGTTCGTAGTAACAAAAGCAAACCTTCCGGATAAATTTACGCTGAAAAGCGTATCAACAGACACAATAGAAAACCGACTGTTACAATCCACCCCCGCCCTGGTAGCCCCGTGACAAAATTTTCTTCCGAAGACTCTTTCAAACATACAACAGCATTCACCATTCACCAAGACCAATGCCATCTTATTTGGAAATTAAAATCTCTTGTCTGTTACTGGTACTAAAACAAAACAAAAATGGCTTGTACAATATCTTTATTAAGCAGGTACAGTTACAAACGAGTCTTGTTTACAAAGCCTTTCAAGATTCGCACAAAAAGTATTCTTTCATCATCTTAATGGGGTTCCCTCATTATGTTGAGCCTGAGGCCGTTCCATGAGAGTTAAGATAAGATAAAACGATGGTGTCAGTGTGACAAGTAAAAGTATGCCATAATGAATCAGTGAGCGCGCGTGAGTCAGTGTAACGGGCTGCGCGCGCGCCGCTCGTGATGTTATCAAAAGAGGCATGCGCGCTGATCTACTCCATTGTGGACGATAGTTATCGCCTCTTGTATTTCTGAACGTTAGTTTTGACATCAATCAATGACTAGTATAGACTAATATTTGCTCAGATATCGATAAAATAAAACCGTTTCATTAGTTTCAACTGGTATCGAACAGAATTTTGAAGCATTTAGTTCGTGATTGCAAACGGAATTACTAACACGTTAAGAGAGTTCAATTATAGTCACCATAACTAGAGATTACCTACCTACCTGATAAACTAGTACGTTGATAAGGAAACAGAATGCATTTCCCTTTGAACAAAACAGATAAAGTCGCAGGCAGAAGCGTGATTTTGCACTTATAAAGACAAGGCAGCATAATCAGCTGCAAAGAGCATATTCATTATTTTTTATTAGTCCGACTCGGATATAATCTGATGGAGTGTAAAAGATCTTAAAGTAACGGTAGCCGAGTGAGCCCGCGCCGCCGTCCGCCCGGTAGCCGGCGCCGGCGACCGGTAGCCGGCGAACAATGCCGCGATGCTATCTACCTCTGTTTAATTACTAGTTTGAACAATTGTCTTCTTCTAATAACGCCAATTAACCACTTGCTGCAACTGCTATGAATTACAAGCCAATCTTGTGGTTCTGTCTCAGACTACTACGTACTAGGTGTTATAAAAATATATCGTATTTTTTATAACTAAAAATGCTAGACTCCTTTAACAACTGTATCTCTTATGAAAAATATTACACACAGACGAAATTACGTTTAAATTGCATTTTAAAAGGCCTTGTTTACGGTTGTCACATCACTCATGCTCGCAAATGAGCTATTCGGCATTTAAGCGTTTTCAAAGGCAATGTAAATTAATACAGAATACACAGTTACTTTACTAATTATTAATTAAAATCAATCATATTAATGAGCGATCAATCATCACGCTACCTACCGTTACAATAAACTACCAAACAGGCATATTATACTTTATAGGACGTTTCATATACATTACGGGATGTTTACAATATTACCATTTAGAGGTCGATGGGAATGCGCAATGGTTTGCGACGAGCAAATGCCTCAACTTAATATTATGTTCGAAAGTAAGACAAAGGTCAGAAAAGTATGACAACGATCTAAAAGTCGCGTAACAATCTGACTTAGTAACTTTTGTTATCGTCCATCTTATTCAAAACGTTACACAATGTAATTGTTGACTAAATGTCGTGTAAAAATAGGAAGTAGAAGACGGAGATCATTCTTAATTAACACAAAAACTTGGTAAGCAGAACTAGTTGGTGAGATGACATTAATAATTATAGAACGTTTCATCAAGGCACAATTAACGTCTAAGTCTGCCCGTGGCTATGGATGTTGTAAAGGATCCGGAATGTCGAGATAAAATAATATCAACATACCGCTAACAAATAGTTTTATTACAATATCTAGTTTTCGCGCAAGTGCAAGAAATCCGTATGTTAGCTAATAAGACTATTTATTGTGAACAATATTCTCAAAAAGTCGCCTACGTTATTACCACATCAGAATATGTTTGATTACGACGTTTGCATAAAACTCAGTGTTCACTGGCCTCGCAAATAGCAGCTTCGCAGAACCATTTTGATATTCAGGTTAAGTGATTCTGGTGGCAGGCAGAGACTTGACATCTCGTAACTGAATATTTCATACGAGTAAGCCGCGATGATACAGAAAGATTTGTTATGTTGCTAGTAAATGTCGTGTATTCGGCGACGCATTTTGTGGGGTCAGAGAGCGGCTTTTGTGGTATGGATCACGAGTTTTTTTCGCGCTTTGGTCTTGTGACAAAAATATCACTGTATTATAAAAGAAGAACTTAAAATTAAAGAGAAAACATTGCAGTGCCATGAAAACAAATTGTTAGTGGGTTATTAACATTTTCGCAAAAGCTTAGAGCAATTTTTCATTAACAAGCTTCCTAGCACGATCCCAAGACGATGTTTCTTGGGTAAGAATTTCCACTAACCAGAGGCATAAGTTTAGTAGTTAAAATATGTTACTTGCAAACCGTAATCCTCTAATCTCAATCACTTAATAAATGAACGCGTCGTGACTTTAGAATAAGATATTAAGTTGTGTCACAACGCCTCATTATGCGATACTCACACGCATCTACAATAACACTATTGTGGACCGCCACTACACACAGCTGTATACGATATCATCTGATTACACCAGATAAAACAAACGTAGAATACAGTGTACTTAATGCAGTCTCGTGTAATGGTTATACTGTGGACATTGCACTTATTATGTTGCAGGATTCCTTAGACTGTGACCGTTAGGATGTCAATCCTACAAAAAGTGTTACTAGAACAACAGAATCATAAATAATGGATATAATTTATCAAACGTTAATGGAATTATCAGGGTTCACAAATACAATATTAATAACATATGAAATATCAATACGATTTAAAGTGACTGAATTGAAACAAAACACGTCGACGAAGTGTCACTTACAATTTAAAAACTAAATGTTAAATCCCTTTCTCTTTTGTTCAAAAACTAGTTCAAGAGAACTAACATTAATTAGGAAGAAGTGCAGGTGATGAAACAGTCTTTAAACCAAACTTATGTCTCTCAACCAACGTTAACTGTAACAATTGAGCCTAATACAGTCCCACTGCTGGGCATGGCTCTCTTATCGCAATGAGAGAAATACTGATAGAGTCCACCAACTGAAATAGTGGGGCTTTGCGAAGACTGCGAATCCTCACTAAGACTTTTAACCTTGACCAACCTTCCACTTAACGAGATGGTTGGTTTTATCACATTATTTTCCTTCACCTTTAAAGCAGAATACAATAAAATAGCTTGTCATCGATACTTACAGCATAGCTATTTAATTATAAATGACATAAGCAGTCTGCCAACTCACACTAGGCTACCATCTAACTGAAAAAAATCCCTTTTCAGTAATAGGCAAGGCTTGAAGAGCCATAAAAGAAGAATGCAAGTTAAGTAAGTAAGATCATCCGAACATTTGATACATTTGACATACACTTCGGACCAAATTTGAGCTGAATTTTGGTCCGAAGCGTGTAACAGGATAGTGCGCCATCACCTTTATCGGTGAGTCACAAGAGACACCTCACAGAAACTCACAAAATAGATACGATATATCGTCTGTCCGTCGACAAAGGTTCTTGTCATAACAATTTGTCGTGGGGCGTTTCCTTGGTGTGTTTACTATCGGCGTGAAGAATACTCCGTCCGGCTATTGTGGCCGCGGAATTTTATGCACAACACCCGTGTGCGGCATTGTCCACGCCAGTGAAAGTGTACACGCGCACCGAGTTGCGTCACTACATCTTGCGCCTAGATTTTTACTGCAATTCTCTTTATTTGCCTGACAATGGCTTCATTTCAAATGTATGATCTAGTTTGTTATATATTCCACTGCTCACTATGGGCATTTTGTCATAGAGCTTTAATTAGCAAGGACGTATCACCACTATATATATATATGCGCTATAAGTACGCTACAAGTATGTATTGTGTTGAACCGTTAACAAATTAAGTCTTCAATTTCTAATGTTAAGACAGTAGTCTTAAGTTATATAAGCTTTATTCTATAAACACTATTGCTCGCCTCGATTTCCCCACAACCTTTGATATCAAAACCAAAAATTCAAGGACAAGCTCACTTAGATAGACACACAGAGCCAACATGTTGTGTAACGTTGAATTGATCTTATCGTGATTCTAACATGACATCTGCAGTAGTTTACAAAATAACTATTATTTTTTTGACATTTATTTGTTAATACTTCAGATACCTTTTAAAAAAGAGACAAGGTTTTATTAAATAAGTTCATTGTTCATACTCCTAATAATTAGAATTTTGGTTATAACTTCGCGAGTTATTTTTCGTACTACGAATTTTTTTACTCTATGTTGTAGGTTCTGTGCAAAAGGGAGCGAGCCTATTACCACCAACCGGGCACGAATCCAAACTTCGAGCCGCTACTGAGAATATCATAGAAAAACGGTTCGACCTGGGAATCGAACAAAGACCTCTTGCTCAACAGTCGCACTTACGACCACTGGGACAACGAGTAAGTCACGCTATTTATTAAAATTCGCACACTACCGTACAACCACAAGGTCAGCCTACACCATTAGTAAAACATCGAAGGCAGTTGGGAAACTCAACCAAAGGGGCATTTCATAAAACAGTTTCCACTTTCAACGCACACTTGATTTGAATAACGATACTGAATGAACGTAATGAATGCGGCGACACGTGCTCAGCCGGCAGCCGCCGTGCATACCAATGCAGCGTTAGACAGAATAGCACACATCAATGCAGCCAGCACTCGACACGAAAGTCTGCTTCCTCCAACCGGCGCTGGCTGACGAAAACTTGGTCTTAGGAGGCTACGACTAGACGCTAGACGACTAATAACACTCATCATAATCACCCAAGACCCTTAGCAAGCCACAAAAGGCCCCGTCTCCCCCCCATCCGGTCCCCCAAATCTTTTGATCTGACCGTTACACATCACAGTCCATCTTTTGTTTTTTCTTCATGAGAGAATAGAAATTGTTTGTCAGATGTCAAATTCTCAGAATTTTTAAAAGGGAGTTGTTTGGGCAGCATTTGATGCAGGTTCGGCTATACCTACACTCTACAAAGAACGTATAGGAAGCTGAAACGTGAAACTACTGTCGCACCAGCTCATCATAGAGTTCGAATTGAAGTCAGTATACATCCGCACTTATTGGTCAATCCTTACGTAAATATTTTTAATAATTTATTAATTAAGCTATTCTTCCAAGTTCAATTAGAATTACAAATACCTAAAGCTTCAAAAAACTTTCTTTTTGGGAACCGTGGATCCTTAGCATAATAATGGACGGTAGCATAGCGTCGCGCGTCGTTTGGTATTGCATTAAAAAGGTTTCCAACACGTCAAAATTCGGAGAAGTATATACTCGTAGATACTATAAATATAGTAAGAATGCAAATGTTAAATCCCGTTATGTTCCAGTTCACTTGTGTCTAGGACAGAACGTGCACTATCTACACTTTATATTTCGTTGTTTTTTGCATTCGAATGTTTTACTACGTGCCATCTTGTTTGGGAGTTCCAACATAAATAAAATTAAACTGTAAAGTTTATACTTTGTGTGAGAGTTAATCTTTGCACTTGCCATCTACTCAAGAGTTATGTGACATTCATAAGTTCGGTAAAAGTTATTTCGTTGAAGTTTAATTTTATCCGTCATAAAATACATTTTGCATCAGCTGCATTTGCATTCCTAATTTTGTAAATTTATTCTGAAACACATGGTATAGTTATTGCGACACCAAGTGTTCAATATAAGCTGTGAAACTTATATGAAATAAACGATTTAATCATTGTTTCAATTATTAAAAGAAAAGTATTTACGTAGAGTCTGTTTTAGAGAAAGTTTAGTCTGGTTATTTATCGTACTTAGTAAACGCATTTTTGGTTTGCTTTGATCAATCCTCTTGCCCCAGAATAGAGACTCTTAATAAAAAGTGTATTTTATGAATGTATGTAAAATATTCTAAAATACCTGAGAAGTAAAATGTTTGCAATAACATGCTTACCCAAATATGTATTTTCTTGCCTAAATATAAATAATTCTCACATACAAATATGCATAATAATATAAATTATTGTAGTGAAAGCAATATTATAATATAATACTAAATAGGGATAGTCGACATTTCGCTAATGAACGCCGATCTAACCGGGTTTCGCTAATTAGCCAAGTACTTTCACGTGTCAACGTAATTATGTTTATTCAATGTCCAGTAAACTACCTACCTGCTACCTACTCAACATAGGTTATTCAATTTACTGAAAGTTCCTCAAAGAGAATGTCATGTTTGACACTTTTTTCATGACTCACGTTTCATTTGAAAGGAGCATTATATAAAAAGTAATCACATTCAACTAAGTAAAAAAATTATAGCCTCGGTCATTTATTTCATTTCATCTGCTTAGACATTTTTAATAATTGCGTAATTTGACTACAATTCACGAATCGAACGAATCACGAAAAAATATCTCAATGCGTTCATTAATTGGCGCCAAAACGTCTTCGCATAATCTGTGGCCGCGTTATCTCTGGCAGAAGGAATCAAAATGGACGGAGCATAAAAAAAGATAATTGAATTTCGCATTCCTGTGTCGAAACGTTCCGGACAGGTACGAGATGGCGACTGATACCGACAGTATTTGGGGACTGCCGCATTGTGCGACCTTAAATAAGATGTGGCTTTTAACCAGGAAGATTACAGATTAATTGTTCCTTTAAAAAATAAAACCAGAGGTAATAAAACAGAGAACATCTGCATATACATGCAAATGTAGTTACGCGTTGAACAAACACTGCAATCTGATGAATGTAAAGTTACGGAGCTCCCACGATAAAAAACTAAGGTCTACGGAATTTACGAATACGTGCAGTTACAGTTAATTTAAAACTAAGTTAACGGTTTTTGGGTTCAACACTGAAAACAAAGTTGTATCCTGAACAATTAATTGGATTCAGAATTGATTATTGCAAAAGTATTGGGGAATGATGAGATGTATGAGTGATGTACAAACAATGGTCCATAATGTATGGAGCGCAATCAAGAATTGAATTGAATATTTTATCTTCACGGAGATCAAGATGCCACTATACATTTTCTAAATATAATGGCAGCAGTGCTTGGTTACATCTAAGCGGAACAATATCCAAATGTCCTCAATTCTTATTTGTACGTATTAATATTACCTAACTACGCAATTTAGCATAGCCTTCATCTCTGCGCGTCTCGAAGGTTGGTACGTTACGTTCCTTCGAGTCTTTGACAAATAATATACATATATAGACACATTAAATCTACACAAATTAACAATTAGTCTCCTCTCTCATAGAACAATGTGGATGGGTAATATTTTAATAAGTGGCTTCTGTACTAGATTTTTAATTACATATTGCAGTGATTGCATTTTGCAAGTACCTGTGCAATACACTAACTATATCACTTCTGACATTGTTACAAAACTGCGCATGTGGAGTATAACGCGTCCGTCAGCGAGCGCCGGACTCGGCCCGGATCCGGGGCTCGGGTGTATGTAAATGAAATTGAAGCTCGTGTTATCGTGTTCTGATCGTGTCCGGTGCATTGTTGCTATGCGCCAACGATCACACATCACGACTAATTGCGATTCCGGCGGCGGCACGTCGCGCGACAAGCGCCGCCCGCCGCGCGCTTGCGACATCCGCGCGACAAGCGCTCCCGGTATCAATATACGCTGCACACCAATTATTAACATGGATTATTCGCGATTCACGTAGCGCACCAACAATTATGTTGCGCAAGTATCCGCATTCAAGCACCAAACTTTAATATTCGCCGCGCGTCACTCGCTGCTACATTAAATCAGCTGTTTTAATTGCATAAGCTGTATATAGACATTAATAGTGAATCTATGACGACTGCTATTTTTTCAAAACTGGTTATAATTATTTTAACATTGCAGCCTCTCTCATCTGCATACAATTGAAAGATCAAGAACATAGACTGTCTGTACAATGAGTCGAACCGGTGTGCAAATAAACGGCTACTTATGATCGTAACCTACATTTGATTATACTACTTCTAATCGAAGAATAAGTGACCCGAGAATACGATTGCTGTAATGTACCGGTATATAGTCTATACTTATAAACTTATTATTATAGTCGCGCGTCGTCGCGCGTGTTTCGGCTCACGCGGCTAGCTCCCTTCGCGCGTCTAGTGGCTCGCGCGGCGCACGCTGAGAGCTCCAAGGAAAACCAGGCTGACTCACGTTGTGTGGACGATGATACAACAGGTTATTGCATTGTTTTTTTGGCGTTATGCAAAAAATAAACCATCAGAGGTCATTGCGTCAGTCATTAAGATTCCTTGTGCGGTATTGAGCAGCCTTCGACGAAGATCAACGTGATGATGGGCGGCGTAATTGCGTATCGTCGATTCACCGGCCCCGGCACATTGCCCCGCAGCGTGTGGCACACACATGAGTCCGATCCGACATAATGGCATCTCGATAATAGAATAGGTTTTATTATACAACACCATCTTTATTGTGTGCAAAACTAAAAGACTTTTAAACAAATCATCTGAGAAACCTCAGTTGATTGAATCATTACAGCCAGAGCACATCACCACATACGATTCATAATTTACTGTATATTTGCACTAATTGTTTCTATAAGCTCGCCGTGACCTAGAGAGCTGTGCAGTGCGCTAGCTTCCAGGCTACAGAATACCCACAGTGACTCAGTGGTCGGCAGTGATTCACCTCTTCGTCTGTTATTGTAATTTGGTGACCTTTCATTGGCGGCTGTATTGAAACATTAAAACAAATATCTTGTCGATACAATACAGTTCAAACGATTCATTCGAGGGCAATTATTAACGTTTGAATAGGCATCGACGCGCAAATGTTAGCGAAACAAAATAGAACTAATAAAATTCAGTAAATCAAAAGGAATCAGTAAGGATATCTGTTGTTACAATTTTCCGGAGGGAAAACACCGGCCCGGGAAATATGGAAACTATTCAGTAAGTAGCGCTGCGTGGTGCGGCACAGTAGTGTGGTGTACTCACCGGATCATGTTGTTGTCGGTGTTGGAGACACACGGAGCAGTGATCGAGCGTGTTATGTTTCACAGCACAGACACGTATTCGTTATGGCGTTCAGCGCGCGGCCGCCATGCCGTCCGTTCGCGGCGAGGGTTTGGACGCGAGTGGGTGTGGGTGGCGAGCGGCGGCGGCACGCGCGGCCCGGCGACGCCCGCCGCGATCGCCGCGCCACCGCCACGCCACCGCCACGCCGCCGCCACGCCGACCCATCCGTGGCTCAGCGCGACCCGCTGCCTGCTGACTCCGCACTATGCCCGGTGCACACGGCGTCGGCAACAATTGGCACAGCACTAAACATGCAAACGCGTGCATAACTCATGTCGAGCTGCCTACATTATGTGTTTATCGTAACTCGCATGAAATCGTTTTATCGATCATATGGCTGGAGTTATGATGCATTGAAACCTAGTTAACAACTTGTTACAGCTGTTAAAGTTGGCTGTGCATAAACTGCGCAATACTTAGTTTGGATGTAGGATCTCGAAAACTCTACAAGCAGAAATGAGGAATGTATACTACTATTACCTTCATTCCTTATATATGTTTATTTTTTCCAGAAATGCAGAACATTGCAGAGGACTTGAGTGAGTTTGATGTAGATACCCTCAATTACCCAAATCCGTTATGTAATTTAACCTCTACGAGTGCATAAAGAGCATCAATCTTTTCATCAACAGAATTTGACGATAGCCTAAATTAGATGCACGGACCAATTCTTTATTTCCTGTGGTGACGAGTCGGCTAGGAAATACACGTTTATTTTTTTTTAATCCAAACCCTAAAAGAGATGTTTATGATATTTATTATTAATTCTTCTTCCATTTTATCTTACATTCTTAGCAACACTGAGTTCCTTACGGGTCCTAGGCTGCTGTATATCCTTACAAATACCATAGTTTATTCTATTTATTCATGGGAAAATCATCTAGCAGCTACCTAGCATAATTATAGGGTCTATATTAAGTAACGGCGTAGCGCAGTTCGTCACAATGGGGAGTCAATGCCACGACTCCTCAGCTGATGGCGCATGGAGCTGTGACGCGCGCTCGAGCGTGCCGCCCAATCGCCCAGAACGCCTGCTCAGCATATATTATGTTGTGATCACCTTTTTAATTAGCCAAAATCTGGTACCATCTTAGTCTTTTGAATGGTAAGCGTTATTAAAGGCCAACTTTATTGTCGATTTTCAAAAAGAGTCAATTAGATATGGCCTAGTTTGAATAACTTTTATCGTTACTACTTACTGATTTCTTATAGTAAGTATGTAATTACTATTTGACTTTGAAATAAAGTTATTAATTTGATCAGGGTACATCGATATTACTTAATCCCAACGTTTCGGCTCCTTTACAGCATTTATAGGCGTATTGTCCATAGATTAAATTTTCTATCGTTTCTTATTGGCTATTGGTTGTAAAATATTTTTATTCAAATTAATGCCGTAGCCACACCACCAATATTAGGCAAATGATTTGTTATAAACTGTATTTTTTTAATAGCACAAATTACCAAAGCATGCTTTTTCTGTATCTACACAAACATTCGTAAATTAATTTCTTATATTTCTATACCAAAACAAAGGTATACTTAATTCTATACAGATACACCAACAAATACATTTGTATTCAGTCTGATCCATCAATTAGACATTAAAACATGTCTAAAACTTTTAGAACGTCCTCGACTTTGGGACATAATAAAGGTCAAAGCAATATTGATCATGATTAACAATAGTTTCGTCTGTATTTTCCTTTTGACGCATAGAGAAGGGCGCGTGCGCGTGCGCGTGCTCCGTCGCCGACGTTGCGTGCGTGGGCGCGGCCGAGCGGGTCGCACGCGACGCACTGCCGTAACACTTCGAGCAACAATAAATAATATAATCAATTAATTATGTTTAAGTTGAGGGAAACTGTCGATGAAATATCACGTGGAAACAGTGATGTCGTATTAAAGAGCCAAGTTTATAGCCATTTTTGTACTCACCTGTATAATTTATATTTTACTTTGGTAGTGTAGTAATACAAATTTATATAATACATAATAATAAATATATCCAGACGTTATCACACAGTGCCATCTAGTTCCGAGTAGATAATGTTTCTATGTAGAATACATACGTACTATACTGTACATAGAAACATATAATACATCAGGTACAAATGTTACGTTATGCTCATGCACATCAACATTTGCCGCTACCGAGATTCGAACCCGGGACGCTTACCACAGAACGCAGTTTTTATTCCGCTACGATAATCGGGTCGTCAATATGTATTTACTTGATTCCTATTTGCCAAATTACAGGATCCTTTTTACGTCATATTTTTTAACTTTTTTAAATGGCAACACACTTACACTTTTAGGAATCTCAGAGAAAACCGCAGAAATAAAATTATAATGAATTAGAACAGTGATGTATTAAATAAATGGAACAGTTACTATACTGGCGATATAATATTCCCGGACATTATGACACAGCGCCATCTAGTTCCGAGCTAAGCAACGAGGCTTGTGTTACGGATACTAGTTGGTTGATATACTACATATATACTTTTTTTTTTTGTAAATACATACATATTATACATAGATACATCCATGACTCGGATACAAATGTTTATGCTCATCACACAAACATTTGTCCCTACCGGGATTCGAACCCGGGACCTATAGCACAGCAGGCAGCGTTAACTACCGTTGAGCTAAACGGGTCGTCAAAAATTCATTCATATTCTTCAACTATACAAAATAAATAATAATACAGAACTACTTATTACTGAGTATTTATTTATTTAAAGAAATATATAGGCAATCACAAGTTTAGATAGACCTACCTAATATTATGCTCGACCTGAGATGAAACGCAGCACGCTTAGCATTAGTGGGTGCGACACAAAAGACAAAATTTTAAATTATTGTTACCTGGTGGAGGAATCAAAATGATTGACGCTCCCTAACGCTAATGAAACCAATGGGCCAATCAAAGCTGAGCATTCAATTGATAGAAATAACCCTTTTTATGTACTATTTTTCTAACGTAGGAAAAAGATTCGTTATAAAAACTAGTGATTACAATGTTGTCGGCGATGAGCAAGTTAATTGTTTAAACGGAGATGTTCGCAGGTGATTACTTTAAGTACCTACTATTTCACACCTGCTTTTATTGTTTATTCTTTTCTATCGTAAAATAAAACGACAAGTACACATTTTTATCTTATTTTTAGGTATGTATATGAATAAGTAAATCAACCAACTAGCAAGTGGAAATTGAATTACTAATACATGTATGAAATTTACATTAAAACAAATTGACGCAATAAACAACGCACGAGGTTTGTAAAGGAGACGGGGATTTCTGGGCCGAAAATGAAAATTTTGTGTCAATCATTGCAGAGTCACTTCTTAAGTGCAGGTACACAAAATACGATACAACATAAGCATAAAATATGACATAAGCATAATGACATAAATATGACCGAGTATACTGTGAATTTACTCGCCACTGACTTTCCTAAGTTATGTACATTTGTATAAATAAATATTCCTGGACATTATGACACAGCGCCATCTAGTTCCGTGGTAAGCAACGAGGCTTGTGTTACGGATACTAGTTGGTTGATATACTACATATATACTTTTTTTTTTTGTAAATACATACATATTATAGATAGATACATCCATGACTCGGATACAAATGTTCATGCTCATCACACAAACATTTGACCCTACCGGGATTCGAACCCGGGACCCATAGCACAGAAGGCAGTGTTAACTACCGCTGGACTAACTGGGTCGTCGAAAATTGTATGTATATTTGTCACATGGAACGGTGACGGAAAACACCGTGAGAAAACCTGCATGCTTGTGAGATTTTCTCGATTTTGTGTTAAGTATACCATACTATAGTGTGCCCAGCAGGTGATAATATAAGATTATGATATCTTTTTCTTTCAATACAATTTGGAGACAACACTTTGTTAGTTTAATCTGTTCAAATGTTTACAATATAAGAATATTTTACACTAGTACTACGAAATGAATAATCCTTTCTTTGAGGTTTTTTTTTAAAGAAATTATTTTCTTTTAGCTTTGTTCGTTATCAAATAAAAAGAACAACAAGGAGATAAGCTTCTTTTCATCACTTTAGCAAAACCGAGCTTTAAAGTGACGCCGCAGATTTGTTACTAAAAAAGAGATGACTCGATACTTTTCCCCGAAACGTTCATTAACGAGATTTTATGCCTATTCACATTTTTTTACCGTTTACCAAGAAAGGCAATATTCAACATTTTTACTGTTGTAATATAAATACTGGGAAATATTTCAAAAGATACATACGATAAGAGTTTAAATAACGTCGACTCGGTGGCGCAATGGCTGAACGATCGGCTTGTGCGTCCCGGGTTGCGGGTTCGGTCCCCGCACGGAGCAAATATTTGTACGTTCTACAGGTAGTTGGTCCAGGTCTGGGCGTTTGTGTATGTGAAAATTTGTGTTTGTAAACGCACCCACGACACAGGAGAAAACACTAGAGTGGGGCAAGGTTTTTAAAAAAAAACCACCTGAAGTCTTAGCTGGGGTTGTGATATATTTTCTTGTAAGCCAGGCGCTGGTTATTATAAATAATATTCATCAATACAGGATATTAATAGACTACTATAATCATCATTATCAGACTTCAGAATTTGACTACGCCCTTCACTATACGGGCTTTAATTATTTAGGCGATTCTCAAAAAAAATACGTTACACACAGCGTCAGTCTTATTTACAGCGTAGCGTAGCTCTGTACGGCATTGTATGATGATAGCTCAGTCTATATGACGATAATTATATGTTATTATAGGGCGCTGTTAAAATCATATCGTAAGGGCCTGCAAGGGATTTTAATGTAATATTCCCGTATTCGTCATGTTCTGGGTGCTATTTTCAGGTTCAATCTAATTGGATTTTTAGGCATGTCTTTTTATGAATCCAGTTGTAATTTTTAACCCTATGTTATATGGTGGATATACCGTGGAATAACAAAATGCACGGGGGATTGACACATAGACACGATTGTGTTATTTTCAAGAAAGTATCTAGATACAATTTAACTTGTCCTTGTTCAGAGAGCCACTACATACAAACTTAAGTCGTCGTCGTATTTACCTTCTGTAAGAGACTTTTACGTCTATCCATGGTGTTTGTTTTCAATGTTAATTATTCACCGTTCATCAGAGATTTTTTTGTTCAAACGGAACAGCGAACAATGCATTGTTAGCACGCGCCGGTGCATGGGGTCGTGCCGACAGCGGCTCCCAAACTATACCCAGACAAAGTAATCATTCATTTACACTTTCACTGCTACAAACAAAATAATATTGGTTTGACTTCTTTTTGTTTTACATAAAGATATTTATAATTTTTTACAGTTTGACATGCTCAATTATACACTTATACAATTTGACATGTTTAGTTATACACCTTTACTGATTGACATGCAAATTATTTATTAATGTAATTTATTATTTATTAACGCAATAGTTACTGATTAGTAAAATAACTTGTAAAATATGAGACTGATGTTGGCTTTGATGTTGTTTTATTAATTTTTTTTAAATGTGAAAATGCCTACCGGTTGCCGGGCATTCTGGGCTTGTCATGCTCACTCAAATGTCCTGCTGATGGTGGCGTTGTGTGTCGGGTCTTTTTATTCCCTACAACATGGTTGAGTAGATAGACGCCGATACACACGTCATGCTCGTGAACGGGTGCTATCAGTTGGGACTGGTCGGCTCATACATGTTATGGCAACCGAAATTGGTTTTAGTTATTTCTTTTACTTTCATAAATAATACGTTTCACATCGAACTGCACCAGTCTCATATTGATATTACATACATAAAGCATTGTAAAACAAAACCAACAATTTTGTATTTAATTTAAAAAGAGTATCTATGGAGTTTCTTGCCGGTTCTTCTCCATAAGACCTACCTTTTGGAACCGTGCAACTAAATTCAATTTAATTCGACAATTCAAAAGTACCTGTATTGGTCTAATTGAAATAAATGATTTGATTTGATTTGATTTGATTTGATTTGAATAAATAATACATAACTCATACAAAACAGCACAACTGAATTTTATATTACATTTTTGATGAGAGTCTGAATATTTCATAAAACACCTGTAAAAGCTTTACGAAGTAAAAACTTTTTGATTTGATTTAAAAGCAAAAAATATGTAAATAAATATCTCGGCACTATAGCCTCCGTGCCTGACCAGATAGAGATATTCACAGCATTTGAAAAGGTTGAGTACCACGAGCTCGGTGTACCGGTGAATCGAGTAATCAACGGATTCAATAGGGGACGAGCGTATTGACGACAACCTTTAGGTACAAGGTACCAATTAGTTCTAGCTGGATGAGATTTAGCGACCGAAACTTGCTTAGTAATTAGATTCTATCTATACAGAGAAAATCCTGGATTAGCGGATAAGTAGAGCTACAGATACAATTTCCTATATTTTATTGTTTAGTCAGATATGTATGTATATATGTACTAATATGATAGGTTTGTTATTAAACAAGTATTAAGGAAAAGTCTAAATCTTAGGTAATAATCAGTGCTATACAATGTTATATAATGAAAAATAAAACTGATACGTGATAATTTGTAAGAGCGTTTTTAATGTTTTGAATAACTCTGATTTCTTGTAACAAATATTTACTTATAGGTATGTCGTACTCTCACTCGAATGTCGTTGAAGTAAAACGACTTTTCTGGATGTTATCATCGTACGTTAATCCAATATGATTCAAATCCTTTGTAGGTGTACTTCTAGCATTAATTGTCATAGACACATAAGGTTTTTGTAATTACTAACAGCCATCCTATAATATTATTATTCATTATTGGTAATCTAATTTACGCAGAACTGTAGATACGGTTAGTTAATTAGTACAAATTCAAGCATACAACGAGAATTGGTAGATAGATAGACATAGAAAAATTAATAGAATCTGTGATGGATGGACCATGAGTGAATACAAGGGATGACCATCCCCTAACTTCCAAAATTAGCAGGCGCTGTATCTATTTCCAGCTATTGATATTCACGCTACGGAGGCTGTGCATAATACGGACCGTGAAGGCTGTGGCGAGCGAGCGGTGGAAATTGAGCGCGCTCGGGCGGACGCGTTGGGCGGCCGCCGCACCCGCCCGCCGCCCTCTGCCTAGCCTTGCTCGCTTTCAGAAATACACGTCGATGTTTTCATGAAGTTGCGATGCCCAATTGAACTTTTATAGTTAGTTTAACAACTGGATGTTATTAAAGGGAAATGCCTTAACGAATTGATTAATTAACAGTAAAGAGACTATGTGTCGATCAAGATTTTTCGCCATTTGTATATTAATAACTATAAATAAATACAATCTAATTAATGTGTAAAGTAAAAATTTTGCAAACTAACATTTTTGTCATAAATGTATATTAGTCATTTACACGTTAGATAATAAGGCTTACGAAAACTTCGAACTAAACCTCTTCTTCTTTCTTATAACTAGTGTTTACTTCCTTTATACTTTTAATTATAACAACTGTGACCACTAGTGTATGTAATGTTAGAGATATAAACATAGCCTCGAGTAGGTACATAGCGCGAATTTTTGACATAAACACCGAGTAAAGGGTTGAAGACCGCATATAAATGTATCTTTACAAAATTTCACAACAATATGATACATTAATCGTTGATTTATTGGCGTAGATAAATTGTAATAAGTACATACATGTATTTAAATATCTATGATAAAAAAATATTTACAGTCAAAATCTTTTACAATGATAACGTATTTATAAATAATCAAAATCAAAAAGTTTTTATTTAAAATAATCTTTTTCAAGGACTTAAAACGTTATGATTTTAGTTGCACGGTTCCAAGAAGTTGATCTTGTGGAGAAGAACCGGCAAGAAACTCCATAAACACTTTTTTTAAATAATGGGTATTGTAATACAATATTCAGGTAATAAGTGTGCGAGGTCAATGTAAAAATTTTTATGTATGTAATGTAATATGTAATATTAACATAAAATAATAGAAATACAATGTCTAAATAATCCCACGCCTACATATATACAATGGGTAATTTTAGTATTATAGCGATATTGATTAGGACTACGGATTTTCAAGTGGTGGGCGTTGACTTTGATTCTAAACCTTCGTCTTTTCAAAATCTTATCCGTATATTCATTATTTTTAACATAAACAGTGGCTGAAAACATCGTGACCTGCATTACTAAAGGATATTTTCGAAAGCACCCACACTAGGCTAAAGTAATATACCAGCCTTCTGAGAGGAGAGACCCTCATCCAAATTATTAAAGTTATTCAAATCAAAATATATTCATATTAAATTGCGATAAAATCTTTATTCGTGCTTCTCTAACCTAATAGCCCATTTCATTTCACAAATAGTATAAACTTGCATAGATAGCAAGTGCAGCAGTACGCGTGTAACATTGCAGCGTCAGCTCGCATAATTGGGGTGCCGGTGTCGTATAGCACATTGTCAGGTGCGCCCGCGCCGCCCACCGCCGTGAAGCTATTAACTGCTGACACAGTATGTTCTAGAAGTATTTCTCATTAGCAATCAAGAGAAATGTTATGAAAATAATGTGCTATTATGCAATACATAATACATATGTCTGAGTGCGGATTTTGCTAGAAAGAAGATAATGTAATTGATGAAAGAAATTCTGGCTGGTTTGAATTATTAATAAGCTATAATTGAGGAAGTGTGGTAGCCTAGCGGTGTAACCAGTGGACTGTGATGTCAATGGCCTCAAGTTCCTATAAATCTTAAATAAGGGAAAACCTGTGCCCAGCTGTGGGACAGGATAGTAGACATTCCAGTTTGTATTCAAGCTTTACCTCATATTCTGTTACGATCAACAAATTTAACCATGATTCAAGTTTATCACCTGCGGCGATCCTAAAATACTTAGGAGATGACACAACGCTGCGTGTATGTCAGTCTGTTGACGCATTATCGAGAACAATTGAAGGATGTGTGCGAGCGATGCGCCGATATGCACGCACTGCCCTCAACGTCACGCGGCGCCTGCGCATCACGCGCAGAGATATTAATCGGCTACGCAAGATAGTGTCTCTTTCTTTCTTTTCTAGCTGTTAACTCAAGCTCCATTTCAATCCTCAAGATAGGTGCGTCTTGTCATCAAATGTTCATCACCATAATAATATGTAGAATAAACTAATCTACAATTTTTTTATAAATTTTTGATCTGTCTATTTTGGCAAATTTTGGGAATTTCAGTTTTAATCTACTTAAAGTCGAGGTCGACAGGCGAAGTCGAGGCAGGCCGCTATTTCTTAAATAAAATATTAGGTTAGTATTTCTTATGTAAATAAGTCAATCTATGAAGTTAGTTGTCGACCGGATGACAGCGTTTAACGCATGTAGCATATTATTAGGAGTTAATATCGTCTATTGGAACAAAAGTGCGTCAATGTTAATACTAGTTTACGAATTCTAACGAGGTCTTAGAGTTATAATAGGAGATTCCGTCACTTCATTTAAATATTCTGTATCCATTAGAATAGAATCTTCGAATGCGATCATAGAAAATAAAACTTAATAAAGATCTATTCTATGGCCTTGGATCAAAAGATTCTAGAAGGTAAGATAAAGCTAATCACTCGATGTTAATCAGTATGATCTGATTTCTTATGTCTTGGATTTGATCTTGAGTCCTAAGACAATGTTATATCACTGAGCCATCACCAAACAATTCCCTTGTTATAACATTCCGTACTTCTACTTTCTCAACTACTTTTTAAGGATGTTATCGCGGTATATTGATATTGTCTTAATCCTGACATTCGGGATACTTTATAGCATTTATGATTACGGATAGACTCTACTATAACTAAAAAAAAAAAATATTTCAAATTCTAATCTTCACTGTATGTGTAAAAAATCAGTTATATCCTAACATACCTACTATATATCAACATTACTGAGGATGAAAAACCCTATGCCTTTGGAGAATACCCGACGTGTTAATATATTAAAAAAATGTAATAAATATGTACATATGTATGATTATGTATGTCGGTATAGTTCTTTGAAATAACAAATTGGTACAGGACTTATTCCCGAGTACAGAGTAGGTTCGCTAACAAGCAATCGACATAGGTATATTACAACATATAATTACGCAGGTGTCTGTTTAGTGTTTCCGCTCATCTGCACTCGGATGACGCGCAGTGTCTCCGATTTGACAACTCATGTGATTCTCCGTCGCCTTGCATCAACAAACGGCTTTAATAAAATGTAACTGGTTGCACCGGCGCCGGCCCGGACTGGCCCGGACCGACAATCAAGTTTACGACAACTCGCTAAATGTAACAGTAAGTTTTATTTCGGCCTCCTGATGTTAAATATTAATATTGACATAAGCTGATTGCATACTTATGATTGTTGTAAAAAAATACAAGAAATAAAAATTCAATTTGGTTGGCCTGCATAAAACAAGTATTTTTGTATCGTAGCACCACAGAACATATTAATAAATGGCCTGCATTAATTATGATTCGGTTTTTTAGTTATACATATATCGATTAGGTGTACTTTTCTTTATAAAAAGCCTATAGAGTCCCACACCTATTCCATATGTTCTTTTTCTTTTACATATATTCTTATCTTCTCCACATCTTTTTATTTCGTTAGACTATTAACAGTAAATACCGTTAAAGAATATGCATAGAGCTGGGAGTGATTGAATGATTGAATGATTGTTTATTTCTGTAAATAGATCTTTTTAAAGACACTTTTACAAGTCATGTATTTTTTTGTACATATATCTAGTTGACATCGGCATTTCCTAACTGACGACCTCTGAGAAGAAATGCCGAAACAAACTCAGAGAATCATGGTCTCTTTTAAAGTCCAAACATTTTGGTTACAATATGTGAGCCTGACTATGTAGGTTAAAGTCTGAGATGGCCTTTTGAAGAAAGCACCAGTGCAGCTTTGAGTTGACCTGTCCATACAGCCACGCGCACAACACGCACGCTAAAGGTATTATCTATGCGCACGCTCTGGCTGTGACGAACAAACGAAGCGTGTGAGTGAGTCATAGAATGAGTGAATAATTCGCGAGCTGAGGGCCTTCACGCTAGTTCTCCTTTTCTCTTCCCCCGCAGCGTAGGTACCTACTCTCTCATTTCTGCCTGAAGTTTGTTGCGTTGCATTAAAATGGATTGATTTTATATTTGTCCCGCGTGAAAAAGAGAAATCCCGTATTTTTTAGGTTTTATGACCATTTGTCCCTTAAAGTCGAAAAAAAAGTTGGCAACCCTAGTGAGAAAACTGTCTTTTCGATTTCGGTTTAACTTTAAATAATTAATCTGTATGTAGGTTGAATTCAATAAGCAGGTTTATAATGCATTTTATTTTTAAAATAATGATAAATAAATGTAAATACATATACATATAAGTAATGAGACCGTGTTACGGTTAAGTTAATTCTAATTAGGCATGTGAACATTCTGAACAAATAATTGCAATTCCTGCTTAATATAACAATTCAATTTATTAATAATAACATTTTGAACGTAATTTGCAATGACAAAGGAAATACTTGGAAGATATATTTACCTATATAATAAGAATAACCATATACATAATATGTGTAACTTGTTTTCTGATGTCTTGTAGAAAGAATAATAAACTTGCGTTTAATCCTGGAGTCAACATAGATATCACAGTGTTTTTCATATTAATGGTAGGTCTACAGCAATAGATCATAATTAAGTCTTATTACAAGTATTACTACATAACATACCATCACGCCTGTAGTCCCCGAAGGGTTATGCAGGGTTGTCCTAATGTACACCCTTTTCACCGTTATGTTTAGTAGGTTGAATGCTATTACATGTGTGAGCCTATTACTAATTAATTAATTAAATTAAATTAATTAAACTCTGAGCTGCAACTGATCATTTCATAGAGAAACCCAATAGCACTTTTCTCGAATCGAACCCAACTTGCTCAGCACTTTAGAACCAGTAGACCGACGCGGCAGAAATTACTAAATTTCAAAATATGTTAAGATTGGCATAAACTGTCCGGTTAAAACACAATGTTATATGATCCTCACCTGACAGGCGACACCCGGGCGACACGCGGGCGACACCCGCGCCGCTCGTAAATACACGTCCTCCGACTTAATTGCCTTACTTTTACGCTTTATTGGGCTCCTGGAGTCTTGACGCGCACAACGGTACATAAGCCTCTTAACTTCTTTACCTACATATTTATTAATATATATTACGGTGATGGATAGTGTTTTTATTTACTTGTAGGAATGTCCTTTTCTTAATTAATGACTACAGAGTGGTCGTGAGTGCTGTTTGTTTAGAAAACAAATACTTACACCGCTAAACCTTATTACCTAACAGAAAACCCAACACATTGGCCTACTTAAGTCTTGTATGAAGTCTGGAAGCTCAAACCAACTGTGGTTGGAGAACACTACGCAAATATGCCAAATTTAATGGCTAGAGATGCTAGAATGGAAAACCATTATTTGATTTTCCTTTCTAGCATTCCATTCTTATCTATTTAATTTTATATTTAGAAGATTTGGCCTGTGTGACATTGACCAATCGTTCTATAAGTAAAATCGGATCCCCGTTGTTATACCTATGGAAATCCTGAAATATGAGATCTAGTTTATCTACATCCTCAAATATCAGTATTCATTGAAGTATTCATGTAGAATACTTATACTTAGCCTGGAAGTCGACCCTAATGTAACTAGGAACAGGCTTGTAGGGTATAGTAGTAGGGTAATGTATTTAATATAAGATGCATAATTATGTAAGTAATACCCCATATTTTAAACTAGGTATAGTGGAAGTTACCCTAACTGCTACATACCACTCAAACAATCAGGGCCTTAAAAGCATTCCCTATGAGCTGTAATGTAAAACTTCAATGAGCATCGTATTCAATATTATATTACTATCCAACGTGTGTGACCTCTGTACCACGCACGACATTAATACACGCAAACTTACTACGCACTCTATTGCAAAGTTTTGCGTGCTTTTCCAACTCTACTTAGCTCTAAAACAGCAATGGAACGTGTACAGTCATACAAGTTTGTTCGCTGTACTTTCACACAACTTCTGATTGAGTCAGGTCGCGGGTTACGCGTGAGCCTGTATGGGAAATTAAGAGAAGGTGCAATTGAATATACCCTCGAAATATTGCGATAATTTATCGAACATTTTTAGTGTCTACGTGTTTCGGTTTCAGCTTCGAGAAATCTACAATCGCATTTAGAAAGTAAAATGGTTTGATTTGTGAGACAGGAATCATTATGTTATTTGTTTTACGAAATAATACTTCAAGGATTATCAAATTTTTAAAAAATCGTGGAATATTATGATGAAATACATATTTGCGTTTCAGATTTACTATTAAATAAACTCTACAAAATAACTTCCTTCTTTGATCGAAACGAATAATTTTGTAAATGTGTTTTATAGTCCCACGCTGTCTTAGAAAGCCACGAAAAAAATATGTATCTTATTTAATTCAATTCTAATATAACCCATCTTAATTGACTTGAGATATTAAATTCTTGTATTGATATTACTTTAAAGAACTCATTACGCCATATTAAATTGTTTTGTGTAAATTAATCAACAAACATTTGACACGATTAAAACAGTCAACATTGCACAATGTCGCAGTTAACTAACTGTTATGTCACCAGTTCAATATATTGGCAACATTGTCTAGAACCTGTGACTTCATATAGCAATCTATAGCGCCTGCTAATTATGCAATATAAGCATCATCGTTGTGTATTTAATCTTGAGAACATTAAGTTGACTCATTAAATTTGCTTGAATATTAATATATTAACATACATAAATAATAAATACCTAATAGATAATAATATCAACGATAGATTTTAATTAAATTAAGCTTTGCTACACAAATCATCTGAGATGACCGATTTAGCTAGATTGGTATATGTCTTTTTAGATAAAATGATTTTTACTAAAATGGAAAATCTTCTTGGATTATCGCCACCCTAAGATATAACCTGTAAATGGTTTTTGTATGATCGTATTGACTAAAACCTATCGTTGACCTATCGTCGAAGTCACGGTACATTTATCAACACCCTGATAAACCGCGGTCCAGCAAGGACGAGGTTTTGCTTCTTATCTGTTACTTAAGCGCGAATGTGGCGTCGCCGTCGTCTCCTGGGACCATTAACCTTCCACCTACGTTAAAATATTTTAATTTCTAAATAAAATTTCAATCTAACAAAGAAATACATATATTTTCATTTATTATTTTCTATATGACTTGAGTAACGCAACTTTAAAATAAAATACATTTAATAGATTTACATTTATATACATTTTGAAGTGTGGACTGTATTGTTATAACAAAAATAATACTTTCTGCACTTCTTTGTATTGTGGCTGTTACGGTCCACAAGTCCGTATCGATCCGCCCACCACGCGCCGCCGCCCGCCCACCGCCCGCCCTCCGCTCGCCCAGCGCGTGCACCCGGAAATATATACTGAATCTGTACAATAACACCTCATATCCTGCTCAGCTCCATTAAATTATATCACAACGGAGTAAATATATGGTTAATAAAAACCAAAAGAGTTTTTATTTTCAATTATTATAATAAATACAGACTATCACACATATCGTGTCTGAAGGGTTACACAGAATTGTACTAATAATCAGCTACATTTCACCGGTATGTTTTAGGTTCCATGTAATAAGGGACGAGCCTATTGCCATCAACCGCGCACAAATTCAAAATTTGAGCTGCTACTGAGAATTTCTTAGAAAATGCCAATAACACCGCTAATGATAAGATAAGAAATTTTATTTCAGAAGTTTGTCCATAGTGACAATACATACACAATATATGATTAAAAATGATGAAGGAGGGACTGTTTACTAATCACCGTGCAGTACGTAAATTATCATTATAAGGATAAATCAAACAAAATATTTGTCATGGCGACCAAGCGGAGCTGAACAAGTCATGTGACATGGATATAGGTCAATAAGTCTATATGTTCTATCTACAGATTGTTGAAATAGTGTTTATTTATAAGAATAACAGATTGCTCACAAAAAACTTAACTAACGTTTCAAGACGTTACGGCGCCGCCGCCGCCGCCCGCGCCGCTCCAGCGCTGTGGCTATTGTGCGAGGACAATGTGGGGCCCCACACCTGTCCATTATACACCCACAAATACTTACATTGCTTGAGAAATTAACATTTAGATACAATCTGTTAATTATTTTTCCAACATTTCCATTTTGTATGATAACAACTGACACGAAGAAACCGTCACTCTATCGCACAAACGCTTTGTATTCTACATGTTTACATAGGTAGTACATAACATACATGCCATCACGCCTGTCGTCCCCGAAAGCTTAGGCAGAAGTGTACTAATTATATCCACGTTTCGCCGGTATGTTGTAAGTCCCATGTAACAGGGAGCGAGCCTATTGCCACTAACCGGGCACAAATCCAAACTCCGTGCTGCTACTGAGAATGGCATAGAAAAGCTCAATAACACTTTGCTCGACACGGGAATCGAACCCAAGACCTCTTGCTTGGCAGTCGTACTGTACAACCACAAGACCAACCAGGCAGTTTTAACGTAGGTAGTCTACAACTATTTTATACAACAATACTGGCAAATAATCTTGCGACCCGCCTGATAGTAAGCGGTTACCGCAACCTATAGACGTTTGCAACACCAGAGATCTGCGCTCCAGAAAAAAAATACTCAGTAGTTACTCATTCTTAACACATACATACAAACACACTAGGAGGCCCAGAAAGATAACGTTACCGTTTGTGAGCACAGCGCGGTTAAGGTGGAGCCGCCCACCGCTGGGACCTGTCATCAATCACGCCCCGCTCCACGCGGGCAAGTGACAGGACTCACAGATACCGCTCGCGCTGGTATATATCACCGGTGACACCGGATAACATGAACGAACACAAAATGTTATCGTAACTTAACTTGCTGGTAATTGGTATTAATGTATTATGTGTGGTAGTCTAGAGTCCAGTGGTGTCAAAGTTCGTCAAAGTTCAAACCCAAGACACACTTTTCGAAAAAAAAAGTCAGTCATCAGTCACATGGTCAAAGGGAGAAGAAAAACATTGTAATAATACAGGATACAGTATAAGGAAACCGGCATGCTTGAATTTTTTAATGGGGTGTGAAGGCTGCCTGTCCTCACGATACCTAGTGGGACTACAGCAAAATCCCTCTCAAAGGAGAGAAAACCCATACCCAACAATGAGATAGTGAATGGATTCATGATGATGCAAGCTTTCGTTTCGTTTGCAAATCAACAAAAAAGTTTGTTATGACCGAAAAGAAATTCCGTTACATCTCAAATACAGTCAGTCAACAGGTTCTCCTCAGGTGATCCACATACTGTTTTCCTGTTGCTTTCTTTAGGATGCATGCATCCGGTCATTGGAACAGTTATAAGTAATTAACTGTTAAATAAATCGGAATTGTTTAATTTAGATTACGATTGCAGTTTAAACGAGATCAACGCATCCGCAGTCAGTGACCCGCGCCGAGTGATTTGTCAGCAAGTGTAGGGACTTCCCCGACAAGTGCGAATGATGCAGTACTTTTGCGGTTGTGTGTCAAATATCAGCTATTTGAAAAGTTCACTACAATCTGCAGCGTTGCAGTTTACATGTTGATTAGGTACATCAAAGGGGATCTGGTTTTGCATTGTAATTGAAATATTAGCTAATATATTTTAATATACAATAACGCCTGTAACTCGCGACGTTTGAGCAGAGAAATAGTAAAATTCTTCCTCAGTAGAACTTAGGGCAGTATGTTTTTGTGACATGAACTCCGAGCTGCTACTGAGAATGTTATAGAAACCCCAATAACACTTTAATCTAAAAGGCCCGGGAATCTAAAACTAAAAATAATAATTATTTCTTTCAGCCGAAAGTAAATACAAACAAGTTACGTCCTTAACAATACACTACATTCATTTGCAACATACCTGTGTTTTTATTACTTAACTGCAAGTACAGTACAAAATACTTACTATCGCTGAAGATAAAACTTCCATCTTTGCTAAAATCGTAGCTACAAAGTCGTTTCAATGTATGCACTGTGCTGAACTTATTCCCCGTTTCAATCCGCGACTCCACGCTACTCTCCGTTTCTCGAGAAACTGTAAAAAATAACTTGTGCTTAACCTACTTCCTGCTAAACGTTAGCCAGCATGCAAAACTCAACTGTGACACCTAAAAATACAGTACAAATTTCAGTGGGAAAAGATGAAGCATAATATTTTCATGAATTCTAACTAACGAAAACAAACTTTATTTCTAAATAATAGAGGTGATTATTGTTTGAGGCTAGATGTCATTTTCATGTTTCCTTTTCCACCATTTCCACAGTTTCGAGAACGGCTTCAAAAAAGGTCGTTGGGTTGGGTTGCTGCTCAAGATGACGTTTTGACTCTCCCATGTTGTATTTAAAGTGGGACGTCTACCTACCGACGCCATCGAAGAGCCTACACACATTAAAACTAACACTTGACGACCCAATTAGTCCAACGGTAGTTAACACCGCCTGCTGTGCTATGGGTCCTGGGTTCGAATCCCGGTAGGGGCAAGTGTTTGTGTGATGAGCATAAACATTTGTATCCGAGTCATGGATGTATCTATGTATAATATGTATGTATTTATAAAAAAAAAAAGTATATATGTAGTATATCAACCGACTAGTATCCGTAACACAAGCCTCGTTGCTTAGCTCGGAACTAGATGGCGGTGTGTCATAATGTCCGGGAATATTTACTTACTTTACTTTACTTTTTAGAAAAAGAAACAAAATTTAATTCTACGCCATCAAAACTTAATACTTTAATTTTACATTTATAGTTTTATGTGCACTCATAAAATTAAAAAATCATGGCAATCAAATGAAAATTGTAAATATGCAGATGCATAATTATATTATTACTAATTACAAATATTATATGCTGAACGCAACGAGTATCTAACAGTCTTTGGCTGAACGGTACAATGGTAGGCGCAAGTGCCGATATTCTACTGGCACGGTTGAAGAACTTATTGTTCATCATGAAAGCCATCAGGCCAACGATTGCTTTGATAGTAGACTTCTTTATTTGACTTGCCGTGTTCTTGGCATTTTTCAAAAAGAAAAACGCACCGTTCCTGAGTCCAACTTCAGTCCGGTCCAATTTACCAGATGGGTCAAATATTTGTGCAGTAATTACCGACTCGAAGTGCTGTAGGTATGTGTTATAGCCTAGTACCCACACTTTACAGCTTTAAAGCTAATGCTTTTACCCCAATGGGATTTCATTTATTTCTTTATAGCAAGACAACAAAGAATACTAAACTTTTCACACGCTAGGAAAAGCGCTTGCAAACGTCTACAAAACCACCGATTGCAAACACAATCTATCAAGCATCTACTTGTTTGATATCTGAGAACATAGATTTGTAAAAGCAAGATCAACTACCTTAAATTTATAAACTCTAAAAAACTTACTGAAGGTGTTACCAGCTTATGTTACCATAAGCACATTGATATATTTAAAAAAAAGTTAAATATTTCTGGACATTATGACACAGCGCCATCTAGTTCCGAGCTAAGCAATTACGCTTGTGCTGTGGATACTAGTTGTTTGATATACTACATAAATACTTTTTTGTTGTAAATACATACATACTATACATAGATACACCCATGACTCGGATACAAATATCATACTCAAACATTTGTCCGCACTGGAATTCGAATCCGGGACCCGTAGCACAGAAGGCAGTGTTGCCGCGTGACTAATTAGGTCGTTGTTAATGTATGATTAGTGTCATTTAAATAGACCTTAACACAAACTAATTCTAAACTCTTGCATAATACATTATTTCTTCAGATTATATTGAAGGTTATCACATTAAAGTAGTTTTGCCTGATAAAATATTACCTATCTGCAACAACACATCGATACAATTTATAATAGCGTCATAATTAAAGAGCCAGTGCTCTCAAATAACATTTGTTGGTACCAAATTTATGGATATTTTAAGTCTAAAACATATTCAAAACAAAAATTAAATCAGTGGCTCTCTCACTCAAAAAGGTTTCCTGCGAAGCGCACATACGTTCACGTTATGAACAAGTCTAACAGCAAAATAACAAATAATATTTGTAATTAAAACTATCTTCCAAGTTTTCTTAACTACACACACTAAGTGTAAGTCCTATCATAATCCGTTCGTTAGTTCAGAAGTTCATCGCAAACAAACTGACATGCTTTTTTTTATAAGTACCTATATGCAGATATAAGGTAAGTATACAGTTATAATTTTTCTTTTCCTAAACTATATTGTACCTATTAATACTCAGAATAAATATGCATCAGACACTAGTTTAGCAATTGCAAAGACAATAAAATAATTGGGGTAAAGCAGTAGTGTTCGTCGGTTGTCACAATGGATTCACAGAACCATTGACTCATCTCCAATTCACCAGTTATAAATTCAAGGAAACGTACCTAATGGTTTTGTTAAAAATTCACCAATAATGTCCGTTTTCCTCATTGTTAATTCCGGTCAACTTCCAACTGAGTTGCCATGAATAGCGATAGAATTATCTATTTCTACGTAAAATTTGTGTCCGAACGTTCTAGATAATCTTGGAAACTGAGGAACGATTTTATTATAAAATCTCAGTAATATTGATGTTTTATATCTTCAGTCGATATACCTACGTCGTTAATAAATAAATAATTTTCACTAATTATTTTTAGGTATGAAATGCCTATTAATATTTATTAAATAATATTTTTATTATAAAATATTTATATAAAGTATTTATTTACACAGTTATAACAATAACTATTGTGTAAATAATAAAACAAAACACAACAAACTCGGACAAAAAAAACAACCATTTATTTATTCAAGAAGCAATATAATTTAAAAAAGAGTTACAAAATAACATTTAAAAACATTAAAAAAAGAATCGCTGAGGACAGGATTCGAACCTGCGCGGGTAGAACCCATTGGATTTCAAGTCCAACTCCTTAACCACTCGGACACCTCAGCTATACGAGAGTGCGCCAAATTTGTTATTGTAATCTACTCGGGTCTTGACGCATGACTTGTGACGTAGTTTAATAACGCTTTGGCAAAACGCCGCACGCGCATCGATCATAACAATAGCGATTATTATTATCATGAATTTATTTCTACAATGCAAATAGGAACAGCTTCATTAAGTGCAATTGTTAAATGTGATGCCATCAAAGGTTAACGCTCTGAATATTGCAATGACTCATAACAAACTGATAAGGCGAGGCTAGCCACTAGACAATCGATTTTTTAGATTTAAATAATTCAATATTAGCAACGAATGAGAGCAACTACTTTCCATCAGGGGGGCCGTCAACTTGTTTGCTGATTCCATTCCCTCGCTGTGCGGATAAAAAATGAGGAAGCGAAACGCTTCGTGCGTGTTTCGGGAATTTCTCCTATAAAACGGTGCCGCTTATTATAACAGTTTACCCTAGGTGTCCGATGGTGGAAGAGTGATGGCATAGCTGTAGTAGCTACGACTGTAGATGGTGCAGTTCTAACGCACACTCTCCGAAATGTACCCGGTAAAAGACAGACAAGCATCCCCGGGACGATACTCAAGGCTTTGAAACCATTTAAAACCTTGGTAATTGATGTTATGTCTTTGAGAAAGGGTGCAAATTTAAGAGGTCAAGGATATCGCCTTACGTCTTTTCTTTTTCCTTTTTAGTTCTGGAAAGATTTTCTAATTCTTTGAAGTTTAATACTTTTGGATTTTGCTTTGGATAAAAATATCTATCGTAACAAGTAATTTTCACCTTTATTTCGTTATTTGGTGGTATTTAATTAAAAGATCATTATAGCAGGAAAAGGCCTTTAGAGGCTTTTTAACCACAACATAATTATTTATTGATTCGAAACCTAACACATCTTGGAATTACTGACGAGCTAAGCCCGAACAGAATTTAATACAATATTTTTTTATAACTCTCTGTTAGTTACAAAAAAAATTATAGCTGAGGTATATTTTAATTCCACGACAATTCGATACTTTAAATAAGCATGGGCAATTGGGCATATCCAATTGAAAGTAATTATTCTAATTAAATCCGGGTGTCTTAAAATGCCGTGTTTGACGTTCTCTCTCCTAAAGTTTTAGCAGTTTAGATATACAGAATTCCTAAAATATTTTCTTTCACCGTTAAAATACGTAAGCGGAGAATCCCAAAATCAGTTTTACTAAGTTAAACAAGATTCACAGATCATGATATATTGTATAGCTTTTCCTCGTTCATTTGTTAGAACTTGATAGTTAACTGTTTACATAGAATCTAAAAGGTAAATCTAAGAGGTTGCTTTATTTTATTGTCGTGACCGATGTGAAAGGCTCTATCATCTAACCTCGAAACTGAACTATAAAGAAAGATGTAAATTCCCAGAAAATAAAAGGTTTTATATTAGTTATAGTTATAAGTCCTCTATCATGTACTACAATACTGGGTATCATGTATCTACAATTCTCACTATGATACTAAATTATATAATGTGCTACCGCGGCCTATAGAAAAAAATGCGGTCAATGTATCTTTGCTGATAGAAAAAGATACATTCACTGGATACTATTGGAAGGTTTTAGTGGACTGTAGAGTCTCAGGTCTCGAGTACAGTCAGTCAAAGTTCAACCACAAGACCACTGAATTTTCGAAGTGACATGTGTAGGTATGTATCACATGCTTCAACGGTGAAGGAAAACACCTTAAGGAAACATGCACGCCTGAGAGAAGTGAGTGAAGTAGGCTGCTATATAAACACAAACTCTGTAGAAATAATTGGTCAGATTAACCCCAGTACCTATATATGTAAGTACTTACATTTATGTCCTACATAGCCACGTTTATAATTACTTTTCGTGGTGACGTCAATGTAACCGACCGGGCCATTTACGTAGAACGTGTTAATTTTGTTATCGCCATCACGAACTACTCCGAACAACAAGCTCATCCTGTAACACCTGAATAAATTGCTACATTGCGGCGACGTCAGAACACCACATTAGTTAGTAGGTACCTTGTTTTAATTAATGTTTTCCAAAACAGCGTGGCAATAATTTCTTCGCACCTGTAACTACTATGGACTACAAGTCTATCAAGTCCGTGACGTGACTAGTGACGACAATAGTACGCTAAAACCCGATATAGGTAGCTACAAATCTTCATACCTCTATTTTACGATTAGACATTTTACGATATAGACATGACAAATGTCCTCACAATTTAAAATTATACATAACATTATCTTTTTTCCTCTTCTATATCCATTAAACACAACATTAAGAAATATAATAACTTCTCCATTTATTACATATTAACTACATTATCTACCTACTTACCTACGTGTAGTCTGTATGAATAAGCAATTGATTATCACAGTCAATGACATGACGGATGGCAATGATCCAAGCGCCAATCATTGAACATGCAATTCGTCACTTGTACATTAAGATTGAATCGTAAACGACAATGAGGAAATAGTTGTTTCATGCTATCTAAGTCGTTGACGGCTCGACGTAAACATATAAATACTATACTATTACATATTAAGCTTTACGCAGTGATGTCCTAATGGTATAAAACCGTGGAAAACTAAGTAAGCACCAGTCACGAGTTCAAATTCAATTACACACCTCTGACATTTCTATACATTCTTAAAACGGTGAGGAAAACAATATTTGGTTATTTATTCAACCAAACCTACAACATCATTACAGATAAACCGAATGCGATATTGTAGCTAACTAATAACAAATCTTAAAAAGAAAGAAGAAGTAAGGAGATAAATTTTCTCTACGTGAACATGCTTAGATCATGGTCAGCGTGATGGTATAACCCAACCTGATAGGAGACCATTACCCGGCTCTCCTTGATAGAAACATAACCTGGTCTACGCTAAAATGAGTATAGGTAATGCGTTTTGTTGCATTAGTGCAACTTTTGCTCAGACTGAGGCTGCAGGAGCTCGCGCCCGCCGCAATGCTCGCTTGTCGAGTAGTGTCGACTGCCTGAGCACACTCGCCGGTGCATTTGTTAGAAACTGTACAAAAACACAAAGAACTCACTCCACTGACTCACTGGGATACCTACCAAATGCTTTGAACATTACTAAGATTCACAATAGCTTTAAAATCGACTTACCTTTGAGAATAAAAGATGTAGTACTTCTATGGCATGTGACATATCAAACAAATCACCTATACTCATTAGTTTTTTTTTTAACTTTTTATTATATGACTACTATTATTATTGGAATGTTAGGATCTTATTTCGTAACAAACAACCAGCCGATGCAAAATTCCATCGTTGAAAGACTCGCAATCATATAGATAAAATACGGTTACAGTATTCGCCTAACCGTAATGTGCTATGTTGAGATTGTGATTTCTTTAATTCTCTTATAAATATTTAAGGGGCTTCTTCCTTACCTCAATATGTCAACCCCATTATATAATTCATGGTAATATTAACTACCTATCTATCTTAAGAGTTACAATATTATCAAATTGAAAGTTCTGTGGTGTACTGTAAATATGCCGGAAAATATCCTTGCTTTGTTAGATACTGGCGATGACAGCTGAATAGATTATGCGATACTTATTTATTTTATGTTATGTTGTTAATTCTCTTTTCAGACAAATCTTGATATATTATTTATCTGGTTATATATTATAAGATTATGATAAAACCGTTATCTTGCGTTCTTATTATTTACGCATTAACATCTGTTCATACAATATAATGTAGGTACTACTGCTACAGTGATTGGCTATATCTATATAATATAGCTAGTATTATGCATAGCAATACAATATTATAATATAATATACGATACCTATAGAAAATAAAACCTTTATTTTCACGTGAAAAAGTAACAACAGAAAAAAGAGCGACGCTGTCGCGCCCTTACTGCACTTTAGTTACTGTGTTTCACATTTCACAAGTTTTGGCTTCGAATGGCACAGTATGTACTTTAGGCGACCTCGTCTCTGTATAACTCTTTACGTATTCCTTTTGATATTTGTATCAACATTCTAGCACAACTGTGCCTTTACCGTGCTAAAATATAACTCCAGTTGAACAAACAAATTTCAATAGATACTACAGTTTGTGTTCAGTGCCTAACAATGTTAAATTCATATTAATTTAGCACGGCTGAGGTGTCCGAGTGGTTAAGGAGTTGGACTTGAAATCCAATGGGTTATACCCGCGCAGGTTCGAATCCTGTCCTCAGCGATTACTTCTTTTATACGTATGATACATGATAAGCGTATGGATTTTGGCGTTGTAATGATTTATCTTATAATTAAATTACACTTGAAAACAATATTAAAAACTTAATTATTATCTTGGTCAAAATTGTTGGCATCTGCTAAGCGCAAACAATTCTATGGTATTCGATTCTAAATATTATTCAATGCTTGTATATACTTAGGAAAATGACTTGATTTATTTTACTTAAACTCTAATAATTATTTTTAAATTAATAAAGAAATCCAAACTGCATCATTAGTCACTACCATGACTTCAGAGTTAGTAACGAAACTTCAACATACCTACTTATTTTTTGAAGTACTTGGGTCTAGATTATTTTTGTAGGTATCCTATGGATCCTGGCCATCCGACTGTCTATGTCTCTGCTGTTTTAATTTCGCGCCGATTTAAATGAAGAGCAAGATAAACACGTAATATAAAACTAAATCTCATAAAGTGTCACGTTTTCAAGATAATAGGCTATCAAAGTTGCACTAGTGGCGCTATCAGTGAATAATTAGGGAACTAACATTAATCGGATGAGTTTCCTCTAAAATATGGTTTTTCGGTTATTTCGGAATCAACCATTATTCAATACTACAGCATCAGGCATGACTCAAGAAAGGGTTACTAGCTATCAGCGATTTAAATCACCATCGTGGTTACATTTATAACTCATGCTTCAAAATCGTTTTGTTAATATGGAACTTTGCTTGTTATGGACGTGATAAATGTTAGGTTTTTGGAATACGCTAAATGATTGAGTCTAATATCTTTAAAACTGAATTTTATGGCAGAAAGACGCACTGTGGAGTGGAAGTCAAGATTTGATCATCAAATAATAGGGAAAAAACCATTATAGGTTGAACTGATCCACGGGAAAGGCACTATACTACCTAGAAAGAGACCCGGTAATACGTACATTAGCAAGGGAGCAACTAGTTTGAACTGAAATAGTGAAACTGGTTTTGAAATCCAGAAGATAGAATATTTTGCTTGACCCGACTTGTTTGACGACCCGACTTGATTGAAAATTCTGAGGTTATTGAGTGTAAAAATAATTATAATGTTGACAAACTGCACTACATGTATGTGCAGTTGACTCAATAATCTGATTGGCTATGATTTTTGAGCACTACGCCAATTTTTTATGATTCTTGGCTGTATTGTATATCATCTCTGCCATCTGCCCATCTGTTAAAAAAAGTCAGTGTTTCTTTACACGCATATCTGTTCTCATGGTTTACTTTATGGATTGATATTTACACAATAAATTATACTTGCATAAGCATAATTTATAGCCCTTAATAAACTATTTCACTAAAATTACAAAAATATAAGTCGAACGCTAAAGTAACGAAAATAAATTACATAAATTAACTGCAAAAAATGGAACGTTGTTTTCACAATGGCAGGATTGGCAGGTGTGGTGTCATTCATATGTTTTGATTTTTTACCTAGTTAATACGTTACAAAAATATCAAATGTTTCATAATCTTTAAAAAAATAGTAAACCTAGTAGTGTCCGTGTAATTGTGTGATGTTTATGTGACGCAGTTTGAACAGTGCAGTGCGCAGCGCGGAATATGTTAGATGGTAGTGGAGGGACGCGGGTGCAATAAGATGCCTTGCGAGAGCTGCGCGGTGCAGTTCAGTATGTTTAAGCGAAAACGGGCTTGCTGCGAGTGCGAACGGTTCTACTGCAGCAGCTGCCTCCGCCGTGGTGGCGGTTCTATGTGCTCGCCGTGCAGAGTGCTTTCCACTCGTCCGCTCACCAGGCAAGCCATAGCGCACCTGAAGGTGCGCGACTTGCAGTGCTTCCTGCAAAGACAGAACGTCTCCACCAGAGGATGTGTTGGTACGTCATACTACACTGTGCTACCACCACAGCATTAAGTATTTAAATATTAAAGCAAACTTCATTTATATTCAGTAAGTACACATTATGCAAACCATTTGCATTTATTTTTCAGCCATGACCGTAATGTAACCAATGTCGTGAAAGTACTTCAAGATGACAATGATTTATTCATCAATTAACTCTGTTTTTTTTTCATTCTCATATTATTTGAATGTGAGATTGTACACACTAGTGTTGCATTTCTTTTTCAACCACCTATGTTATATTACTAACAAAAGTACTTAAGAAAAATATAAGAGCATTGGTCATCATCATTTGTTCTACAGTACAAGACGAAAATCGTTTGAAGAAAATCATCCTTTACAGGATGATTTTCTGTAAACTTTCATAGGCTACAGTAACCTAAAGAGCTATAATGGTGAATTACTATATTGTAAATCCATTTCAAAATCATAGAAAGCCTTTACAAATATTTGGTTGGTGACAATTATGACATTTTATTTTATTTTATTCAATAGGTACAGATACAGATAACATGTTAAGATTTGTTATTCAGATCCCTAAAAAAATCTTACATAACCTACCATACCATAACTAACTATAACCCATAAACAATTGAGCCCAATCAGTTATTTATCTTAATTCTAATCTTCCTATGACAGCTCCCCACAAAATCCAAATGGATTAATATAGGAATAGTATGAGGGCAAACCTTGAAGGAATATTTTATAGGTTTTGTTATATGCAACCATAGTGATAGTATTTTTGTTTAAATAATACATTTTATACTTAAAAAGATCTATGAGAAACTATAAATTAGAATGGACATTATTACCATGCTCATCACACATACATTTACCCTAGACCTACCCTTATCAGGTTTTGATTACTGGAACCCTTGCCTTAGAATTCAATACTGCTGCCTTATTTTGGTATTAAGAATAAATAAATTTTTTTTTTTTTTGGTAGCATGTAAGTATATTTATAGATGTATGACTCTTTGGAAAGTAGATAGAATAATGGACATAAAGTTTATATAATAATATGATTAATTAATGTTTTCATAAGTGCATTTAAAGCCCGGGTGTCAAAACTATCCAATATACTAAATGATCCACTCATAAATGTTGAATCATGTTGCTAATGTTGTTTACGGAACTGTGAGAAAAATTGTATGGTAGACAATTCTACTTGACAAAAAATATTATTATTATCTTTGTGCATCCAAAGACTCTCCACTTTCGGCCAGAATTATGAGAAGTTGCTGCAGCAGTTGGCTGCATATATTAGATTATAACATATGTATTTCAATGTGTCTTTCAATAGCTTTCTGTTAATACATCCATTAACATAATTATGTCAATTTCCAGAAAAGGAGGAGCTGTTGAGTCTGTGTGTGTCTCACGTGAACAGCGCGGCGTACCGAAGGCGAGGTTCGCGTGGTGGCACCAGCCCCTTCAGCTCGCTGAAAGGGCTCACCAGTAACATTAATGACTTCATCAACTCTACCTTCGATATCCGCAACAACCCGCAGCCGGCGCCGGCGCCGCCCAACAGAGATTGCGCAAGTAAGATAGATATACCAGCGGTTGTATTGTATTGTACCTGGCATAAGATTTTGTTAAGCGGTATAAGAGTAGAGTATCTAGAACATATTTACTAATTTCTTTTATACAAATACATACTTAGCTGTTCTGCTAGAAACCTGCTACCCATGAACACTTATACAAAATTTAATTTGAATCAGAGAGTGTTAGAAGTTTTTGCTGTATACAATAAATATATGAAAGGTTATTGTCATAGTTATGGCATATTTTTTTACTGTGTAGGAAATTTTACGTAGATGTCGAACACCAACTAAAGTTTTTTTAAAAGGATGCTTTTTGATTTGGATGCCGTTTTCTTATGTCTATCGTTATTTTTTGTTCATTTTGTTTCGAAACGACACGATTGCAGTCGCGCGTCATTATAATGAACTATAATCTAAATGTATGTATGGTATACACATTCAGTTAAGAAAGTTGCGACTGCGTCTCGTCCGCGCCCAGTCGGCGACTTGTACTTGTCTTATATCTCATGTCTGGCTTGCACCATACAAGTAAATGCTATTTAGTATTTATTTTTGTACAAGATAGCTATATCAGGCCTTATATCTAAATATATTATACCTAAATCTATGTATATAACAATATTATCATATTTTATTGTATACATATATAATACTTATTTACTATTATATTAAACCATAACAAATTCAATGTGGCAACCTGATCACTACTGAGTGTTGCATGAAAGTTTCCAATAAAACCAATATTCTATATAAAAAACCATTATGTAGCGGTGCAATACAAACAGTATATGAGTACTAGAACATAACACTAATAAGTGCCACCTATATATGTTCCAATATGCTGCATTTTACTTATTTTAAAAATACAATGATATCGTTATTTATAGTTGAATGGTATGAATGTGGATGTTGCAGGCGGTTGCTTTATCCCTGCACACGTCGTGCGCGAGTCGGCAGACACCGACGCCCCCCGACCGTCGTGCACCGACAGGTTTACGGCCGCACTAGGTGCTTATATCATAATGGCCTATAACCAGACTCTTCGTAGCTTTCTTATTAGCTCTATTTTATTTCTAGCTAATAAGCTTTAACATTTGTCTTTTGATTTTCTTAAGTTGCACTTACAAACCGGAATAAACCGAATATCAATTGCAGAAACGATAGGTATATATTTAAGCTTAGATTAATCTAGGAAAACAATTATTTTACTTAATCTTTAGTAATATTTAGTATTAGTTGGGAGATGCCAAGTGCTACTATAAAATGTTTACCTAGAAAAATAGTGAGTCCCTCATCACATTCACTAATTGAAAATATGAGCAATCCTGTTAGTATAAAATAGTCACGAAAGAGTTAAAATATAATTCGAGTAGTATATTATTGGGCATTCTACCCCACCTGCCGTTCCGGCTTCGCCTCCACTTCGGTGGGATAGAATGCCCAATAATATACGATCGAATCTCGTCCGCTTCGACATTACGTACCTGTTTATATTTTATAAATAAACACAATTCGTCATTCCAAGTAATTTGACTAAACCAAAGCCTAACAGAAATGTTATAGCAACAAAATACAAATAATTGCATACTAGGCGCAGGCAATAGCTATCATTAGTACAATGATGTATAAAGTAAAATTAAATTAATACTATCATAAATTTTAAGAAATAACCATATCCATCAATTTGACTCATTGTTAGTATAACTACCCATAGCATCGGACGTGTTATTATGAAGTTCATTAAACAACCTCATTCACTTCATCTTGATTCCATTTGCGTGGAATCACAAAACAGCAAACGACGACACGGTGAACTACTACCAAACACTATAAGGTGTATTATATGTGGTCCATCTAACTGTGGAAAAACAAATCTTGTAATTGGTTTGCTGTTGCATAAGAATGGTTTAAAGTTTCGTAATGTATATGTTTACTCAAAAACTCTAAACCAACCGAAGTATGTGTTTGTTGAAAAAGTGTTAGCTAACGTTCCAGATGTATCGTTTGCAAAATTTAAGGATAATGAGGAAGTAATAAGTCCACAGGAAGCTAGATGTGATTCAGTTATTATATTTGATGATGTAGCATGTGAAAACCAAAATAATATAAGAAATTATTTTGCAATGGGTCGACATAAAAATATAGATTGTTTTTATTTAAATCAAACATATAGCAAAGTACCCAAACAGCTTATTAGAGATAATGCAAATCTCATTATTCTTTTTAAGCAAGATGATATTAATATACGTCATGTTTATGATGAACACGTAAACACAGACATGAAATGGAATGAATTTCGTGAGTTATGTAGTAAAATATGGACTGAACCTTATAATTATCTAGTTATAAATAAAGATTGTCGTAAGAATGAAGGTGGCTATCGCAAAAACTTTGATAGTTTTGTAGTTTTTGATTGATCTAACGTTTATATAAATATAAAATTATATAAAAAATTGTTTATTCCTAATTTAACTGTGAAGGAAGACAGTAGATCATTTATTCAATTATTATATAATGGAAACATCTTTAAAAAGACAAATTATTACTGCTGCTGAAGCAGTTAAGAAAAAGGTCCGAAAAATGCGAAATATTGAAGATGATAATGAAAAAGCATTACAAACTGTTTTTAAACCGTTAATCAGCCCACTTAATCAAATAGCACAAACCAACAAAAATACATCCATCGAAAATTTAAATCATATTAATTTGAAAAATAATGATTACGCAGACCATCATGATAGCAATTTATCTAATGATGAATATGTTAAATTTGAAAGTGATTTGGAAAAAAATACCAGTATACCTGAAGTGGGTACTGATGATCAAGATCATGGTTATATTCAAAATTCTGAAGATTCAGATGATAATTCACAAAACAGTATCGACTCGTTCAAATCTGTTGGTGTCGGCGACAATGTTTCATCATGGTCTCTATCATCTGAAATGATAGATGATGTTCCTTTCGGAGTCAGAAATGAAAAAGGGAAGTTAATGCTCGGATGTACTAAAATAAATATTGGTAATAAAACTATCACAATAGGCACACACACATATTCATCCACGCCAGGGCTAAAGGAACTTTTATTAAAGAAAGATCCAGATTTAAATTTGGTTACCGAAAATGATAGACAAAATTATAAATTAATGTTGATTCATACAAATGCTCATAGACGTGACTATGATGCAAAAAAACCAATAAAAAGCAACAAAGGCAAAAAATATATGGACGTTATAAAACCTCTATTTAAATTGCCAAACGACAGCAGCGATCAATTAAAATTTCAAAAAGGGAAAGGACTGAAAATGCTGAAAAAATGGAATAAAAATGTAGACTACATTTATTGGGATGATCCTAATGAATTAGTTGAAAGATTAAAACTACTCATGGCTTCTCGAGGAGCTGGAAATACAGGGTTAGATAATGAAATAATATCTATTATAGAGGAACTACGCGAAGGAAAATTTATAAATTAATAAATATCTTGGTAAATAATTATGGTTTTCATTGTCATATAAGCATTCTCTCTGTACACACATAATGAATATAGATAAATTTGGTCATCATATTCACAAAAGGATGCGATTGTCAGATATTTTTGATATCGCAGACAAAACAATATTAAAAACTGCAAATGGCGAGTTTAATTTGCAAATGAGTAGACTACGAGGCGTTATTAATCCTGTTGAAGCAGACGATGCTGCTAATAAGGAATATGTAGATGAGAAAATTGATGACTTGTGCGCTAAAAAAGATGTCCAAATATTAATAGACAAAATAAAAATAGAGATTACAAAAGAAATTCAAGCCTCATTAGACCATTTAAAAACAAGTATGACATCTTATATTGATCATAAAATAACGAACAGTGGTACGAGGAAGACTAACAATCCGTCTCAAAATGATAAAGCAACAGGTCGTGAATGAATTACATAAAACAGCTAGAAAAAACTTTGCACGTCGTTGTGTTATTTTAAAAGGAATCGATGACTTATGGCAAGCTGATCTTATTGATTTAAGAAAAATTAAAAATTACAATAAAGGTTTCAGTTACATCTTAGTTATAATTGACTGTTTTTCTAAATATGTTTGGACTGTACCCTTGAAGTCAAAATCAAAATTAGAAGTAACTAATGCATTTGAAAATGTTTTAAGTACATGTGATCGTTCCCCTAACCATTTACAAACCGACTTAGGAACTGAATTTTATAATGATACATTTTCAAGATTAATGAAACGTTTTAATATTAATCATTATTCATCGTTTTCAATTAAGAAAGCTTCGATTGCAGAAAGAGTAATTAAAACTTTAAAAAACAAACTCTACAAAACATTCAGTTTAAATGGAACCTATAGATGGATAGAAAAACCTTTAGAAGGTATAGTCTTTAATTACAACAATACAAAACACCGTACTATTGACTGTAAACCGGTTGACGTTAATATTGAAAATGAAATTCTAATAAGGAAAAATATTTTAAAATCACACAAGAAAACACAACCTAAAAAACACAAACTAGAAATCGGAGATCGTGTTCGCATAAGTAAATATAAAAATTGTTTTCATAAAGGCTATACTCCTAATTGGTCAACAGAAATCTTTAAAATCATAAAAATAAATGAAACTATGCCTACAACGTATAATATTCAAGATCTTCGAAATCAGCCAATTTTAGGTACTTTTTATGAACAAGAACTTCAAAAAACGAATCATCCCGACATTTACCTAATTGAAAAAGTTTTAAGAAAAAAAGGCAGTAAGCTGTTTGTTAAATGGCTAGGTTTGAGTGATAGTGAAAATAGTTGGATTGATAAGAGAACCGTGCTAAAATAATAAATGGTATTTAATCATCTATTATTATTTTTTCTCACATTATAATACAAACCATGCAAGGAGGTGGACTTATTAATAATTTAATAAATAATTTACCATTTGAGCTTCATTTGCCAGGCTACAATTACTGTGGACCAGGCACTAAATTACAAAAACGTTTAGCACGAGGAGACAAAGGCATAAATCAATTAGACGAAGCCTGTAAAGTTCACGATATAGCCTATACAAATTATTCAGACTTATATAACAGACATCAAGCTGATTTACAGTTATTGAATATGGCAAATAAACGATTAAAAGCAGCAGATGCAGGGAAAAGAGAAAAAATTGCTTCTTGGTTGGTAAGCAAAGCAATGAAAGCAAAACTTAAAACTGGATCTGGATTAAAAACTTTTGGATCTTTAGTAACAAAAATTCGATCACAGATCAAAAAGTTAAAACCGAAAAACAAAGAAGACGTAATAAAGTATGCTTACTTAGCGGCAAAAAAGTTGTATTCAAAAAATTGTCGGATTCCTGTACCTAGAATTATACCGTTACCAAAAACAGGAGGTGTTTTACCGCTGATTCCAATTTTCGCTGGATTGTCTGCATTAGGTACTTTAGCTGGCGGGGCAGCTGGTATCGCAAAAACAGTAAACGATTACAAAAGTGCTCAAAATAATTTACAAGAATCTCAACGTCATAATAAAATGATGGAATCGATTGCGTTGGGTAGAGGCTTGTACGTCAAACCATACAAGAAAGGAAACGGATTGTTTGTAAAATGTTCAAAAAACTAATCAAGAGGTTACCTAATCGTGCTCTTACTAATATAGATATCCAGAATCATGCATATAACGTACCTTATTTCAGAGGTGTGTTCATGAAAGATCAATTACCAAACAAACCCAAACCTATTGAGAGCGGAGTTGTTAATTTGGATAATTCTAACAATGAAGGAACACATTGGGTAGCCTATGTAAAAGTGTATAAATATTGTGAATATTTTGATAGCTATGGCAATCTAAAACCCCCATTAGAGTTACTAAATTACTTTAAAAATTGTAATGTTTTTTATAACTATACGAGATATCAAAATTTTAACTCTGTAAATTGTGGACATTTATGTTTAACGTTTTTGTATGACTTCTGGGATAAATATATAAATTGAATAAAACATTTTTTAGTTTCATTTACATAATGTCACTCTCGCTGTCAATAACTGGTAACTCATCAGTGCTATCTACTTATTATTCTCCTACTCTACAACTTGAAGGAGAGTATGAATGTGCATTATTATATTTATCTACATTTAATTCTATACCAAATATTGATAATAAAAATAACAAATTTTATTACGATCATAAGGTTATTGAAATTCCTGAAGGAGCATATGAACTGCAAGATATCAACGATTATTTAAAATCAAAAATACAAGACGCAGGAATCAAATTAGAGTGCAATAATAATACGTTAAAAACAAACATATTTTGCACAAAAGCTATTGATTTTACTAAAGAAGATTCTATTGGTAGATTGTTGGGTTTTGAAAAAAAAATAGTTGAAGCAAATAAATTACACGTATCACAGTCTCCAGTGAACATTCTATCTACGACTGTGGTGAGGGTAGAATGTGACATAGTGAGCGGATCATATGTTAATGGTCTACCAAGTCATATCATTCACGAGTTTGCTCCGAATGTACCACCTGGTTATAGAATTATCGAAGTACCTAAAAACGTAATTTACTTTCCCGTAAACCAAAATATAATTAACAGTGTGAATATAAGACTGTTAGATATTAATAATAATTTACTAAATTTACGTGGGGAGGAAGTGCAGCTATATTTACATCTTAAAAAAAAATGATTGATTATAATAAAACTAATAAATATCAGAGTACCTCTACTAAAATAAACAGTGCGTCTTGGGCTATCCGCAAGACAACATCAAACTGTAAGAATAAACTGAAACTTACTAAAGAAAATCATAAATTCCTCAAATCAATTGGTCTTCTAAAATGAGTTTATTAGATGTATTATCTTCTCCTGCTAGTGATAATAGCATTATTGGTATTGAATATCATTCATACAAACCATACATAACAAGTTTCAACAGAAACGATGAGATTCGCATACCTATTAATCAGAAAGATCTGTATGTTCTACCATCAGCCAGTACATTATATTTAGAAGGTATAGTAAATGTTACTAAAACTGCCACTAAAGAAAAAACTAGTGTTAAATTTACAAACAATCCTTTGATGTACCTTTTTCAAGATATTCGATATGAACTGAACGGTGTTGAGATTGATAAAATAAAAAATGCAGGCGTTACAACTACTATGAAATCATTGCTATCCATGAATGAAAGCGAGTCAAAATCATGTCGTTCTTGGGGTTGGGATATACATGGTTTTAAAAGTAGTAATGGTTCATTTTCTGCATCTATACCGCTTAGCAACATTCTTGGATTCGGTGAAGATTACAAAAAAATTATAATTAATTGCAAGCATGAACTGATATTGTTGAGATCGAATACAAACTTGAACGCTGTGAAACTCGATGCTGGAGAAGTCATAAACGATATTGAAATTAACAAAATCATATGGCGTGTACCACATGTTAAGGTATCTGATAAAGAGAAGATAAACTTATTGAAGATTTTGGAAAAGGATAAAACACTGCAATTAGTTTTTAGAAATTGGGATTTATATGAATACCCGCTATTGCCTAGAACTACAAAACATACTTGGTCTATTAAAACTTCATCTCAGATCGAAAAACCGAGATATGTAATTATAGGTCTACAAACAAATAAAAAAAATAATTCTGCTGCTGATATGTCTAGATTTGATCACTGTACTTTACGAGATGTCAAAGTATACCTCAATTCAACTTACTATCCCTATGAGAATCTAAACGTGGATTTCATTGATGATAAATTTGCATTGTTATACGAGCAGTATGCACGTTTCCAACAATCGTATTACGATCGCCGATCTGAACCATTGTTGAACACAAGGGACTTTAAGGAGATCGCCCCTCTGTTTGTTATCGACTGTTCTAGACAAATTGACAACCTCATATCAGGACCAGTAGTCGATGTGCGTGTAGAGTTAGAAAGTAATGATGAAATACCTGATCTAACTTCTGCCTACTGTCTTATATTGAACGATTGTATCATTGAGTACAAACCACTGAGTAATATTGTAAGAAAAATATCTTAGTTATTTTATTTTAACGCAAATCTACTACTATCAATCTACGATGTGCAAAGTTCATAGATTCTCAAATTGCATGACATATAAATAAATTCTGTCTTAATTTTGTACTGTTTAGTGTAGAAATATTTTATTAAAGTGTTGGTATAATGTAGGTATGTAACTAGTGTACCTAAAAGATAGATTAAATAAATGAATTTAATTCAAGGAAATTTATTTTATTTCATAACCCTACTCTACACTTGATAAATTTTCAATGTGGAATATAGTGAATAAATAAATAAAGACACATTTATAAGGTCAAATCATTTATTTAATTTAATATAAAAATAAACAGTTAAATAATTACAAAACTAACAAAAATCATAACCTATTAAAGACTTAGCAATTTTTTTAACTAATGCCTCCGTTTCGTTCATTACATCATCAACCGCATCTTGCACTACATATTGCGCATTTAATATAACATTTTCACTGTCACTATCACTATCACTCGTTTGAGGGTTATTGCACAGATCGATAACCGAAATCTTTATGAGTTTTAGGCCTCTCTTCTGAATCCTATTCATAACAAACGATTTTGTTGGTTTCACAATATTACGTGTTTGTTTATCTCGTCGATGCCTTGATTTCTTTTCTTTTTGGATATGCGTGGTCTCTGGAACTTCAGTGAAGACCTCAGAAAACTGACCACAATGTCCTTGTCCATACTGACTGAACACAATTTCCGAATCCGATATCTAAAACAAAACATAAAAATATTAATAAGTATTCTGTCAAAAGTATTGTTTTGATATTAAAAATAACTAGGTATTTATAAAAACACTTACCGATGACATTGTGTGTTGTACAACAAGTTTAAACAGGTTACAACAGGTACAAAAATTAAAATAAAATATGTAATTATTTAAGAATTAATTTATTAGATGTCTTCACTACGACAACTATTTTATGAATGAAACATTATGGCACAATTATTTTTGGATATAATAATTTGTTGTTTTATAAATATGTACTTTCAATTCAGAACACATAAGTCACGATTTAGAATGTTCCATTGAAAACTGCAAGCTTGCTTTACCTACATTTTATATATTTACAGTGCAATGAACTGGCACATGTTCGCTAAATGTATTACAACACTGAGCTCATATTACTATATTGTAATAAATTATGATTAGGATTTCTGTTTATGTGAAATCAATCTTATTACCTCACATTTAAGACACTATTCAGAAAATTACTTTAGCTTAGAATATAATAGTGCAGTCTGTTTAGTGACTGGTTTCCGAACCGTCGGTTGCGGGTTCGACAACAACGGATATACATATGTATATACAATTACAGTGGAATTCGTAATGGACGAAATAAAAAAATAAGTTTGATTCATCAATAAATTTATTTACCCTTTATATCATAATTAATATCTTAAAAATTAAACAAGTATTTTTATTATTTACATATCTCATAATTTAATCTAACAATATATAATCTATACAACATTTAACAATTTAAATTTCCCTTTAAAATACATGAATTACCCCATGCTCGGGTTGCAATATTACCTGGACGTATTAACCGCTTATCGTCATTATTAGAGAGCGCAATTTTATTAACACTTTGCGTAAATATTTCATGCTTTATTGATTTAAATAAAATGTTTTTTCTCCGAATAATCTCATTATTAAATAGTACATTCTCATAATCTGTGATGTTCAGATCACGTACCACGCTACTTTTAACCCCCTTAGCTTTTTTAATTATTTTATCCACAGTTTTTATTGAATAAAGTTTCGACCTCAAACCAACAAAATCAGTTATAATTTTACCAGCCATTTCATCTTTAAAAAGGCCTGGTATTTTTTTGTTTATTTGCGGTATCATGAACTCATTTTTAATGCTATAGTTGCTGGTATCAAGGTATTCCAAAAACTTGTGTTTTAAGTCGTAGTAAAAATCGTTGGTATATATTTCGTAAACAAACGAATCTGTGTCGGTATAACATAATTTTACCCTCTCATTATAAAATGGTTTGATTATATTATAATGGAAATTATACATGTGTGATTTAGATAGTTCTAAAACAGTGAAGCCAATATAAATCGGTTTGTCTAAAATTAACCGATCTGGTTTCATCTGGATTGCTACTAAGTTTTCGGATAAAACTGTTGCACTATGAAAGTAAGGGTTTGCTATGAGCCTTTCTGCATATTTTGATTTTTTTGTTACATTATTTTTATCATTCCACTGATTAACTAAATGAACAGTTACTCTATTTTCAGTGTTTTCGAGCGTTTTCCCAAAAACACTGTTATTTAATAACTTGAAAAAATCTTGTTCAAATACACTTTTTGCTTTTTGTCGCAATTGAGTATTTAATTCAATATACTGTTTCAAGTATGCACTTTGCCTGAATGTAATGACTCTATGGATTTTACGTAAGATAAGGCCATGTTCCAAACACTTCTTTAAGTGAATATAATGAATAACGTAATTGTATTTATTATACAAATTTGAAATAAGTTTTTTCGTCTTTCCTCCAGGTGGTATGCATTTTTCAGGACAAAAAGGTAAGTCATCATGCTCCTGGTGTAAATATTCAGGGTACAATAAATCTACTTCTAATATGTAACCCCACTCTGAATGATCTGTAATACTTTCCACATTTAATTTATCTATTTCATTTTGATTTAAAAATCTAAATCCGGAATAAGGTAAATGTTGACACATACTGTAACCATAAAGATTATTGCAGTCTAAATAAGCTATAAAACACTGCGGTTTTGTTACATCACAATCTTTCATATATTTATTGTTAGCCTTCGAATAGCGATGAGAGCACATACACAATCCACCTCTAATACCATCTTGAATCATTCGTACGATAGCTAAGTCAGAAACAAGTTCAAGCTGAACACCTGTTTTCATTAACATCGCATCAAAAGATAAACTAGGCGCGGTTATGTAAAACGCTGGGTCAAGTTTGTAATGCTGTTTACAGGTTTTACGAAAATTTTGAAATATATCAGTCAATAAAAGAACATCGGTTTTCAAATACAAATCAGTATATTCACCTAAATTTTGTATATTAAACTCATTCCACACTAAATTAGCATGTTTATAATCTTTATCTGAAATCTCCTCATTCGTTAAACAACTAAAAAAATACCGTTTAGCCGGTAACATTGTTTCTTCATAACATTTCCAACTAGTCATATAATCATAAGGGTATACACCTTTTCGTGCAAGTAATTTGAATCGATTATTTTCGGGAAAGTGACATCGTAAACTTATAAAATCCTCAATTGGTATGGTTTTAGCAAGTTTGTCTAAACTAGCTCCTAAAAAATGAAATGAATCCAAGAACCGGAGTTGTACATAATCATTATCGGTGACCTGCAGGAATTTAGAAAAAGAAATATATTTTTCTTTGGTTTTGGGTATAATATTCAATTTACCTGGCATTTCGCCTAATTTCTTTATGAATAAATGACAATCGTACCCTGATAAATTGTGAAAAAATATAGGTATAAATTTAGGTATTTTAAATTGTAGGTTACAATGTCTATGGGCGGCTCCACGGTATTTACCGGTTATATGACAGTGGTCTCTAACTTTATTTGTCCATAAGAGGTTTTCACATATATGACAGATAGAAGCTTCTTTATAATCAGACGCATTTTTTTCTGTAAATATCATTACATGATTTTGATTTAAAATTTTATAAATTTTTTTGACATCAGATGTAAGAAAATCGATAAATTTTGAAACACAATCTATACCGCGATAACTTTTAAAACTATCGTCAAAAGTATAATTTAATGAAGAAACAATGTTGTAAGCGAATGCCGCAGGTACGTGTTGTTGTAAACATGACGTAGTAGCGGTGTCAGATTCAAGAACGGAAATTGGATTTAACAATGTTTCGAAATCGGCATAGATAGCAAAGGGAACATTTTCTTTTCTATCATAATTTTTAAATTTAATCACACTCCCCTTTTCTGGTAAAACAGTAACGATCCCTCCACACAAATGTTTATCAATCTGTTCAAGGGTAGGAAAGAACAATAAACAACTTTCACAGAAATATAATTTGCTATGATGTTTTGTTATCTGATTTTTAACAAGACGTGGCAAATCTTTTATAAGACAATAATGAGATGATTTATGATTTTCTAGGAACAGTAAGTGAATGCTCTTCATTGTTGTACCCCTCTTAACTAATTCAGGTTTGTAAAGGGGGCCAATTATTACCCTGTTATTTTTTAAACCATACACATATATATTTAAAAATGGGTTATTTTTTTCAAAAACAGAGATATCCGAAAACGATATTGGAAATGAAACACCTTTAACATTTAAAACGTCTCGAAAATGTGGATAAGATGTTACTCGTTCAGGATGACGAGTTGTAGGATATAAGGCGGCCACTATGCACCACAAAAAACAATAATCATCCTTGTTTTTGATATTCAAGCAAGCTTTTTTAGTTTTTATAAATTTAGGTAAATCTATATAAAAAGAGCCGCTGAGTGGTTGATATTTATTGATATTAATTTCTAAATGGGAATTACTAAGAAACGTCCATCCACTGTCTCTCTCCTGAAACTCTTCAATTTTTTTCAATAACGTAGTAGTAATTGTATTATAAAGAGTTTCAAACTCGTAATTAAAATGTATAGCAAAGTTTTTTGTCGCAAAAGATTTTAACTCTTGTACATCATTTTTGTACATTAAGAATAAAGAAAAAAGTTCAAAATAAATTTTTAACGCTGTATATTTTTTGAGAGAATCATCAATTAAACATTTCACTTGATCATGAATATCATTGAAAAATAATTCGAGCAAATTTACTGCTTCGCTGTTAGACGCAATAATACGGTAACTAACAATACGCCCTTTAAACGCAGAGTTAAGGATTTGAACGTTATCATTAATTGTTACAGCATTATTATTTTTATGTTTATTAGTTCGTAAATGACCAGTCCACGAACGTCTATCTATATGTATATTGCAAACCGAACAATGAGGCATTTTCAGTATATCAAAATAACGGATTAAAGTTGCACACAACAATATAAATATACCTTAAATATTAAGCGAAGTAGAAGATTATTTCCAGCACAGCTTCTCTCAGTACGTTTTGTTCAGTCTAGGTTAAACAAAAAAATATTAATCAAATCTTCACGTAGGTCATCTTAGTGCCGTAGTAAGTAGTTAGTCTTTATATATCCTGAAAATAATACAAAGGCATTAGAAAATATGCATAAATAACAAATAAAATACTAGGCTTAAGTAGATATTGATAATAATTATATGTACCTTCAAGTTTATGCACAATATTGATCAGCTATTATAAAATTTATATCTCCAAAATGTCGTGCTCCGCAGAAGCAGTTTATCAATAAATCTCATTACCCCAAGATGTTGTAAGGCATCAAATAACTCTGAAAATACAAACATTAAATTTAAAATTTATATATTAAAAATTTCTTGACGATAAAGAATAATAATAAAATAAAAAATAATTAATTAACATAACTAAGGTTTATTTTATTATGGTATGGACATACTCTGGTTATCACTACAAGCTATTTGTAAGTAAATAGGAATAAAAAATTAAATAATATAGTTTAATAATTACCTTACTATTTTCAAAGAACAATATCGAGATGTCGTATATTTATTTACTCATGTATTCTGTTCTACAGAATACTACTTATACAGAAAAATGCGATATATAAAATAACTATCTTCGATTTTTACTAATTTAATAGTATATGATTAAGTTTTACGAACACATTTACTTGAATTATGTATTATTCATTATAACAAATAATACGTAATTCAAGTAAAGGTGTTCGATTACTAATCAAATAAATTAAATATTATATTTCAATTAATATCGTCATCGCTTACACGTGTCTTCCGTTCCAAATTCATATCATCATTTTTTATAGCACAGTCAGTAAATCAGTAGGGATGTACACCTACAATACTTAGCTGTTATGTTAACTCTGAGTAGCTACTGAGAATTTTATACAAAAACTCAATAACACTAAACCACAAAGGAATCAAACCATTGCAGTTGCACTTAACCACTTATGAGACAGTTTTATTAAATATATTTTTCTGCCATATCACATAAAAACACAGATTATTTATTTGACTTATCAAACATAACTATACTGTAATTAGATTTGTGGTTAAAGTAGGAAAGTTAAATAATTGTGTATAGGTGTGCCTGTGCATGTGTACAAATTAAGTACTTACTTATATTATACTTTTATTATTAATGAATCAACTTAATGTAAGTGTGTCAGCCCTAAGTAATTTAGCTACATCGACATTATAAAAATGCAACATTTTATTTTTAGACAAGCAATTTACCAGAAAGTCCTATGTGCATCATTACTTCTATGCTTTTTGTGATAAAATTCTTAGTTAATTAATTTTGAACGATTAGTATAAAAGCTATACTTTTCATAAACATTTAACAAATTCGAGTTCGCGTCTACAAGAGTTGGTTCATCATCAAGACCAGTATACAGTGATAGTAGTGTTAGTAGTAATACAGACTAGAGTCTACAGTCTGCAGTTCAGAGCGGTTTCCACAACGCCATAGCCCAGAGAAGCGATTCAAATAGCTTAATAAAATGTAAGTATGAACATTAACTTAATTATTCTGCTTTCAGGTTATTTACTGACTTATAAAATATTCTTTAATTTTACTTTAATTCTACTTTAAACCTCCCAATAAATTGAGTACTTACGCTACTTTCTTTAGATTGTTTATACATACTTAAATTCCTTATTTCTTTATTTTAAAATTATTAGATTTCATTACTTTCTGCAACTAATATGTCCATTATGATCACGAACTTATCTCACTGTCAATAAAATTTAATCTGTTTAATTTAACCGTTAATCTTACATAATTGTTTTTTTAGGTCCGAGTCTGAAAGTGAAGTTTACCAAGAGTCGTCGAAGGTGCATGAAGATAAATCTAATCGCAGTCAATCAGTAACTGGAAAGCGCAAAGCATTGAAAAAATCACCTACCACTACAAGGTACTTATTTAATCTTCATAAATTTACTCAAGTGAATATAACCTACGACATACGAGCTATACTTATAAATAATAATATTTTTTTTTAATCATGCGTTCACGTTAACAGCTATAATGATTTCAATGTCCAGTGTTTCAAGGAATGCGATATCGCTCTATCTTGGTTTCATTCAACATTCACAGTGTATACATATAAAGTTATATTACAATCTTTTATACATTACGTACATGTAGCTGGTTTGGCTGCCTATGTAATAAATATATTAAGAAGTTCTTAAACTGAATACATATAATTTTGTTTATTTATGTGATGGTTATTTATTAAAGAAACAGGAAAACATGTAGGTTGAAGTATTGTTTTATATGGTTGTGTGATGGTACGATGTTTATTCTTTTGTTCTAGCAAAAAATCTAAGACTCTGGACATCTTCGGTCTAAGTCGTGAGCGCGGCGAATCCACAGCAGGTTATCCTGTTCTGTCTTCGTTCTTCGTGAATCGAGTTGCTAATGGTAACGAACGGCGATCAAATGCTACATCTGGCAACTACTATGTTGATTTTAAAATATACAGGACGAGTGATGCGCGAGATACCGAGTCCATGGAGCTGTGGAAAAAGGCACTAGTACGAGTCAAGTTCCAAACGAATGAGGATTCTGTTCAGTGGCGCAAACTTCAAGACTTCATGCGGTCAGCTGATACGTTGTTTGACGAACAACCTATATTTACTACTTAATATTATACATTACAGTTTATTTAAGTATAATGTTATTTAACTTCAAAATATAATGATGATTTCATGATAACATTATGTTGTTTTATTTCATAGCTATTACGACGACCAGATTTGGCGCGAAGGTTTGTGTATCAGATTTTCGTGTCAAAGGTTGCGGGTTCGATTCCCGCTAGAGCGATGAATTTCGTCTCTAGTCTGGTTACAACTTTGATAGTTGGTACTGTTGTTCGTTCGCGTTAAATGTTAACGCAAACTCGATCGTAGTATCTAAATTTACATCACAACGTAACACATCACAAATTAAAACACATCACAATTTTTTTTATCACAATTCCAAACTCCGAGCTGATTGATACTGAGTAATTCACAGAAAAACTCAATAACACTTTCCTCGACCTAGGAATCGAACCCAGGACCTCTAGCGTTGCAGTCGCGCTTAGGACCGCTGGACTAACGAGGCAGTTATATTGTGTTTATCAATATGTTATTATAAGTTTTCAACGGTCTATATCACGTTGCGATGAACGATTCGCGCTTATTCGTCGGTAATCTTTTTATTGTGTAATTGTACGCCGTTAGGCATTCCGTCTCGTTTGAACAAGTAAATAATGAATTATCATTGTGATTCAACGAAGTGATGTGACGTACTGACAGTGACAGTGAACGAAATAAACAGGTACGTAATGTCGAAGCGGACAAGATTCGATCGTATATTATTGGGCATTCTATCCCACCGAAGTGGAGGCGAAGCCGGAACGGCAGGTGGGGTAGAATGCCCAATAATATACTACTAATTCGGTTGTCAAGAGCTCAATATTAGTTGAAAATATTTAAATTATAGAACTAGAATAACGGGTCAAATCATCTGCATGCATCAAATTGTAGCAGAATGGTACTAGGTACCTATTAGTATTCTAGTTTTGGAATGTGACATCAATTTGTGCAAAGCAAGGCCTAATCTATACTTATTTTAAACAAGAATAGTTAGTTAATTTTATATTGTTCGGTAACTTAATACATATATCGTGAAACATTATCGTCATCGATTTTCCGCGTAAATAGGGAAAGTACAAAATATCATAATAATTGCAATGACTAACAAGTAATACAAATATTTTATCGTGCATATATATTATGTACTTGAATGATTGCCAATGCTATCTACCTATTTGATTACCGGTTGATACGAAACTGAAATATCATTTACATGCTTTTTTGCAAGTCATTGTGCTTGTATATTGTTCCTCATATGATTTCGTAGTATTGTCGTTGTATTATAACTGTTTTCTTTTTGTCAATTATTAATATGTTGTATTTGAAAAGGGAAATATTATTGTTACAGGTAATTGTTTCAATTCGTCGCACGTGCACGAGTCGGCAGGCAACAATGCGCAGCCTAACGCCCGGCCGTGGCTATACTCGGAACGATTTACTACCACACCAGGTGCTTACATAATTATATACATTTTACACCATTTAGTGCGCAATGAAAGAATTTAAAGTTTGCTGTCATTAAAGTATCGATCTCAATTCGTTTCTCAGGTTGTTTTTATGCAACTGGTCAGAAAACGTCGATAACTTTAACTTTCGTTATAACCAACCAACCAACCACGACTTTTAGGGCCAGATTATTTCTTTCATTTCGTATGCAGGTTGAAATACGAAATCTCCTCGGAATCAATTTCTCCAGTCACTATTAATTAGATAATATTGTTGGGTGTATTCTCTGGTATTTGGCTGTAAACGTTGTTATCGCATTTGTAAGCTCTCCAGTATTGTAGATAGATGTTCCATCACATTCCATTGGTGAGCCGCCTCCCCGTGTGTCCCAGGTGGCGAGGCGGACATCCGCGTGCCGGTGCCGGAGCCCTCGGCCTCCGTGTCGCCCAGCGCCTCGTCCGAGAGCGCGCGCGTGGACACGGCCGACTGTCTCGAGATCGAGGACCTGGACGACACCGGCTGGGAGTTCGTCAACAGGCCTGCGGACCCACTGCCTAATGGTAACCACAACTAAGTATTCTTTTTCAATTTATACGAGACTAATTGTTAGAATAACAATTTTTATAACTTATTTTGAGATCACCTATTTAATCTGGGTCAACTGTCCTCGGAAACTCACAGTTCAAATTATGCAAAATCGATAGTGGCCGAAATGAGAGAACCTTCATAAACCATCAATTTACCAAATCATTGATGATTTGGTGATACATGATAATAGTTGACTATTATCATGTATCATCATTTCATTATCATTTAATAAAATGAATAATACTGAAGACTAGGCTGTATGGACTAGATTCCCTTGCCTTATCTCGAAAGGGAAAAAAAGAAAAAAAATAGTAAGTGTCACTACGAGGTGACTTTTTGGCGGGAAAGTGAAGCGTCATGTTCAGCAGCTTTGTTTTATTTTCTAAAATTTGTGTTTTAATGAACTTTAATGTATAATAATGGTGGATTATTAACCGTTAAGTGTTTGAAAACGTGCATGAGTGTTGGCAAATGAAACAAAACAGTGTAACGTGACATTCAAATTCTCCCAAGAAGTCCGCCTTAGGTTTCAGTAAAGAACCACTATTTACTGAAAAAAACAATCATCTATCACCCTTCATAAACCATTAATTCACCCTATCATCAACCATTATCATGAATCATCCAGTCATCCATCATAAATAAAATAAAAGAATACTGAAGACTAGGCTGTATGGACTAGATTCCTTTGTCTCATCCCGAAAGGGAAGAAACGTTTAAAAAAAAAAAAAAAGTGTCACTACGACATGAACAGACTCGGACGTGCTGATGAGCGCGTCGAGCAGCGCGGCGCGGCGGGCGAGCGCGCTGGCCCGCGCCGCGTCCGAGCTGGACGTGCGCGCGCCCCGCCCGCCCCGCCCGCCCTCCCCGCCCTCCCCCGCCGCCAGCCTGCACGACGCGCCGCTCATGGACCGGGAGCCCGAACACGACGACAACGGTAACTATCTTCAATCTGTCTTCAACAAACATAATTATATTTGCATATTAACATAAAAATGCGCCTACACATTCGTACCTCAATCTGTTTAAATATGTACTGATGACAACTGACTAAAATAATAAGGCAAAGGTTACATTCAGTACTATAAAATGTCTATTAAAAACATCCAATCCGACCACATTATAATATAATCAAATCCAGTGTTCTGCCGCCAGATAAACTATTCTGATACTATATAACTAAGTTATGTCGTTCTGATTTTCAGAGACATCGAACGAGATCAACTTGGAGCGATTCAAGCGGTCTTCAGATCTGGACACGCTGAACGTGAAGCAGCTGAAGGAGTTGCTGACGCGCAACCGCGTGGAGTACCGCGGCTGCCTCGAGCGGAAAGACCTGCTCGAGCGCGCCAAGACGCTGTGGCGGAACCACGCGCAGTACAAAGATTGTGCGTACATCTCCTACATACATACATCTCCTTGCATTAAACATACTCCCTATTACATAGATAGGCAGGAGCTTCAATACAATTTTAGACATCAATTTTTGTTTTTGCACAAACATGCCAATTTATTTATCATGTCACATCCTTATTTAGTGGAAAAAAATTGGCTACAATGTATTTATCTTATTACATTACTGGCGTATATTCATTATTAAGAGAAGTGAGAACGTTACATGGTGTAGTTTTTTTTTCATTTATGCAATAATCAACACTATAAGTCAACGTAACTGTGGTGGTGTGTTTAGACGTCGACAACTTGCCGAACGAGGAGTGCTGTAAGATCTGCATGGCGGCGCCGCTGGAGTGCGTGCTGCTGGAGTGCGGGCACATCGCGGCCTGCACCACGTGCGCCAAGCAGCTGGCCGAGTGCCCCATCTGCCGCCAGTACGTCGTGCGCGCCGTGCGCTTCTTCCGCTCCTGAGCGCCGCGCAGCACCACGTGCGCCAAGCAGCTGGCCGAGTGCCCCATCTGCCGCCAGTACGTCGTGCGCGCCGTGCGCTTCTTCCGCTCCTGAGCGCCGCGCAGCACCACGTGCGCCAAGCAGCTGGCCGAGTGCCCCATCTGCCGCCAGTACGTCGTGCGCGCCGTGCGCTTCTTCCGCTCCTGAGCGCCGCGCAGCACCACGTGCGCCAAGCAGCTGGCCGAGTGCCCCATCTGCCGCCAGTACGTCGTGCGCGCCGTGCGCTTCTTCCGCTCCTGAGCGCCGCGCAGCACCACGTGCGCCAAGCAGCTGGCCGAGTGCCCCATCTGCCGCCAGTACGTCGTGCGCGCCGTGCGCTTCTTCCGCTCCTGAGCGCCGCGCAGCACCACGTGCGCCAAGCAGCTGGCCGAGTGCCCCATCTGCCGCCAGTACGTCGTGCGCGCCGTGCGCTTCTTCCGCTCCTGAGCGCCGCGCAGCACCACGTGCGCCAAGCAGCTGGCCGAGTGCCCCATCTGCCGCCAGTACGTCGTGCGCGCCGTGCGCTTCTTCCGCTCCTGAGCGCCGCGCAGCACCACGTGCGCCAAGCAGCTGGCCGAGTGCCCCATCTGCCGCCAGTACGTCGTGCGCGCCGTGCGCTTCTTCCGCTCCTGAGCGCCGCGCAGCACCACGTGCGCCAAGCAGCTGGCCGAGTGCCCCATCTGCCGCCAGTACGTCGTGCGCGCCGTGCGCTTCTTCCGCTCCTGAGCGCCGCGCAGCACCGCTCACGTGCAGCGCGGACTGCCCAAATCTCCACGGCCTCTCACCGCCGCAAAGTCTTATAGAAGTTGTCCAAAGTCGAGTTTTGCGGTAATTTAAAAAAAATGTTCTTAGAACTTTACTTCATAATTATGAACTGTATAGAAACGATTTTATTGTTGTCATGTTTATATTTGACATAATCAGAGAAAAGAATGTATGAGTCCTTCCATTAAATCAAATACTGTGTTTAGTGCTAGCAGTCGGTAGACGATTTATATGACGCTATCTTATACTCTAAACGACGCATCGCTTTAAGAGCTGAAGTTAAGTGAAATGTCGGAGTTTTTCCGCGTTCCCCCCTCACGGTTGACGCACATTGCGACAAAGCTTCGTGAGCGTCAGAATGGCTGGTTGTCTGTGGCGTTGGTCTATGAGAGTTGATTCGAAAATTGCTACATAATTGCTTATATTTGCTTCATATAATAAATAATTGCTACATAGGATATATATTTAGAAACAAAATATTTTTTTTGACCAGCGATCCTGACGTTTGGATGGCTGGTCAACCTCCTAGTTTATAGTCAAGCATGCAGTTTCCCGAAATGTATTGCGTCACTAATTGCTTAATATTTGCTTCATTTATCTAATTTAGTTGTAACTTCAAACATATGTTAAATAAAGGATGTACCAATTATTTAAATTATCCCAAGGAAAAGTGCCTGATAAAATAATAAATAATTGGCTATGTAGGTGTCGGTTTAATCGTTTAGGCTCTGGTGACATCTGAAGTAATGCGATTTTTTTTTATTTACGATATCCTTTTAATGTACTTATTATCCACTTACGTACTCAAAACATAACATGCCATTTAACAATTTAAAACGCCTGCCTCCTAAAGTAGCAATATCGTTGAGTGAAGACACACTGCAACTATTTGCCTTTATTATTTTATCAGGCACTTTTCCTTGGCATAATTTAAATAATTGGTACATCCTTTATTTAACATTTGTTTGAAGTTACAAATAAATTAGATAAATGAAGCAAATATGAAGCAATTATTGATGCAATACATTTCGGGAAAGTCTGCATGCTTGACTATAAACTAAGAGGTTGACCAGCCATCAAAACGTCAGGATCGCTGGTCAAAAAAAATATTTTGTTGCTAAATATATATCCTATGTAGCAATTATTCATTATATGAAGCAAATATAAGCAATTATGTAGCAATTTTCGAATCAACTCTCATAGACCAACGCCACAGACAACCAGCCATTCTGACGCTCACAAAGCTTCGTTTTCTTCGTTTTGGCGCAGTATGTACCTACAAGGTGCATCTCTTACACATGTTCTATGTAACTTGCAATCGACAATACAGTAAGTGACCCGCTCGTCACTCAGTCTAAGCCAAAAGTACAGAACTGATCGTGTAAATATTATACCTAGTAATATTTTTACCAGTTTTTATATAGAACTGTTGTTAAAATTGTCGTTCTCCTACTGTTATGAAATATCCGATCATGTGTGCAAATTGTGTACAAGGATATATTGTTAATATTATGTATTCAATGTGTAAGCTTTGAGCGCACTAAAAAATTGTAATAATAAAATTGATATCCGCATCCTTTATTTTTTCAGTATGAATAGCTAAGAAATTAAATTTAAAAGCAATAATGGGAATCTATGTATTATTTTTGTTTAAACTATTATTATTAAACAATGACTCATAATGATTATATTTAGTGCGTTCATAGCTTTAGTTAGCTATATAAATTATATCGGTGGTTAGGATTAGCTCAAAATTTTATTTCCAATACCTGAGAACAGTCGGCCACATAAGTGTGATCCAGCGTTAGTATTTCCAATCAATTGATGACTGTCTGTATACAGTCAGTCATCAGAAAAAACAACTAATGTTACATCATTAATTGGAATAGTACCTGCTTATTACTAATGAATAAATGTCACGTAAGAATGCGCATTTTTGATGTGGCTGTTATCACGTTATGTAGTCGGCTGTAGTCTCGGTGACGCCTAGTATTTTATATTAATTATATAATTGTTGTTAGTATGCTAGCAAACGCGGGCTGTGTGACGCTTCAAGCGTTGTTGTTGTGCCGGGAGACGCGCCCGGCCGAGTGGCTGCGGAGTGTGAATGTGGTACGATGTACTGCCCTTCGGTGCGCGGGCGCCGGTCGAGTTACATGTTTATACAAAGTGGAGTGGCAATTATTACTCAATGGATTCAGAATTGACTAAGCAAGTATGTTTATGAAATATACGATATTAAAATGACTCCCGCTTTATCCATTTTGTATATTCCGCAGCTGAATTGTATAATAATAAAAGACTGCACCTGAAAGCGTTAGTAGAACCAGGCGTAAACGCACGCTAAGTTTCATTACTGAGGCGTATTGTGCTACCTACAATTCGTTGGCTACTTTATACTTAGTCGCGTAGAAGTTATTTTGTTCAATTTCCACTAAACCAGTCATGTAGCACAGCTCCGTTATAATTTCTTGAATTACTTTTGTATATCAGTATAACTATAAAAATCAGTCACTTTTAGCGCAATGTGTATATTGGAAGTTTTGAAAATGATTACGTTGTTTTTTATATATAATGTATTGTATAACGCTTGGAGACAAGCATTATATATTTTTGTAAATTGTCTAAAACTTGTGGTGCAGCTAAATTGGTCGAAAACGAAACGTTTTTTGTTTAGAAATCGTCAATAAAGCAGACAGAACAGAGTTATTATTCTGTACTCTCTATACTGACCTATAAGGTTCAAAATCATAACGCAAGATTTAGTAAATGCAGTTCTTAAGTCCATATTGGTGTAGTCACTGGAGTAAAATACTTAGTTCAAGTTTTAAAAACGGAAATAGCATATTGGAAATTCCTAGGCGATAGTTATGTGTCCGCCACCGCTCCGTTGCAATAAAAATGTATATAATATTATATAATGTATCTACTTTATTTTTGTATGTAGCCGAAAGCCACGTGTCTGTGTATGTATGCCCACAGACAATGGCGCAAACATGTTGGCTTACTCTTGGAACTAAAGTCAATGGAATATCAAATAAAGTAGAATGTCAAGATTGCCTCGAAAATACAGGGTTCTAAGTTTAACGAAGTTATTTATGTCGCGATCGTAATGTCACAAGACGTCAACTAACACCAAAGATAATCCATTGGAATTATTTTCAAGAGTAACCCTGCTATCGTATGGTACAATATCGCGTTGAAAATTTGGAAGCGTTTTTGTATGTTAAATCAAAAAACTCGGCCAAGGTTTAGCCATAAGTTAGTGAACTAGAATGTCTAAAGTCATGTAATATATTGCAACCAATTCATATGCTACGTTATATAACCTTTTTGCCGCAGGCTATTATTTGTTTTTTTTTATGTACTGTAGAATTAAACTAATTAATTTGTCATGTAAAAAAACCAAGTGTTAAGGTTAAGGCACATAGAAGCAGTTGTGAGAAGCGAAGCGACAAATTTGATTGAATGTTATACATAATGAAATTTTATGCAGGAGTACAGCGTATGAACTGGACGTCTGAAAGTTAATAGTGATCGCTCATTTTATTTATATAATATTCTATTTAACTATTCTAAACCTTAGAACTTGCCAATCTTGCCTAGTTTATATTGTATCAAAATTATTGTTATTTGCAAGGTCAACATCATAATATTTTATTTATCTCGTTTTTAATGGCCAGACATTGTACCATACGATAACTTCATATAATTAATAAAAAAACATGTTCCGTGTAAATAATAAATAACTAATATCGCAATTAATTCAAAAAAATTGTAACACCTAGATAAGTTCAATACACGGTAAAACCTTGTCATTGTCTTTTTGTTTGTCTGATCACTAACATTTGTTGTGACCGACTTTATGGCCCTAAATGTGTGTGTACCCTAATAATTAGGGCGAAAAGTGACCCGAAGTAAGTGTTGCTGATTGCACGTCCTACATATCAAGTCAGTAAATGTGCTACATCTTACACCAAATTGTAACTTACCATCGAGTGAGATTCTGGAGAAACGCTAACCTATATCGGTTAAAAAAACAGTTCAATTATACCTATATTTGAAAAAAAAAACATTGAGTGAGACACAAATTGTATTGTGTTATTAGAGCAGCAAATAGCCCACTTTCGAAATAAGAAAACTACCTTATTTTTAGTATAAAAATAAAACATTTGAAAGTTAGTGTTAATAAATATATCATTTCGTACCATTTCAAATCTATATAAATTAAGTGGAGCGCCCAGGTTATTTACAATTATCATTTACCACATAAAAATACGATAAAATCATAACAAAACAGTATAAACATCAAAAGTAATAAATAAAGTACCACTTTAGACTCAATTCAAAACAATAAGTCTTGAAGAAGTTACAACTTCGGTTTAATAGTTTGAAAACCGCGCAAATGAATGTTATGTATTCTTGTTGTCGTGTCCTAGTCTCGTCCGACGACATGCGTGTGGACGGGCTGGTCCACTCGTACGATGTGCGAGGCGAGCGCGAAGTACCCCTCGTACTGCACGTCGTCGGGCGTGGTGTCGTAGTGGTAGTGGCCGCCGTCGCCGTGCTCGCTGAACCCGTGGAAGTGCTGCACGCGGAGGTCCAGCCCCTACGCACACACAGTTCAACATACTAATATATTGAAAACTAGATGACCACAGACTAAGTCATGCATTGTTGTGGCTTAGTTATTTATTAGTTTGCAAATACCTCCTATCTTATAATTCAAATTGGACCAAACTAACGGAGCTAATTTTTTTTTATATTTACATTAGTTGAGAAGTTCATCGTAAACAAACTACAAATCTCGAAATTTTAGGAGGATCAAATAAACTACAAACAGTAGTCCAATAAGGATAAAGAATAGAAATGTCATCATAGACTCACGTGGTCTCCAGTCACGAGTGTGCCGACGTTGGTGATAGGCGCCCGCATCTCAAAGTAGTGCAGCCAGGAGTCCACGTCGGAGTCCGTGCACAGCGGCGCGCCGGAGAAGTCCGGCATCACGTGGAACTTCACCTTGCCAGACCGCAGCAGGAACATACCACCCAGACCTAGACATGTTATGAATGCAAGGTATTGCGATATAAATGGACCGGCGCGTGCGCAGTGTGGGGTACCAGATCTGTCTAATATACCATGCGCTGGTAATACATACACAAGTAGATACTCTTATTATTTTTAGAGACATTACTGAACTGAACTTGATTAAGTAAAATGCCAACTTACCAACGACTTTGTCACCGTAATGGTTTTTGAGCGTCTCCCTGATGGCTTGGATGAAGTTTGATGGACCAATACGTTTCTTAGCAATCACTTTTATCACCTGTGAAAATAATATATTAAAAATGTTAAGCCGCTTATTAAAACGTCTGAATTAACTCCTGTCAAACACGTATTCCAATACAATCAACTATCAAACAGTTTATACGTCAAGTGACAAGAAAACAGCAAACATTGATAATATTATATAATTTATATACCTACCCTGAAATAATTGGAATATGAGTTGGAATAAGTAACAAACATTGTTTAGCCATTAACACGATAAGAAGAAGCAGCAGTCACAAACCTTGCCAGGTTTGCCCTCGCTGAGCAGGTAGTTCCCCAGCAGCGCGGTCCTGGTCTCGGTGTTAGGCAGCCGGCGCTGCAGGTAGCCGCTCGTGCCCTTGGCCGCGCCCACCGGCTCGACCGACACTATCCGGGTGCCCTGCTCCACTGTACCGTTGCGAATGCTTAGATTTATTATTCCCTGAAAATTTTAAAGGTCGTAAGTAACGGAATATTCACTTAATTGGTACTGGTTTAATGTTGTTCTACAATACATACATACAATAAATACATACATAGGTACATGTTTTAGAGTCGCAAAATTTTGTGAGAAAAGTTTTGTATTAATTGAGTTTGTCGAGTCGGATTAAAAAAAAGGGTTCATCATCATCAACCCATTATTGTACCACTGCTGGCACGGGTCTCCTCTCATTTGAAAGGGATTAGGCTATAGTCCACCACGCTAGCCTACTGCGGGTTGGCAGACTTCACATACCATCGAGAAGATCTCTCAAGCATGCAGGTTTCCTAACGATGTTTTCCTTCACCATTTGAGCATGTGATAAATACGCACATAACTTTCGAAAAGTCAGCGGTGCGTGCCTTAAAATTGGGTTTGAACTCGAGACCTTTGACATCTCAGTCCACTGGTCACACCACTAGGCTACCACAGCTCTCCAACCAAAAAAATGGCTACCTAATTAAAAATAACTTAGGAATCAAATCTGGTTCCTACGATTCCTACGAAATTTTTTGATAGACGGAGTAATTCCACTTATTAATAAACCCACAAACCTCGCAGTTGACGCCGATGTGTGGCCAAGGCCCGGCGCCGGCCCCGGCCAGCAGCGCGGGGTCTCTGTGCAGGTGGCTGGCGAGCGCGCCCAGGTCGTACACCTTGTCCCGCTGCACTAGCGGCAGCAGGTACGGGGGACCACCGATCTCGATAAGCTTAGCATTTCCCGTTAAACCTGACGCAATATTCAGTAAGTTCAAATACAACGTTTACATCTTGAAGGGTGGGCGCAACCAAATACTACTTACTTATTTAAATGTTTGTAATAAAATCAATAGGTAGGTACTATTAAAAATTCTGTAACGATTGTAAGATTCCGAATGCAAAACATGTGATAGATAACTAAAGCAAAATATTGTGTAACCTATCGCTTGTTTACACTAGATAGCGTGAGATTTGTAACAACAATTAATTGGTCAATATGATCATTACATAATTGTTTTACCTACGTCATCACAGAGTAGGTTCCTGCTGAACTATTTAACTAATGAGAATTATGCGCGAGAAAAGTCCTACAAAAAAAACCGAGAAGTAGGTACCTACGTATTTTTTTCTCTACGAGTTTTACAAGGAAATATCCTTGTAAAACTCTTACCTATGTTCGATTTTACAGAAAGTATAAAGTAGTAGTGATTTCACTCCTCCTCATAAAATAATAAGATATAAAAAATAGCACGTAAAATCTACAAAGAGTACAAACAGAGGTATAGGTACTTTTTACACAATATCTGCTGATTTTTATCAGTAAGATTTGTGTCTGTTGAATTTTTACTAATCACGCTTTATTTTTTACTGTAAACTTACCTGGCGATGTGAGGTTGTACGGCGACTGGGTGAGGTCCGGCGTGTCAGCCACCGACACCGCCACCGCCTCGAACGTGCTGGTCAGGCCAGCGGATAGAACTGTACAGAATACGTTGATACATATTATATATACAACTGCACTAGTTAGTATGTATTTACTCCACATACAACAAGAGTAGCTGGCACTAGGTGATAGGAATGAAAACAAAAAGACTGTAACTAATTGTCTTGTCATAACTTTCTACTGAAGTAGATACCTACTTAACACTATTATGATTTTACAGACATAACTCGTCGGTTGAGCGATGTACGACAAGCACCTAAGTATATATATTTTGTCAATTATTTAATAATAGGATCCCATGGTCCCCCAGACTGTCTACCGCCGCCGCCGAAATCAACAGTGCCGAGGATAACTATTGAATGTAGGTACCCACTTATATTTACTTTTTCAACAGTCGACGAAAATAGCCAGCTTCGCTGATGTTGGCTGGTAATATTGGTTCATTTAAGACAACGGACGATTAAATAAGAAGGTTAAATAGGATGTACTAACCGTCAGCTATTTCCTGTAGCGGTGGCTGGAATAAGGGTTTTTCCTTAATCGGCACCTTGCCGTAGTCTACAGACGTCATGCTGAAACAATGCACAAGTCGTTATGCTAATTTACGTCGAGTTTACTATCACTATCAGTTGTTCACAACACTTCACGGTATTTGAACATAGCAACATTGAAGCTACTTGAATTCAGTTCACCGCTACCTACTTTTATTTTGATGGCTTTTAGATTGATAGCAACTAGCGAGTCGGATCCTTGAAAGACCTTGTTCTGAAACACTATTGTCCCAATTTCTTACCCTCAATTTTATTATTTAGCGAAAAAAACATTCAAAATACACCTGCCAATGCAACTTTAAGCGACGAATCAAGTCAAGTTGGGACGATAAGAAACATAGTAACTTGTTAACCGTTAAGTGATCGGTTTTACTCACCTCGGCGCGTTCAAGGTCGCTGCGTTCACCGCCAAAACAAGCGAACACGTTAACACAATGTTCACGTGCATTCTCACCTGATTTATCAAATGTTTGAGATACGTACGTTTGTATGTGGTGTATCGGTACAAATGTAGATGATTTTTCGATGTAATCTGACCTCTGGCGACCTCGGCGATTGTGGCGGCGGCGCGGCGGCGTGCTGTCGCTGACCGCGTGCGGCACGTTACTGTCGCGCCGAGATTCAGCGATATCTGTAAAGTGCGCTTTATCATTGTTTGAGAGCTTCCAGTGGGTACTTTAATTACTTACTTTAGTTTCAAGGTCGATTGACATCTTACTGTGTTGATTATCAACAAAATGTCATATCTATAGGTATGTAACCTATAGAAAATTCTTTAGCAAATTTTAATGCCTACAACAATTTGAACACTACATCTGCTCAGCATAAAGTTGGTTTTATGTTCTTCAGATAATTTTTATTACTTCGACAGATAATATTATGTATGTTGATGGTGTCTAACCTTATATTTAAAAACACGTGAAGGAGGTAGAGATATATATATATATAAAAAGAAAGTACCTAAGTTAATATATTCCAAGTAATTGTAACAATGTAAAACTGAATTAGCCGTCTAACTACGTAAAGACTACCCTACAAGTGCCTACTTTATGTTTATCGTCCGGACAATATATTGTCATTAATATAATGTGTCAGTAATTGAGAAATCTAGTACAAAATAAAACAAAAAAATTATATGAGAAGAATTTTATTTCTATAAACCACAACAGTCGGTATTTAAGACATAAATAAGTTTGCTCTCTATAACTTGCATACTCGTAATAAATAAATAAATACAAACAGAAACCTCCACTTACAGTTAAGCCGAACTTTGGTAATGTTATGTCAACTAAACTACAACTAAAATTAGATAACTCTGACGTCACATTGCTTCCCAATTTGTGTTTCACACAAATACATTTAGAATCAGCTGATTATTGAGTTGGCAACATGAAATTAAGAAATAGTATGTATATTTATTTTTTGTATATTGTGATTAAGCGTATATACTATATCGATGACCGGCATTTTAATTAAAATTCTATTATATAAATGTTAAAAAGGCTTGAAGCTTGAGTTATGCCTGTTTATGTTAAACAAGCATTATAGCAAATAGTATTACATTGTATAGTATAGTGAATATATTTGTAACGTCAGGAAAATAACTTCGCTTATAAAATAATGAGCAATCGCAATTAAACTCATAAAATCCTACAGAAAACAACACAATAAACAGACGTCTACTATTCATTAAATTCAAAACCGATTCGTATATTTTTAACACATCATAAAAGAAATTAAATATAGCACAAATTACCTACCTTAAAATATGTCAATATTCCAATGTCCATTTCAGTATTTTAAAATTTAATTATACAATGTCAGCGCGACAAATAATCAATTACATACACAATAGAACATATATTGTTATCAATTTATCATTATGGAGACCTTAACATGTGTTTTTTAGACCTCCAAAGGATTCTTACATCCATTCATTTAGGAACGTTCAGAAATTAAAAGGTAACATAAATATCTGAACATTTAGTGTCCACAAAATACTAATTAAACAACTATCGTCGTCCACGACTCACAAATGAGCAGGCATTTTATTGCAAAGCCTGGCAACACTTCAAAGAGGTACGCGGTCTAATCCGTGATGTTAGTTTTGTTTACATTGCTATATCACTGGGGACAAATGGAATTAACACGTCAAAAAAGCCCGCAATGGAATGTACGAGAATGGAAAGTATTGCCAGAATTGGCAGTTAGGCCCACAAGTAATTTTTTCATAGCATTATATCACAGCCTGCTATAATTTTGATCAATCTAGACTCATCTTTACTCCCAACGTACACAAAATATATTAAATTTGCAGTTATAATAAATTATCTTACAAGGATATTTTTAACGCGTGCTATCCCAAGTTCATTCATTATGATGCTTTTTCCCATAATCTACCTGATCTTACGCGCAATAATTGAAATAAGTATTGGCCTATCTATAATACTCCTATACAACAAACCCGCCGTAATGTCGCCGGGTCGATGGCGGTGGTGCTAGCAGGCGTTAAAATCTTATCCTCGCATTACATACTATAAAATAAATTGATGCAATCAACCTCACACACACATCGTTCAGTATCACACAAGTAGCTACTAGTGGATGGCGACTTGGTCGCACATCAAAATATATATTATATAATAATATGTATCTACTATATAAATACACGAAGAACACTTATATTTATAAAAAACCTGTTTTTTGTAGCTGTCCTTAATGTGTTAGCTTATATGTTTTGCTATATGATTTTTGATACGTATTGTTTTAATTACCAAACATTAAATGACATTTTCAAAAAACATAATTGTTTATAACAAAGCAGCCAATAAATTTTTAGACAAACATGTGGAACATGGATACATTTACCATATTATTCCACCAGTATTTAATATTAATAGGTTCATTGCCCGGGCATTTCTAATAAATATTACCATGTAGGCAAACGTCAATAGAGAATTTTCTTATTTCAACTAGTGTATCACAACGAAGTTGCTGCGTGTTTACAGAATAAACTAGTAAAAAAAATAACTTATTCCTGCTAAAGACTAGACCGCCCCTCGAAGAAGTTCTTGGAACCTATGTATCATAATCATAATCATAATTTTTATTGCAATCCATAATGTACATACAGGTGATATATATATAGTTGATAGAAACAATTATGGACCCTGTCGGGCACAACAATGTTATGTAGGCGAGAGGAAGCGCCTAAATCTTATTAAATTGTTTTAGATATAATCTACATTTTTTATTAATTTAATTTCTTAATATTAGAAATATGAGCTATTTATTTTTATATATACTTTGTTATCTGATATTTATTATTGCTCCATTATTAGAAAATAGGTACTCTTACTTTATAGCATAATAATTTTAATTTTTATTATTATTGTATAAGTAAGTGTAAGTAAGTGAGTGACAGAGAGTATCGTCAAAGATTAGACAACAATATTCCATGTCCGCTAACCGAATGGTATGATAAGTCCCAAACTCTTCTCAAGGGGGATGGGCAGGGAAAGTAATAGCCCGTGAAGTAGTAATAGGTCAATGAAGAATCTTATTTAGTTATGCCATATTAAGATGGTATATTATGGTCATTCTTAGCTGACCAGAAAATACCAGGTAAAGAAAAAAATACCACAGTTAGGATATTAATTGTTAACACTTCAGATGAGTCGCAAAATTAAACTTTAACGATAACAAAAACCAAGAGGAAAATAGTGAAAATGTATGCAGTATTACTAAAGTTCAATGGTTAATAATATTATGTTTTTAATAGTTCACCATTCAATACAAAATATTAACATCAATGAATTGTCTACAGTCCGTAATAGTGTTCTTAAATACAATAGGTTACTACACTACAATATTTATACTGATTTTGTATACTGATTGAGTTCACAGAATATTAGTTAAATGGATAAACTTTATATCTTAGTACACTTCTCTCTAGACGCAGAAATAGTTCAGAGAGCAGGACCAATTCCAGAAGTGGAAACTTAAAATGGTTGTTAACAGAATGTATATGATTGTATTAATATTCACAAGCTATTGACAAATGTATTAAATAATCAATAATCACAGAATACAATTATTTCCTTAACACGACACCCGAGTTGTATATCTATCCCCGCAACCTCACTGATCTGTAACTGTGCCATATATTTTATGTGATACTTTATGTAAATTACAAAGGTAGTCGTGTCAACGGAATTTTGAACTAATATTTATAATATTATGTTAACATACACACATGTATAGGCAAATTCTGTACAACTTACGAAAAAAGTATTGTTTCACGACTTTTCAAAATATATCGTTTATTGAAAAGTCGTAGAATAGAAATTGGTTCTGTAGAGAATTTGCCCAAGAGTCATTGGCGTATTACGCAAAACGCTGTCGTGATGCAATGTAGTGTATATACAACAATGTCACTAATTATGTTTTTGACTTTATTATTTACCGCTCACTGTCTTTTTAATAATACTTACGAATACTTAACAATATCTTTATAAGAGGTAATATACCAAGAGGCACCAACGAAGTAGTAAATAAGGTATTAACATATACGGATGAGTCTTTCTACAGTAATCAGCCCATCATATGAAACAATTTCAATAATGATCCAAATCCCAAATTGGCCAACTAAATATATCTGGAAATTATGACAAAGCGCCATCTAGTTACGAGCTAAGCAACGTGGCTTGTGTTACGGATACTAGATGATTAGTACACTGCATCGATTTTTTTGTAAAAGTTACATATTATACATAGAAAAATACATGACTCGGGTACGAATGCTCATGCTCATTACACAAACATTTGCCCTTTAGCACATAAGGCAGCCTTTAACACCGCTGCACTACATTATATTCATATTATTACATAAACTAAAATGTCTGGTAATAAATTCGTTGCTACCTCTTGGCTTATAATATAATAAGTTCAGAAAATTGTCAGTCTAATAAGGTTATTTAAAGGTCTTCGGTACAAATGGAATTTTAATCGAATATCTATCTCCTACAGAAGTCAGAAACACACATTGATTGATATATTTGTGCATAATTGTATATTTGAAGTTACATCTTTAGTATTTGGGGACAATTTATCCCTATAAGCTCTCTTAACAACAAACCATACATGATGGTTACAAAACAATATACTTTATAGTTCATAACGTATAATATATTTTCTGAAAATACAGTCATATCAGATAAAGAAGTTGAAAATAAAGTTACAATTAAAAATTATATTATTGTTTTTAATTCATCCTGTATGGTTTGTAAATCTATAAATTGTCCTATAAAAGAAAGCACGCGGAAAGTTGGCAACGTAGCAAATTGTTGTCTTTAGATTGTCTGTTAAATTTTTTTTTCATCGTTTGACAGAAGCTTGCGATGTTGCCATCTTTATGGTTTCAACCTCCTCATTAAAAGTTTAGCTTGTAAACCATTTTGAAAAATGTGTCTAGTAGTCGTCGTCAAATTAGTTCGTTAATTATGAGATGATTAATAAAATTTATTTTTTGGCGAATATTTACTGTCTGAATAACATCTTGCGAGTAGCGCAACTATTTCCACCCATATCTGTAAGTGACGTTCGAGAAACGATGCTTTCGGGGAGATATTTGCATTTTCATTGCTTTAAAATAGGGGTGAATTCTGAGTAGCGTTATGTTTATGGAGTGTTAGTGAGGCCGCCGCCGTGCTACAGGTCGGTGTGCGGGCGCAGCGTGTGCACGTGCTCGTGGTACAGCTGGCGGCTGTAGGCGGCGTGGCGCGCCACCCAGGCGGCCAGCTCGGCGCTGTCGCACTGCACGCGCGGGCGCCGCCGCCGTGCTACAGGTCGGTGTGCGGGCGCAGCGTGTGCACGTGCTCGTGGTACAGCTGGCGGCTGTAGGCGGCGTGGCGCGCCACCCAGGCGGCCAGCTCGGCGCTGTCGCACTGCACGCGCGGGCGCCGCCGCCGTGCTACAGGTCGGTGTGCGGGCGCAGCGTGTGCACGTGCTCGTGGTACAGCTGGCGGCTGTAGGCGGCGTGGCGCGCCACCCAGGCGGCCAGCTCGGCGCTGTCGCACTGCACGCGCGGGCGCCGCCGCCGTGCTACAGGTCGGTGTGCGGGCGCAGCGTGTGCACGTGCTCGTGGTACAGCTGGCGGCTGTAGGCGGCGTGGCGCGCCACCCAGGCGGCCAGCTCGGCGCTGTCGCACTGCACGCGCGGGCGCCGCCGCCGTGCTACAGGTCGGTGTGCGGGCGCAGCGTGTGCACGTGCTCGTGGTACAGCTGGCGGCTGTAGGCGGCGTGGCGCGCCACCCAGGCGGCCAGCTCGGCGCTGTCGCACTGCACGCGCGGGCGCCGCACGCCCTCGGCGCCGCCGCCGCCGCGAACTCCCAGCTCCACCAGGTGTGCGCCCTCCGACACTACCACCGTGCACGACACTAGATTGCTACAACAACACCATAGTTGTTAGTCGACTTCCACAAGTCAAATCGTTCTAAAAATATGTTATATTTTTTACAAACTAGACATGCTGCTTGCTGTTGGAAAGTTAACTGTGAACGAGAAGAAAACCGTTTGCGATTTGGGTTTAATGGAAATTAGATCGCTTACGGATTGAGTCTATTGAAAATTGGACCGCTTACGGATTGAGTCGTAATGGAAATTGGACCGCTTACGGATTGAGTCGTAATGGAAATTAGACCGCTTACGGATTGAGTCTATTTGAAATTAGACCGCTTACGGATTGAGTCTATTGGAAATTAGACCGCTTACGGATTGAGTCGTAATGGAAATTGGACCGCTTACGGATTGAGTCGTAATGGAAATTAGACCGCTTACGGATTGAGTCTATTGGAAATTAGACCGCTTACGGATTGAGTCGTAATGGAAATTGGACCGCTTACGGATTGAGTCGTAATGGAAATTAGACCGCTTACGGATTGAGTCTATTTGAAATTAGACCGCTTACGGATTGAGTCTATTGGAAATTAGACCGCTTACGGATTGAGTCTATTTGAAATTAGACCGCTTACGGATTGAGTCTATTGGAAATTAGACCGCTTACGGATTGAGTCTATTGGAAATTAGACCGCTTACGGATTGAGTCGTAATGGAAATTGGACCGCTTACGGATTGAGTCGTAATGGAAATTAGACCGCTTACGGATTGAGTCTATTTGAAATTAGACCGCTTACGGATTGAGTCTATTGGAAATTAGACCGCTTACGGATTGAGTCTATTTGAAATTAGACCGCTTACGGATTGAGTCTATTGGAAATTAGACCGCTTACGGATTGAGTCTGTTAGAAATTAGACCGCTTACGGATTGAGTCTATTGGAAATTAGACCGCTTACGGATTGAGTCTATTGGAAATTAGACCGCTTACGGATTGAGTCTATTGGAAATTAGACCACTTACGGATTGAGTCTATTGGAAATTGAGCTGTATACAGGTTAAGTCTATTGGACATATTAGATCGCTTACGAATAGAATCTATTTGCAATTAGACCTCTTACGAATTGAGTCTATTAACCGTAAACCGTAGCTTATGATTTTTTGGTAGATAATCTCCTCCTATAATAATGGTTGCTGTAATAAATATAAGCATCTTTTAAATTATATGTAGTACTCAGTTGATAAATAAAAGACGTAAGTTTAGATATGAAGTTACCTGAGATGCGTCTCCATGACGACCTGCGGCGCGTGGTGCTTGCAGGTGATGATGCGCAGGTAGGTGTCGGACAGCAGCGCGCGGATGTCGTGCGGCGTGTCGCGCACGGTGCGGTAGGCCAGGAAGTGCTCCGAGTAGTCCGTGTGGTTGAGCGCGTACAGCAGCGCCGCGCCCGCCGCCTGCTCGCCGCAGTAGCGCGGCAGCAGCCCGCCGCAGCCCGCCACGCAGCGCGGCCCGCGCACGCGCTGCGGCACCCACTTGTCCGACCTCACCGCACACAACAACAACTCCTTAACATTTCGCCTCAACGCACTTTACACTATTAAATGACTACAAATTTTCTCAAGTCACTCAACTTTGCTGAAAGTTCCTTCGAAAATAAAAGAATAACTCACCTGCGGCTGGTATCTCGTAATGCGGAGGCAGTCTCCGCGGCAAGATCGAGCACGCCGATGACGGGCTTGGTGACAGTGCCCACCAGCCCCTTGCCCACGCCCGCCAGGAACCCGCCCAAACCCTCCGTGGTCGCGCCCTCGTAACTGTGCTTCACCAGCGACGTCATGCCACCTGGCAACAACAGGAATTGTTATTGCACCTGATGCTAGTACTGTGAAAGTCCATATCCATCTAACAAAATTAAAATGGATCATCTCGCCCGCTAATGTGGTTGCAATGAATTCTCCAGTTTGATGCGGGGTAGTAACTTTAATAGCTTGCCGATACATTCGTGATGAGCCTCACTGCGATGTAACGATGTAATGAGAGCACGAGGTACTTGATATGCGTCATATCAGATAGCCTCGTCTCCTCGTGCGCCTCTTTACTCTTTAATTCTTTAATTCTTTATTGTACACAAAAAAAAAAAGATACAACATAACATATATCAACAATACATTTAAAGTGTTGTGCACAAAGGCGAGCTTAATTCAAGATTGAATTTTCTTCCAGCAAACCTTTGAGTGAGAGAGTTTTAAAAAGAAGGGTAAAAAGACAAAGTGTACAATAATAACAAAGAAATTCTATATAGCATACGAGTAAACAAATAGAAAGATAGATAGATATATGTGTATATATAGCTATATAAATAAATAAATATATATTACAATTATTGACATATTATTCTGACAGAAAATGCTCCCTAGTCCTCCCCCTGAAAATGTCCAGAGAAGGGCTAGCGCGTAATGAGTGTGGTAGAGAGTTCCATAACCGTACTGCTTTTACAGTAAACGAACTGTCATAGCAGCTGGAAGAATGTGCCGGAGTTCGCAATAGAAGGGAAGAACTGACACGACAGAGTTTGTCCCTCGGGACAAGGTATTCAAAACGCTCTCGGAGATATAACGGCGAGTTAGGGTTGTGAAGGACAGAATAGAGAAGGCAAAGTATATGTAAGTCCCGGCGTCGCCGAATGGGTAACCACTTCAATCTGGCTCGAAATTCCGATACATGATCGTACTTCCGAAGCCCATAAATGAAGCGGATCCCCAGGTTCTGCAGACGCTCGAGTTTATTTAGGAGTTCCTCCTTTGCATCAAGAAAAGAGACATCAGCATAGTCAAGATGTGGGAGTAAAAGTGATTGCGCAAGTATTACCTTAGTTTGAAAAGGAAGGAAATTTTGAAGTCGTCTGAGAGACTGGAACGAACTGTACATTCTCCTGCTTACCTCCACAATGTGTGCTTCCCATGTTAAGGTGGAGTTTATTAGAACGCCAAGATTTTTGACACACTTAGAGTAGGCCACTGGGATTGAGTTGTAGATTATCGGAGGAAGTGACTGGTAATCTATAAGGTTCAACATGTATCTGCCACCAATGATCAGGGCCTGAGATTTTGTAGGATTTACTACAAGCCCAAAAGAGTTTGCCCACTGATGAATATTCTCAAGATCATCATTGATGGCATCTACAGCACCTTTGATATCGTCTATTTTACAATGACGATACAACTGCAAGTCGTCTGCGTAGAGGTGATATTGAGAAGTTATGACTTTCGTAATTTCGTTTATAAAAACGGAGAAGAGAAGAGGAGACAGAACACCACCTTGAGGAACACCCGCAGACAGTTCACACCATTCCGAGCTAACCTCTCCAGCGCGGACCACCTGCGAGCGACCACGAAGATAAGATTTGAACCACTCAATTGCTGAGGAAGAGAGGTTAAGAGAGGAAAGGATTCCTAGGAGGATATCAAAATCCACTGAATTAAAAGCACTGCTAAAATCCAATAAAATGAGAACCGTTAGCAGTTTCTTCTCCATAGCCAGTCGAATATCATCAGTGATTTTCACTAATGCTGTAACTGTGCTATGGCCAACCCGGAATCCAGACTGGAAAGGATTTAGCAGGCTATTTGAGGAGAGGTATTGTGATAACTGTTTTTGTACAGCACCCTCAAGGACTTTGGACAGGATTGGAAGGATGGATATGGGGCGGAATTGACATAGTAAGGTGGGATTTGAGACTTTAGGCAGCGGTAGTACGATGGCTTTTTTCCATAAAGAAGGGTAGGAGCCGGTCAACAAGGAAAAATTTATAATATGAGTGATGGGTGAGAGAATTTGGTTCAGGATGGGAAGACACATTTGAATTTGGAGTCCATCGTCACCTACTGCTTTTGTAGAGATGGATAAAATAGATTTCTTAACTTCTTGCTCAACAACTGAGTGGAAACTGAAAGAAGTATTTAGTGGCAGAGGAAGATCGGATAGATATTTCAAAGTTGAAGACTTAATATTTGTGTCAAGGGTAATTGGAGGCCTACAAAAGTTAACATTAAGCACATTGACGTCTATGTCGGAGCTGTTACTAGATGAGACTTTACCAATACCCAGTGACTTGAGAAATTGCCATACTTGAGATGTATTTAGATTTTGTATCGAGCTGTGAATGTGGCGTCTTTTGGCATCTCTACACATACGACTGCAGCGGTTGCGGAGTTTTTTATACAACTCCCAGTGTTCCTCCGAGGGCATACTTCTATAACTCCGCTTTGCTTTATCCCTTTTGGCCATTAGGGTTTTAATGGCTGTTGATAACCAGGGCGCTGGTAAGTGTTTGACTTTTACTCTTTTGAGCGGAGCATGCTTGTTATATAAATCCATCATTATCTTGTTGAATGCTATCACTTTACCATCCACATCATTGCAGCAGTAAATCGAAGACCAATCAATACTGTCCGCGTCCATTCCCAGGCGCTCCATATCAATATTTTTAAAAGAACGAAGTAAAAGATATTTGGCCTTGCGTTTAGGAGGACGTATTTTATAGGAAAGGAAGACTAGGTCATGATAAGAAAAGGAAGCAGAAAGTTGTCCATGCGTAGCTACTTTTTTAGGGTCAGAGACAATAATTAAATCTAGTAGAGAAGGCAAGCAGTGAGGGGCCCTGTGAGTAGCATTTAAAGGAAGAATTTGCATGTTAACAGAAGAGACAAGGGACTGAAGCTTACGGCTGCGCCAGTCATCCTTCAACAAGCAAGTGTTAAAATCCCCGAGGATAATAGTATGGTCATAAAGCGAAGACATATTTTCCAATTTTGATTCCAGAGAAGCAAAGTAATCAATATGACACGATGGACTATAGTAAACTCCTAATAACACTCTGGAATGTTGAAAACCCACTTCTATAAAGAGGTGTTCAGCGAATTTGGAGTATTCATTCGGAGATTGATCGATCACTTTATGAACTAGATCTCCTCGTAAATATATTGCGACCCCTCCATATCCCTTGCCTGTTCTGTCATTTCTTACTAGTTTGTATCCTGGTAGACTATATTGAGTGGAAGGGAGAGCCGGTTTTAAAAACGTTTCAGAAACAAGGATAGCATGGACTACTTTCTGGTCAAAAGAAGACAAAAGATCAGGATAGTGAGCGTGAATACTCTGTGCGTTAATGTGAACTATATTTAAAAAATTTCCACAAGATGAGAAGGAAGAAAAAAGTTGGTCACGGAGATGAACAGAAACGTCATCATCAGAAAGATCAGAAAAAGCACTAGCAAAACTCTGGTCTGTACCGGAAGATGAACAGGAAGCAAAACTGTCATCAATATCATCAATCATAATAAACTAAATAGATAAATTGAGTAATAAAAGTATATGAAATAAATATAAAAGTATCTGTAAAATAATAATCAATTAGTACGTGATATATCATTTTAAAACCTCAATGCACTTGCCAGTTGTCTGTAGAACACAAACAAGAAGAGAAAAAAAAAAAAGTTAATAAATATGCTTAAATAATAGAAACAACTGATACCATATTCTTACATTAACAATAAATGGATAAAAAGACTTTGAGTCAGGCAAAAGTGTGTATCCGAACGACATTCACTCTAAAAATAAACCTATCAGATGTCATTCCTGTCAAAATATTATTATGATAAGAGTGAATTACAAACTAACCTGCCATGTACCGACATCAAGTAAAATAAAAATTAATAGCTAAATTAATCTGTACCCGACGTAGGTAGCCATCACTTGGCCAACTTGCGAGTCCTTTTATCAGCAGCCGAAGACGATTTGCTGGGTTGCGCTGCTTTATTTGCGACACCAGTGTTGACGGACGATGACTCAGGCCTGGGACACTGTTCTATCAGCTCATGAAGTTCAGCCGCAGACTCAATCTTGCGACGGGATTTTTCGGACACCTGGATGACGATCTTGCCATCAGAAGTCCAGCACTGCTTCACCCCAAAGTGTTGACGGGCGTGCATAAACACCTCATGCCTGGGTTTTGTGAGGAATTCTGAAAGTATCAGTCCAGAGCCCTTCAACCTACCCTTGTTGTTCCACACATCATTGCGAAGGATACGGCTTTCAAAACGCACTAAAATTGGGCGAGGCTTGTTTAGGTTCCTCCCCAGACGATGACAAGATGTAATGTGGCTTGGTGCAATCTGAGTCATGTCCATCTTACTTGAAGCAACATTAAGGAACTGCTTTAATGCGTCTGTACCTTTGTCCTCCGGAATGCCATGGAGAAGGAGAACTTTTGAGCGGGATGCCATCTCATGCCGATCAAGACCTACCACCAATAGCTCCATCTGAGACTTAAGAGCGCTCATTGTCTTCCAGACAAGGGTCTTGAAATCAGTGAACTCACGGGACAAGCCTGCAATTGTTTTGTGGGTTGCTGCTTCATTGCTGGCATTCTTCAGGTCCTCCTCATACTGTGCCATCCTTGAAGTGAAAGTGGTGGTCAGCTCCTCCATGCAGCTATTCAGCTTCGCATACAGATCCATGGTGGTTGAAGTTGATGTAATTTTGTAAATTTCAATAGTGTTAGGAAAGTGAAAGTTGAAAGTGATTAAGTGCACTTGAGGTTACAAATAGTTTTAGATATTGAACAACATATATTAACTGGATTAAATGATTTTTAAAATAAAAGCGTTTAAATTTAGCTGTTAGCACTTTGACTTTTTTTTTTCGTTAATTATATGAGTGTTACCGAGTATGCCGAGGCCGAGGCCGCGGAAGCCGGCGGCGAGGTGCGCGCCGGGCGCGGCGGAGCGGATGCGGCGCCTCGTCTCCTCGTGTGCCTCGTCGCCCACCACACGCTCCAGCCCGTCACCCAACGACTCTAAACAGACAAAAACCACTCTTATTATCCACTGACTACATTCGTTTTTATATATTTTTTTATTGTGAAGATTAACTAGATTGTTATCTAGACTATTGAAGGCAATTATGTACGTTAGTTATTCTACCAAATATTCTACCAGAGACGTTGTCTAACCTGTAACCTTGGCGGCGGAGTTGGATATGCCGTGCGTGACGTTCTTGAGCAGCGCACCCACGTTCCCTTCCAGCAGCAGCCCAGTCACGCCCTCCGACACGTCCGCCACGAAGCCTAGCGGGTTGCCCAGGAAGTCCACCGAGCCAAGGATTTTGGCGGCTTGCCATTTTAACTCCTAAGGGAATTATAAAAACAGCCCAAGCTTGAGTACAAAACTAGGAAGATTCTGAAAGAGTCACAATAGGGTATGATGGTGAGACGGCTCCTACAGCACTTTCCCTGTTTTTTGATGTCTCCAGTAGATTTTGTTGCTCACGTTAAAATACAGCTTTAAGATATAGTGTACTGACATCCTTGAAGTGCGCGAGCATCTGTCTGCCGAGGTAGGAGGCGGTGTCGAACACGTGCGCGCGCACGAAGGGCTCCAGCTCCACGGCGGCGTCCTCGAACTTGATGAACGTCAGCCCCAGCCGCCGCTTCAGCGCGCTCAGCGAACCCTCCAGCTTGTTCGCCGTGCACATCGACAGCCGGATCTGGAGACACAAGAATTAACCACCGCAGCTATGATGAATCTCTATGGGAATTAAAGATAAGGAATCCGGACGGCACACACAGAAAAGCTATTGTGGTGCGTAAATTTAGCGTTACAAGATGCCAACCATACATTTTCGGAAAGTGTGCGGTGTGTATAAGATTTGTCACATCAAAACATTCAGATAAAATGAACACGTAAAAGCTAAATGTAACTACAACATGAGGACATCGCCGAAAATAGAATAATTTCATCAGCATACGGACAGAAACATCCTATAAATTGGGTAGACAAGCCAATTTGGGACGATGAAGCGGGAAATTTTCTTTTTTGAAACTGGAGATTTCTGGACATCATTTAAGGAAAACTTGCATACAGTACGAAATTTGTGACGGATACATAAATATGGAGTCTACTGTGACACTGTGCGTGAAACATATCGAGCAACGATGAGCACACTATAACACTGAATCTGACCTTATTGCTCGCCTTAAACTGTGTGCGATGTAAATAAAACAAATATTCTGTAAGCGCTAACTAACACGGTACACGCAAAGCTTCTTATTACTTACAAATAGTATTTGAATCAAGGGTCGAAAAATTATTGCTTATTTTTTTTTTCACTAGTAATACACTAGTGGCAGATATAAAGTGGAGTTATAAGCATGATTAGATTATCTAAGTTTTTTCTGAAAATCTATAAACACATTATTTAATTTTGATAGATTGTATCCTGAGTGTTCTGGGTACAATGTACAGTTTGTGTGACCTGGCTGGGTATGATCTTGATGAGCGCGAAGTAGTATCTGGTGGAGTGCAGCGCGGTGAGCTCGCTGAGCATGCGGCGCGTCTCGTAGTCTGCCTCGTCCGGCAGCTCGCGCGCGCCCTCCTCGCCGCGCCACGCCCACGCCCACAGCTGTAGGATCAGCCTGCACGCACACCAAACAAATCATCATAAACGCAGATTCCATATGCGTTCTTAGTACATACAACCCCTACTCAATCATCCACATTTGGTTCGTCAGAAAATACGTGACGTCTGGTGGCCCTGGGATCTTACTCTAATATTCCATTTCACTTCTATTCAAATTGTGATGAAGAATATTCTATATTAAGAGATTTTTAAACTTCAAAAAATGCGGTTCTCACCTCTCCTCAAGCCTGATGGCTAGCGGTCGCAGCGCCACTACGAGGTGCCTGAAGAAGTACGCGTTGTACCGCTTGGCGGGCGCCTTCTGCAGCTCCACCGCCGCGTGCAGCGCCGGCAGCGGCCCGCTGCTGCTGCCGGCGCTGCGGTCCGGCAGGCAGTACAGCAGGACTGGACTTGGTGTGCCCAGTAACTATGAGGAGCAAAAACAAACAACAGTTAAGTATGACATTATTCAAGTCTCAGGCGATCTGTGTTCAGTTAAAAGTTATTGCATTTAAATTCCAAGTTTATTTTAAAATAATTTTTATTCATAATAATCGTAAGAACTTTACGACTAAGGGGTCGCTGATTAAATCTTTACGATCTCTTTTCGTAACTGTATTTAGGTTATTATGTCACGGTATTGTATCTTATGATGAAAGAGAACCATGACATGACTCTTGTGTGTTGTGCAATTAATATTTTTGACATTTTCCATGTAATTATGTGGTCGTGTACATATGTGTGTGTACCTGGTTGTCCCACTGCATGTGCGTGACGGCGAGCGCGAGCGCGAGGTGGTCGTGGTGCAGCGCCACGTCCAGCAGCAGCGTGTCGAACAGCGCGTGCACCAGCTCGGCGGGCGGCGCGCGCGACACCAGCGACACGCCCAGCCCGCCCAGCGACACGCGCGCGCCCCACTCGCGCCGCGCCCGCCGCGCGCCCTCCGCCTCCTCCGCCTCCGCGCCCTCGATCCAGCCTGACTCCTGCCGGATCCGTAACATAATAACACACTAGTCTAACACGTTTCTACAAAATAGCCTAAATTCATCTCAGCGGAGTTACTACTATTTATTTAATTTGAGTGTAAGTGAAGCGCGACTACATACGGGGTCCTCGTGGTCGTGTATGCGCACGACGCGCGTGGGCCCGTCGGCGCCCAGCGCGACGTCCAGGCGGCCGGAGCCGGGCCGCAGCGTGTGCCACGCCAGCGCCTGCTCCGGCGCCGCGCCGCCGCCGCCGCGCCCCGCCGCCGGCAGCCCCAGCACCACCCGCGCACCTTCAGGTCGCACACATTCAATAACATTCAACGACACTGCTATGTTGCGTGCACCACGAAACTGTATATTGATAGAATTGAATAACAACATGTCTCTACTTCCAACTAATTAGTTACGTGCGATAACGCACACCTAATCAGCGTTTGTGCATCTTCAAAATGTTGTTTATTTGTTGTTACCTGGTGTGAGCGCCATGAGGGAGAGTCCGTCGGGCTGCACGCAGAGGTTGGAGTGCGCGCAGGCCATGCGGCCGGTCGGCAGCAGGCGCCACGCCTGCGTGCTGGCGCGCCGCCCGTCCGCGCGCCGCAGCACCAGCGCCGACGCCTGCCCGGGCCGCGGCGCCGAGTCCTCTATGTCCAATACCTGCACAAGTGTCACATGCTACATGGGTACGTCTTGCAATGTACTAGACATTTGCCAACACCATCAACAAGTAGTTCGCGATAAGATCATAAAGCATCAATATGGTCACTTACCATGGCGTGCGGCGAAAGCGGTGCATCATCAGAGAGTAATGCATCAGTGGGCTGCGGCGGCGAACTGCCCTCGTGGATAAGCTGATCGTTTGGACCGCGCCGCCATAGCTGAGATCTGAACAAACAAATAGAGCCTTATTTAAAAAAAAAACAATACTATATACATAATATATATTAATAATATAAATAATAACTATAAATACCAAAACATGGTTATTAACACATTACCTGTCTCCATATCGTTTTCGTGCTAGTACGACTCTAGTGGATCCGAGCGGCACCTCTAGCACCAGCACGTTATCATCGGGCGTCCCCGCCGACTGCATGCCGGATGTATTTGTAACATTGTCCCTGCTAAACGTCCGTTGTTTTAACGAAATTAATACATATTGAAGATAAAATAACAAATAATGGTTTAATGGAAAAGCGTGGTATTGTGCAATGGTTATACGTACACGGTGTGCGTGGCCGTGAAGGCGACGTAGATGAAGTTCTGGTAGAGCAGCTGGTGGTGCGCGGGCAGCGTGTCGAGCGGCAGCACGGTGCGCGGGCCGCCCGGCGCCCGCAGCGCCAGCGCCGCCGCGCCCTCCGCCTCCGGCAGCGCCCAGCGCGCCCGCGCGTGCGCGCCCACCACGCACTCCTCGCCGCACCCCACCTGTGCCATACGACCGTACTGGTGAGCTACCCCGCTTAGCGAAACATGTCACGTGCACCGCACTTCAGGTGTCAGCTCACGAACTTCACGTCGCTGCGGAGCACTGTCGTAGCCATACCTCACCAAAGACCACTGATTGCTCCTATTGTTTATCGCAATTAAACTTATTATTTGTTGTTTACGACTAAAATTTCTGTTTTAGACTTCCTTTTTGTAATTTCTCATAAATTATTTGTAACGATTTTCCAATAATTTTATATGACGTATAGAATACTTTAGATTAAGACTAGATACGTTAAAAATAAAGGAACTTCATAAACAACGTGAAAATAGATTTTTGATCAGTGTACATTTTTTTTAAAGTAAAAGTTTTTTTTAACTGAATGTAAAACTGACCTGGTGGAACATGATGGAGACGGGCGAGTAGTTGTCGATGCGCAGCGGCGGCGGCGCGCAGTCGGCGTCCGTCAGCACCACGAACATCGTGGCGCCCTGCGACACCACCTCCGCCCGCACGAACTGGTACCCGCCGCCCGGCTCTCTGCACCACGACAATAACGTCCATACTTAACGCAATCGACAAACACTGATGTCTATTTACTACTAAATAATGTCCGGCGTGGTTACCTGCAAGCGATGTGGAGTGTCCGGGTGCAGTCGACCCGGAAGCCGCCAGACCACAGGGTGAGCGGCGGCGCCGTGGCGTTGGCGGGCGCGGGGCCCAGCACGCGCACGCACAGCAGCTGCTCGCGCTCCCAGCGCGCCCAGTGCCACGGCAGGTAGCAGCCCGACACCGCCGACACGTGCGTCGCCATCGCGCCGGGGTCGCTCTGCTCCACACATTTACTTACTTCAGATAAATGCTAAACACGCCTCCGTGAAGCGGAGGCTTAGTGAAAGCTACTGAAGTGGACTGACCATCAGCACCAAATTGTACACCACTTATAACAGTTATTTGACATTGGTAAACAAACGAATGCGAAATATAGACCTCCGAACATCATCATCAGAGTGTTGTTCAAGATAACTATACTCACGAGTGTGGTGGCGCAGCACTTCTGCGCGAACTGCAGGTGGAATGAGGTGTTGTTGTGCAGCTGGTAGCGCGGCGTGAACGTGGCGATGTTGGTGTGCCGGTAGCGGCCGCGCCCGGTGCGCACGCGCACGCCCACCGCGTACACGCGCTCGCCCGCACCGCCCTCACCCTCGCCGCGCACTTCTAGTTTTTTCACACCTATCCCCACACCCAATCCGAAAGGCGAACACCACTACTCAACAACGAAAAAATAATGGAATTAAAATTCGGTGAATAAATATTAACATAACGGTTCGAGATGTCGTGTAGTGGTTTACCTCCGGCGTGCCGGGCAGGCCGCGGCCGAGGCGCGCGGACAGCGTGGGGCCGCCGTCGGCCTCGGCGAAGGAGAACAGCAGCGGCTGCACCATGCGCGCCAGCTCGTGCTCGTCGAACTGCCCGGCCGCCTCCGTGGCCGCGCCCTCCGCGCGGAACACTAGAGGCAGGCCGGTGCGGTTCACCAGCCAGTACGCCGCTGATATTGACACCTACACATCATTAGTTCCATCATTTTTTTTGGTTTATTATCTCTGAAAGTCACTGTTTTAAAGTGGAACGAAAACATCATCTTTGATTATTATGAACCGAAAATTCCTTCAGCACTTACTTTAATGCCATCAGTCTTCTTGACGGTCACTCTCGCGTTGATGTACAATCTCCGTCCTCGAGAGTCCCTCAGCTTGAGTCGTGCACTGAAGGAGCCATTGCCGCTGCCGCCCACCGCCGCGCTGTTGCTCGCGCCGCCCGACCCGCACACGCTCAGCGCGGTGGACCAGCCGAAGCCTTCCAGCTTCACGCTTAGTTCTACGCCTTCTTCAACATTTACCTAGGAATAATGTTTCAAAATTATAAACTTCACTTTCAAACCTAGAGCTTGTATATTTTAATAAACTTTTTGTCAATGATATTGTATACTTTTTTTTTAATCGTTTCAACCAAGATGACAGGACATCATTCAAAGTATACATAATATTTTATAACTAGTATGCTAACAGACATTCACCTCATGGAATGGCATCGTGTCTCCTGGCGGTATGTTGCCGGCAGTGATGACAACGTTGGAAGCGGGCGCGGCAGGAGTGGCGCGGTATTGTAGTTCTATTGGTAGTAGGTTTTCTAGTCTCAAAGCGGGGACTAGCGTTAATGTATGTCCCGCTATCGGGGCGCCCCGATCTGGAGGGAACTGCTCCCGAATTATAACGCAGCAGAATCTGGAACAGATTGTTATTGTACCGCATTAAAGTCAGATCAGAGCAGCGATTGAGTACGGAATTCGCTTTAAACGGTAGTCGGACGGCGCCGTCAGGCAGTGTGAGGTACCTGTACATGTGGTCTGGCGGCGTCGTCAGGCAGTGTGAGGTACCTGTACATGTGGTCTGGCGGCGCTCGGCACTCGTAGTGCAGCAGCGCGCGGGCGGCGGGCGCGGCTCGCCAGTCGATGGGCGCGGGCTGCGGCGCGGGCGCGGCGGCGGCGGCGCGCAGCAGCGGCCGCGTCCACAGCGCCGCGCCGTGCGCCGACAGCGGCGCCGCCCACGTGCCGCCCGCCGCCACCGTCGCGCACCTCACGCCGGCCCCGCCGACGCCGCCGCCGCTCCACTGAGCTGCGTACGACAATGTGCGAGGGTCACGTTTGGGCCGGTTTCGGGATGTTTTATTCGTATACTGTATCGACTTGGCAAAATTGTTACTTTGCCGATATACGACGTCAAAAATGTGCAAATGCAAAATGTTTTGACGTGGACCGGAATAAGATATGATATGATATGTCTCTACGGATATTAATGGCGAAGAGGTTGGTACCGCAAAGGAATGTACTGTTCATCCAACAGAAAGGCATTTAGTTTTGCAAAGTATTCATAATAATATAATAAGTATTGAACATCGTCATTATGATTCTAATCCAGATTCTAAATTATTTCTTCATATCTTACTACTAAGTGGGTTTTATTAACTGCCGCAAGATACTATTTTCTAAATTTACGAATACACTACAAGATCCAAAATCAAATATTATACAATGTCTCGAAAGAAATAGTTTTACATACTTATTATACTACGATATATATCTGAACAGTCACTGTGACTACTGCTGATATAGGCTACAAATACAATACGTGTGGTATATATGTATAGACAGGTGGGTACCGCAGTTGACAAGTATAGGGTGAAGCGGGCGCGGCGCGGCGTGGGGCGGGCGGGGGCGCGCCAGCGCCGCGCACGCCGCCCGCAGCGAGCGCAGCGCCAGCACGCACGCGTACAACCGCTCTACACAAGCATGCACGTCAACATCCTACACACCACGCCACACCCTATCCTTGTCAAGTTTGGTCTCAACGCACCACGACTACTACTTTATATACGCCCCGTTGTAACACGAATATGAACAATTAATTACCTAGTAACACTATACCTAAACGTGTTTCAATGTTTGACACGTGCTAATTTTATGATAATAATAATAGTCGATTTAAAACAATGTGGTTGGTTTCATAGGAAAATCAAATAAACTTTTAAACAAAAATAATACAATTTGTAAATTGCTGCAATTAATAGGTTTTCATGCTGAATTGCTGTTAGAAGAATTTATTTTATTCATATTCCTAGGACATTAGGGTAGGTTAGGCACTTAAGAATGATTTTGAATTCCTTTACACAAATATGAAAATGTGAATAGTTGATTTATGTGAGGGTAATGAAGTGTTAGTAGATCACCTGCGGAGGGTGCGTGGTCCACCCTAACTTCGACGGCGTGCGGCAGCTTGTTGACGAGCTGCAGCGCGGACCGCACCGTCACCAACTTGCGCGCTGACCCCTCCAGTGACACCTCGAATACTATACGAGCTTCTGAACCGGATTTCTGTCACATACATTTTTTGATCAGTCTAAGTAGTCTTAAAAATTTCGTATGACACAATTTGGCATAGAATATCCTTTTGAAAGAATGGGAAACGGGAGCATTTAGCTTAATATTTGAATTAAAGAAATAAAGTGAGATGGTTTTTGAAGATTATATATTATATAGTATATTAGATAATGTAGTGACCGTGTGCGTGAGGTTCCGGAAGTAGACGCCGACCCTGTCGACGCAGACGGGGTCGGGCGGCGACCAGCCGTCCAGGCGCAGCGCCAGCTGGTGCAGCGCGGCGCCGTGCGGCGGCGCGGCGGCGGGGCGGCGGCGGCGCCCGCGCCTGGCGCCGAACGAGAACGGCTCCGTGTCACCCGCGCGCACCATCATCCACGAGTCGTCCGGGCCCGACCACGCCGCCTGCTCGCACAGCCTGCACACACACACGCACCGACGCTTTGTCAAAACTCATCACTTTCACAAATTTATATTCATCATCATCATATCAGCTAGATGATGTCCACCGCTGGACATAAGCCTCCCCCAATAATTTCCACAACAATTTATATTGCTGATACTGCATCTATCAATACTTAGATAATTTCCGGGACAAAAACTATCCTATATCCGTTCCCAGGAATCAAATTACATATCTTCACAACAAATTTTATCTAAATCGTTTCAGTAGTAAAAGCATAAAGAGATAGGCAGACATACTTTTGCAATGAATAGCAAAACCTTCTATGAATATTAATATTGATTATACTGGCTATACTAGTCGTGTATCCATGTGGACGAGCAGTATTAGAATAACTATTATATTATGAGAATAGCAACTGCTACAAATATACAAAGGCAACGCTTTTAAAAACACCACAAAACCAACAAACAAGTCTTACACCTATCCAAGTACAGTCAAACAAGCTAATTAGTTTACATCCACACATAGATCAGTCTATAGTTGCATGTATACCAATTAGGTTGCTCGACTGTACAAGTTAACTTCAAGCCCCTGTTCAGATATCCGTCAATGAAATGGTACTCACACGTCGGCGGTGGTGACGAGCGTGGTGAACCACAGGCGGTGGCCGGTGTGGTTGCGCAGCGCGTACGGCACGAAGGGCGAGCGCCGCCGGTGCCCCGCCGGGCTGCCCTTCGGCGACTGCTCCTGCGGGCCGCTCGACTGCACGGCACATTACAAAATCACAACTATTATCACCGTCAAATTAACATTATCTACAATTATACAGTAAAGGAATACCGTCATCACAAACAACCCGACTAATCATAATTATGGAAATTTATATAGCGACTGCTGAGCAAGAGGTTCTGGGTTCGATTCGATAAATATAATGAAATTCTCAGTAACAGCTCACCCGGTTGATGGCAATAGGTTCGCCCCCCATTTACATGGGTAAAACATACCAGCGAAATGTTGGTATACCTTTGCTTAACCCAACAAGCGTGATGATAATATGTAAGTATGTTGTAGGTTTATTTTATATTAAAAATACTTATTTAACCTTACGAAACATTATAACAAAATTTAGATGATTCCTTCGTTGATTTTATGGGGAAAATCTCTTATACTCTCAACTATCTTACAAAGTAAAGGTTATGTAGCAATAGTGCTGGTTACCTGCGGCGCGTAGTAGTCGGCGGTCCAGTTGGCGCGCACCAGCTGCCACAGCTCGATGAGCGATGACGTCACGTTGATGTTCAGCACCTCCGCCGACGACACGTCCATCTGCACGCGCCCCAGCGACAGCTCACTCGTCAACGTGTACTCCCACGCCGTCTCGAATCTAACAACACAATGGATGATAATTTCATTGGATCCTATCCACATTTGTCTAGTAACAATACTGATTAGGTACCATAACTTGTGGTAATTGTAACCGACCGATGGACACAAAATTTTAATCTAACTGGAGTCTAGTGAATTTTACAACCCAGTACTTTCGTCATAAATCTCTTTCAGCAGAATAATTGAAGAAATAAAATAAATTGACAACTGAAGCTGAGAAGATTAAGTATAAGATTACAGTTACCTCCAGGGTTCCACGACCGGCTCCCAGCCGGACAGCGTCCGGTTGTAGTAGTCAATAGTGAGTAATGCGGCAAGTCGGCCGCCGCCGGCGCCGGACGAGCGCGGCACGGCGGCGCCGCCCGGCCCGGCCGGCGTCGACACCAGCATCGGGTCCTCAAACGATTCTTCTACTTTACGAAGATCCTGGATAGAGGACAGATGCAAATATTTATTATGCATTGACGAAAAATATTGTTTTTTTTTAACTTTTCGAATATCTTTTAGTAAACATTTAAACATATTAAAAGAAAAATACTTGAGAGGTGTCAAGGGACACCAAGATGGAACGAAGTTCCTTTTTACAATTCCTTCACTAATCGAAAGGAACTTCGTTCCATCCGGGTATCCCTTGTTTTCTATAAGAGAGAGACAGACAGAAAAACATGCGCAAGCCGCACGGCTTACAATAGCTTACTATAGCAAAAAGTGTCCTTACAACTTTTCGTCTTATTTTTTTGTGTCTAGCCCCCTTTCGCAACGCGCGATAAGGAACTTCGTTCCAATAATATACATATATTACACTTAAAATAATGAGTTAATTACTTCGCGTAGCCTCATACCTGTTCCACTTCTAACTCGTTGAGCGACACTTCGAGCAGAGGCACGTCAGAGTCCAGACAGTCATCAATCACGCATAGAGTGATGCAGTCCGCTGATACCTAACCACAATAATATAATTAAATAAGACATAACAGTTTCTGATATCATTATAATGAGGATCAGTATATAGGTTTAAGGTCAGTTACCTGCACGGCTCTGAGCGGCCATATGGAGGTGCTGGGCTTCGGCTGCGGCGGCGGCGGCTGCGGGGACTGCGTGCGCAGCCAGCGCGGCCGGCACATCCAGCCGCCGCCGCCCACCGCGCCGCCCCCCGCCCCCGCGCCTGCAGCGCTGCTGGCCGTGGTGCTGCCGTTGGAGCGCATGTGCACGCTGTTGGCCGGCGCGTCCTCTTCATCCGAGGACAGTAGAGACTTGCCTATGTACACACCAATCCGCACATTTAGCTTAACAGTTACTTCTGTCTTCAAAACGAATATCAAACTGACAGATAAACAGATGATTCCAAAATATATTGAACATAAGAATATAGCTAGATTCTAATAGTTTTGTACACTCACCAGACAGGGCTGCCCTCGCTTGCACCGGCAGTGACTGCAGCATGGCGGCGAACATCCGCATGTCGTGGTATGAAAGTCGCAAGTTTAGAGTTCCCATCGCGGCCTGCAAACGACAAAATTACTCATCCAGACTCCAATAACGTCTTGAAAATGTTGACCCACTGCAAATACGTACGATTATATCTTCTAATGGACAGTAGTGGACAGTGGAGCAAAAACAGCAAAAAAATATCACGTTTGTAACGGCCACAGAAATACATCATCTGTGAAATTTTTGACGACAGAAGACTCAGTAATTGGGTCCCGTTGGCACCATTTGAGTACAGAATCCTAAAAAGCAGTATATAAACAAGTTGTCTATGGTAGTTATTTACTTATTATTTTATTTTATTGTTATGTATAATTAGAATTAGGTGTATCAGCGTGTACGGACATGCAGCACTCGGTTGGCGTCGATGGCGACGTGCAGCGCGGCGGGCTCCACGATGGACAGCGCCGTCTCCTCCTCCAGCCCCAGCACGCACGAGAACACCTCCAGCTCGTTCAGCTCGCATGACACCGGCTTCTGGGCGTCCGCGCACCGGTACGTTATCACTGTTGTACTCTGCAACACAACGTTTATATTAATAAATGCTGATAGGAATATTGAAAATAATACTTTCTGCGATATCACAAATAATCATCAAAAACATAATCGGTGAATAATATTGGATGAAAGCAAATGTAACAATTCATCCCAATTGTGACTTCATCTTAGTGAAAAGTCTAATAAAAAGCTGTGATTAACTTTAACGCCATCTAGTAAGTTTCGAAAAGCATACGAATAAATAGTCGTAAAGTGTGCCGGAGGTGTACCCTGAGTATGACGGCGTTGGTGTCCCAGACGGAGGGGTCCTCGACCAGCACGAGCTGCGAGTCCGTGACGTTGAGCTTCAGCTCCACCAGCTCCGCGCGCCGCCCCGCGCCGCCGCCGCCCGCGCACTCCGCCTCCGACCTGCACACAATACACGCTGTATATTTATACTATACGAAACGGTCATAGATCCTATGACTTAATCTAAATATTAATAAAATAAAATATTAATAAAATAGAGTTTTCATATATCGACCGACGGTGATATCGGTACATTACATGTTATATGGCTTAGAAATTAAAATATATTTGGATCAACACTTTGAGGAGACACACAAGGCCATACAATATATTACAGCAATACTTACAATGGCGCCTGGTCAGGATCGGCGGCTGGCGGCGGCGGCTGCATGATGAACTGGTTGGCACTCTCCCACCAATCCAGCACCGCCATTAGACGCATGTTGTTTACCAAGATCGTGTACGCTGAAGAGTCTTGCCGCTTTCTACGTAAATAAACCATAGATTAAATTTAAAAATCCTTTACGAAAGGTGAAGATTGAATACCGATCTTATACACATATATTAAGGTTAATAATAAGTTCACACTAAAGTCCATTGCTGTGTTCATTGTATGTATGTGTATGGTATAACAAAAATCAATGGAAGGTGAACATGATTACAAGAGTAGTGTGACGTCACCTGGCGTGTACTTCAGCCTGCACGCTGTGCCGCTGCTCGGGCATGGGCTGCACGATGTGGCTGAACACGTTGCCGCGCCGGTTGGCCGGCTCCTTCGTGTAGCGCGTGTCGCTCACTAGGATCTCCTGGGAAACGTGTGTCAAATTCCATTGAAGAGTCGGTAATATTAAAAAGAAATATAGCTGACAATATTTACCATTATGGAAGGATTAAGCGTAAGTGGCGTACCGTGGGGGGTGCTGGGGGGGAACGTCCCCGGGCGGCAGGTTTTTGCGGCGGCAAATTTGTCTTGCAGTATTAACCTAAAATAAGGGGCGGCAAATTTCTGGTCGGCCTCGGGCGGCAAAAACCCACGCTACGCCACTGGGCTTAAGATGAGGAATAAGATTATTACAACCTTTCTACATGTAAATATTTGTATGAATGTAATGAGTACCTGTGAGACGAGGTCAATGTCCTGGCTGAGATCGGAGTACGTCTCGACGACGAGCCTGGACTTGATGAAGTTGATGCAGGCGAGAGAAGACACGCCGTGCTCCGGCTCGAGCTTCACTGTCACGTCGTGGAGGTCCAGCTTGAGGGAACTTGTTGTCCACACCTTGAAGTGGACGATTTTGAAATACCAGACAATTCATACGTTTTTTTTTTAAGATAACTTTTTATGGATTAAAATTGTGGTTTTTGAAGTAAAATGTCAAGTTCCTTGAACCCAATGGAGAGATTCTTTGACTTCGTTTGCCTGGATGTGGTAATGCCAAGTACTCACGGCCTGCTGGTGCTGGCGCGGCGGCAGCAGCGGTGCGTCCTTGGGCAGCAAGTCGTCCACGCACTCGGCCAGGTTGTGGGTCAGCACGCCGCGCACCAGCCGGTACTGCGCCGGGTCCAGCGCGCACTGCAGCGTCGACAGCGAGCCCTGGATGGTCATGTCCGCCACTGCAATCAAGCGGAAACTATTAACCACATACAAAAAATGCCTCGAATATGTCTACGTTGTAAAAAAAAATTATGATGATCGGCCATCATGGTGATGATAGTGATACCATTATGTGTGTGGTCCATGTTATATTCGATGTGCAGGTCCAGCGAGGTGGGCGCGTGCAGCAGCGGCGCGCCCACGCGGCGCACGCGCAGCCCGCGCCCGCCGCGCGCACACCACAGCGACACGCCCGACAGACGCACCACCCGCACGTCCAGCATCTCACGCGTACCTGGGGTAGTAAGGAATCCACTAATAAATAACATAGAATAATGTTGATTGCTTTGATGTTTTCGAGTAGTATAGCGAGATTTTTCGCTTAAATTAAACTGCCCAACTGGGGAAGTACTTCCGCCTTACAGAAGGCCGCAGTGAATCAACAATATTTGTTTCCGCGAGTGACTAAGATGTCATCAATCTAATGGGCTGTAAGCTTGTTAGCCAGTCTATTAATTATATATTAATGGTATTAAAAAAAACATCTCATCAGCCATATGTCACAAGCCGTGTGTGTCGAGTCTAGCAACTTACTACAGGTAGGGTCAGTCATAGTGCTGACGGTGCCGTCGTCCCCGGCGCGCTTGAAGCAGTTGTCGAGGGTGAGGTGGTCCAGGTGCGCGGCCAGCGCGTTCCTGGCGCGGCCCGACACGGGCAGCACGATCACCGGCGCACTGCAGCGCACGCGCAGCTTCATACGAGCCGCGCGACCACTGCCAGGGCCCGAGATGCCCGATACTGATACCTGATCAAACATTTTTTATTTAACTCAGTTTCGAGTCTAAGTTAAGTTTCCAAATTATGTGCCGAAAAAGTTTTTCATCGAATATTCCTTTTTTATATTATATATATTATTTTTATAATATTTTTATATTATTTATTATATATAATATTAGATCAACATTTTGGTAACTGGAAAAATTACGTTGATTTTTTTGTTTCCTCTAGCATGTTAAAAAAAATAACATGTTATTGTTTATTATTATTTCACATTAAAGATACATCCAATCTATATTAATAATTTTATTATATACATTAATTTATAAAAATTAATCCCTATTTCCCTTGGTCACAGCCACGGCGTAACTTGAAAAAGGCTTCACCAAATTCATTGATCTTTTTTTAAACATTTTCTAATTCTTTGTAGAGGGGGCTTCGGGAAAGATATTAAAAAAGTTACGCAGAACATGAAAAATAATAAAAAACTTAACGAATAAGTATAGTAACGCTTTTAATCTGACCTACAAATTTACAATAGAAAAGAAAAAGATACCTTAACTGTCAATTTTACGACAGTTCGCGCTATTGACATGTCTTCTGCTGTAAATATCGTTCAGTAACTTCATATATCGGAATATTTCTTTGCATTTGACTTCCATAAACAAGCAACATTAAATAAATAATAAATATAAAAATGAATATGCTATCTTAAAAATATACCGACGCCACCAATACCGAAGCCACCTATACCGACGCAACCAATACCGACGCCACCTAAACCGACGTCTGCATTACTGACGCCTCCAATACCGATGCCATTAATAACGACGCCAACAGTACCGACGCCACCAATACTGACACTATCTATACCAACGCCACCTATGCATCCAATACCTACGCGTCCAATACTGACGCGTCCAATACTGACGTCAACAATACCGATACCAACAATAACGACGCCATCAATACCGACGTTACCAATACCGACGCAAACAATACCAATGCATCCAATAACGACGCTAACAATACCGACGCCACCAATACCGACGCCATCAATACCGACGCAATCAATACCGACGCCATAAATACCGACGTCAACAATACCGACGCCAAAAATACCGATGCAACCAATACCGACGCAAACAATACCAATGCATCCAATAACGACGCTAACAATACCGACGCCACCAATACCGACGCCATCAATACCGACGCAATCAATACCGACGCCATAAATACCGACGTCAACAATACCGACGCCAAAAATACCGATGCAACCAATACCGACGCGATCAATACCGACGCCAACAATACCGATGCCAACAATAACGACGCCACCAATACCGACGCCAAATGATAGCGACGCCAACAGTACCGACACCACCAATACCGACTCTATCCATACCGACGCCACCAATACCTATGCATCCAATACCGACGGGTCCAATACTAACACCATCAATAACGACGCCACCAATATCGACGACATAAATACCGTAGCCAACAATACCGATGCTTTTAATACACACGCTATCAATACCGACGCCTACAATACCGATGCCATCAAAAAGGACGCCACCAATACTTGTGCATCCAATACCGATACCATAAATACCGACGCGACCAATACCGACGCCAACAATACCGACGCAATCAATAACGACGCCACCAATACCGGCGCCAACAATATCGACGCTTTTAATACCGGCGCTGTCAATACCGACGCCAATAATACCGACGTTATCAATACCGACGCCAACAATACCGACGCCTACAATACCGACGCCTACAATACCGACGCTTATAATACCGATCATCAACCGATGGCAACAATTACGACGCCACCAATAACGACGTCAAAGATACCAACGCCAACAATATCAACGCTTTTAATACCGACGCTTTTAATACAGACGCTATCAATACCGACGCCAACAATACCGCCGCAAACAATACCGACACCAAAGATACTAACGCCAACAATATCGACGTTTTGAATACAGACGCTATTAATACCGACGCAATCAATAACGACGCTTACAATACCGATCATCAACCGATGGCAACAATTACGACGCCACCAGTACTGACGCCACCAATACCGACGCCAACAATAATGACATCAAACATACCAATGCCAACAATATCGACGCTTTTAATACCGGCGCTTTCAATACCGACGCCAACAATACCGATGCCAACAACAACGACGCTAACTATACCGACGTCACCGATACCGATGCAAACAATAACGCCACCACCGATATCGACGACATTAATACCGTAGCCAACAATACCGATGCTTTAAATACACACGGTATCAATACCGACGTTAACAATACCGATGCCAACAATAACGACGCAATTAATACCGACGCCACCAATACCGACGCCTAATGATAACGACGCCAACAATACCGACGTTATCAATACCAACGCAAACAATACCGCGCCTACAATACCGACCATCAACCGATGGCAACAATTACGACGCCACCAGTAACGACGCCAAAGATACAAACGCCAGCAATATCGACGCTTTTAATACAGACGCTATCAATACCGATACCGACAATACTGACGCTATCAATACCAACGCTTTAAATACAGACGCTATCAATACCGACGCCAACAATACCGACGCAAACAAAAACGACGCAACCAATACCGACGCCAAAAATATCAACGCCAACAATATCGACGCTTTTGATACCGGCGCAATCAATACCGACGCCTACATAACCGGCGCCTACAATACCGACGCTTACAATACCGATCATCAACCGTTGGCAACAATTACGACGCCACCAGTACTGACGCCACCAATACCGATGCCACCAATACCGACGCCACCAATACCGACGCCACCAATAACGACATCAAACATACCAATGCCAACAATATCGACGCTAATAATACCGACGCTTACAATACCGATCATCAACCGGTGTCAACAATTACGACGCCAGCAATAACGTCGCCAAAGATACCAACGCCATCAATATCGACACTTTTAAAACTGACGCTTTTAATACAGACGCTATCAATCGAACCGAAGCCAACAATACCGACGCCTACAATACCGACGCCAACAATACCGACGCTTACAATACCGATCATCAACCGATGTCAACAATTACGACGCCACCAATAACGTCGCCAAAGATACCAACGCCATCAATATCGACACTTTTAAAACCGACGCTTTTAATACAGACGCTATCAATCGGACCGGTGCCAACAATACCGACGCCACCAATACCGATGCCACCAATAACGCCGCCAAAGATACCAACGCCAACAATAACGCCGCCAAAGATACCAACGCCAACAATATCGATGCTTTTGACGACCCAGTTAGTCCAGCGGTAGTTAACACTGCTTTCTGTGCTATGGGTCCCGGGTTCGAATCCCGGTAGGGACAAATGTTTGTGTGATGAGCATGAACATTTGTATTCGAGTCATGGATGTATCTATCTATAATATGTATGTATTTACAAAAAAAAAAAAAAAAAGTATGTATGTAGTATATCAACCAGCTAGTATCCGTAACACAAGCCTCGTTGCTTAGCACGGAACTAGATGGCGCTGTGTGCCATAATGTCCAGGAATATTTATTTATTTATTTATTATTTTAATACCGGCGCTATCAATACCGATGCCATCAACTACTACGCCAACAATACCGACGCCTACAATACCGATGCCATCAATTACGACGCCAACAATACCGACGCCAACAATACCGACGCCTACACTACCGACGCCTACAATACCGACGCCTACAATACCGACGCCTACAATACCGACGCCTACAATACCGATGCCATCAACTACTACGCCAACAATACCGACGCCTACAATACCGATGCCATCAATTACGACGCCAACAATACCGACGCCATTAATAGCGATACTTACAATACCGACGCCAGCAATACCGATGCTATCAATACCGACGCCGACTGTACCGACGCCAACAATACCAACGCTATCAATACCGACGCCAACAACACCGATGCCAACAATACCGATGCCTACTATACCGACGCTATCATTACCGACGCCAACAATACCGACGCCTACAATACCAACGCTTACAATACCGATCATCAACCGATGGCAACAATTACGACGCCACCAATACCGATGCCACCAATAACGCCGCCAAAGATACCAACGCCAACAATATCGATGCTTTAAATACCGGCGCTATCAATACCGACGCCAATAATACCGACGCTATCAATACCGACGCCAACAATACCGACGCCAACAATACCGACGCCAACAATACCGACGCCAACAATACCGACGCTTACAATACCGATCATCAACCGATGTCAACAATTACAACGCCACCAATAACGTCGCCAAAGATACCAACGCCATCAATATCGACACTTTTAAAACCGACGCTTTTAATACAGACGCTATCAATCGGACCGGTGCCAACAATACCGACGCCAACAATACCGACGCCAACAATACCGACGCCTACAATACCGATGCCATCAACTACGACGCCAACAATACCGATGCCATCAATTACGACGCCATTAATAGCGATACTTACAATACCGACGCCAGCAATACCGACGCTTTTAATATAAACGCTATCAATACCGACGCCGACTATACCGACGCCAACAATACCGATGCCAACAATAACGACGCTCACAATACCGACGTAACCAATACCGATGCAAAAAATAACGCCACCACCAATATTGACGCCATAAATACCGTCGCCGACAATAACGATGTTTTTAATACACACGCTATCAATAACGACGCCTACAATAACAATGCCATTAATACCGACGCCACCAATACCGACACCAAATGATACCGACGCCAACAATACCGACGCTACAAATACCGACGCCAAATGATAACGACGCCAACAATACCGATCGCCACCAATACCTATGCATCTAATACCGACGCCAACAATAACGATGCCACCAATACCAACGCGACCTGTACCGACGCCAACAATAATGTTAACAATAATGCCAATAATAACGACGCCAAAGATACCAACGCCAACAATATCGACGCTTTAGATACCAACCGACGCCAACAATACCGACGCTATCAATACCGACACCAACAATACCGACGCCAACAATACCGACGCCTACTATACCGACGCTATCATTACCGACGCCAACAATACCGACGCCTACAATACCAACGCTTACAATACCGATCATCAACCGATGGCAACAATTACGACGCCACCAATACCGATGCCACCAATAACGCCGCCAAAGATACCAACGCCAACAATATAGATGCTTTTAATACCGACGCTATCAATACCGACGCTTATAATACCGACGCTTACAATACCGATCATCAACCGATGTCAACAATTACAACGCCACCAATAACGTCGCCAAAGATACCAACGCCATCAATATCGACACTTTTAATACAGACGCTATCAATCGGACCAACGCCAACAATACCGACGCCTACAATACCGACGCCTACAATACCGTTGCCATCAACTACGATGCCAACAATACCGACGCCTACAATACCGAAGCCATCAATTACGACGCCAACAATACCGACGCCATTAATAGCGATACTTACAATAGCGACACCAGCAATACCGACGCTTTTAATATAGACGCTATCAATACCGACGCCAACAATACCGACGCTATCAATACCGACGCCAACAATCGACGCTTTTGATACCGACGCCATCAATACCGACGCCAACGATACCGACTCAATTCATACCGACGCCAACAATACCGACGCCACCAATACCGACGCCCTCAATACCAACACCTACAATACCGACGCCTACAATACCGATGCCAACAAAACCGAGACAACAAAACCGACCCCACCAATACCGATGCGTCCAATGGCCGACGGATATAATAAAGGATTAATCACCGGAAAATAATGTTTACCTTAAGCCTTGCTTGTAGGATGACTCTGCGTAGCAGACTGAAGTCTCTGGCGAAGGCTTGCAGTTCTTGAACGAAGCGTTTGGTGTGCACGTATGTGACGGGGCCCATCTCTATGCTCAAGCTAGTCTCATAGCCTGCGGACGCTGCTTCTGCCGTGCTCAGTCTAATAAAGGTAAAAATTGAGGTCGTGAAAATAATTTTGTGAATGGAATTACCGATTACAGTTACTGGGATTGTCTAAGAGTTTGATGGTAGATTTTCAGTAAACAAAAGAAAAACGGAAAAAGAAGCAATCAACTCGTTTTAAGTGAAGTATTAAGTAGTATTCGTTTATTACCTCTGGTATTGGAAGGTGAGGGCGTGGTCGCCGTGCGTGCGGAAGCGGTCGCGCCAGAGCGCCGAGTGCGGCGTGAGGTCGGTGAGCGAGATGGCGCCCAGGCGGCCCGACAGCAGGCGCGTGTGCGCGCGCGCGTCGGCGCGGCACACCGTGCGCACGCGCCGCACGAGCGCGCGGCACGCCTCGCCGCGCCCCGCCACCACCACCAGCGACAGCGAGCGCACCGACACCTCCGTCTGCGTCGTGCCGCCCTCCGCCGGCGCGCTCTGCCACGCTGCCCGACACACGAAAACGATTAACATTCTCGACACCCATGACAAGCCTTTACGTCGTCGGATATTATACTTACCGGTCTGCTGAGGCTCCGGGCCGTGCTCGCTATCAGGTAGATCATCACCGGCGATGCCGAAGAAGTCCAGCACTGCCACCCAACTGTCGATGCTCACCACCAAGTTCAGGCAGTTAAAGTCCACCTTCGTCAGTTTCGATATCTGCACCATTTACAAAAATACAAACATTTGTATCATATGAACGATTAATCTATTACTTAATCTTTCAAGATTCAAGAGAAGAAGTATCATGCTTAGCAGGGCGACATCCCTCGGCTTTGCAGGTCATACCTTGTCATACTTGTCACTGAAGTGTGGGTGCTGCGGGTCCCTGGTGTGCACGGAGAGCCACACCAGGTTGTCGTCGGGCCCGGCGGCGGGCGCGGCGGCGGGCTCGTCCGCGCCCGCGCCGCACTCCGGCGAGCACGGCGGCGTCACGCCGCACTTGCTGTCACGTTTGCTGCGACGCTCTTTGTTCTGTTACAAGATATACGATATTTAAACAGCTGTTATACGTAACTCTTTTCCATTAGAAAGAAACCAGGATTGCAGTAAGTTGTAGAACCAAACAATGATTAATATTTTAAATATGGACATGAGGAAGAAAGGGCAACATGTCACTTTATTCGCACGTGTATCTCGTTTTTGGTACTTATATGTGGTATCTGATTACTTTCTTCTAAATTAATTTAGATAAATCTTTCAATATTCGATTATGTTATAACTTGGATTTTTTTTCTCTAAAAAGACCAGTTACTGTACGTGTAATCGCAACTTCAATAAGCATAATAATAATGATTTACCTCTTTAGTAGCCACGTTGAGCAGGCTGGGCAGTGAGCACGAGCAGCACTTCATGTACTGCAGCGAGCTGACGCTGGACATGTCGTCGGCGTACTCCGTCACGAAGTCGGGGCACGACTTGGACACGAACACAGCTTTGGGGGGCATTTGGGGGGTGTGCGACACCATCAACATGCGGTGCTTTGAGTCCGGTTCCTTGGTCAAGTCTTCCATTGTTATCGAGTGGAGCGACACCTAAGGTTCAATTATAATGTATTATAACACAAAAATTTCATTTATCTTATTTAGCGGATAGATAAAATTACACTGATAAAATTTAGAGAGGAACTGGTAAATACCTGAAGCATATTTTCATAGGGATGCGTCCTCTGGTAGTTTAACTTGAACTCCCTGAAGGACAGTTCGACCAGGCTTCGCTCACCCTCGCCGAGATCAGCGCGCAGTTCCACGCTGAACGTAGGTAACTCGAAGTTCACTGTCACATAACAAACGTCGTTACACAAGAGAATACAATTGAAATGATTATAATGATGGTATTGGCACAGTGTAGGTACCGGTGAGCGGCGGCGTGCGGTGCGGCAGGGCGGGCGGCGGCGGCGCGGCGGGGCGGGCGGGCGGCGGCACGGCCAGCACGGCGGCGCGCACGCACGGGTCCAGCTGCAGCGTGCGCACCGCGCCCTCCTGCAGCTGCCCGCCCGAGCCGCCCAAGCTGCCCGCCGAGCCCGCCACGTGCAACTGGACACGCAAACAACTTTTATTAGGTACCTATGTACGGAAACGTAAACTAGTCAGGTTAATTGATACGTTACACACCTGAATGTGCGGCGAATGTTCCGTATGGGGCATCGAACTGTCCACCACATCGACGGGCGTGTCCGTCGTGATCCAGCGAAGAGTCTCCAGCAACTGCTCGTACTGCTCTCGCCGCGCGGACACGTGCAGACCTCCTACTATCTTGCCTCGGACTTCGCACTGTGATACATAACATCCAAAATAAGAACTAAAATAGTAGGGAACGACGGCAAAATTTTAAGGAATTACCTTTCATACACTTCTATAGGTATTGTAGCACTTTTTTAAGGAAAGTATCATGATAAAATAACCTATATTTTTCAGACCATCGCTTTGCACTGCAAACTGCTAGCTGAAATGGCTGGCAAACTATTATTATGTATTGAACTGTCTTACCTGATAATCAGCATCGTCAGCATCGGTGTAATTGAGGGTGAACCGCATCGCCGTGTTGTGCAGCACCGGCTTCCCGGCCGACACGTCGTATATGTGCTGCATGTTCTCCGACGACAGCTGGTGCTGCTTCAACTTCTCTGCCACGTCCACCTGCAAACATAAAAAAAATTAGGTCAATAAACGCCATTCTAAAATCAAAAATCGTGTATAATACGCAGTGGGGTTTTGTACTCACGGAGGCGAGTGAGATGTCCCGCACTTGCACTTTGTAGAGCGTGCGGTGCGGCGGGCCGGGCCGGTTGGCGAGGCTCATGCGGCCCAGGTGCGCCACCAGCACCTGCGTGCTGTGCGCGTTGCGGGGCAGCACCACCACCGGCGACTCCAGCTCGATGTTCACGCTTTGCACACAAGTTTATAAAACGTTACAATTTATTTAAAACACTCTCTATACCGCCAGAATTTTTCCTACACATTTCACCATCAAACGGAGAATTTTTCTGATAGTGGGTCGACTAAATTAATGAATATCGGTTACCTGAGTACAATGTTGTTAGATTTGAGCGTAGCAGGCTCGTCGATTGAGGCGCCCATGCTGACTGTACGCCGACGAGGCGACACTCCCTCCATCGACTGGGACAACTTCGGATTCGCGTATAGGGATTCACCTCTGTACATTGAACAAAACATTATAAAAAACATACATTTCAGAATTCTTAGAATCATATACGTAAATATAAATTCCTCATGTACCTGGGATGCACGAGACCGATGGCCATGTCAGCGGCGGCAGCTCGGATGGACCGCGCCAGGTTGGCGAGGTACTGCTTGAACTCCGTGAGGCACGACCGCAGCTCCCTCAGTAGAGGACCCGAGTGCGTGTACCACACGCTGGCGACGTGCATGCTGACCGTAGCTTCCACCACTGTACGAGACGAAAGTGCCACTCGTTAGTAAGCAATTTGAAGATAATGTAAGGTTCGCAGTGTAGCAGCACTGACCCGGCGCGTCGGCGTCGGCGTCGGTGCTGACGTCGCGGTGTATGGTGAACAGCAGCGCCTTGTCGTCCCGCGCCAGCGCCGCGCCGCCCGCGCCCAGCACGCGCGAGTGCCGCCCGCCGCCCTCGCACAGCGACACCACGGCCACGCCGCCCAGCGACCCGCCCACCTCCACGCGGCTGCCGTCTGCACACACACACACAACGTCACTTGCTACCCCTCCCGCGGCTCCGCAACTAAACTTCTTGCTTTATATTTTGGATATTTTGTTCTAGTCTCTATGAACTATTTAAATGTATGTCTCTATAGAATTACATTACTGACTCTTTAGATTTATTCTGTTTAAATTATGTTATTGATTTTAGTTGTATTCAGACAGGATAGCGAGAATTCTCGCTCAAATTGAGTTGCCAACTGGGGACCTCCAAATCCTCCGCGTCTTACAGAAGAAAGTAGTCAAACAACAATAGTTGTATTTCTATGAGTGAGTAAAGTTATGGCTTAGTGGGGAGTGGCTATGCGTTCTGTCAATATAAAACACAATCAGGAATGGGTAAAATGTGTATGAACACAAACGTACCGACAGTGGCCTGTATCTTGGCCTCGCTGACGGTGGCGGTGGCGATCTTGCGCGCGACCAGCGTGCCGTCGTGCAGCGCGGCGCGCAGCAGCAGCACGCCCAGCCGGTGGAAGTCGAACGTTATCTCCGTGCGGACTTCCCTCTGCACATACAACGTTACCACAATCTGTCCGGCACGTATTCGGAGTCCAACAATTACTATTTACCACAGAACATTTTTGTACTACAGATTGCTATAGGATACGCTACAAGATACATATTTTGTGGGCTGCATACCTACAAGCATTACTTTATAAACACTGACCATATTCAACATTTTAAAAAGCTACGATGTAATTTAAAACATATTTTATGGCCTGGTCTGAAATGGTAAGAAAGTGAACACGTTTCAGCTTTAATACATCATAATGCCAGTGGAATTAGGTCTTAATAGCGAATCTGTTTTTTACCTAGTGAGCAAAATTTGCAGACTGTTTCTGAAATAGGCTTCCTTTGAAAACTCTTACCTTGGGCTCATCTTCGGGTAATGTGTAAGAATATGTGGCGGCTGCGGCGGGCTCGGAGTGTTCTGTGTCATTGGCTGGCTTCTTGGCAGTTGTCTTCCCTAGAACGCGCTGGGTGAAGCCGATTAGCTCCACTATGGTCTCTTGGTTTGCTGGATAACAACAATTACACTTTGTCAGAACATTAACAGACCGAGAAGTAAAATGTTAGCTTAAGAAATTTTCGGTTCTTCAAATAACTCAAAGGACCTGGTATATTTAAATGCACCTCAACTCACCAATAATATCAAGATTGTTAAAAAGTATGTTAGCGATTCTCAGATCTTCGGAATCGGCGTCGCCTTTGACGAGGCATAATTCAACAGCTATAAGTGCTTCGGAGTCCACCATTCCTGCAGCCCCCCAGCCGGAGGATGTGGGTCCCCAGTCGACGGTGTTCCAGGCAGTGCCCCAGTCGGATCCCCAGCCGGCGCCGAACATGCCGCTGCCGTTCCAGTTGAACCCGGTGCCTGATACCCAGCTGGGGGCCGGACTCGTGCGGTCTGCTTCAGAAGGATCTAGAAACAAAACATGCCATCATTTACAGATATTGTGAATTCTTGTTTATATACTGAACATTTGAAAACGGAGTTTTTTGCTTAACACTATCATATAAATATACTTTTAGTGACTTACTTTTACTAGAGAAGTGCAGAGAATTGAGCGCGTGGTGCAGCGCCTGCGGGTGCGCCAGCAGCTGCGACGAGCGCGAGTCCGGCGGCGACGGACACGTCGGCGACGTCGGCGACGTCGGCGACGTCGGCGACATCGGGGACGTCGGCTCCGAGCCGCGGATGCTGCCCGACATCGTGTCCATGCTGCACACGACAACATCATCGTTATTTATACATATTGAATCGATTCGACAAAATATTTTAAATTTAATAGTCTCATTAGTGATAGTACGTAAATATCGCGTCGGTGCAAAATACTAAGTACATACCCAACATGCTTGTGGCTGGCGACTAGCAACTCGAAATCGGGCCCGTAGGTCTGCAGCGCGTCCACCAGCAGCAGCGAGTGCACCGACAGCGACAGCGACACGTCGCGCGGCCGCGCCGTGGCCGCCGCCCTCACGCCGCACACCTGCACCTCCGCGATGCTGCGCCCCATCGACTGCACCTGACGATTATACGTATGCCATATTAATCATCAACCTACTTTACTGTCCAACGGCTGAGCAGTCTATCGTGCTAACCAAATACGGGCTGGCAGACTGCACACGCCATCGAAAGCATATCTCAAGCGCGCAAGTTTTACAAAATTTGAATATGTGGTAAATAAGCACATAGGTTATTTGACTAAAGAATTTACTGGTCAGAACACTAGGCTTTCACAGCTTTTTAAAATAGGTGATACTTACTTCAAGCGACATCTGTTCTATGGCGAATTGTAGCATGAAGAGCGTGGAGTTGTGATGCTGCGAGAACTCGGAGCGTTCCGTCTCCGAGCTGACGCTGTTCTCCTCTATGTCGTCCGACTCCGCTTGCATGGGACTCGCCGACTCCCGACCACTGCAATAAATAATCCGTTCAGGGAGAGTTCCATTTTTGCATGTAGGTTTTTACTTACTTGCAAGTTGCAAGTAATAATGTTTATTAAGTAGAAGAAATGGGGATGGTGTGTTGATAGGTGGATAGGCTGAAAAATGAAGAGTAAGATCGACAATATAGTATCAATATGGAGGTTTCGTTTAATTGTTATCTACTTGGGTCCCTAACGAGAATAATATAATGTAAAATAAAATATGTGGCAAAGCAATGTTGTCTATTATAGTTCATGTGAAGGATTCTATTTCAGTGAGACATATATGATACTTGATATTTTTTGATCTTTCAAAATACTTTTTTTTTCTATTTCATATCACGAAGTACAGAATAAGTTGTTACGTAACGTATGTAAGTAGCGGAGTGTGCTTACTTGGCGTTCCCGGGCGGCGGCGCGGAGTTGGCGAGCACGGCGCGCACGGCGAACAGCTTCTGCTCGCTGAGGTGCACCACCAGCGCCGGCAGCGAGCCGCACAGCGTGGCCGCCGGGTACTGCGGGTCCTGCGTCGCCACCACGCGCCGCTCCGCCTGCGCCGCACACCAGTTAGCAAAACCCTCAAATATTTCTACCGCCGATCTCACCACTGACGCATTAACACATTTTTTACATACAAAAACATGCAGACAAAAATATCTATACGAGTTAGACAAAGCCAAAAAATTGCATAGTACTAATACCACCCAATTTTTCGACACGATGAAAAAGCACATTTTATTACTAAAGGAACAGCACAGGTGTCGCCACAAGTATATAAATTATATTTATTTTAAATTGAACAAACGAGTGAAGGTATACCTGTAGTAAAATGCTGAACCTGTCCAGCAAGTGCAGCGAGGAAGTACTCTTGGTGTGCGCATACTTCCAGTTGTCCCGCGCGCGACCCACTAGGATCTGGAGGTCGCTCAGCTCTATTTTATATCTGTAAAACCAGTCACAGAATAACAAAGAGGCCCAGTAAAAAATGTCGTACTGTTTCAATATCGGGTTGACCTTTACCTGTCATATAGTCTGTTGTGTAAGTTGGTGGGGTCCAACTCCGGCTGGTTGTTGTGGTGCTGCGGCGGCGGGTCCGGCGGTGACCCCGGAGAGAGCAGGCTGCCCGGCGGGGTCGAACAGGGGGTCATGAACATTTCTGTATTAACACAACTTTTAATTAAGAAGACGGTAATATCCATTTAGGCACACCCGTACCAGGTTATATTAGTATGATGTATGATTTAACTTTGTTAATTGACAAGAGACAGTTAAACAATATTCTTTTTTTTTAAAGATCTTGAGTTTAGGCATAGATAAGACTTTGATTCATCCATTATTGACATGACATCTGTACATATTAAGACGGGTGGGAAATCAATTTTGTAATAGCATTGTAGGTGGGGTAACTAAAGTTATGAAAGTAACCCTCGTCGTCGGGCGGCGTGTGCGGCGTGCGCGGCGTGTGCGCGGCGGCGTCGGGCAGGTTGGCGTTGGCCAGCCGCAGGCGACCGAAGTCCACCACCAGCACCGCCGAGTCCCGCGAGCACAGCTGCTCCACGAACAGGATCTGCGGCGCCGAGATGTCCAGCTCCACTTGCCACGTGCGACGCTCACCCTGTTGGACCACATCGCTTATACTAACGTTATTACATACATACCCAGCAGTCTTATTTAGTGTGTGATTTAAAAGTTGTTCATGAATATTTGCATCCGATATTTAAAGTGTCGGTATCACATGTATATGAATATATTTTTTCATTTTATATAAGCGATATGGCAGAAATATGAATAATAGTAAATGTGTACTGACGGGGTGCGCGTGCGCGTGCATGATGTGCTCCCAGTGCGTGATGAGGCGCGCGCGCGTCTGGTCGCGCACGTGCGCGTAGGCGCGCGACCACGGCGCGCACACCCACTGCTGCGCCCAGCGCGCCGCCGCCGCGTTGTACACCACCTCCAGCGACGCCGACTTCACCCACAGCCTGCCAGGCACAAAGCGCACACGTCACATTCCGAATCCACTTCATCCAAATAATACACCATACATATAATAAACATATCGAGTTGATTAATGCATCGTTTGCAACGTACTCGTGTCTGCATTACTTAGAATTTTTTTTTAAAAAATATTTCAGTCAGAAAAACTAGTCAACAGTGGAAGTAATAAATTTTTGATCTGACACAGATTTGGCAAGTCTGTTAAATAAGTCAGAGGATATCCTAACAATGCTCGGGCGCATCGAAGCTATCAGTGAACCGGCTGAATTTTTTAGAACTGAATAATATAAATATTGAACGTAGTCGCTTCGTGTACTGACTTGTAATCACAGTTGATCCCGAAGGGTTTCTTCTCGTAAGTGAGCTGGAAGAGTGGCTGGTTGTGGTCGTGGGCGGCGGCGGAGGCGGCGCCGGGCGGCGCGTGCGCGCGGCACCACGACATGGCCGCGCCCGACGCGCTCAGCGAACTGAGCCCCGACCGGATCACGCCCTGTATTATAAACATATATTTTAACGCATTTCGAGTTTAACTACAAACTAAATTTCAAATTAAAAAAAAAACTGTAATCTAATGATGATTTTTATATAGACTAGGAATTTAAATTCGTTTTGATACCGTTAATTATATGGCGGATAAAATAATGTAGTTACCTGCGGCGCTATGAGTATGGGGAAGAGCGTGTTGGGCGTGATGCGCTCGCGCAGGCACACGGAGCCGAGCGACACGTGCAGCGCGTGCGACGCGGCGCGCGGCCGCGACTCGATGCCCACGCGCACGCGCGAGAACTGCAGCTCCACGCCCACCCCGCTACCCTCCCCACCCTCGCCGCCCTCGCCGCCCTCCTCAGCATGCACACTTCTGCTCAACGCATAAAGACACTCAAATACATACATACATACTATTTATTGATAAACGAAGTACGTTAGTAACGTAAATTCTATATCTTTTGTGCAATCTTTTCAAACAAAAAAAAAGTACTCACTTATTATCATCGTCTTCAGCTTCCATGCATAGATTCAGTGAGCCCTTATTCAATATAAACTCGAACTTCCCGAATACAGTGTCTCTCTTCAACATAGTATTATTGTCTAACGAGTCTGCAATAACATCTAAGATCTCCTCCTCCAAGTCTCCAGGCGCGTGGGGCGCCGGGGCCGCGGCGGGGGTGGGAGTGGGAGTGGGAGTGGGAGCGGGAGTGGGTGCGGGCGCGGCGGTGTCTTGTGAAGTACCACCGTACCAGCCCCACCACTGTGGGAACCAGTGCACGAGCATACTGCGCCCGGAGCTCGCTGGCTTGTCAGGTGTTGTGGCGGGTGTCGATTTTGGCACTTTACGCATTGCCACCTGTATAGACAAGTTTTTGTTTTAATTCCTTTATTTAATCATTAATGTTCATTCAAATCTTATGTGTGTTGAAATAGATGCTTTATGCAATATGTTTGGTAATGTCCTTTTGTTGTTTCGTAGCCATACCTCTCTGAGAGGCTTGAGTAGATGCAGCGGCGTGCGCCACTCGTACTCGTCCTTGGCGGCCTTACGGTCGGCGGGCAGCGTGGCCGCGGGATTGCTGAGCGTCACCAGGCAGATCTCCACGTACTGCCGCATCTGGCGCCCACGCTCCAAGCAAGACTTCCACGTCGGCTTCGGCTCCGTCCCTGAACCAAGTGAATATGAAGTCTCATTCACAGTACAACGTCATGTTCTCAAAACTGAGTAGTTAATGATACTCACATCGATGGTCGGGTATGTGGCAAGAAAGCGCGTACAGCCACCAGTCGCGTGCGTGCCCCTTGACGGGAGCGGCCGGGCGGCGCGCGCGGAACTCGCGCACGCGCGCCAGTCGCTCCAGCCCGGCCGCGCACCCCACCGCCTCGTTGTACTGCCGCTGTTGCAAATACCACGTTTTAGTGCATTCAACAAATAACAGCTTTTAATAAATAGATAAAACTGACATAACATGAGAAGGTTCAAAGTGAACACGCACCGACGTGAGGTTGAGCGTGACGGTGTCGAGCGTGAGATGCGCGGCGAGGCGCGGGCGCGTGCGCGAGCGCAGCGGCTGCTCGGTGCGCTCGCGCCGCACGCGCGCGCGCGCTGACGCCGGACGGACGAGGTAGCGGTGCGACACGCGCCACGTTTCCAGCATGCGATTCTACAATATAATATATCAAAGTTCTCATCAAACTCGAGTAAAACAGCGACCAACCCAATGTTTGTGCGTAGTCTTACCGTGAGTTCCGTGATGGTACAATTGGCGAACATGCCATTGGGGACGGGCATAGGATCCCAATACACGGCGAGGTTGTGGAGCTCTAGGAGTTTGAAGGAGCAGCCTTCGGGGTCGCTGAGCAGCGTGAACCCGCGGCGCCACTCGCTGTCGCAAGATTCGGCGCACAACGATTCGGCCGTCAAACCGCACGCGAATGGTCGTGCGCATGTTATGGCGTCTTCGTATCGTATATGTACGTCGTTCAATTTGAGCTAAGGAAAATTACAATAAATGTTTAATCCTTCTTCGAGTAACGTAGATATTTATAAAGAGCAAAAGCAATCATTACCTGGAGGTTCTCCACAATGTTGGCCAGGAGGCCCGTTCCGTAGCTGAGCCATGACGAGTACGATGTGGCATAGTACCCGGCGTCGGCGGATTCGTGTTCCGCCCTCCATTGCGCCTCTAGGGCGTCCAGAAGCGCCGTCTTCCGCTCGTGCGCGATCGACGCTTCCACCGAACAGTCCCACTAAAAAAAATAAGCAGAGTCGGAGAGGAAGTTATAGTTATATAGCGTCCTACTAAGGATAAAAACATACTCGCCCTTATAGCGGAAGACAATGAATTGAGCAAGTGCTATTGTGATGGATATAAGGATAAGAGAAATCACCTTTAAGTTTCACCTGTTTTTTAAAGAGTGCTAAAACGAGAGTACGTCTGTGTTAAACTAATATTTGTATGTCTGTTAAGGAAGTCTTAATAAAATAGTGACACTTTCTCTTTTCATCTATACTAAAACTAACTGGCTTTATTTGTGAATTTAAATAATCTAGGGGGGCGCAAAATATATGTAGGCATAAAATATTTACAAAAATTTATAATGAAAATAATTTTATAAAATTAAAAAATAATATTTATCTTTATCTCCTGAACTCATTTTTTTCTATTTGAACGTAACATTCTCGACTATTTTGAATAAAAGAATCAGTTATGATTATATTTATTGTGCTACAGCAACAAAACTTCAGATTACTATGACGAATCCGAAGTTTTGATCCTAGAGGCAGCCCGAAACCATTAAATCATGCTATGAAAATATCTTGTTTATCCGTTATCTAATCTACATATTACAGTACACAACCAAGATATGTTAAGGAGCAGAAATCCGTTTTTCTATAGTGTAGTAAATCCAGATTTATCGCGATTTAGTTGAAGCCATGTTGCTTCTAAACACATCACATTCACCTAGAACCCTGCAGACTTTGGATCAGCGCAATTGCTGAATACTGCGAAAGACCACTGCCTCGTCACTGATACTCTCTCCATCTATATTTCTATTTTGTTGAGATCAATCTTGTCTGGCATTTTAAGGTGCGATGTACTTGTTTCATAAATATATGTCTTCATGATGATAATAGGTCTTTACCTATGAAATTGCCGTTCTGCAGTACTGGCCATTTCAAATCAAAATAATTTGTGTTTGGCTAAGAATTCTAATTTCAAATTAATTTTATTTTAAAAACATGGAATTCTTTTTCCAAAAGTAGTCATTTGTTTATTGATTGGTGTTACATTTTGATCGCATTTCAATCTTTTTCGTCATCATGGATACGTTAAAAATTCGAGTAATTATGTAATATGAGTACCATCGTGGCAGCAAAGCGGCACAAGCGGCACACAACATCAACGACGTTTACGGAGCTAACACTACAAACCAACGCACCACCTGTAATTGGTTTGCTCGCTTCCGTTCTGGGAATTTCGACCTGAAAAATGAACCTCGCGGTCGTCCGAAGACTTTGGTCGACAATGACGAATTAAAGGCGATTTTGGAAGCTGATGATACACAATCGACGGCAGAATTAGTAGCAGCTTTCGACGTTAGCGTCAAAAAAATATTGGTCCATTTGCGTCAAATTGGCAAGGTAAAAAAGCTTGACAAATGGGTGCCCCACGAACTCAATGATCGCCAGCGCGAAGTACGCGTCGAAACGTGCCTTGCACTGCTCAACAGACACACAAATGAAGGAATTTTGAACCGCATTGTTACCTGCGTTGAAAAATGGATCCTGTTTGATAACCGCAAGCGCTGAGCAAGTTGGTTGGATCCTGGTTCAGCACCTAAACTATGCCCTAAACGAAAGCTTACCCCTAGAAAAGTAATGGTCACTGTTTGGTGGTCTAGCGGTGTGATTCATCACAGCTTCTTACCAAACGGGGTGAGCATTACTGCAGATGTGTACTGTGAAGAACTGAACACAATGATGGAGAAGCTGGCACATCTCCGACCAGCATTGGTCAATCGCTCGTCTCCGCTGCTCCTGCACGATAACGCGCGACCTCATGCTGCACAGCAGACGGTCTCCAAGTTGTAAGAACTGAGGTTGGAAGTTCTCCGTCATCCGCCCTACTCACCAGACCTTGCGCCTACAGACTACAACTTTTTCCAGAATTTGGATAACTTCTTAGCGGGAAAAAAATTTAATACCCTAGAGGCATTACAAAATGCCTTTGAAGAATTTGTTGCCTCCCGTCCAGCTGATTTCTTTAAGAAGGGCATCAATAAACTGCCACTGCGTTGGCAAAGATGCATTGATTGCATGGGTGATTACTTCGATTAATACAAATAAAAAATACTTGAAAAAAAATCGTTTAAATTTTTTCATACAAAACGGCAATTTCATAGGTATCAAAATCTTGTTGGAAGTGATAAAAAAAACGGATAAGAATCTAATACAAAAGACGATTTCCAAGATGAGATTTTTCCCGATTTGAAGAAATTTGAAAACTGAGAGGCCTTAAAGCTACATAGCAGACTAATCAATTTTAATGTTTTTAGACAAGCTGCTGTATTAACGAATGATACAGTTTTGTAAATTCACGTTATCACTACAATATAACTGTACTTGGAATCTTTACAGTTTTAAATGTATCTCCTTCTGTGCATAATATACATTGTAATAAATTAATAACAATAACTCAATATTGTCTTTGGTGAATACTGTAAAATCAAATATACTAAAATTTGATTTTGTCAATTCACAATATATCTATTTACGATTTATCTCAAAGTCAGAGAATAACTTTAATAATGACATATAACAGTCAACTTTAATTGATACAGTTTCAACCTGTTCCTATTTCATTAAACTTGTCAAAATCATTTTTTAATATGTCGAAATTCATATTTATCCTAGGCTTCACCAGTTATAGAACAAAAAAATAGAAATATCTTAGACTCCAATTTCTGTTCAAATATTCATATAATATAAACTAACTGGTAATTATATAATTGCATTGATTAATTTAACAAGTAGGTGGTTACTAGTATTAAAATGAAGGCCAACTGCGTAACTGTAATATTTTATTATAATATGTGTTGTGTAAGTGCTCAAAAATCATGCAGGTTAATTTTGAAATACAATTTTTCAATTCGTTATTTGTAAATCATACCTCATCCAAGTTGACTGGTGCGGCCACTAGATAGAGCTTCTCGATGGCTATCAGCCATGGTGCTGAACGGATCTGCCGTACTGGTACTTGGAGTTGGACTTTCCCGATGAAGCCTGCTTTGATCTCCACTGGAAGGCCCAGGTGGCGGAGTGCGTCTTTCTTGAGGGGGAGATTCTCCAATTCCACTTTCCCTAAGGAAAATTCATTATAATTAATTATACTAAGAAAGAAGTCAGAAATCATATATAAATGTCAAAAATAGTAATATCCAAAAAATAAAAATAGTAAGATACAAAAATAATCTTAGGTAATTAGGTATACAGTGCGCTATGTTTCGCCAATTTAATATAAAAAAATGAATCCCTATTTCCCTACTTATACCGACGCCACCAATACCAATGCCACAAATACCGACGCCACCAATACCGACGCTTTAAATACAGCGACTATTAATGCCGACGCCATCAATACCGACGCCACCAATACCGACGCCAACAGAATCGACGCTTTCAACACCGACGCCAACAATACCGACGCTTTAAATACAGCGTCTATTCATGCCGATGCCATCAATACCGACGTCACCAAAACTGACGCCACCAAAATCGACGCCATGAATACCGACGCCATCAATACCGATTCTATCAAAACCTACGCCGTCAATACAGACTCTATCAATACCGACGCCATCAATACCGACGCCACCAATACCGACGCCACCAATACCGACGCCACCAATACCGACGCCAGCAGAATCGACGCTTTCAACACCGACGCCAACAATACCGACGCTTTAAATACAGCGACTATTAATGCCGACGCCATCAATACTGACGTCACCAAAACCGACGCCACCAAAACCGACGCCATGAATACCGACGCCAACGAAATCGACGCTTCGAACACTAACTCCAACGATACCGACGCCATCAAGACCGATTCTATCAAAACCGACGCCGTCAATACAGACTCTATTAATACCAACGCCAACAATACCGACGCCAACAATTCCGACGCTTTAATTACAGCGACTATTAATGCCGACGCCATTAATACTGTCGCAAACAATACCGACGCTTTAAATACAGCCTCTATTAATAACGATGCCACTAATACTGACGCCATCTATACCGACGCCAGCAATACCGACGCCATCAATACCGATTCTATCAAAATCGACGCCGTCAATACAGACTCTATCAATGCCGACGCCATCAATTGCAACGTCAACAAACCGACGCCATCAATACCGACACTTTAAATACAGGGACTATTAATGCCAACGCCATCAATACCGACGCCATCAATACCGATGCCAAAAGAGTCGACGCTTTCAACACCAACGCCAGCAATAACGACGCCAGCAATAACAACGCGAGCAATAACGACGCCAGCAATAACGACGACACCAATACCGACGCCAACAAAATCGACGCTATTAATACCGACTCTATGAATAATCACACCACCAATACCGATGCCACTAATACCGACGCCACTAATACCGACGCCACCAATACCGACGCCATCAATACCGGTGCCTAAAGAATCGACGCTTTCAACACCAACGCCAGCAATAAAGACGCCACTGATAACTATGCCAGCAATAACGACGCCAGCAATAACAACGCGACCAATAACGACGCCAGCAATACCGACGCAACCAATACCGACGAAACCAATACCGACGCAACCAATACCGACGCAACCAATACCGACGCAACCAATACCGACGCAACCAATACCGACGCAATCAATACCGACGCCATCAATACCGCCTCTATTAATAACGACGCCACCAATACGGACGCCTTCAATACCGACGCCATCAATACCGACGCTACCAAAACTGACGCCATCAATACCGACGCAACAATAAAGACGTCAACAAAATCGACGCTTTCAACACCAACGCCAATAATACCGACGTCACCAATACCGACGCCACCAAAACCGACGCCGTCAATACCGACGCCAATAACACCGACGGTTTAAATACAGCCTCTATTAATAACAACGTCACCAATAGCAACACCGACCATTTTCAATACCGACGCCACCAATACCGACGCCACCAATACCGACACCACCAATACCGACGCCACCAATCCCGACGCCACCAATACCGACGCCACCAATACCGACGCCACCAATACCGACGCCACCAATACCGACTCCAACAATAAAGACGTCAACAAAATCGACACTTTCAACACCAACGCCAACAATACCGACGTCACCAATACCACCGACGCCACCAAAACCGACGCCATCAATACCGACTCTATCAATACCGAAGCGATCACTATCGACGCCAATAATAACGACGCCAGCAATATCGACGCCAACACTGACGTCACCAATACCGACTCTATCAATACCGACGCCACCCATCTGTATGTAAGTAAGGGCACAGATGCACAATTTTGTGAATTTATTCTAGTTATATTGGAGCACAAATATACAATACTGTACAACCTCAATACATTATCCTGCCTATTTTATGGCTAGATTGTTTAGGGGGCCTACTTGATTTATACTTTGACACTCGCTGATTGTATATCAAGTACAAAACTTGATATGCAATCATGATGTATTAAAAATATGGTAAAAGTATTTAATTTAAATAGTTTTTTTTTTTACCTATTTTTATTTTAAATGCCGCTCTAGTACATGCATGTACCTTCATTGTAGATGCACTTACAAACACATATTCTCTAACACACATAATACTGGGACCAACTATAATTCAACTATAAAACATTACTGGTCAATTTATGATATTCACCAGGCTATATAAGACTTCTTCATTTTAAAGATATTAATGAAAGACACTGAAAATCTTGTACAACCCTCGCAGCACTTCAATTATTTCAAAACTATTAGTAATATGTTATTTAATGTCTGTTACTATATAGTATATACTTGACGTATTCAATAGGAATAATATAAGATTTAAATTATAATGCCAATTCTTAGCCGTATCCTATATGTACGGTCATCTCTTTTACAAATGTAGGCCTGCACAACAAGTACACATAATGAAAACCATTCCTTAAATCTATTTACAGAAATAAAATTTAATTTCAAATAGTAATTATAATAAAATTAATAATATATCCAGACATACAGACTAACTAGTTCCGAGCTAAGCAACAAGCCTTAAGTTATGGATACTAGAAGGTTGATACAATACATGTAAATATTCTTTTAATTCTTACATATAGTACATAGAAACATCCATAACTCAGTTCAAACGTCCATGCTCATCACACAAACACCTGCCCTTACCGGGATTCAAACTTAAGACTTGTAACACAACATATTACACTATTACATATTACACTCTAATTCAAGGACAAAATGATAATGAAATCTCTGTTTATTAGCCAAAATTTATAAATTTAGGTTTATATATTACTTTTTAAATAATGACATTAGTTCTGCTACAGAATCTTCTGTTGCAAATATCCTTGTCAACATAGGCATAACATCTAAATATAATAAGAAACAGCATTTCACCGAACACATTTACGCAGTACTGGCAATCATACGGACGTACGTATATACGTACCTGATAGGAGCGCTACGCTCAGCTGATCCGTGTTCAGGTTCTCGACGTACTTCCCCAGATAGTTGTTGAGAACCCATGCCACTAGACCCTCCAACATCATGCATCGTGGTCTCTGCTGTGGTTTCCGCTAATACACACGCTCCCGCGGTACACTTTCGCCTACAAACACACACCAATGTTTGTCATTGACCTAACCGTACTGTTTTTGTTGTCGTTCTACTATGATGATATTATGTCACATTCACCCACATTCGAACTTTGACCGGTTATTTACGAGATTAGTGCGCAATTTATAGTAACGCATCAAACAAATTATATTGGGAGATAAAATATTATTTTCTAAGCACTACAAAATAATCGGATTCGATATAAAGTCGGTATCGATAATAGTTAAATATTTCACTCAACACAAATCTGATTTGAAAGCTATAATCAATGCTGCCAGAACAATATTAATATTTTCTCACAGATTTAAAAAAACACACAAGTGCGAATTTAATTGAACTCACAACTCACACACCAATGTATTGACGACTCGGTGGCGCTGAGGCTGAGCGATTGGTTTGTGCGTCACGGGTTGCGGGTTCGATCCCCGCACGGAGCAAATATTTGTACGTTATACAGGTAGTTGTTCCGGGTCTGGGCGTTTGTGTATGTGAAAATTTGAATTTGTTTACGCACCCACGATACAGGAGAAAATCCTAGTCAAAATCCTAGGGCAACGTATTAAAAAAAATTTAGATTCTTGCAGATTTATTTTCTCATTTTTCAAATGAGATCCAACAAAAGTGCTTATTATTTGTTTCTCAGACAGACATGTGTTGTATTTAATTGTGCTGATTTTTTGAACATTTTATTATTTTTAAACATAAATATTTGTAGATAAAGAATTGTTATGCAAGTTTTTTTATAATATTAATACTCATTACTCTATAATAAACATAATTAAATAAGTCAATTTGCAATGTGTAATTAGAGAAGAAGTGTTATTATTTTGAGTAATTATTACAAAACAGAATCAGAGTAAGACAGTCAGTGTTCCTACTGAAAAGATATTGAGTAGCGCGGATTTATTTCATACAATTATGTGCCACACTGTGTCTTAAAAAAACTTTCAGTATAATTTAAGTGGTATTTCTACAATGTGGTATAATTTTCAAATGTTGGCAGCTCAGGCCATATTCTGTCAGCTGTAGAAAAAGCCATAGATAATATAATATAATGATAGCTGTCAACGTCAAAATGTCAAATACTTGTTAGTCTGTGATTATTATTATTTTTTTTTTTTTATTAGCCTGTACTGTCCCACTGCAGGGCAAAGGCCTCCCCACTCTTCTTCCACTTCTCTCTATCTGTTGCCGTAGAGGACCAATCTTTTTTATATAAGTCCAGCTCATCCCGCCATCTCCGCCTGGGCCTGCCGCGTTGTCGTCTGCCATTAAGTGGGACCCATTGGGTGGTCAGTTTGGCCCAGTTTTCGTCTGACATGCGACAGATGTGTCCAGCCCAGTTCCATTTCAGCGTGGCAGCTTTCCAAGTGACGTCTGTTACTTTCGTCTTGGAACGGATGACTGTATTCCTAACCCGGTCCACAAGTTTTATACCCAGAATACTCCGTTCCATTGCTCTCTGGCAAACCTCGAGTGTGGACCTCAGCTGTCCTGTCAAAGACCATGTTTGAGAACCGTATGTGAGGATGGGAAGTATGCATACGTCCATGAGTCTCCGCTTTAGGGATAGTGGAAGATCACCCTTCATATGATTATTGTATTTAATTAATAATATTTCAAACAGAATAATATAATACAAGAATAGGTTAATTACCTACCTATTCCAAAATAATAATCGTTTAAGAACCCACGCCGTGGAGACAATTATTCTTTAACCACCAGCAGGGACAAATGTCCCCAATTTTCTTTGCTTTATGGTTCATTTCAAACAATTTTTTTCAATCGATTTACGACATTTTGTGTAATAATAATTCTATTAAGACATTCTCCATAGATGTAGTCAACGATAAAAAAATAGTTTTCAACTAAACATAAAACAAAAGTCAGCAAAATATATCAAGCATAAGGTTTACGTTTCGGGTTTCAAATGATTGGCGGTTTATCGTAAACATTTCGTTGGTAATCTGAGATTCATGTTTATTTATGAGTGTATTAAACATTGAACTTAGGTAAATGCATAGGCGTTTACCTAAGTCAATAATAATGTAGAGCAATAATTATAATCATGTTTGAGTAACATTTGTATTTCTAAATAAGAATCCCCAGACAGACAAAGGAATACCGTTTCTTTTCCAATATAACGTTTAAACTCTTCCATACGAGTATGATTAATTATCTCCTCTCAATTACATTATGTACCATTATCAGTTAGAAGTTCAAAACCGAACACTCAGAACACAGTCTTATCATAATAGAGTAGAAATAAAAAACTTATTATCAAAAACAAAACTGACTTATAAACAATTTAAAGCACTCATCATCATCATCATCAACCCATTAACGTCCCACTGCTGGGCACGGGTCTCCTCTCATTTGAGAGGGATTAGGCTATAGTCCACCACGCTAGCCTACTGCGGGTTGGCAGACTTCACATGCCATCAAGACAAATCTCTCAAGCATGCAGGTTTCCTCACGATGTTTTCCTTCACCGTTTGAGCTTGTGATAAATACGCACATAACTTCCGAAAAGTCAGTGGTGCGTGCCTTGGGTTCGAACTCGAGACCTTTGACGTCTCAGTCCACTGGTCACACCGCTAGGCTACCACAGCTTTTAAAGCACTAAAAAGTTAAAAATAATACATAATCTTAAATTCTTACCTTCCATCATCATCGTCAGCTCATCAACATCAAATGATGATTATCAGACCCAATACTTGAACACTTTTAGAAAATATATTAAAAACGTGATGTGCCTATAAAATTTGAGGGTTGCCCTCGATTTCCCTGGGATTCCATCATCACATCCTAACGTGGTCATAATGGGACCATCTGTGAAATCTACCCTTTCAAACAAAAAAGAATTTTCTAATCGGTCCAAGCGTTTTCACGTAATTGGTGAACATAAATGTAAAAATCCAACGAATTGAGAACCTCCTTTTTGAAGTCGGTTAATAAAATTTATAATCTGTACTCTATGTCATTCCTTTGTACGCTGCATTGCGAGTTGCGTCATTGTAGGCCTCATGCATTTCTGTCATTCAGATAAAATCACATTGATACATTTGACAGAACCTTTCGTTAAACGGGACGTTACGTTCTCCCGAAATAGAATTTGTTTATTGTATTTTACCTATATTTCTTTCGTTTTCTACAAATTTGAAATAAAAATGAAGGCAGCGCAAGCTGTGAATAGGTTTCGTGCCTCACCTCTAAATAGATGTTGTTTGGACAATTCGTTAAAATTACAGGTGCGACATAGTGCCACTTTATTAAATTCACAGTCAAAATTATTAGCTCCTGTTCCAGTGAAAATCAGGAACTTGGGACTTGGACCGACTTCAAAAGATTTTGAGGAGCCTCCACAAATCACAAGTCCCCTGACAAAGGTACACGCAAACGAGCTTGTGTTGCACTTGTCTGATGAAGAAAGAAAAATGTTATTCAATGCCCTACTACAATATGAATCAAAGAGAATAAAAGAGGATTTCGAGGGTGAGCCGTGCAATATAATTGCTTTACCAAGTTTTTGATTTTTAGTCTAAAATACTATCACACATATTTACAGATACATTAGCTGGTCGAAGATGGAGAAGTAAGTTAGGCAGACCAAGTAAAGTGCCCACATTAGGTGATGTGGATCCCACAGGCTCATACTGTCCTGTGCCAGAAGATTGGCTGAAAAAAAAGTATGGTGAGTATAAATAGAAGTTGACCTAACTAATCCTAGTTTTACCATTTAGCAAGATGATGTCATTGTTACTATTGACTGAGTAAATATGTGCTTTGTAGATATCTTTTCAGTATAACCAAATAGTATATAAGTCAAAACTATATTATAAACCACACTCATTAGTGATCAAGCTCACTATTTAAATTAGAAAAATGCTTTCAAGAGGCAACTTTTGTATGACTAAGCATGTACTAATGTGTCATATCTTTTTTAAACAGTTTTAGGTATCTACATTAAATTTATTATTTATAATTATGTGAAAGCCCTACAAATCATCCCAGTCTTTTAGTTAAAATTCCAGTTTCCCATAATAATTATCCTGTGCTACATAAGTAATCTTATCATCTATAGTTATATAATGAGAGAAATGCTATGATAAATAATAATGATTGTTATCTGTTACAGCGGCCAAGGCACCTGTACCAACAACAAGGGAGCTATTACACTGTGAGTGTTATCTATGAAAAAAAAACAACACATAATACCAATTTAATCTTATCTATCAGAAACATCATCATCACCATATCTACTAAGACTACTCAAATAATGATAATTCAAAGAATTTCTAACAGTAATAATTCTTTATTTACTTGTTTTCCTTTGTAAATCAGCTGAAGTTCTGAAATGGCTGAGTTTCTGCACCACTGGTAGCATATACATATTTGTATGCACCTATTTATTCCAGCTAAGGTCTTTTTTGAATTATTTAAATATTAATTTGTCAATGCAGGTAAAATTTACATTTATAATTCCACTACATTGTACCCACAGGCATACAAATTTTATTCATTACTAAAGTCTTCAATAAATAATTAATATGTATGTGTAATATTTACACGAATGAATTTTCATAATATTATTATTATTTCCAGTGTCATTAGCGAATTCAATACCATTCATCGGTTTTGGCTTTTTAGACAACTGCATCATGATTATTGCTGTAAGTATTATACCTGATTATACAACTTCTCAAATGTAAATTAATGTTGTTTATGTACATTAGTACTCCATTTCTTAATTATTTTAATTAGGATTCAGGAGTACTAATCATAATAAATCAAATAAAAAGGATTTATGAGTTTATCTCCTACAAACCTGTGTAGACATTGTAGAATATAATTAAATTAATATCACATAATTATTCCATTCATCTGATGTTTCTCGTACCCTGTTAACGCGCAGGGCGACACGATAGAGACGTCAATGGGTGCGTACATAACGCTGACGACGCTGGCGGCCGCCGCGCTCGGCAACACGTTGAGTGACATCATCGGCATCGGGTCCGCCTACTACGTAGAGCGCGTCGCCATGTGGGTGGGACTGGGGGCGCCCAAGCTTTTACCCGTGCAGCTCGAAATGCCCATTTGCAGACAGTTTTCAAACTTGGTATGTAAAAATTTGTTGACAAATACCAGAACAGTTGGTGGGGGTACCATTACATTGACACCGGAAGAAATATTCAATACCCAAATCACTTATCGATTATTTTTTAAATTCCAGGGTCGCGTGCTAGGCATCACACTAGGCTGTATCCTAGGCATGACGCCACTGCTGTTCATAGAAGACGACCCGAAACCTGACGAACAGAAAGCTAAATAGGTAACAAATATCTCGAGGACTTCAACATAATTATACGAAATTGTATCCTGCTCTTTCATTGTGTTATAGGACAATCTATGTGTGTACTATTACATTATAAGGTGCAATATCTAAAGTATCACGTACATACATTTACACTCTTACTTAGAATAATTATACACTTTTAGAGGAATTTATCACTATACTAACTTCTTAGGTAGTTTATTTGAGGAATATTACCTATAATAAATATTTTTCAAATTATACTAAATACTAATTCACGAAAGAAATAAGTGAGAGCACCGATATCCTTCATTCTACATAGTGCCTTCTCCCTCATCCGCCACCCTGCCCTTACACATTACGTTCCGGTCCACATTCACCTACTACCCGTATGTTTTGATGTGACTATAAAGATGATTCGTGGCAAAAAAAGGCGCAGTAACAGACTAAACTGCACTGGAGGACTGTTAGAAATGTCGTCACTGAAACCACGTTACTCTCATAACTGTTATTTGGCCGTTACTGATACAAGATACAATATAACTCCCGCTTTAGGACATTTGAATTGTAAACAATTTCGAGGTTTATAGTTAGCATACACATACCACATTCGAGCACTGCCTGCAGATAGTCATATCGAGCTGCATGGGCGACTGCTTGGGCGGCCAGTCCCGGGCGGCGGGTCCCGGACGGCCAGTTCGGGCGGCCAGTCCCGGGCGGCCGGTCCCGGGCGGCCAGTCCCGGGCGGCCGGTCCCGGGCGGCCAGTCCCGGGCGGCCGGTCCCGGGCGGCCGGTCCCGGGCGGCCGGTCCCGGGCGGCCGGTCCCGGGCGGCCGGTCCCGGGCGGCCGGTCCCGGGCGGCCGGTCCCGGGCGGCCGGCGGGCGGGCCCGGCGCCGGTGTTGCGACTCCCGCGGGGCCTAGCGCGGCCGTCGCCTCCACGTTACGTACGCACTTATTCATATCACTCGTCTCGCTCTACGAACACGGCGCAGGTTGCTTCGGATGAGCACGTCATAAGAGTCAAGTGAAATTGTTTTCTATAACGTCTTCCTAAAGTCACCAGTCGAACGAACGAATGACAGTCATATCGCTCCCTGGCGATCTTCGAAAAGCGGGTCCCTACTTACTGTGAGATATATCTTACAAGGTAAATTCAATAGATCTTTGCAGATTCTCCTCTAGTTCTGCTACTACAAAGGTTTGTTAGGAAGTGAATCTCCTCGTAGCGTAGATCCCCCGGCTTTACAAGAATAGACTCCAGGTAAGCGTCGCGTGGAGCTCTGGTGAAAACAGGTGGACAATTACTGACTCCTTACAACTTAGTTAGTCATCCTACAATTAGATCTCTTAGTTTGAAAAAATATACATACCCATGTCACAGTGTTTCTTCTTCATCACCTGTAGATAATAGTAGACGCTAGTCGCACGTTACTCTATGATATATTTCGTAGGTACTTGGGCGTAGCCATTAGCGGAAACATCTATAAAATCAAGGATATCTTCTAAAATCGATCATTTTTCAGTTAATGCGACTGGCTGACTAAGTGAACCGAAAACCCTGAATACCGTCCTAGAGATCCCATCCCCGCTCCTGAACCAGCCTATGTGATACGTGCACGAAGTTTTGTAAAAGTAAAACTGTCCCTTCCAGTATAATCTAGATGCTCTAGTGTGCGCCGCTAATGTCAAACATAACTTATCTTTGCATAGAAGAATTCTTTTAGCACAGATATTTTTATGAAAGTTCTGTGTAACCTTAAGAAACAGCGTTGTTCTCGCTCATATTTAAGTACATATATGTACCTAGGTATATGAATTTTTCAATCTGAATCCTATTTAAATGGTCACAGTATATATTTGAAAGTGAAACAAAGTTATATAGTTAAGAATATGGTGTATAATTATGTGTAGTAATTAAGTCTATGGGTATGTTACGTCCACGATAATTATTGTTTAGTAATTTGAAGTATCGACGGACAATTTTATTGTTCCAAAATGAAAAATAATTTTTCTAATCATGTAATAATTACAAAAGAATCCTATTTTATGTAGATAAGGCGAATATAACTTATATACGTTTGCGAAATTAATGTACCTACCTATCTGTTGAATGTATATAACATAAATATACTTAGTTAATTTATTTATAAGATGTTTGCTAATTCTATCTTATAGCCGTTGTTTATGCAAAATGTATTTACAGTTTAAATATGTATAAACGTGTCTTGCCGTATAGGTAGCTCTCTACTTTACAGTATATTACAATACAAAAACATTTATTTTCCGAGACTTAACTTACATTATGATAAGAAATTATTACCTACCTTATATTTGCAGCTATTTGTTGCCTAACAACAATAAAAATCAGTACATACCTGGTTATACCTACGACTCACGAATCGATGTTTTATTTGCGACTGTGTGTTCACATTAAGCATTTTTTCTCAATATTTTGAAAGTTCAGTCTTCATCAAGAAAGTGAGTGTTATTCACAATCTTTATATTAATATAATAGTAGATATGTATCAAATTTGAAAACAGTCTTACACTAATTCACTATTAGAGCTGTTGGTACTGTCAATAATGTTGACAAACATTCACGTCTCGATTTTATTGTATTAGTACAAGCAATAATGGTTGCAATACTCTTTAGATGTGTGAATTATTATCAAGTACTTATAAGAGGTACTTCTTACCGCCCTCAGGGTGGTTCAAGTGCTATATAAACCTTACTGGGCTATTTGTGTAGCCCAATTCAAGCACAAAAGTTATATCTAGTCAATGCACAGTAAAATTGTAAATAATTTGTATGTTGGCACCGATTGAAACTACACACACAAGTCCTTTAGTGAGTAAAAGTATATTAGAGAAATTTTATGATTCGACAACGTTTATATTTAATGAATGTAAATAATACATATTATCTGGTGGTTAAAATACTATGTACTTATACGTAAAAACAGTATACAGTAGAGTAATGACTTAATGACTCGGCTAGCGCAGTGATCCAGCTGTCAATTTGTAGGTATCCTTAGTTTATTGGCTACATTGTTTGGCTAATAATTATGATTATTTTTATAAAGCCATAACATTTATTTTGTTTGTGTACCATAACAATGCATAGTTAATACCTCGCGAAACTACCTTGTCTCGTCTTTTACAATTCACATTTGTAAAATTCGATTTAATTTTGCTATAAACGTTATAAAATGTATGACACCAAAAGAAACATTAGTAGTATTTTAATCACCAGAGAATTTCTAAATGAATTATTGTGTAAGAAAAATCGAAGTAAATTATAGCGTCGGTTTTTAACAAGATTATGTGTGAGTGTTTTATTATATGACTCGTTTCTGGTTTGGTATTAATAAACAGTTGTAATTAGACAAATACTTCTTTTTTATCCCCTCGTTCAGCTTTCAGGGAAAGTTGGTAAATTTTGTCTCAAGCACAAACGCTAAAGATAACCATCGTGAGTAAACCTGCAAACCTGAGAGATTCCCTCGACGGCATGTGAAGTTTTCCAATCCGCACTCGTACATATAGCTTGACATCTCTTTCAAAAATGAGAAAAAACGCGTGCGTGCGACAATAAATGTGTTGATGATGAAGTTCCATTAAACGTGGAGAAATTAACTTTAAAGAAATTAAGGCATGTATTACACCCCAACAATCAGGTAATATTTATACCATAAATAAAAGACAAAATAATGTCGTAATCATTGTTTAATAAATAATTATCACTTGTCGATAAAGATATGCGTATGTAAAAGCTGCATTTTTAAGAGCTACGCTAAACGAGAGCATAGAGCACGTTACACACTACAACACATGCACGCACACACACACGCTTACTGGTAATAACAGCCGTGACGCAGATACCACAACCTTTGCAAGGGACTATTATAACTTAATTAAATATATGTCGTGTAATTCATTGGTTTACTTTAATTCTATGGAATCTACAGTAATTATGTACTTGAAGTAATTATTTAAAAGCATATGTATTTAGGACATTTACTCATCAGTGAAACGATAGAAAACTCGGTCGGGTTAAATTTTAACTGGGATTTTTTATTACAATTTATTTATTACTCTTAACCTCACGTTCCTTTCGCCTGGAAGAGCTGTTTGCAATATTTTATATTATTAATCTCCTACAAAGGTTGCGTATTAGATATAATTTTATAATTAAACCTAAAGTGCGAGGAAATGATACAATACTCCGTTTTGCAACGACGCCATCTTAAGCAAGACTCCATCTGTGGGATACGCTAATGTTATCTAAATGAATACTTACAACTAACTATCATTATAATATACCTATTTATCACAAAAATGTGACGTGATTTGGCAGAGTACTAATTTCAAAAATGTGGTCGTCTTTTTTTGATAAAATTGTAAAAATTCAATACGTATCCTATCCATTAGGAGTTACGTACTTTAAAAGTGTCTTTAAGCAGTTTATAATACAATATCGCATTAACACTATTGGTGAAGTCCAATTGTTCAACAGTATTTCCATGTCATTTACTACACGTAAAAATCATTTTATATATCTAATAAACGCATAACAGACAAGAACTCTGGCGGTACTAGTGTTTAAGCAGTATTAATTAAGTTGTAAGATATGACTTTACAGGGTGAATACCACGATGCCTCTCTTACAACCTAAATAATACAGCATAGACACGTTGTGTTATGGCACCTGAGTTCTTAAATTAAAAAAGCAGAAGAAGTAATAGCACTAAATCTTCCCAAATGCAAGTGATTTCTATAAATAAAATCAGTAAGTAGAAAACGGATGCTACAATTAAGTGAGGTTTGTTAAAGAACTTTTGACATATACGATATTGCGCGTATAAAATTACTTGAAATTTAAACGGACTCTTATCACATACTATTACTAGGACTAGATCTCGTAACTAACTCATGTGGAACGATGTGCGATGCGCAACTGAGAGTAAGTTTATTAGACAACTACTTGGAGCAACTCATTCGACAGAATATACCGAACAGAAGTCCTGGCAGAAGCACAATTTAGAGCTGTGTTTATCACTGGTGGACTTTTCCTACTAGTTACTGCACTTAAAATAACATCAAACTGATCTGGGAAAGATTTTGTAGGTATAAGCTACAATAGAATATCAATCAGCGCTTTCTGTTCGTACATTATATCAAGTACCGTATTACATTAATCACAATAGCTGTGGATATTACTGTATTGTAAGACTATTAAATTTTTGTTAGATCACACATTCACACATATTATAGCGAGGCAGACTTAACGGCGTCCGCATACAATAGCACGACGCATGCATCATTGCTTACTTCACAACTGAAATTATAAGTCTTTATTATTGGTTGCACTTACATAATATACAAAATTATCACAATTCGTGATGTTTTTTAAAAAAATTAAATCCATGTATACAGGGCTATTAAAGAAAAATTCAGAGACTTTTACCAGTGAAGTGTTTAACATTAGTAATACAACTAACAAAATCGCCTAATTCTACAAACTTGCATGGGAAACTAAAAACTGCGTCTGAGTGCTCGTCTTCATGTTTTTTTCTTTTTTAAACAATAATTTGATAGGGGAAATGGTCTCCATCGATAGAGCTGGGTGCAAGTCTTTGAACAGCCCTGTACACGACAGTGACAGTATATGTTATTGTTGTTACTATAAACATATATACTTTTGTTTAAAAATTATCATGAGCTTAAAGTAAAAACATTACAAAAGTACGTACAGCTTGGTCGCAATTACAGATACACTTAATTTAAGCTGCGTTAAGTAACAATGAGATCCTTAAATTTAGTGGCTATACATGCGATTATTCTCAAAATAAATATGTATAGGTTTTATAAAATCGTGGTACAGCTATGATAAATACAATTTGTAGGTAAATAGTTATTATAGGTAGATTCATTATATTCAGTGACGCGTTGTATATTTGCGTGAGAGGAATTCACTTATCATATTCCTTTATGAAATTATTATATTTAATTAAACAATAGTTTTGAATTTAGGCAATGGAACAAACTTATAAAAATCGTGCGCAAAAATCGCTCGCGTACGCAAACTGAGCAGTGCGCCAGCGCATGCGCTCAAACACACTCATTACTATAACAATACTTAAGTATATCGCTTTAGACGTTGGCGAACTTAATAGACGTGCATACATAGCTAGTTTTTAATAACAGTTTCACAACCAAACCTGGTGTTCTAAATAAATAAATTAACACAAAACACCGATATGCACCGTTCGTTAGTTGTCGCTTACACATCGTCTGACGCATTTTTCTTGACCTTTGATTGAAAAACAAAGTGGAAAGCTAATGAAATGTGAGATGTAACCAATTCCTGTAAAACATTTGGCAGTATACATTGATCACGTAGTCCATTAATGAGTGGACTGGTTCCTATTACAAGTGTAACATACCCCTTCGTGTAAGCCTGCCCGCGGTATTCACTGTGTTCAGACTGCTATCTCTGATAGTTTGCAAGGTATCATGCGTCATTTCGTGTACTTCACATAAAATATAATATTGCTCGATAAAAGGCTCGTAAAATAATATAAAATTATGACTAATGAGTATCGATGCACTAACCGCTAAGAATATTTATAAAAATGCTACGACCACGCCGACCGTCAAACGATCGAGGCGTAATAGCTATAACTAAGAACTATTACGAAAAATGTAGACACTACATTTACAAACAGTGTTATATAATGTATAAATTGCTAAGTATGTACAAATCAATATACATAAAAAGTAGGTTCCTAGAAAACAATGTCTCAGCTGGCGACATTAAAAATAAATAAATCTCATTCGTTCCGTCTTCACTTTGTTTGGAGATAATAAGTAGGTAAACTAATGATAGTTTGCAACTATAAACGCAGGCTACGAACGTCGTGTAACATTTATTTGTACTTGATTGTATGTTGCGTGACGTCACCAGTACGTCGTGCCTAGATCAAAGGAGTTACGAGGGAAACGTACTCGGCAACGTGAGATATATTAATATCCACAAATGTTACTGTTCACGTAAATCTAGTGTCGGCAGAACGGCTGCCAAGTGGGACGATGGCACGATACGTACGTGTTATTTGCGAATGAATAAACAATACTACAACTACCTACATATTACATGGTAAGCGATAACTTGAGTTGTATCGATACATACCAGACTTCGCACCTTTTAAAGGTAGCTAATATATTTGTTCTAATAAAACGAGTCGAGTAACAAATAATACTGTTATAAACATTTAGAATTTAGACGTCAATGGAAACCAACGACTTAGGTAACATTCATATCGCACGAGCCGAAATATACTAAACATAAAACATGTTACTTTGTACCCAATATGGCAAATAAGTAGTTAATAAAGTTACTTGTTCATCATCTTTTAAAATAATATAGAATTGCTATTCAACTTTCAAATATATTTTTGTACTTATTCGACTAATAATAATCAACTAACCTCTAACATTTCACGAATTTTCAAAATTCAATCAACAAAATTTCTACTTTTTGGCGTAATTTCAACAAATGGAATGACATCAATTAATGAAAATTTGGTCTCACTAACACATCGAATTATTAGCTTAATCATATAATTGTCGTCTCAAAGTTTCAAAATCAATAAATATATCAATCGCACCTACGATTAATGTTCATACGTCATTCACTCGCACGTTCAATTCGTGGAACCATCGGGATCGCGGCAGAGTCGTCGAGATGTGTCGTCAGCACAGTGAGCTCACGGGGCGTGCGCCGTGAGCGGGCCGGCGGCGGCGGCGGCGGGCGCGGCCGCGCTGCGCTCCGTGCGCGCGTCGGGCGGCGGCGGCGGCGGCGCGGGCTCCGTGCTGTTCCGCCGCAGCGCCGCCAGCTGCGCGCGCGCCGCCGCCTCGCCCACGGTGCGCCAGCGCGCGCGCCGCAAACCGCCCCGCACGCAGTACGCGCCCTCCTCGAAGCCCGACCGCAGCCCCAGCACGATGCTCAGCGCGGACGCGTCCTGCCCGTGGCACCCCGAGTACCGGTACTGCGGCTTTTTGTCGAACCGACACCCCACTGACTGTGCACCTGTATTTTAACATAATGTTAGACACCTCCTTTTAAGAATATCTGAATTCTCGGCATGATATCTCAAATTCATCCTACTCCTATGTTATTATTAAGTTATGAGTGAGCAACGAGAATGAAAAGAAGGCCCGAATCGATCGCAGTTAAAAATCGTTGTAAACAAAATGTACGCACCTATAGGCATAATACAGTCGAGCGTTAGCGCGCACTGTATCCAAGGGCGCATGATCTCGGTGACGGCGGGCTTGTTGGCGACGATGAGCCGCGTGACGTCCATCATCTGGACGAAGAGGAAGTCGTCGATGGTGGCGTGGAAGTAGTGGAACATGCGCGGGTGCGTGAGGCTGGTGACGGCGGCGCGGCGCGGCCACGCCAGCACGCCCGCGCCGCCGGCCGCGCGCGCCCACAGCGCCGCCAGCTCCGCCGCCGAGCCCGCCCAGCGCTGCGACGCCTCGCAGAACACCACGCCGCCGACGCGAGCTAGCGCGTGCTGCAATATATTCTACATAAGTACACACCTCACTACATAATAGCCATTCTAATTATTATTGTCTAGGAGTCTAAGGCGTAAACCTACGACGGACCAGAAGCTTAAAATTATGCGATTTTTTCATAAAAGTTTGTAGAACACCATCTATTAACGGAGTAGCTAGTAAGTATCTTTAATTGAGTTTATACAAACATGGTTTCCCTTATAGCATTCCTTTACAACACAATCCATTTATCTTATTATCCAAGAACAACACTTAGAGATCATTGACGCATTATTTTTCCTAGCATATTATTAGCAAGCAGCTACAGAGTAATATTGAAGCTATTTTTAAAGCACTCGTGACGACAAAAACTAAACTAGATTCCTTGATATCACAAATCATCGCACCAAATACATAACATGTGTCTCAAGACTCACTGTATAGCTACTAGGAGCTTTTGCCGAGATCTCTCGAAACTAGGAATTTTATGTGGACACAACTGCAAATACTGAAACTTATAGTCAAGACTTAAACGATCAAACGATTACAGATACGACAGAAACAGGTCTTTCAATATTTGTTAGGAAAATAGTAATTGTTATAGCTTTATGACGTAAGATTATACAAATTACAACTTAATGAATTCACACGAGAGCGATGCGGAGAAGGTATCGTATTTAGTCTTGCGATCTGCGTATTGTAATTTAATCTCCTTAAAGTGCCGTATAGGGTGGATATTTGAGATGAAGCATCGAGGACATTAACAGTCACAAGGTAGGTCTTGAGTATTTCTATGAATTTTTTGAGCCCAATAAGCAAGGTAACGAAGTTCTAGTCTAGCGTAATATGTAATAAAATGATAATGGTTTTAAAAATTTGACACTTTCACTATCAAATTATTCTTTATTCCCTAACGCATAATGGAACAAAACATGAAAAAAAAAAACATGTCCCACACATCGTCGCGTTGTTGTTCGTAACAGTGAACAGATCAACGATCCGTAGCGCAGAACCCTGTGAGGCCACGCCACGCCATGACCAACCGTGAACCAAAAGTCTCATATCAAGTGGAAATATTGATTGGTTAGTTGGTATTGAAACTTTTATTAACTTGCTCACTTATATAAGAGCGCACTCAATCACTGCAGACCACTTAACATCCCCTTCCCGACCCTTGTGAAAGTATGTAAGTTTATTACCTTTTACTTAAGACCCAAGTAGGTAACCATTTGGCTGAGTGCAATATCATCGCCGAAAATCGAGGCCACCCATGGGCACCCCTTTACTATAAAACATCGAATAACGTCCACTTTCCTAAACAAATACTTAGGAGCGGAGCGACCCGACTATTATTCGCGTGTCGATACTAATACGTATTTGCGGCCAATATAGTCTTATAACCTGCTCTAGTATGAAGTACAGTAAGTCAGTACCAAATATAATATCAATTTTTACTTCAAAATAAATCGTTGCCTTACCCGACAATTTTGTTTGCCCCTGACTCAGCAAAAATACAAATCTTCACAAACGCTCAGACTAAAAACAACTACTTGTAGCAGATCTGTAAGTTCAATATTCGCTCTGGTAGACGTGACGCAGAAGCCGAGCGCTCAGCCACTGCACTATAAATTAAGGGAAAAAAGTACTTTGGTGCTTAATTGTACTTTTATCTTATTTTGCGCGTTTCCTCACAAGTTAAATGATATAATATTTATGAGTGTGTTGTGATAACCAATAAATCAGTGTCTTATTGCGATTACCAGCGTATCAGTGGTATGCATTGTTACACAGAACAGATATTGTTATCAAGTGCATGCGTACCGAAAGACACACGAGGCTTTTTCGTAGCCACGCCTTCTTCTGTGTCGATAGAGGCATTTTGGCGATTCTGTTTTGTTTGAAAACTTTACTAGGTAACAACAAAGAGCAAATGTGAATAAATCGCATATAATATGTATTGTTAGTTATCTTTATTCTTTTGTCTTCTGCGGTAACAAAGATACAGGATCTTTCGTTTAAATGTTCCAATATATGCACAATTAAAAAGTTACAGTCGCTGTGGCGCTACGTAAACAATAAATTTTATGTACGAGTTTAAAAGCTGTGTCAAGCTTCCGAAAACGGACTATTCTGAAAATAAACAGCAAGGTATATACATACATATACTAGGCCCTAAGAGCAACGATATGATTCATCGTGTTCTCGCCACTCAAACAAGGCTATTGGTAACGTGTTGGAATTTTAACTGCCCTCAAACAATAGACCGATTAAATATTAATATTAACTCACCCTAAATGCATCGTAAGCACAACACGCTGGTTATAATAAATATGGTTCTACAACGACAATATTTATTGCGCGACTTCGTACTTCCTTTTTACTAAGTACTTACTTCTTACGTTGAGCAGTGCTAATGCTTTTTCCGTGACGCTATTTCTACTGACTATCTGGGATTCGAAACCAGAACCTCACCCTCACCAGCTGTTGTGCTTGCGACTACTAGACCAATGTACGTAGTGTTGTTTGTGCATTTGTGTTTATGTTTTCTTTTTGATGCATGTTATCTGCATTCGTGCCATACAATTATAAGAAAATTAAATTGAGGTTTTAGTCATTGGCTATTTTTAATACAGTGACAAGGTAAGGAACTTGATTATGAGAAGAAAAGCCAGTCAGCATACTGGTTTTTGAAAACTTTTTTCATCAGGACCATAAATGCATGTTAGGCACGTAAACTATTGCTCCCCTAGAATGTGTGAAAGACTTCGCCAACAATGTCCTAAAAACTATATATCGCAATGGTTATATTAGACAGTTTCTTTTTTCTTCTTTCAAATTCTCTTTTGTTAGTCAGTGTTGTACACCTGCACGCGTAAGAACGCAAAAAAACGTCGATTTGGAGAACTCAAAATACGGTGGTGAAGTGAACAAACAGGAGAGGAACTCATCAAGGTGTATAGAGTAATTGGTATCCGTCAAGGACGCGCCATCACCGCTGTCGTGTGCCTACGGAACACGACATTTGTAAATTAATATTTGCTAAACTACATCATGAATGCCGTGGCAATTCACGTTCACGCCTACTCGAACAAACAAGTGCCAGTAGAAAATAGAAGCTACAGTTAAATAGTGCAGCTGAGAAACTGGAACTACAATCAGTTCTACGTGGTTGTTTAACGAGCCAAACAAAAAGCGCCTACAGCCACAGGACCACAAACGACGATTACTTAAGAGTTCGTGGATTATCATTTTAGTAACGAAATTGTTTAGCTCTGCCTGCTATGATAAGCTATGTATATTAGCAGTTCTAGGCTAATGTTCTAGAGAAAACATATAAAAAGAATTTCCTTTAAAGAAAGTATTCATACTTTTTCCACCGGATTTTTTAAGGATCTATCATATCCGTTAAAAGTACCTATTTCGCATAGAAAAATATCTTCATGAAGTTTAATTAAAGATGATAGAGTTTGAGTTTTGCGGCCGGAACGTATATTAAACCGATCGATTAAATAAAACTGGCACATAACGAGCCCTTGGGACTCCGGTGACCCAAACGGACACAACGGGTACTGTGCCTATCGCAAGCACAAAATAATACCAAACGACACTAAAGTAGAGCTTTGGGCAAAATTCGCAGACTCATTTAAAATTTGCTCGTGCAAACAGGAATATAAAGCGTTATTATTTTCAGAGTAATATTGCGGTTTTGCGATCCACCGATAACAATTAGTACGCCACGCGAAGTGTTGAATGTGTTGATATCTTATCGGGGTGGAGTGTTGACACAAGTTACTAGGTATAGCACATGCGGGACATGCACTTAGAAGGCGCACTCTTGTGTACCCGCATTTGCAAATTCTGCAAGTTACAGATGAATGAGGATTGTAACACACTGATGCAGACCACTTAGAGAAAACGCTTCGACAATCAAAGTTAAACATCCTTCATTAATATAGATCCTATCAATTTTCCGTTTGAGTATTAAATCGTGATTAAGGTCAGTTTCTTCAAAAGTTCTGCCAAAAATTTAAACCCATATGTAAAAAGCCTAAGTCAAACGTTGGAAAAATGGCTAGGTTCGACACAAAATTAACAAATATTCTTGCTTCTTAAGATACGGACGAGAAACGGAATGTTCTAGTAAGTAAAAAGAAATACATTTTATTGTGACTATAACGATTTCGATCCGTAGGTGTCCATCCATTGGAATTTATCAAAATTTTTACCATTACTCGTTTTCCCATCTACGTTAGGATCAGGTCTAAATTTAAGACGCAGTATCGGTATTCTACGCGAAGCCACAGTCATCCGACATCCACAACCCAATTACTGATCGTGTGTTTGGGTTTTCTGACTGCCAGTAATGATTGTCATGACTTGTTTAACAACCAGGAAAGACAGCTTAACGTGTTCTCCGAAGCGCGGAAGGGTCTAGATGATTTAAGAACGGTCAGTGGTGATGAAGTGGTCACCTATCCTTAAGTTGATATCGGCAAGCGCAGCTTAATATTACAGGTTGAGTGATCGGCTTGGTCATTACACACATACACAGTCGCTAATGTAACCCTTAGCCTTCTAGCCTCTAGTAAGAAGATCTTAATTTAACGGAATCCTTGATCTAATACAATTGACCTACAGGTTAACTAGTGGAAATTGCTTCTGGTAGGGTCACATTTCATTTCATTACGACTGTTCCAATTTATTTCATTCAGTTAGTAAACTTGTTTTGTTCTCCTTGATGTTAAAGAGAAAGATTAAATAGGAATTGTGGCCGTAATACATTACGTTACGTATTGTTGGAATGTGCTGCTTAACAAATGTAAGTGAATATTCCTCAGCAGAGTAGATCGTCTCTATTAGACATCCCTTAAAGAGCTAAAGTATAGAAATAATAAGAAAAATGTTGGCCGGTTTTAATAGGGTGAGACATTTACTGATCAGTTAAATATTTCTCAGTCTAAATACTTAGTTAGAACTTAGTATTTAAAAAATATTAACCTACCACCTACGTTTATATATTATGAGGGTAGCAGTCGGTGCAAGTCTCAGGGGGAGAATAAATAATACGACGACGTTAAATAGGAACCTTATACCTAATTATAACAGCCAAACTCAACACAAATATTTTAACGATGACATATTAGTCTGAGATACTAGTATGAATAATAAAATAAGAAAGAGAAAGAAGAGTACACGTGAGAAAAAAATTAATACATAAAATATCCGGTTTGCCAAAAGTGCTATCAGCTCAGACCTCGGTATATTGTCAAGCAGTGCTATGTCGGCATGTAGCATTACTCAACAAGCTAAGCACAGGTGTACCTGCTACTCAAACGCGCGGGTTTCGGCTTTCTTATTCCACATTATACTATGCAGTATGTACACTAGTCGATTTTACTCTTTAGTTTTTTTTTTGTGAAATCTAGCGGAATGTACGTCTTTGATCCAAAGTATGACTGGATTTTATCGAATTTCTTTGTGTTACTGTAATTTGACAAGCTGCGGTGCATTATTTGTACTGAAGTTGAGGTAGGCTGCTATTAGCACACAACATGTCTTATTATGCCGGCCACTAGAGCTCGCTTTGACCATAATAGCGTGTGAAGTTACTCGGAAACTCCCACACGTTATGCACGTCAACGTATTCGTGTGTTTAACGACATGATAGTCGCAGACGCTCAGCGCTCCACTGACGGCAACTTCGATCCCGCACTGTATCAAAATACAGTAAAATTATTCATCTAAAGTGTGACTTTCATTTAATTGTAGCTCGAACATTATACGTTACCCCATAATACTCTTGCAAAATAAATTGATTGAATATCATGAAATTTTAACTCATTTCCTTGTTTGCGATTACTCTCATGTATCTGAATAAAAAGTTTTCCTCTTAAATTCTTACCTCTGTTGGGAGGGATGTATAAAGTATAAACCCACTAATACTGTATAGCTTATAAGATGTATCTTATAAGCTATTAGGCTATTAAGCTTACAATCCAATGATAAATTGTTAATGTACGTTATTATATTACAGATCAACTGGAACGTCTTGATGACGTACACCTTTCTTGATACATCAATCACTTTAAGTAATTGAGATATAAAAAAGGGAGATATACAGTAGACAATTTTGTAATGACTTAAATGCAGTCCTCCGAGGCCTAAATGGCATATTTCTTTCTGCTTTTAAGCGATTTAAAGCTGTTATATAATGCCTTCACTGTAACGCTAATGTTCAATCACCATAGGTCTTAAATCTGTCCTTACTACTGTCTGCGGTTGCGAATTAACTGGCTAATTGCCTCAGACAAAAAATACCAAGGCCACAAATATACTGTATCCCATTAGAAGTCGGCGTTCACAAGTATTTGTGGCTACAGCCATGACGTTTGGCTATCGATCAATAAGAAACGAGTCGCTTCTCTAATTATTCAATAGTTTTGTTCTACTAACGTTTAGGCATATTTTTTGAGTTCATTTTTACTACTAAAGATTTATTATTTTAATATTATGGCAGTCTCCAAGGTATTCTTACAGTTAGACTGATATTCGCACACGTTAATACTGGAAAATAGAATATGGGACCATCTTGGAGTACAGAGAAATACCATCAAGTCTTTTTATTAATCGTCTTTATCACCAAATAGTTTTCAAACTACACATTTGGAAACGTTCTGTATGAGCCTTTAACATGAGTGGCGATTTAATTATTTTGATTACGAATTATTTTTTATTAAATGCGGCATAATTGATTGCATGACGATGTCGTGCACGTAAATCGTTTCAACAAAAACCTGGCAAGTACTAAGACTTATTTCCGTTTAAGTTAAAAGCCAATCTACCTATGATATAATTATATATGAAGCTCACCTGTATGATCAGTGGCCGCACGGCGTGTATGCTCTCGTCGCTGACGTGCGACGGGAACGCATCCAGATCCAAATCGATGATGGCACATTTCGAAGAGTTGCAGTAGTTTGACACCTGCGGCAGATTAACCTATGAGTGCTGTCTTCTTTAACATAAGCACCTAAGGACGTCACTTGTCCGCGGTTGAAAGTTCATGCTCATGAAATTTTATCTTATATGTGTATTAACAAATAAAAGCCATGGTCGTACGATATGGCTCTGCGGTTATTTTCGCCTCGGCGACGCAAGGTCGATTTCTGTTTAGAAAATAGAAACGTCCGTATAAGGTGTAACCGAAGGAGCGAAACCTAAAAACTCAACACCATGTGATCTGATGATATACAGGTTTTACCTATATTAGATATCAGTCGCTTAGTGTTTCGTTTTGCATGTATATTAAAAGAAACACTAAAATAAAATCCAAGGAGATATAACTTACCACTGCTAAAGAATAGGGCTTCAATCCTAAGTTGTAGAGTAGCACAGTGTAGGGCAGCTTAGCGGCTGCGCGGATGAAGCCGACGGCCTGCGCGTGCGCGTCGTTCCGCGCGTACGTCACGAGGGCGGGCAGCGTCGTGTTGTGCCAGGGCTCCAGCCGCCCGTCCAGCCCCAGCAGCCGGGAGTACTGCTCCTCTTGCACCAGGTGGTTTTCCTCCACATCACGTAGGTTCTCCTGCGGGGACAACGACGCCTGTTGCGTGTTGTATTATATTTTAATATAGGGCATACAATCTTACCAAAACATAACTACATTATTTGCATTATATACTAAAAAAAATATGTTTAAAGAATCTTTTTGGACTTAAAGTGATGCCATTCTATTTCTATAGCTCAGTAAAACTACTGAGCTATAGGTATATTTAATAGATGAAACCATCTATTAAATATGTAGGTAAGACAGCTTGATTCTTCAGTAATGCTCAAGTAAGCTCTCACTTAAGATTATATTGTATGTAGATATATTTCTGATATGATAGGTATGAGGCCTTCACCACATTACTATATCCATATAAGTTAGAGATGACAAAAGCTGTCCCACTGTTAGGCACTGATCTCCTCTCATTTGAGAGGGATTAGGCTGTAGTCTACCACGCTAGCCACCTGCAGAGTTGTAGACTTCACATGCCATTGAGAAAATCTCTCAAGCATGCAGGTTTCCTCACGATGTTTTCCTTCACTATTTACATAACTTTCTTTGACATGTTAGTCCACTGGTCACACCACTAAGCTACCACAGCTCTCTAATAAGTATTATAAGTATAGCTTTTTATAATTCAAGTTTATAGCACAGAAATCCATCAGTCTGTATTTCCTGATGAATACAATTTAGGGGGTCTTCATGTTACAAGTAATTAAAACTGTCTAACCTAGATGATTCACTTCTTTCACATATTTCATATATGAAATGAATATGTTTAATTAATATATGTATATGTATTAATTTTATTTTATTATCATCCAATTATAGTCTGAACCTACACATTAGACACATAAAATTTGAAAATGACATGGAACTAAAGCGACTCTGACCTAAAATTTCATTTTAATTCCATAAATATAATGAATTGCACTTGACAATACGACAACACAACTAGCACAGCGGTATTAAAGGCTGCCTTCCGTGGTAAAGCTCCTGTTTGAATCCTGATAGGAGAAAATGTTTGTATGATAAGCACCAGAAACAAAAAAAAAACTATGCAGTGTCTCAACCTTCTAGTATACATAACACAAGCCTCCTTGCTTAGCTCCGAACTAGACGGATGTATCATAATGTTGATAGATGAAGATATATTTATAATATACTAAGATGCTGGACATAAACTTCATGAACACCTGATAAAACTCAACAACATCTATTTACTGTTTCATTACAATTTTGTTTTCCCTAAAAATATCAACAGTTATCAAAATCCACGCGCTTAATTGCCTCACAGTAATTGAATTTGTTATAAATATTCAAACATAAATAAATGTAAAAAGATTTTCTAACAAATTTATGCTTTTTTGTAACTCAAACAACAAACCTGAAAGTCTTTGATGTGTTGATGTGTTTGTGTGACGATACTCTGGATGGACTGCGGCGGCTGCGAGTGGAATACTATCAGAAATATACTTATTGCAAACACTGACGTCGAAAACAGCAAAAAGCTCTTAGTTTTCATTTTGTCCGCACATTATCACACACAGTATCCGACTCCAAACATTATCTATCTCCCCCGCACTTACTACCAAGAACTTTGGAGCACCTACTGATCAAACTAAATCATTTTTTAATTATTTTCACAGAAAATAAAAGAAATCAATATCAATGACACGAGTCACCGCAAACCCACACGCACCCGACCCACTATACTACCGATACGGACATGGTAACCTTAACACAATGTTTTACGGCGTACACAATAAATTATTAAAACTGATGCCGCTATTTACTTATTTCAAGGAGTCGTTTATTTTATTTTAATCGTACTCACTACTCGCTCTGGTTCGATTGTCTTACTGTACCTACTCTTTCTGTTTGACAGCTGTCAATCGTTAGAGTCGAAATTGTCAAGAGTGCTAGAGCTGCCTCAGCACATAAATAGATATTTCTTTTTATTCGACTAAAGATTCACAAAAACAGTTTTCCGTACAAAAAGAAATGAACACACCAGGTGTCTGTGATACAATGATTAATTCATTAGCACGGGCAGCAACGATTTTTTCTGTAATGTTCATTACTTTTTGTTTGCGAAATAGGTTAATAAAAAAATACCAGGCTTATTTATAGATTTTTAAATAAAATAAACATTACTTTTGTAATTATATTCTAACAAAAATAAGTGACTTAATTTTAACCGTGTAATTAATTTTAACCGTTTAATTGTTGTAACAAATTTGCAACAACATTGGGCACAGCTAAATAAATATTATATTGACAAATGTCATTCTTTTTGTAATCCACAAAAAACGTTCCATTCCGAAAGCTTCAAAAAATAAAAATAAATTGCGCCGTTCGAAAATAAGGTTTTCTCTGTCTTTCTCAGAACATTTTGCTACACCACAGGCGAACTATAACTATTCCACTCGCTCTACTTCTCTAAGAATGTGTTTATAATTTATTTTTATCTATTCGTGTATCTGAAACGCCAAAGAAATAAAAAAGGGTTCTTTTGCTGCTGGTGAATCCGGCAATATTTATGTAAATTGTCGTTATAATAATTGTATTAAATTTAATCTATTCAAATATTTTAGTATTCCTTTAAAATCACCATAACTATGTCCAATATATCGAAAAGACGAAGGGAGGGTTCGAGGACCAAAATCAAGGTACGGAAAGAGGTCATGTCGTGGCGAACTCATACCAAATCATAAAGCCTCTCATGAATTATATTTATTCTCAACAATATTTTGAATAACAATGAACATTTTGACACAATGCACCATCCACAACCAGATTTTTTATAATATGTTAATATTAGTAAAGATCAACAACTCTGGCCAACTAACCAGCTCTGCATGTTTTACTCGTTATATGTTCTTGTTTGTGTAATTTACACCATAGCAAATCGTTCAAACACGAATATCTAATATGGTCCCCGCAAACTATGCCCAAAACAACTTATTGAATATAGCGACTAGCAGCATGTTAAATAAATGTTTTAAGTATGTATTTATAACCTACTTATTGTTATCTATTATGAGTGAGTCATAAATCAGCAGTCAAGGTTATTATTTTGTTTGTGCCACTTATAATAACAAAGTTACAGTAACTAATATAGCTGTTATCTGTAAATATAATGTGGTGTCATTTGAGGACACAATAAAATGCAACTATAATGTTACTAAAGTAAATTATTCTGTCAGGTGAAAATTATTTAAGTTGTTTATTTTCTGTAATACCCAGCGCTAGGTAAATTTATTGTGTTTTATTAGAAACATCTGTTTTAATGTCAGAATGTTGTAATAATTTAATATTAAGTAGTACTTTTTAAAATCAATATAACACATTGATTTTTTACAATTATATGAATATTAGACATTGAAATACCTGCTTTTTACAGGTTTTATTGCTGGTTCAAAATAACATCAATATATCTATCATATAACAGTATACAATAAAATCTGTAAAAGTTAGTTTTATTTCAATATCAATATTACATTTGTCGACACTCCCAAGAGAATCTAGTAATTCATTGCTTATGTTATTGCTAGGAAGAAGAAATAGAGTACTGTAACCCCCCCACTGGAAATATTACTGAATGAACTTTAAAATCACAATAATTTTCGGAGGGGTCTGTTGTGTGTCACTCTGTGGAATCATAGCTCCCGAACAGATGAACTAATTTTGATATTGTATTTTTTGTTGTTTTTATAATAGAGTATGGGTGACCACAAAGAGTTCTTGAAGCGTATCACCAAGACCCTGTACTATGGAGAACTACCAACGCTACCCTGTCTGAGCTTGCCTGTCACTGGTATGATACACTTATTTATTACTTTTAAGTAAAGCTTACTTTCGAGAACAAATGCATATAACTGATGAGTGACAAAAACTTAGTTATATGATTGTGTTTAGGTTAACAACTTAACAAAACTGCATTTTAAAATGAAAATCTAAAAGTTCTGTGGATTTTGAAAGTATGGTTTGAACACCAATCACACAAAAATATTTCACTGGTTTTTTATTTATCCACAAGGGTGGCCAACAAGCATACAGCCCGCCTGATGGTAACCAGTTACCGTAGCCTATAGATGTTTGCAACACCAGAGGTGTAGTTTGCACATTGCAGACCATTTGTTATTATTATTAAATACAAATCTTAACAATGAAATGAATCAATAGCCATAAAAATTATATGTATAGTATAAGTCATTAACCGCAAATAAATGTTTATGGAGAGTAAATAATATAAATGCAATGCATGCACATTTTCAGAGATCTCGTGCGAGTTGTGGTCGGTGTCGCAGCGCGGGCGCTCGCTGCGGCGGCTGCACGCGGACGCGGCGGCCGGCATCGCCCGCAGCGCCTGCGTGTCGCCGTGCGCGCTCGTGCTGGCCATCCTGTACCTCGAGCGACTCAACTCGTGCAACCCAGACTACATCGCCGCCGCTGCTCCCGCTGATCTCTTCCTTGTTTCACTGGTAAATGTCACAATGCATCTCATCTCCAAGTTCCATTTAATATTGCCTGAAATTGGATAATATAATAATACTTGCTGACCCAGCAAACGTTGATTTGCCACATTTTAGGAGTTGGTGGTAGAAGAGTTAAAATTTAGGGTCATTAGTATTTTTTAGCCAAATCATAAAAAAAAATACAAAAATATATTAGTTTAAATTTTATTTAAAAAAAGTAGAGTTCAGTGACAATCACCGTGACACGAGATTTTTTTATATAAGAAACTATGTTTCATTAATTCATCTTTATATTTTTAGATGGTAGGCAACAAGTTTTTGCAAGACGATGGAGAAGATGACGATGTTGTATGTTCTGAATGGGCTGCCTCCGGAGGATTAGAGCTTAACCAGCTCAAAAAACTGGAAGTGGAGTTCCTTAATGCTATAGTAAGTACTATGGTATAGACACCTTATCAACATCGTGTCCAGGAAAGATTATGTTATGTGCATTTCCTTACTCAGAATGCTTGACAGAAAACAGTAACAACAATATATTCAAGTAAAATAATACTATGCATATGCTGACATGTCGTCACAGTGATAAGTTGTTATATTTTGACACAAACAAGTTTGTTAGTGGATTTAAATTAACACAGGAAGCTATGTTTCTTCCAAAGAAATATAAGCGTTTGATTGCTACTTTGATAGCACACAATATTAATCTAGTAACAAATAAAAATCCAGTGATATCTAGTCATACCTTAGTTACTGACGTGAACTATTGTTCACACGTGGGGAGGTGTACGCGAAGTATATCCTTGCCAATCAGTTCTGACGTTGGGGCACTAGATTTAGCTCCAGATTCTTATTCTTATAATTTAAACTAGTCAGTAAGACAACAGAAGATAATAATAATAATAGTAATATGAAATGTATATTATCTTCTGGCATATTGTTAACTTCACTTTCAAAGGGAAAATGTTTAAACATTCTGAAATTATACCATCAGAATGTACAAGGACTCTCTTCTAAAGTGTTAGAATTTGAACTTTTTCTAGAAACATTCAAGTACGATATTGTTTGTATTACAGAACACTGGTTAAAAGAATACCAAATGTTATTAAGCTTTGAAAATTATCATGTGGCTAGTTGTTACAACCGAAAGTTAATGATACATGGTGGCTCTCTTATATTATTAAAAAACTCATTAAAGTTTAAAGAGAGGAAGGATATTGTCTCAGTGTCCGTTGAACATAGTATCGAAATGTCTTGTGTTGAGCTGGATAAGCATATTGTAGTGTGCGTGTATAGGCCCCCAAATAGCCAAAACTATACAGCATTTGAGTCTGTCATGGAGGACGTACTAAAACTACTTTTCAATTCTAATAAATCTATAGTTATTTGTGGCGATTTTAACGTCAATATATTAGATGATAACTTGATCAGTAGTAAATTTTTGTGTCTTTTTAAGTCATTTAATCTAACAAATTTGTTCATAGAACCAACTCGGGTAACAAGTACGTCTGCAACGTGCATTGACAATGTCTTCTGCAGCTGTGATTACTCAGATAAAGCGATTGTAAATTGTATGTCTTCTGATCACAGCGGACAAACTGTCTCATTTAATACCAGTATAAGTTTAAGTAAAACACAAATAAATACAAGGCAGATTACAAAGAATAAAATTGTTAATTACAATAAATGTCTAAATACTAAGTTAGCCGGTCAAAACATAAATAAAAATAATTGTGATAAACAATATTCACGTTTTTTCGAGATTGTAAGAAATGAATTTAATAAACATTTCAAACTAAAAACCAAGAACGTAAACATTAGATTCAAATTTAGTGACTGGGCAACTATAGGCATTCGTAAAAGTCGGGAACACTTATTTGAATTATATGAATTAAAGTCATTTAATAAAAGTGAAGAGTTTACTCAATATGTTAGTAAATATTCAAAAACTTTTAAAATAGTGTGTCAATTAGCAAAAAAAATATACATAAGTAACAAAATCAAGAATGCTGAAAATAAGATAAAAACGACTTGGACAATAATAAATAATGAAAATAATAAATCTAAAGTATGTCATAACAATAACGCACTGCAAACGGCACGTGGTCTTATAACCACAAATTCTGAAGTAGCTCAAGAATTTGAGACATATTTTGCGAACATACCCCTTACAATAACTAAGAGTTTAAATTCTTCTTCCGCACTTTCCGTTGCTGTACTTAAACAGAATGTTACTTTCTGTCCAACTACTTTTAAATTTAGGTATGTTAGTCCAGAGTCAGTCATTAAAGTTTTTAAAGATATAAAAATAAAATTAACTGAAGACTTATGGGGTTTATCATCTAAAGTTTGTAGTGGAATCATTGATACTATAGCACCCCATCTAGCAAATATATTTAATGAATGCGTTGACCAGGGGACCTTCCCGGATCTTATGAAACACAGTAAAATAGTACCCTTATTTAAATCTGGAGATACTGAAGATCCTGGAAATTTCAGACCAGTTTCCATTCTACCAGTATTTAGTAAAATTTTTGAAAAAATGATGCTTAATCAAATGTTGTCACATTTCAATATACATAAACTTTTTCATGACCAGCAATATGGGTTCACCAAAGGGCGCAATACAACTGACGCCGGAGTGACGCTTATAAAGCACATCTTTGATGCTTGGGAAGAGTCACAAGATGCCGTTGGCATATTTTGTGATCTTTCAAAAGCATTTGATTGCGTGGATCATGATACACTACTACTAAAATTGGAACATTATGGATTTAAGCTAAACTCTTTAAAGTTATTAAAATCATATTTGCAAGGTAGAGTACAGAAAGTCCAAATAAACGGAATTAAATCATCTGGATCCAAAATTAAAATGGGTGTTCCGCAAGGCTCTATCCTGGGCCCGTTCTTGTTTTTGGTATATATTAATGACTTACCTTATATGTGCCAGAATGGATGTGGGATGGTGTTATTTGCTGATGATACCTCCTTAATTTTTAGATTAGATAGACGGTCACCAAATGTTGACGATGTAAATAGCGCCCTTCTAAAGGTCCATGAGTGGTTCACTGTTAATAATCTGGTATTGAATGGGCAGAAGACTAAATGCATAAAGTTTTCCTTACCAAATGTTAGAAGTGAGGATTGTAATATAATATTAAATAATGAAAAGCTCGAATTCGTCGATCAGACTGTATTTTTAAGAATCAAACTAGATTCCAAACTTCAATGGGGACCGCACATTAAGGCTTTGTCGGGACGCCTGAGTTCAGCTGCTTATGCAGTTAGAAAAATCAGACTACTTACGGATGTAGAAACCGCAAGACTAGTTTATTATAGCTACTTTCATAGCGTCATGTCTTACGGAATATTGCTGTGGGGCCGTGCTGCAGACATAGAATCAGTTTTCGTTCTGCAGAAAAGAGCAATAAGAGCCATTTATAACCTAAGTAGTCGTGATTCACTCAGGGAACTCTTTAAAGAAATAAATATTATGACAGTGCCCTGTCAGTATATCTTTGAAAATATAATGTACGTTAGAAAAAATATATCACATCATACGAAAAGATGTGAACTGCATAATTATAATACTAGATATAAGTCAAAATTAATGCAGCCACAGCTTCGTCTCGCTAAAGTCCATACCTCTTTTGTGGGATATAGTGTCAGGTTTTATAATAAGATTCCGGAAATAATTTTAAACCTCCCGGAAAATAAATTCAAATCCATCGTAAAGTCTACTCTATGCAAGAAAGCATACTACAAATTAGAAGATTATCTTGTAGATAAAAAAGTTTGGCAAAATGCTGGTCCAGCTCCACAGGTTTGCTAGCCTCATGATTATTATATTTTCTTTTATTTATTTTTTTATTTATTGGTTTGACTTCTTTTTGTTTTACATAAAGATATTTATAATTTTTTACAGTTTGACATGCTCAATTATACACTTATACAATTTGACATGTTTAGTTATACACCTTTACTGATTGACATGCAAATTATTTATTAATGTAATTTATTATTTATTAACGCAATAGTTACTGATTAGTAAAATAACTTGTAAAATATGAGACTGATGTTGGCTTTGATGTTGTTTTATTATTTTTTTTTAAATGTGAAAATGCCTACCGGTTGCCGGGCATTCTGGGCTTGTCATGCTCACTCAAATGTCCTGCTGATGGTGGCGTTGTGTGTCGGGTCTTTTTATTCCCTACAACATGGTTGAGTAGACAGACGCCGATACACACGTCATGCTCGTGAACGGGTGCTATCAGTTGGGACTGGTCGGCTCATACATGTTATGGCAACCGAAATTGGTTTTAGTTATTTCTTTTACTTTCATAAATAATACGTTTCACATCGAACTGCACCAGTCTCATATTGATATTACATACATAAAGCATTGTAAAACAAAACCAACAATTTTGTATTTAATTTAAAAAGAGTATCTATGGAGTTTCTTGCCGGTTCTTCTCCATAAGACCTACCTTTTGGAACCGTGCAACTAAATTCAATTTAATTCGACAATTCAAAAGTACCTGTATTGGTCTAATTGAAATAAATGATTTGATTTGATTTGATTTATGTTATAATGTAAATATCTATTAATACAAGTCATTAATATTTGCTGACATCTTAGTATTTATATATCAGAACTTTGATATTATTGTCCTCTTACTTACTTTTCTCTATGAACAGGATTGGAACGTGTTCGTCAATGAAAAATCGTTCGAGGCAGGGCTACTTTGGCTGGAGCGGCGAGTGGCCCTGAAACAGGCTCAGCTCCGCGGATTCTTTACATACGGGGACTTGGCAGCGTTGTGCGATGCGGTACTACTGCCGCCGCTGGCGCGCGGGCTGGCGGCGGCCGCCGCGGCGCTGGCGCTGGCTTACGCGGCCGGGCTGGCGGCCGTGCTCACGTCTGCCCAACTGATCACACACGCCTGGCTGCCGGCACTACACTACGTCGCCACACGAACTGCTCTGTCCCCGCTCACCTCGCTCACCCCACTCGATACAAATATTATAACGCACAGTTTGCAACCGGATCTAAATCCTTACATAAACAATGCCACAATAGATTTGTCCACTTTAGATATAATTACTGAAGAAACTGTCCCTGACAGCTTGAAGTGTTGTACCGAGTGGGCGAAGTACCAGGACAGTACTATGAGTAAGAAAAATTGGCACGATGCGATCGTGGTATACGACTGGAAGACACTGGAACCGTGGTGGTCGACGACGTCTGTGCTCAACTGGTTGTACCAAAGCTCTCTGGTGAATCCCATGCAGCGCTGGCTGGACAAGATCAACGAGTTTGCGGAGCTAGTCGCGCGTGACCTGAGCGGTGCGTCTCCAGAGGGCCCGGCTAGGGGAGGGCTCGGGGCTGGCCACCGCCCGCCGCGGTGCATGCGGCAGTGGCTCAACCTGAGCAAGCTGGGCGCCTTTGTGGCATCTGTGTCCGATCGATAAAGTACTCCCACAAACTACGACGTACAAGGCTGATAATATGGATATTGAGTGATGCCAGGTTCACAGGGCAATTTACAACACACACAATGTTATAAAATGAATAGAACAAGAGTAGAAACTCACATTCTTGCTTTCCCTAAGAAGAAATTGTCGTGAACAATATATTTTCTTTTCAAGTTGCAATGTCTCGTTAAACTATTTTGTCGTTACTTTATATCACAGATTTCAGTTTATTTATTGCCATGGTAAATAGTATGTATCATCATATCTAATATGTAAATGCGTTGTAAAATGTCTCGTGAACAATGTTTATTTATGATACTTAATACAATTGAAGCTTCCATCCTCCTGTGACTACTGACTTTTATCTGATGTAACTAACAAAGATATGTAATATCAATAGATCTTTAAACTAGGATATCATATACAATGTGGAGATGACAATATGACTTTAAATGAAAACACTGGCAATACTGGTTTATAGAAACATTTGTAAACTATCAAATAAATCCGAACATGGAAATTAAAAAAAAAAAAATTTTCTTACAAACTAAATAGCTTAAAACTGCAAACAAAATAAAACACCATTTATAAAAATGGTACACTGACCTGCGATAAGAATGGCAACGCAGCTTGGTTTCATTCATGTTAAAGCTGTGGCCGACGCAGCGACGTAATGTTTGGCGCCATTATTCTTATTGTTATTAATGCTCAATTACACAAATCAAATCACAGAATATTAACCAAATAGTCGGCAATCATTCACCCGCGAGTTATTCACTGATCAATTTATTATTCACAATCACTTTTCGATCACATAATTATGTCGCCAGTCATTAAATTTGTTTATTTTCAATATGTCCGCCGTGTTCTTGAATACACAAACTACACCGACGTATAATGTTATTTCTCACTCTTGATAATAGGTCACCATTAGCAGCCATTTCTTTCAATTTATTAAAAGATATTATTATTCTATTTTTTAATTCCTCAACGGTAGTAACTTCTGTTGAGTATACCTCATTCTTTATGTGACCCCACAGAAAGAAATCCAGGGGCGTGAGATCTGGTGACCTCGCTGGCCACCGCACTGGTCCAAAACGGCCAATCCACTGCTGTCCGAACATTTGAGTCAAACGCTCTCTTGCAGACACCACTGAATGAGCTGGTGCTCCATCTAACTGGTACCACATCTGCCTGTACACGTCCAGCGAAAGTTCGTCCGTGTACTCGGAAACGGATCCGTCGAGGAGTTCAATGAACTTTACAGCATTTAAATTGCCATCAATAAATACCGGACCAATAATAGTATTTCTGTGTATGCCAGCCCACACATTGACCGCAAATCTGTACTGGTGTGAAGACTCCCGTACTAGATGCGGATTCACGCGGCTCCAGTACCGAAGGTTCTGTCGGTTCCATAAACCATTCCTTGTGAATGTACTCTCGTCAGTCCACAGCACATTGTACAGGAAGTCAGGATTCTCGAGATGTTTGGTTTCCAACCAGCGACAGAAAGTTTCTCTTATTGGCTTATCTCTCGGTAACAATGCTTGTACTTTCTTGTACTTATAAGGTCTGCGTTTGTCACGTTTCAAAACTTTTTGAATAGTTTTGTGATTTACACGAAAATGTCGACCTGCATTACGCAGACTGGACGTCGGATTACGATCATAATAATTAATAACTCTTTCGTCTGAAATCACATTTGCACGTGGAGGAGCACCATCTACGTGCGGGATCAAAGATTGATTTTCCCGTATCCTCTGGACAGCTTGTACAATAGTGCGCCCGTGGGTCGGACACATACGCGTGTTCCCATACCTCTCACGGTATGTCCGTACAGCTAAAGCGGCATTACCGTGACACTCCCCATAAATTAAAATCATATCAGTGTACTCCGAAGCGGTATAATTGTAACGAGGCATGATTATTTAATAATAAAACCTTGAAACACCAAGTATTAAGCGTCTAATTTCGCAAAGTTCACTTAGCTATTTAACTAAGTACCTATAATACGTTTATGTGTCCTGTCACTATTAAAACAAAGCGTCAAATTTCGCACAACACAACACAACACAACAACAAAGATACGATAACACTCGCGCGGCGACTTCAAACGGGCGCGGGCGCATCCGAAATTCCAGAGAAAATAAAATGCGTCACAGGCAGTAAGGACGTCCGGTGACACACTGACCGCGTAACCTAGACACGTCGACAAGTAAGCAAAGAGGAAACAAGCAAACTTACCTATCTCTTTCGCACATACATATTTTGCGATTGACATGAGTGCGTAACAGGAAAGTAATAACTTTCGTATGCATTTTTTCTTATCTAGCTGTGATGACACGCTTTATGACTCTTATGGCTCGGGCATAAAGTATAATTTGCATTGAGAAAATAAATTTGATAGAAAAGGCGTAGGTTTTTAAAGTGGCGAGCTGGCAACGTAAGTCGTTAACCTGTCGCGTGCTCTCCTGTTTACAAAACATCATGTCGAAAATACTTAAAATGAAAAATAATGTCCTGTGGCTAAACTACTGGATACATTCATTTGATTTTTTGTGTGACGGTTGGGAATATCATGACTTATACGAAGTTTCATTTATGATCATATTGTCCTCCCCACATTGTATATAACACGGATTATGAATTATTCTTGATTCATACATTCTTTACTAGGGGGTTAAGATGTTTTGTTGATATGAACTTTGTTCTGTTTCTTGTGATGCTCATTGCATCTTTTTATTTCAAACTTTATAAAAACGTATATTCAGCAGTCTTATTGGTAGACCACTTTTGGACTGTATACTTATAATAATAAGAGTGAAAAGGGGTCTACCGCCAAAATTTCTGATGTTACATTGTTATACGACCACTGTTTGATGTAGTACTTTAATATACAGAAGTTGCATTGATTTGAAAATCTGCCATATTACCGTATATGGTACTATGGCAGATTTTTCAAATTTTGAATACCATTAGACCATGAAATAATTGTAAGAATTCTAGAAATACTAATAAAAGAATCAGTCCTGCTATAAGAGTCATTTCACACGGCTCACGAAGCGATGTTAGTAGCTCGTTAAAATAGAGATGTCAGAGTCTCGGTGTAAACTGACCCGAAGCAGGCGACGAAAGAATATGTAGGATTCAACAACTTGAATAGTAATAACATGATCTCTTTATTATCATAATGTCACTTCTGTAAATCTGTGAACGTTCTTGTACATAACAACCACTTGTTATATATTTTTATAAGAGACTTGTCCGCGACTTAATTCAATTGGTGCGGAGTTCAACAGTGTCGCACTTGTGCTATTAATATTTCTATCTATTTTTGTATGTGTGGTGTTATTAAAACTCCGAGCAATGAAAATATAAGTTTTATTTTGTAAAAAAATATTACATTTTATGAAGTGGGGCTAACTGGCTTGAGTAAGAAATGTCAACGTGTACGCAAAATGCTTTTTTCCTATTTTTGGGCGCTAAAATGCTATGGTAACCAAAAATAACCCGTGACATTGGCATTTCATAACTGAATTCCAAATAACCTCACTCTACGAAACGTACATTATCCTTACAACTAATGAGTCACGTAGGTATTAACTGGTTAAATATATCACAATTTAGCTTATCAATAATGCTACAACAATATCCATGAAATAATAATTTAAATATAATTAAGGTAGCAGTAAATAGAAGTACTTACAGGCTGATTCACAAGTTCATCTCAGCACAGCTATGGGCTAGTCTCATAAACATAATTATTTTCACCAGCAAATTAGTAAATTATTTTGTAACTAAAATAATTTACCGATCGTGTGCCGAAACAAAAATAAATGCACAAGAGGAACGTTTACAGTAAATACAGACACAAAATGAGCAATTTATGATAAAATCAAATAATCTACACTTACATATTTGAAATTTTTTGCTAAATATAACAGATACCTAGTAATATAATCATAGAATATAAAGTGCAATCTTATGCAATAAGGTTTTGAACATCATTCACCAAAAAAGTTTTAATTCAAGATTTAAGGATATAAAAAATATTAATATGATATTATTATTTTTAGTATAACTTAGACCTAATCGATTAATTTGGGTTTGTTCAAAAGTTAAAATTATTAATTATGGGGAATTATCTATATCGTATATTTTTATTTCTAGGGTATATGTATTTTTGTTTTCACTTTTTTAATATAGCATTGGTTCCGAACAGTGTAAGGCTCGCCTGATTGTAAATGGCAGCGGTAAATTTACGCTAGTACGCTAGTAGCAACAAGTAGCTAGAACGACTCTCCTCTTTTGGTTCCCACGTAACTTTGCTGGCTAACTCCCCTTTACTTTCTAGATACTTAACCATAATACTTGATAATGGTAAAAATAGTTGTCAAAGACACAAACAATATCATTATTTTTAGATTTTCGCGGAAAATATATATCCTACACCTACACAGCTACACGTTGAAAATCCAAGAAACCAAAATAGAGTGAGCGTGGAGGATGGGTTAAAGTATATGAACCGTATCCCCAGCGACCAGTAAGTAAGTAAATAAATAAATATTTCCGGACATTATTTCACAGCGCCATCTGGTTCCGAGATAAGCAACGAGGCTTGTGTTACGGATACTAGATGGTTAACACACTACATATATACTTTTTTGTTGTAAATACATACATATTATACATAGATACATCCATGACTCGGAAACAAATGTTGATGCTCATCACACAAACATTTGTCCCTACCGGGATTCGAACCCGGTACCCATAGCACAGCAGGCAGCGTTAACTACCGCTGAGCTAAATGGGTCGTCAAATCATACACCGACCTAATTAGTGAACTCCTTCAAAAAGGTCAGGTGCGCAGTACTCGTAACCGGCGCGCGTGCATGACGAGATGTATGAATGTGAACGAGGCAAAGGTGGTATGCAGGGACCGTAGCGCGTGGCATTCTGTAGTTTCTGCCTACCCCCATGGGAAAAAGGCGTGAGTGTATGTATGTATGTACTGGAAAAAAGTAAGTATGTATACTGCACTAGCGGCACCGATAGTCGGCTTTCTCCAGTACACATTTAGATTATTAAATCTCTAATACCTTGTAATGAAAGTCAACATGTCACAACATATATTATGTCGTTTCCATTGTAGCTGTAAGAAATTGTTTCAATGGCAGGCAACGTCTTTGTTGGCCCTTGGGGTAATTTTTAAGAAACCCGTAAGTACTTCTTCTTCTTCTTCGTGTCGATGGAACATCATCATCAATCCATTAATGTCCCACTGCTGGGCACGGGTCTCCTCTCAATTGAGAGGGATTAGGCTATAGTCCACCACGCTTGCCTACTGCGGGTTGGTAGACTTCACATGCTATCGAGAAAATCTCTCAAGCATGCAGGTTTGCTCTCACGATGTTTTCCTTCACCGTTTGAGCAAGTGATAAATACGCACATAACTTCCGAAAAGTCAGTGGTGCGTGCCCGGGATTGAACTCGAGACCTCTGACATCTCCACTGGTCACACCACTAGGCTACCACAGCTCTTCATGCAGCGATGGAACATGAATGTCGTCAAATTTTATACCCATATTTACTTAGTATGATGCCACATTTACGGCATTTTCAGTGAAAAAGTACTGTAAGGTGTAAAAAGACATATTAATTTGTGGATACAGATTTGGTACTCTAAATCAAGAGTACCAGTTACTGACCAACGAAGAAATACAGTCTGCAACAGATTTAAAACGGAGCACATTTATTTTGTCATGGTACTGATGAAGCCGCAGAGTTTAGAGTATTCCATGTGATCGACTCCAGTCGAACTGTGGGCAGAAAAATAGTGGGAACTAGTGCATTTTACCGAACCTAAATTGTGTTTAACTAACTATTATATAATAAGTAATAAACACGACCATGGCTTATATATTATGTATAGATATTATGGCTAAACCAACTTAAAGTACATAACTATTTAATTGCGACTTGACTTCAGTAAGACTTTATTTAATATAAATAAAGTCTTACTGAAGTCAGTCGAATACTAGAACGCTACTTAGACACTTGAGACCCGCTTCACTATTTAAGACGTTATAATAATAAAAACACCAGCATACGTTCCAAAACAATAATATTTACTGGGCTGAACACATCTGCCGTGTGCTGGATGGCCAATGGGCCAAAATTCCGACCCAATAGGTCTCACTTGATGGCAAAAAGCTAGGCGAACCAAGTCTGAGATGGCGGGATAAACTGGACTCCTTATAGAAATACGTCTTTCAGTAAGGAGTCTATGTTACCGTTAGTGACATATTTAAACTGATTAGGCAGTACTTCTATTTTGTGTTGCGTTTCAGTATTTGACGGTTTACTTTGTAGTAAAAAGGTTAACACTTTTATTTATACAAAATACGTTGTAGTATATATTATATACGTATTTTGTATAAATAGGAAAATGATGGTTCAAATGAACACAATATTTTCACAACCCTGAAGTAATAAATCGAGAGGGTATAGATGATGAATGGTCCTCACGCTTCATACAAGCCGGGGTGCAGGTAGAGTCGTTTGTTGAACCCCCAGCGCTCGACCGAGGAGGTCTGCTTCTCGAACTTCTCCTGCATGCGCTGGTCCACAAGCGTGAACAGCTTCTCCACGTGGCAGTCGTGCGCGCGCTCCGCGAATATCTCGCACAGCGCCTGGATGTACCACGAGCCCAGCTTGGCATCGCGATATGCCACAAAACCTAGTATAAAGGACGGGTCATATAAGTAGTCTTTTCCAAGTTGTGTGCAGTCGGGAGTATCGTCTATTTTGGTTGGTGTGATGTAAGTGAGCGTCGTGTTACTAAAACGACACCATATTCGTTTAACCAATATTATTGTCAAGCTTTATTATGTAAATGTATTTGTCCGCAATAAATATATGTAGTTCCATGTACAATAATTCACGAAAATTCTTAAATGTGAATAACTATCACAGCTGGGAAATTCCAGATTTGGCATTACTAAAAATGGAATAAACGTGGAGCCGTAGAAGTATAGTTGGAATATGTGTAGTACTGACCGGGCAACGTGGAGTTGGCGATGAGTATATCGGAGTAGAGCGGCGCGGGGTGGCGCCGGGCCGGGCGTCGGGCGCGCGCGGCGGCGGGCGGCGGCTCGGGCTGGCCGTCGGGCACGGCGCCCCGCGGCATGGGCATCTGCGGCGGCGCGCGCGGCGGCACGTCCTGCCACGAGTAGTCCGCGTTGCTGCCCCTGCACGGGCACGTTATACACACCGATTAACTTATCTGATCGAAGCCGACCCTGACTTCGCAATATTTAATGAATAGTATGTGTACCTGCACATCTGAAATATGAAGACCTTGGGCACGCCGTAGAGCGCGGGCATGTTACTGTTGTTGAAGTAGTTGATGATGTCGTAGAGGCGGATGAGCTTGCCGTCCTTGCAGCGCACGTCCGTGTCGGACGAGTCGGCGCGCTCGTAGCCGTGCGACGACACCACGATGAACACGCTCTCGATGTCCACCAACACGTTGTTCAGGGACTTCAGGGTCTCTATTGTCTCCTACGATTAAAATTGTAGATTATTTTACACTAAGCGCTGAGACTCATAACCAGTGATCGGAATTGGGTGAGCTAAATTACCTATACTTCAAATAACATAGACAAAAACTGGAGACTTCCTTACGACATTATTTTATTTTCGCAGAAATGTCTATAACTATAGTTTTTTTTCTGTTTTTATTTTTGTACCTCGGCTTTGAATACCATGTGTAAGAAGTAGGAAGTGACAAAAGCTGCACAAGGAATAGTACTTACATCTCTGGTGAGGTTGAGGTACCTCAGCACGCGGAATCCGAGCTCGTTGAACAGGTACTTGAGGTTCTTGCAGTCGACGTCGACGCCGTTGCGGAACTTCTCGATGTCGTTGTCGAACTGCATGTACGTGAAGTCCACCAGCACGCCGCGGTTGCACCCGCGCGTCTTGTACAGCTTCAAGTCTGCCGCACAACAGACAGAGCCGACTGTTATTTCCTCATTTTAATGGGCTAATAAGACTTAACAATCTCACGATAGCAACGCACGAGTTTTCCTCCTGGAATGACTAGCGTCCTTAAATGTATGCTTGTCTAAATAATAGTAAAAAAAATACTATCTGTTCTGACTCTCAAGGACTGATAACTGACATCGCTGACAAATTTCATCATCCTCATCATCAGTCTATATTTGTCCACTACTGGTCGTAGGCCTCCCCTAGTGAACACCACAGAGCTTGAGCTTCCACTGATATATTTAACTGTTATAAATTATAGGTTTTCTTGATGGTATGGTATGTTGCATTAATTTATTTTGCAAAGTATAGTCTAGATTAGTTAAGTGATACAAACCTTTGTTGTCATCCTCCATGAACTTGGCGCTCTTCTTGACGATGAAGGGCACCTTGTCGCTGTCATCGACCGCATTGTCAGTATCTTGCGGGGGCTGCGGCGGCGATAACGGCGGTACATTCACTGCAATATACACTTCCATAAAATACCAAATAATTGACTATCTATGTGTTAAGATATAATGGCTTCATAGTGCATATACTTTACTATGTATAGTTGCTCCATAGAAATGAATCATATGCTTTTTTGGTTTATGCACAATGAATGGTTGTTTAAAAAAAAATATACCTTTGGGAGGTTCCGTCTTGGGTCTATTCAATGTGCTGAGACTGCGAAATTCATCTGCAGGCCTAATGTTTGGTTCTGGAAATAGAAGGTCACGGTAAACAGTTATATATGAAAGGAAGTATAGTACAGTCAAACAGGCTAATTGGTTTACATCCACACATAGATCGGTCTATAGTTGCATGTATACCAATTAGCTTGTTCGACTGTACAAAAGTACTGTAGACCTAAGTATTTGATATCTCCATGCATTTTCATTAAAGATGATTCGGATAGAGCAGACTTGAGTACAACAAACTAACTTTAACTTTTTTATTTATAAATCTCAGATATTTAGTCAGCCAGTTAAGGCAAGTACTTTAAATATAAGTTGAAAGTAAGTACTTTTTTTATACATGTTGGCTACGGATTGTGTAAAAATGTTTAATGGTGCAAGCTGTGTCAAAATTATGTAAGATCATTTACAACTTTAATTTAAAGATAATGCTAATGCATTACGTATATACCTGTAATGATAGTTACTCTTGTAAGGGAGATACAAACAAATAAATAAATTCTTCTATACACTTACTTGGGATTTGATCATAACTTTGAGGCCTTCCTAAGAACGGGCTGTTTGGGTCCAAATCCCGGGCCAGGTCCCAGTAACCCAGCTCACCAAGTGCATCCACAAGGTGGCCGAATGCATCTGGTCCACGACGAGTGATATGTCTATAAAGTTCTCTTTTTCTATCCCTCTCCTTTTCATTATTGTTCTGCAAAAATATTTAATTAATAAATATTGTTCATTATTGTTCTAAATAATTAATTATTAAACTGTAAAAGGGATAGGCCAAGGTGTATGGTTTTTAGGTCCTATATGTAAAATGGGGGCGACACTACTGCCAGAAATCAAATGTATGACCTTAAATATGTTTTGTAATATGAAATTAATTACAAAACATATTTTGCTGAAATATGTGAGACTCACAAAGAGGTTGTACAGTGTTAAGAGCAAGTTTTTTTAAGTTCACAACATTCAAAATTTTCTGATATTTGATAAGTTTAAGCATAGCATTGAGTTAAGACAGCAATAGACTAACCCCCTATTACATAGGTCCTTGTTTTAGGTCCCATGTAAATATGATTGTGGATAAGTATACCTGTACCTAACCCTTCGGGGATGACAGTCATGATGGTATACATGTTTAAACAACTAGGAAGTAGTTCCTTATTTTGAAAACATAATCCAGCAAATAAACAAACACAAAACCTGGTCAGAAGTTATGCATACAAGTAAAACTTCTTTATTAATAACTTATACATGCATTGACATGTGGTTATAGCAAGTCAATATTAGAAAGTTTGACTACTTAGAGATATGGGTATGGGATGTATTAAAGTATACCATATGCATAGGTAAACAATCGGATGGATATTATAAAATGCATTCATGGAATTCATTTGAGAAAATATAATTAAATAGGATATCCTTTTCCTGAGAAGATCAAATATGCAAATAAAATTATAGGTGAGTCATTGATTCATATCCTAAAGGTCAACAGTGATTTACTACATATACAATATTTACATGTATTTTACCAGGAAAAACTATAGATAGGTATAGGTGCCGTCACGAGTTTAGAGCGCTCGACGAAAATAGTGGGGAGACTTGCGCATGTCGTACACTCGTGCTCACATATATTACAAAGAGTTTTTAGAAAAGTAAGATTAACTTGAGTTTTTACTTTTAATGGAAAAGAAATAGAAGTTTTATATAGGTATTTTAAAAGAGAAACATAAAATATAACAACGGTTTAATTTATAAAAATAATAATTATAGCGCGTGATTAAGAACGCAGCAACGCTCGCCTCCCGCCTCCGCCAATGAGAGCAGTCCGCTCCGAACGAAGTTGCGATCGCCCACGGTCACGCAGCACGCGCCCTTTTAATTGTGTTTCTTAATTAAGTTGTTGCCTATATACCGTTTTTATGTACCTAAGTGTTGACTGTACCAATATACTCTTGTTTACATACCCGATCGTGCATCATTTCCCCAAAATAAACCCTGAGAGACCTATACAACTTACATAATTTATTATTTTTGTAGATACCTATAGAATCAATATTACATATTCAACCGCACACCGCACACCCCGCAAAACGGACCCAAAAAATGATATCTGTGCATTCAAGGCCAGAGCTCTAAACTCGTGACGGGATCTATATTTGTTTTAATAAAGTCAAACTGAGTTTATTGAAATTAACTTAACAACAAACTTAATAAAAGCAAAACTAATATTTAATGGCATACTTCTTTACTAAAACCAAGAAAAGATGATATATAAAAATGAGATAATATGATATTAAATAAACACAACATTTTTCACTTACCCTGTACTGCTCTATCATTTCTTCGGAGAATACTCCCTTCTCATATAAAGCCGTAACAACTGAGTCGAGGTCTGTTCGCGCCACCAGGGAAGTAAAATTATTTTGAATGGCTTCTTTGTGTTCCTGCTGCATTTTTCTGGCTTTATTTACGTCTCGTTCAGTATGTTTGATTAATATAATATATATTTGTTGAATATCTATGTGTTTTATTTGTGAAATTCAATAAAATATCGAATTCTTTAAAATTTCGTTGGCATGACCAATAGACACATTAGTAATTGGAGCCAGCATTCAACAGTAGCCCAATAAAAACAAGATCAATACCAGTAACCGCTTGAGCGATAAACATAGACGTACAGGATAGTACAAAAGATCAGCATCAACAACACAGCACCGACGTTCACTTTATACTCTTATTGAGAACTTTATAGATCTTACTTACGATTCTTTTCTTTTCTTTCATTAAACTTTCAAACAAACTTCTACGAAACATAACAACAAATGACGTAAGTCGAAATTTATGACACATTCAATTTGACATTACTTTGCTTGACACTGTTGATAGATTCGTTGCCATCACAGAAATATAATGATGAGTACAGGTTGGATACCCAAACGCTGTTGAATGGGGTATCTCTGACCTATGATAAATTCGTCAAGACATTAAGTCAATCGAATGCATTTATGTATATTAATTTAAATTTTGTGTTTATTATGTCAATTCTTTAAGTCTTATTCTAATTCAGAACGTCAATTCTCTATGCATTCTCCTAAGCTGTCTAGACTAGACACGCTGCATGTAACATTGTCGTAGCGTAGATTTTCGCCACCCAGACTACCCAGAGCCGACCGAAATTTGCCACCCTCTATTTTAAATCCTAGCGGTATAAAAAAATACATGGCTCTTGTTGCTCCACCACCCCGTTTTATTTTGAGGTCGTGTCCTTTTATCGGTTTCAGTTATATTCTTTAGTATTACGAAGAAATTTATTGTTGATATTAATTTTGCTGTACTAGGTCTGCACGCAGCAAAAATGTACTAGTAAATTGCCATTTTCAAAATATAAAAAATACTTCAAAATGACTTATCAAGTGCTCGACATGACAATGATATTGACATTGACAAGTTAAACTACTATTCATAATTACATATTTCATTTCATCCATAGATTAGAATACCTTTATAGATGGGTAACTCTGGCCTGGCTCGAGGTCGCTAATAGTGCTGCCACGTAGTAGGCGTATCATGAACTAAAGCTACTACACGATATAAGTATAGATACTATAATATGCTATGGCTATACATACTATCCATAGCTATACCGTACTACTACGTAGTAGGTTTTTATGCATAATATAAAGTACTTGATCTGTTTTTAACTGTAAATTAAAACAAAACAATTTGAATAAGAATATTTTTATTAATCTTTGCGTTTTTTACAATGTTTTGTATAATAATTGCGTGCTGCCACTTTCATCTCATCATTTTCATCCCAAAAAGTGATTTTTCCCGAAAGCAACTGATTGATGTCCTTACACCAATTATGTATAAAAAACAAAATTGATTTTTTAAGCATGTTCTTAATAATGGCGTCTTTGTGATAAGCACATGTTAAAAAATTAAAATTAATGTGCATCAATACAATCACTTCAACATATTCGTAAATATTTTTAAAATTACACCTAGACTCTAAAATAATAGTTACAATATTTTCAACATTTAAAAAATAAGAGAACACATTACGAGTTGGATAAATAAGCCATGTTTTTGTTGGATCGTATTCTTTTATTTTTATATATTCATGAAAATCTTGCATCTGATCACATTCTAAATTGAATTTGCAGGTTTGGCAGTCATTATAAGTTTTTTTTTTTATAACATGTATTAACCAGCCACTACAATAAGCTACTGCTGCGCATTTTTCTTTTTTTCCCGGGTTTTCCAATACAACATCCATATGAACTTCACTTATACCTAAGTGCTCCTCATCAATAGTAATATTCATAGGTTCTGGTTGGGGTACACTCTCAGTTAACATAGTTCTTAAAGATTGCAAATAATCTAAATTATCAACTTCACAATTAGCCCCAACCGAATCATATGATGTAATATTACATATCAATAAAGATTTATATGCATTAATAAATGCAGTTGCACTTGGCATAATATTGCGAATGCCATGAGCTCTGATGGCTCCAAAGAAATTTTCTAAGGGATCTTGATTGATATTGCGCAACAGAAGCGACTTCAAACCTACAGAATGCAAAAATTTTGTCAGAGAAATAAAAGCTTCAATGCTTTTTATCCAACTCGTTAGAGACGGGACAGTTGCTCTGGTACCACTTCTTGTTACGAATTTCATAGACTTTAAAATGGGTAAGCTATTGTACCATAACTTAAAATGTGGCGATCGGGGAGTTACTGCACTTCTATAAACTTTTCCAGTTTGAGGCTTGTGATAATTTCCATTAATGGAGTCAAATAACCGATCGAAGAAAATTAATAGATCTGCTGTGTCAGTGCTGGCTTTTGGGAGTCTTCCTATTTCTGAAAAAAAAAAACAATCACAATATTTAATAACATCCAACAAATCCCATACCAGGATATTATAAAAATGTGAGAAAATATATCCAATATTATATTTTCATGGCATTTTCAATTTTATTTAAAAAGTTAGCATTTTAAGCTATAAAATATAATAAGCTAAGGGAAAATGTTTTTCATTAAATATACTTTATCATTTTCATTGGGTATATATGATTCATTATAATCAATTTGGAGAGTTGTACATGTAGTTTATTAAAGAATTCAAATACACAATAATATTTTTTCAATATGGTAATAGTCATTCGATTTTATGTATAAAAAATAAAAATACAAACCTGCCATGTATCCCATTGTCCGTCCAACAGTTTCACTGAACACTTGAGTGCAGTGTTTAACTCTCATTTTTGGTATTAGAGTTGGAATAACATGTTGAGCTGTTAATTTACTGACTAGCTTAACTCCTTTGTATCCCGGTCCACGTTTGTATAAGGCTTCTATATGAGACCAGGAAGCTATTTTTATTTTTCCATTTTCTTTGAATTCCAAATCCTTTGTTAATAAATTATTACGGATCCCTTTCATCAGGTGAGGTGGATCATATATGGCGTATATTTTTGTGGAATCTAGTTCAAAGAAACCACCAGTATAATTCTTGCCACATCTTAAATATTCAGCTTTGGTTGCATTCATTAAAATGTTTAATGCTGCCATATTAGATGCACCCTGATCTGAGACTGTTGCAACTACTTTTAATTTACAGTTAGTTAATTTCTTAATGATGTTATTTAAAAGCTTGCTCAAATCCACCGATTTAGTACTTCCTTTGCAAAAAGAAAATGCTACTGGCTGCTTGTACTTCTTAAATATCCCTCTTACCATAAAAACACAAACATGATCACTGAAGTTTTTTGATCTTTCTTCACCATTATCTGTGAAACCATGAATGATGTCATTTTTTTTATCATATGATAAGCCTGGTGAAATTGCCATTTCATCAAATATGACACAGCAGTATTTTTGACGGTCATTTAATTTATCCACTCTCTTTTTTAAATGGTAAAACAGTAGGTTATTAATCCCAGGTTGCAGATTTATTTGGTTGAGCAGTGTATCTAGAGTTTTTCTCTTAGGTAAAACACAAATTTTACCTAATAAACGGTATGCTTTGGGACACGGTTTATATAAAGATAGACATAAAATCTTCTCATCTAAAGAGAACCGTCTTCCTGTGGGTTTCTTCAAAAATTGGCTGATTTGCATATTGAAAAATGTCTGAGCTGCTGGTGTCATTTTTTCTTTTATTGAATTATAGGCAGAGGATTTCATGATTTTATCTGCTGTCTGCATTTGTATCTTTAGTTTGTGTCTCGTGTTCTGGGATTTGCGTAATTTCAATTTTGTCTCAGAAATTATAGTTGCAAGATACTTTTCCGTAGCAGTCAAGGGGTTTAAAATCCTCTTACGACCTGAAAATAATAATATATATGTGTGGAATTATCAAAGTGTACATATGGTTGTCAAGATGCATTACATCAATTTCTCTTGAAGACTTAGAAGGTGAAATCAACAACATTATTTTTAGTAAATATAGATAAAGTCGTAATAAACATAAAAGTTATTAATCATACCTGTTCTTAAGGGAATTGCTTGAGCTGATGTAGAAGATAAGGCAAGTATACTGCTATTATCTTGAGCTGATGTAGATGGTAGCTCAATATTCCCATCGGTGACCATGTTTGGCAGGTCACTTGTATGTGAATTCTGTAAGCTAAGCTTGCATACATCTGGAATCAACAAATAACAACTTTTAAATTAATTCCTGTCTATTTAACAATAAATTCAAGAAACTACAATAATTAAATAAACTTGGTAAGATACACAAACCTAAAAAGGACCTACAAAGACCACTGTTTTTATAATCAACAACATACCTGTCTCTGAAGGAGTGCATGTATCCATCTGTGCTGATGTTGAAGGTAGCCCAAGATCTGTATTTGTATTTGTACCACATTCTACAGCAGGTGCTGGAGGTTGTGACACACACATTTTGCGTTGAGACACATATACACCTGGAATGCAAAAATAACACATGATTAATAGCGAAATAGTTTCACATATCATTTATCTTTAAATAAACTGATGTTATTAATAAACTTAGATAACATTTGGCACACCAACATTTAAAGCAACAAAAATTATATCTGCTAAACAGTTATTTCCAAATATTTTTTTATCCATGATAGTAAAAAAAATATGAGGAATATGTAATTAGTGTACTTACCAGGAATATGCAGTGATGGAATTGCCAGTGAAGTCAGTTTCTTATTTGGGAATATGAAAATTTCTTCAAAATGTCTATGACATACTTTTCTATTTCTATAAATGAAAGTATTATCTTCTCCAATAATATCACCACCAATTTTCATAACCCATGTGCGGAAACGTTCTATTTGAGCCGAATTGCTGGGATTCGGAAACCGGTGCAGAAGTACACCTGAAATGTATTTCAGAACAATGATTACTCATGATATTGCAACTGGATTTTAAAGAGATTACACAATAACTGGTACATAATTAGAAACTCGCTAAACTAAGTAAGTAATAACTCATATTTACCGTCTCCAAGCTTCACCAAACAGCCGGGTACACAACAAGATCGTTGAGCCATTGTAATTTCTTGTAAAGAAATTTCAACAACGGAAAAAGTTTAAGAAAACGCGTTTTTAAGAAGACTCGACGTAAGATCGGAAAAAGCAAGTTCAACTCAAAGAACCGAACGGAGATACGACCACAAAAACACGGAAAACAAGAAAATAACAGAATTTGCGCAAAGGCATCAACAGAAATTTATTTTAACGACATTTTATCGCAATGTTGCAATTTTCATAAAAAAATAAAATATGACCATTTTATAATTTTATTCTTTATGCTGCTTTCTAGTTATACATTAACTTCAATAAAAAAAGGATGTTTATAAATGCTTATTTTAATAATAATTAATTATATAAATTTATGCAACTGTAATGAATATCATTTTTTATTCTTGTAACTTTGAAATGAAAATGTCAACTATGATATAAATTCTAATACAGTGACATCTATATATTTCTGTTTCCAAACACACATTCATACGAGTTTTACTTGAAAGCGATACTAGATGGCGCGGTTGTTAACGAACCAACGAATTTGTTCTAAGTTACCATAGCATGATTTCATCATTTGTATTTTGTAATCTTTCACAGTTACTAGACCCTTCAATAATTATAATTTAAGTCAGTTTTATTCGTCTCACACGTCTGACTGCAAACACCTTTCGAAATGAAGCTGATATTAATAACAATGTGTTTTATTTTTGCGACAGCTTCAGCATATTCCAATTCCGATATTATTTCGGCAAGAATTGAGGTTAGTTTCATCGCGACGCCCACAGTATTTTTTGTTTGCTAACTTAAATTTATTATTTAACGCTGAATTTTATTTCTATTAGAGTTGCCGAGGATGTTCGCTTAATAGGCTGCCAGAAGTTAAACGGTTTGTGATGGACGATGCCCCTAAATACGAGCGTTTGGAGGTGAAGTTCATCACTGGAGCTCCACCAGAGTTAGTGCTACTCGGAGAGAATGACTATGAGCTGGAGCGCCTGTCGCTGTCAAATCTCTCTCGTCAAGAGTGTAACGAGCTTGTTGAAGAAAAAGGTTTCATAAAGAAACTTAAGGATAGGGAACTCTAATTAAGTTTTCGAAATAAGAACCAGCTGTGGTGTAATTTTAAGACTTTTCAGTTTATATAACATTCCCTCGATACGTAAGTGAACAAAACTTAATTAATATTTTGTAGCAAATGATGTAGATATCTACTTTTCTAAATATACCTATATTATTTTTATTTCTGACATTATCATGATCTGTATTGTAACTGAGTCATGTGAAATGTTGATAACATCATAGTATGATAAAGCAATTGAAACAGCTATTCATTTTTATTATTGTTTATTCAGTAATACACTCATGTTTTGTTACACATTACTGTGATTATCAACACAACATGTTCAGAGATATTCTGTTTTGACTGTAGTGGATTATAAATGGAATGCTATTAATTGTATATTTTGTTACAGCATATGAAAAAAAAAATGTATCTTATTTGTAATTTGTTTATAGAAATGTGAAATATTGTACTTTAACCAGGACCGTATTACAGTTTGATGCCAATTTTAAATTAAATTCTAACAGACTATACGCTGTTTATTTTCTCTGATTCTCGTCACAAATTTAATATAAAAATTGATTAATATTTATGTCTGATTATATGTTTCATTCACTTCATTATGTATACATTCACCTGAGAGGCATGTGTGTACACCAAGATTTGCAATATATATCTATCTTATACATAATAATTGTATTTAAAATTAACAGTTCCAGTCTAGTAAAATTAGATATAAAACATTCATTCAATTTTTTATTAAAAATAACAGCTTGTAAAAGCAACCAACAGATATTTACAAAGGGGGAGGAAATACGGTGTAGTAACAAGTTATAAGTGGTGTGTCCACTGCAGGGAGGTGCAGACTGGGCACAAGGTGTGGCTCAGGTTAGCAGCGTGCAGTCCAGGTCCTCGTCCCGTCCGTCGGTGATGTTACGCCGCAGTACTCGCGCCACCACGTCGCCAAGCGCCTCACGCGCGCCCTCTTCCAGTAACGCCAGGCATTGCTGACATAAACAATATTTGGTGAGAAGAGTGGTATAGGAAAAGTTATTAAGATGCCAACTAATACAGTCGAATTGACAACCTCCTCCTTTTTGAAGTTGATTAAAAAAATATTATTAAATGTAAAGAAAGAAAAATTCTAAGGTGTATCTATTGACTGCACTAAAGTGTTAGTTATTGCTAGGACAAGGTTTGTATAATTTTTTTTAAAAAGAACACGAAATAAAAAAAAATAGTGGCACTGCGATCGCCATGTCAGCTAGCAGGTTGGAGCCAACTTAAGATACAGCCAAATACCACAGATTGAAAACATCCAGTGACGTAGCGTAGGGGGGGCAGAGAGGGCCATGGCCCCGGGCGGCATATGTAAGGGAGCGGCATCAAGTACTACGTTTTTTTTATACTACTAGAATAGGCGGTAAATTTCCTGACGGCCCCGGGCGGCGAAAACCCATGCTACGCCACTGAAAACATCCATAAATTTTTTCTGGGTACAGATGAGTATAACAAAATATATGTTAGTGAGACTTAGTTGATTACGAACCTAGGAGGACTGAATGAACAACTGGCTCCTATTGTATTGTATATAGTACAAACCATAAAAATCATAATTTTTTACTAGGCTGTTAGAAAAATAAACACAATTGAACTGCAAGTGGTTTAAAGTGATCTCTGTTTTGCTCATATGGGATAACTCATGATTGTTACTGTGTTAATATTGTCTATAATATAGAGATATTTGTATAACAATATTTTCCGTTGATATTAATCTATTCAAGTGGCAACTAAAGCACACATCATACATCAATCATGAGATACATGTAATCATGATAGCAATCTATAAATATCATCCACCTTATGTGTGAGTCAATATACCATAAGGCTTTTATGCTAAGTGAATAGAAAGTAACTCAATCACAATTCTATAGAAAACCTGTTTTCGAGATGATTGAATAATAATATCTATCTAATACAGTGGCGTTATAGAGAAGAGGCCTTTACTCAGCAGTGGGTGTCACCGGCTGAATAGATAGATAGATAGATACTAATATTAGTATGGATAGTCTAGAGATCATATTTCTTTGAAAAAGATGGCTCTCGAGTGATAAATCTATCAGTAGATCGACTATCAATATTACGCGTAAAGATAATTTAAATTCCGTTAGTATAGCTCAGTATTCAAGTGTTTTTGTATCATTCAACTCAATGCAGTAACTTGTTATGATATTATGAGTAATGTTTGAAATGTCGTTTAAAATATTTGGCTGCCTGATAATTTGCACGTCCGTCCGGCGCGTGGCGACTAGCTAGACGTAAACAACAGCATTCGTCAGTGTATGCGCGTTGGACGTTCGGTTTATGAATACATATGAAAAATATTTAAATTCTTATTGGGTTGTTGATTAGATAAATAAATAAATAAATATTTCTGGATATTATGACACAGCGCCATCTAGTTCCGAGGTAAGCAACGAGGCTTGTGTTACGGATACTAGTTGGTTGATATAGTACATAATTATACTTTTTTTTGTTGTAAATACATACATAATATACATAGATACATCCATGACTCGGACACAAATTTGTCCCTACCGGGATTCGAACCCGGGACCCATAGTACAGAAGGCAGCGGTAACTACCGCTGGACTAATTGGGTCGTCAAATGATTATTATACATGTCAAATATAAAGTACCTATTCTATTTCATAGCGGTCTGTTTTATGCTTATCATCTTCCAATTATTTGGGATTTGTTATCAGCACTGCATAAAAAGTAATTCTTATTCTTTTTTTTTCTTTTCAATGTAGGCCAAATTTAATTGGCTCTTTTTGAACGTCGACAATAAAGACAGCCCCCAAAACGCCCGCCCTTCACCGACCGACATTCGACCAAAATTCTGAATGAATTAAGTAAACATCAGTTTGGTATTTATTCCTACTGGTTAAGGACGCTATTACAATTTTCTACAAATAACGGTGTTTTTCAGGTACAATTTTAATGTATAAGCAATCATATATGTGAAGATATTATGGTCTCAATTTAAAGGTAATCTATTCATCTTCAGATTGGCATCACAAAAATTGTAAGACATCATACAAATTTTTCCCATAAATCCGTTTTCACCATCACAATAATCACAGAAAATGTATAAAAATAGGGTCAGATTACGTACCATTTTAAAGTAAACTTAGAGCATATTTTATCATCAAAATTATATAAAATTACGGCATATATAGTCCTCTATACGTTCGACTAATTATTTTGTACCTAAATCATTACATTTTTCAATAACCAGCAAAAATATGAACGCTTGCAAATTTCTTCATACATTTTTCACTCGCGGACTTTCATTCCGCGCTCAGACGCGCTTGTGGAAGCATGTCCGTATCGCTCTGTCGCAAAAAATAAATTACGAAAAAGTCTGTGTCATACACTCATATAGTCGTTTATCGTGACCGGAAGATGTTGATACTTTTTCAAACCTAAATAATAGTAAATACGACTTTAATAATATTATTAAATTTATTATCAGAATGTTATTTAGGGATTGATGAATAAGGTCGGGATTTGGATACTAACGGCTAAGCAGTCGTTGACAAGGTTGAGAAATGGATGGGTGGAGTTAAGTCATATTAAACCTGTGATTTAGATTAGGCCTGAAAGTAGATGGGTAGGGTTAAGCTGCTGTTGGGCAAGTTAACAAATAGATGGGTGAGGTTAAGCAGCTGTTGGGCAGGTGAAGAAATGGATGGGTGGGGTTAAGTCATATAAAACCTGTGATTTAAATTAGGCCTGAAAGTAGATGGACAGGGTTAAGGTGCTGTTGGGCAAGTTAACAAATAGATGGGTGAGATTAAGCAACTGTTGGACAGGTGAAGAAATGGATGGGTGAGATCAAATTTTACTAAAACAAGGCTAGAATAATTGGGATTAAGAGTCTGTAGGTGAGTCCAAGAAAAGGATGGGTAGGGTTAAGCATTTGTTAGTGAGGTCGAGACTTGATGGGTGGGGTTAAGATGTCAACTCCGTTCCAGACGGGTGTTCCCCGACTAGGCTTGTTCTTACTCGGCCACTGAATGACTGTACTAGTAGGTAAAACTTTCAGATGCACTAGTTCTGTCTTCTGGTACTATTAGTACCACCTACAACAGTACCATAGTACAGTATATAGTGAATTACATTTTATATTCCTTCATACTTTGCAGGATTTGCCTATAATTCTTACAATACCCAATTATTCTTTATATGAAATATTATCATGCATCCCACTTATTCATACACTGATTTTATATCGCTCCCGCTCGTTTAGTCGCGTTTCGAGTATTTCAAGTATCTACAGTCCTACAGTTACTCAATTACTCAATTCTTTATTGCTTTTCATAATGTGTACATTAGTTGGTAGGCATGTTAAACATTGGATCAATTATGGACCCTGTCGGGCACAGCAAAAGATATTTTTAATAGGAGAGAGGATGAAGGCGCTCTTTGTCAAATAAGATAAAAACTATATAGGTATATTAAATTAAATTGTATCATTAAAATATGTATGATTATAGTATCGTATAATATTATTATTTTATAATAAGTATTTCTATATTTGTTTTAGATATGTTTATGTATTTTTATTTTATTTTATTTAAAGCACGTTTTTCATTTTTTTTAAACTATAAATTATAATAATCTAGATATTTTCAATTTTATTAAGCCTTGTAGAATGTTATTATTTTTATTTGAAAATATATTCTGAGTTAATTTTAAAATGAAATATAGGTATCATGTTATTGTAAATTTTATTGTTAAGTATTTTTTGGTATAAGTATGTGTAGTTTTTACCGAAGACTGTTGTTTAAAATTTTAAATTTACTAGCTTGTAGCGTGCGACTACTCGTTCAGAACCAGAAACTAAGAATACTGACATCTCGAACGAACGACGTAGTACTAAAAGAATGATGTAATAATAAGGAAAAGGAATAGTTTGTTCTTGTCAGTGTCGGGATTATTTCTTATTAGTACTTAGTACGTGAACTATACAAGCCTATCTCTGACCGTAAACTTTTGACAATCTTTTTATTAATTTGCAATGTATATATTTAACTACTTAATTATGTTTGTTCAGGTGGATTCTTGCAAGTCAATTTTGAATCTTCAACCGATTGAGCTGAAATTTTGTATAGACATGTTTGGATGTTTAGTTGTGTGACGTCATTCCGGAACACCCATGGCGGACTAGTTATTTGTGATGCACTTTACAACATGGGGATCAAAAACTTACTAAAAATAACTCAAAAAATAAAATGACGTCTCTCTAAATACAATTTCTACATTTTTATGCTTTCCTACAATATGGATATCAAATTATAGGCTTGCTGTGAATAACTCTAAAAATATTGTAACATCACTCTAAATCCACTATTATGGCGGACTAAGTTTTTCGTGGCTTTTTAACTAAATTTAGTTTTCTTATTGTAGTTCTAGTTTTCATTAATAAAGGTAAACGAATATTTTTCCATTATGTTTTTTTTTTACTTTTAAAAACATAAATACATATTAATCATAATTAATGAGATATAGCAAAATAGACGGAGTCATGAATGACTCGGTCTATTGTGAATGCATTACAGCGCATTGAATTCACATATAACGAAATAAATTAATCTTTAAGATATTTTACTTAGGGATATCTGCAGACCAAACGTAAAGTAATTCGTATCGAATGTACAATAGGTCACCAGGTAGCAAATAACTTAATTATCACGAAAATAGTACGATCACTAAACTTTCTGAATCAATTCAAATAAAAATAAGAAATAATAACAAGGATCAAGATTATTTAAGCGATGTATAAAATCGAGCGCTCAGTGGTTTCAATGTGTGCGTGTCCGTAATGTTGCTGTGTGCGACTCTAAATACCTAAATTTGAGTTCGTCGAAAATGTAACAGCGTCCTTAATTGGCATTCAAGCGACAGAGAAGGAAATTGAAAAGAAAACAAGAGATGTTCACAAACACTTGGTTGCTCAATTACAATTTATCAAGCTGAAAAATGATCACTGGACTAATTGAATTATTATTTTAATGTTAATTATCTGATGTTTCTCATAAGTTCATCATTTGAAAAACAAAGTTTGTTAGACAGTTTATGCTTTGATAACACAAGGAATGTATGAGGTCTTACCAAGTGGAATTGTTCGTCCTGGGGCAGCCGCAGCACGGCCCGCAGCGCGAGCTCGGCGTTGGCGCGCACGTAGGTGTTCTTCTCCTTGGTGCCGTTGACGAGCGCCGGCAGCAGCGCGCGCAGCAGCTCGGCGCCCGGCCCGCTGCACTGCAGCGCGCCCGACCGCCCCACCATGCTGGCTGCGCGGGCCATCAGCTGCTTCACCTCGTTTTGAGGGTGGTTCATGCTCTGAGTGTAGGAAGCATAATTATATAATTAAATGGCGTCTGACCGAGACGATTATGCAGTCTTTCGTATCAATGGTTCTTTAAAGTTATCAATTTATTGTATACTAAGATCCCAGTTTGGCTTCCATGGCCGATGCTAGATTTGGCTATATTATAAGCGAAAGCACATGAATATGTTGCCAACAAATAAAACAATTTGAAATCAAAGAAAACGATGGTAGTTCAAAGGTAAACAGTTTTGTAGAAACAATCATAACTTACTCTAACAAACTGGGACAATATCGCTGGCGGTATAGGGCGCCCCGCTTGCAGTAGATAGCGCATCAGGTAGCCCATGCCTCTGATGCCGTTGCACGCGATGGGGATCTTGTCGCTGGCGAGGAGGGCCAGCAGGGCCTTGTCCACTTTCTCCTCGTCGCTGTAGACGAGTTTAGGCGTCTCCTTGAGCGCCACGAAGAGCGCGGTGGAGCGGCCGTGCGCCAGCAGCCAGTCGTCGCTGGCGGCCAGCACGTGGTGCGCCAGCGCGGTGTCGCGGTGCGGCGCGGGCAGGCAGTGCAGCAGCGCGCCCAGGCACGCCGCCGCCTGCGAGCGCGGCGGGTCGTCCGCCTGCGCCAGCAGCGCGGCGCCGCTCAGCGTGCTGAGGATGGCCAGCGCCGTGGTGGGGGACATCTTGTCGCCGCCCGCCGTGATCACGCCGCGCAGCGCCACGAGCATCGTCTCCTTGATCTGCGGCTCCTCCACGTTCTTCATGGTGTTGTGCATCTCCAAGAACAACGAGTCCGCTCGCGAGTGGATCACCACGAGCTGCGACAGCGCGAGGCACGCCTTGATGCGCACGGGCCGGTTGGGGTCGTTCAAAGCTTTGAGGAACGTCGTCTGCAGTTGAGGAAGGAACTGCTTCAACATGACGCCCACCTGCAGACAAAGATTATGCATCACACTTCATTATTAAACGATCGAATTTTTAATGTAACAAGACTCAGGATAAAACCTAAAAACTGAGAACAAAATCCACTAAATAGAGTTTATTATTATAAAACTAAGTATATTGTTCACTGAGTAAGAAAGTGACATATCAATTAAACATTCCATTGCTGCATATTTTTTTATTTACTCAGTTTTGATTTGATGATAAAATTCTTACCTTCGTTAATAACGTGGCCAGTGTTTCCAACACGGCGGCTTTGACGCTGGAGTTGAACCGGTCTCCGAGGATACGGATGAGCGGGCCCGTGATGTGCACTACGGAGGGCTGGATGGCAGCCGCCGACGTCAGTCGGATGATCTCGCCCAGCATCAACGCTGCATTCTCCTTGTCCTCAGGGAGGCCGTTCAAGATTGACTCACGGAACAGCGGAAGGATTGGTTGAAGGCCCTGGGTAGTAACAAAAAAATGTGGATCAACTCAACTGTGCAAGGGTGTATCCTACTTACAGTATGTACAGACTTTGGAATTTAAGAAGATAATAATTGTGCTACCCTAATTTTGTAGAAATAAATATTTTTTTAAATCTAGGTATGACTGTATGTGCACAGTGAAAGTACTCAGCGGTGTATATCGAGTTATTGTGCAAATAAAAACTAAATCTTGCATCGTCACATGTTTTCATTATCTAATGTAATGGAATGTCTATTTGTTACCTTTGGTAAGCAAAATCCGGGCAGCAGTTCATCAGGCTTAAGTTCGGCAGCGGCGTATCTGACAGCTTGCCTAACATCGGACACGTGCGCGATCTGGCGTTCAGGGTCGAGGGACTTGGCGAGGGCGCCCAGTGCCTCCCAGGCCATGAGCAGGACGTCGTGATCCTCATCAGCGAACAGCACGATGAGGCCGCGGATGAGCTGCGGCACGTGCGGGGACAGGTCGGCGCGGGTGTGCGACACGAACGCGCACAGCAGGGACGCCGCTGCGCAGTGCTTTGGACCCTCCGTCGTGCGGATCGTATCCAGCAGGGTATCGATTATGCTATATAAAAAACAAATAGTGTTGACTACCAAAAAACTTGGATATTTGTATTTTTTTAATTAGGCTTTTTACATTATGCTTTATATATTTTTTAAATTATATATTACTTCTACACTTTGCTAGAAAATAAAATGGACCAAAAATGTAGCCCTAGGGAACCCCCATTTAAATAAAAGGCTCTAATCAAGTTGTGACTTCGTCTATGCTTACTGATTGTCGTCTTTTAGAAAGATAGGAAGAGACAAGTTCTAAAGAATACCTTCGCACTCTGTATTAGTTCAGTTTACGGATGAGCGTGTTGTGATCTATGCAATCAAAAGCTTTCGAAAGATTACAGAAGATACCCTAGACCTAAAGCGTATAAGATTTTTTCCAAGCGTCTAAAATGCGAGATCTAACAGACAATGTCCGAATTGCATTGGCAAATTTAGTAAAGCATGGCGTACCTTCTGACGCCTGGCGGGTCGACGACGGGCAGCAGCGCGTCGCGGCAGTGGTCCAGCTCGTTGGCCTCGTCGGGGCGGCCGCGCGCCGCCACCAGCGCGCCCAGCAGCGCGGGCAGCACGCGCGGCAGGTGGCGCGCCAGGGCGCCGCCCGCAGCCGCCGCCAGCGCCGACAGCGCGCGCGTGTCCACGCGCCCGCCGCCGCCCAGCCCCGCCGTCAGCACCGGCACCAGGTACGGCAGCACCGCGCGCGACTTTATCGCCATCACCTGCACCACACGAACATACATATTATGCTCAACCTCGATGCGAACTACTTACAATCCCTCTTTTGGCTTTTGACGTAATTGGGCAAATAAAATATTTATCAACAAAATTTTTAAGTAGCTTGATTTAGTACTTAATTTGTATAATAAAGCTGCCAAACTTTCTGAGCAAGTCAAAGAAACTGGTATATAAGTAAAGTAAATAACTAAAGTAACTTATGACAATTTCGTTGCAAATAAATCTGGACTAAATCTGTAAATTATCCTAATGTTTAATTTCCCTACTATGAATATCCAAAGTTATACCTGTTTGAGTCCGTCAAGCGTGGCGTCGGCGACGTCGGTGTCGGGGTCGTTGAGCCCCTCCAGCATCTGCGGCAGGATGTCGTCGAGCGCCTTGTTGCCGATGGTGGCGTGCAGGCTGTCGAACGTGCGCGCCGCCGCCATGCGCACCTCCGGCAGCGGGTCGCACAGCGCCGTGCGGACGGTGGGCACCTGGCGATGAGAACATGGGATCAGCCACTAAATTCTACCAATATCAATGTCACACATAAGGTTCCCTTTATCCGGGAAAAGCAAAACATTGCAACATTCATTCAGAACAACAAAACATAACCTAAAAATATTATTAGTCTAGAAAAAAATACGTTGACCCAGTAGACATTCTCTTGTCTGGTTCAATTGGAAAATTTCTTCCATTGAACCAGACAAGAGGTGGATGGGATTTGTACAGCAGCAGTTATGGTAATGTAATGGAAAGCTCACAAGTCCGTCGGCGAAGCTGAGCACGGCGTCCCGCGAGGTGGAGGCGAGGATCTCGCCGAGCCCGATGCACACGCCCTGGCGCTGGTCGGCGCGTTCCGAGCGCAGCCCGCGCTCCAGGATGGGCACGATCTCCGGCAGCACGCGCTCGCCTAACTGGATACACAAACAAGCATTTTATAACAATAAGCATTTTTAAATCTCCATACGGGGAGCTGCGCGGGGCATAACGGCTTAACGTCCGCTTAACGCAGTTTCAGCCCTCAGGCTACAAATAACCATATCGAATTAGTACCTAAATCTAAAATGCAATGGAAACACTACATTTATTTTTTGCAACAAGTTAAATTTATCGATAAAATCAACGTATAGTCCGGTCACGTCACTAACTGTGTGTAGCAAATCAAAGAACTTTCAAGAAACACTTGTCAAGACAGTCAGGACAAATGGACTTTATAATAAAGACATAAGGTGCGGTTTACCTTGTTTTCTATCAAATTACCTACTCAACGCGATGTCAGTATACGACTAGGGTAGGATTTGAACGATGTGCGAGGAACATCGCTTCGTGCACCACGCCCACTTTGCACTCCCACTCTTTTTTTCTGTTCAGTTTTAAAAATATTTTTCCAATCGGCTATAAGCCGATTTACACACATTTATTGTAATTGAGAGATAAAAAATTTAATCAATAAATGCAGTCTAAAATAAAATCCACAAAAAAATATGATACCTTTCGAACGAGATCTCCCAGCGTCCTGGCAGCGACCTGTCGCTTGTCGTAGCTTGTTGAAGCCAGGCAGCCCAGCAGTAGACCGAACAGCGTCGGCAGGATCTCGCGCAGTGTCTTCGGCGTGTTGGTCACCACCACCTATAGAAGTCATCATATTAATTATCATACTAAACATGTCAATATCAATCCTGATGCAAATCTAACTAAGTGGGATTCATAAACAATATCATAGCTATTCCATTGAAAATAATACCAAAATCAGCAGGTAATAATAAAAGTATCTGTTTTGATTAAATTACTATCCCACCTTCCAGACGTGCAGCGCTGCCTGGCGCACCATGAGCGCCACGTCACTCCTGCCCATATACAGTCCCGCCAGCACCCTGTTCCGCCTCTCCGGACCCAGCGCATTGATAATAGCCTTGTGCGAGTGCTCCGTACCAAAGTTGTCGTCTTCTGATGCTGTCTCCGTGCTCATCTTGCCGGAAACACCAGAAATACGGTACAGTAGATCACCTAATAGTTGTACAGAACTGTATCGGATACGCCAGTTATCGTCGAACAAGCCTTTTTCTAGTTCAGGTAGGAGCAACGTGATGGCGGATTCCGCGTACAGGTTGACGATTCTCTGTCCGGCCTTCAGGGCGGTCTCTCGGACGTATTCGTTCTCGTCGGCGAGGGCCTTGAGGATGGGGTTGATGATCTGGCCGATGTAGGGCAGGAACTCGTCCGTGAAGGCGCCCGGCATGTATATGAACATCATTATGTAGCCGTCCTTCACGTGCGGCGCGATGTCCGTACGCTCTGCTGTCGCGATGATATCTGTTGGAAGGGATTAATATCAGTTTACTTGTAAAGCAACACGATAAACATTTCATTGATTTGAAAGAGCGCGTGCAATATCTGTTATGGATAAAAAAAATGTCAGTGTGTCGTCTACAAATTTAATTCTTATAACTTTGCTGTCGAGTCCGCCCTTAACCATGGATGCTGTAATGGATGCGACATTTTTTACGGGTTCTGACCGTAAAAAGTAATTTTATTCCAATATCTAATATACGTTTAATTGCCAGAAATTAGTATTCTCTCCAACCATTTAAGAATCACATTACTATTATAACCGATTATTGAATACCCACAAAAACAGTAAAATAAGAAGCTAAACTAGGTATATTAAAGTGTCATACCCGGCATGATCTTGTGCAGTTTGTGCACGCCGAGGCCGGCCACGACCTCGGACAGCCCCTGCGCGGCCCCGGAGCGGTCCACGGAGCTGGACTCCGACGTCAGCGTGTGCATGAGCCACGGCAGCAGCTCCTCGAAGCTGCTCTCGCCCATACCCTTCACCATGGCGCCCAACGCCCGCGCCGACACAGACCGCACCTGTTGCAAAACATCTTACTTATAGAACAACTTGGTGTAAATTAGAAACTTCTACGGGTATTCCTGAACTAAATTGAGCTATTATAACCTAACTACGCCGCTTTTCAGATATATTCCACAAACGATATTATAAACGACGGATAATTCTAAAAAACAACACTTCATAGATATTGGCTCGCGTTGTGTTTATATCACATTACGCCAAAATCATTACATTTTGTATAGTGTTTACTGACCTCAGGCACAGGATCTAACAGCGAGCTCTTCAGTCCCGGGATGATGTTGGGCAGGTAGGGCATGAGGTCCTTCTGGTCGGTGAGCGAGTACATGTTGCCGATGATCTGCGCGGCCATCTTGCGCGTCTCGGTGCTGCGGTCCAGGAAGGCGCGCTGCACCACCGGCATGATCAGCGCCAGCGACGGCGCGTCGATGAAGTGCACGAACTTCGTGTCCAGCAGCGTCTGCAGGCACGCCGACGTCTTGTTCGACGGGTCTTGCAGGGCTTCCAGCAGTACCGGCACGATAGCTATGGAATGTACAGTTTGTATCGTCAGTAGGATAATTACTTAATACAGAGTAAATACAAAAATTATAATACAGTTATTAGTCCGCTATATTAGTTACAGTATTTCGACCAATCAAACACAGCCCCTGTGGCCTAATGGATAAGGCATCGGCCTCCTAAGCCGGGGATTGTGGGTTCGAGTCCCACCAGGGGTAAATTTCAGTTTTTGAACCTAGAAACGTTTTTTCAATCTTCGTTATCTTTTCGACGTTATTTTAGATTTCTTGTGTTTTTTTTTTATATTAATATTACCTTGAATTTCAGGATTCCTGATGACGGACCCAATAACCCCGAGGGCCTCGGCGCCAGCTTCCTGCACGCGCATGTGCGAGTCACTCAGTACCTCTATGAGCTTGGGCACGATTGATGGCAGACACGATGATAACTGCTTTGGTGCACAGTACGCCATGGCTCCGAGGAGTTCGATGGAACCTGTATGAAGAAAATACGTGTTAAAACGATATAAAAACAATAAAGATTTGGAATCACAAAAAAGTCGTAGTTTATACTGTACCTATTAGGCATTACTAGATATTTAAGTTTCAATTATTTGTATATGCATAGTAATATATATGAAAGCTGTACTGCAACTTATTTATTAAAGTTTGTAGAAGATAATATATCATAGCAATATACGCCAATACACGCCAATAATACCGATACCAGTAACAATACGATGTTGATTTAGCAGTGAACTGAGTAGATTGATATAATTAGAATATATGAATAATGAGTGAGTATTGAGGTAGGGGAAGCCTACGTCCAGTAGTGGACGAATATAGACTGATGTTGATGATGATGAGTAGTGGCACTGACCAGCCTTGGTCCTCCAGTTGTCGTCCTGCAGCGCCTGCAGCAGCGAGGGCAGCACGAGCTTGACGCCGTGCGCGCTGAGCTTGCTCATGATGAGCTTGGCCGTGTCGTCGGCGGCCGCGCGCACGTACTGCGACGTGTCGCCGAAGCACAGCAGCAGGTGCGGCAGCACGTGCACGATGTACGGCTCGAACAGCCGGCCCAGCTTGTAGCACAGCATCTCGAACCCGAACAGCGCGCCTACGAACACATACGAACTAATAGAAAAATACAACGAGACCATACTATCATCCACTATTAAAAATACAAAACAGTAAGCGACTACCACAGTCATTACCACAAAGTCAATATGCTCTTTTATACAAGTACTTGCGAGTGCCCTGTCTTGAGATCGATGAAAATTTAAATTGAAAAAAACATATTTATAATCTAAAATCTCGCATTCGTAAACTTATACCGATTTTTAAAAAAATAAGAAATTTAAAAGATAAAGCTACGAACAAAACTGTCTATTTTGCACTGTGCCAGTCGATAGTAACTTATGGTATCTCTGCCTGGGGTGGTGCTAGAAAAAGTACTCTTATAAAAATAGAAAGGGCCCATAGAAGTATTCTAAAAGTGATTAATTTAAAAAAATTTAGGTATCCTACTACTGCGTTATACAAAGAGTTTGGTGTCCTAAATATTCGCCAACTCTTCATAAAAAAAATAGTCCTGAGACAACATTTCTATGAAAAACCTGTTTCTAAATCTCTCAGAAGAGTGCATGAGGTATATGACGTCCCAGCATGCAAAACCACTTTTGCACAGTGTTGCTCTTATTTCTTGGCTCCTTTATTGTACAATCGCATAAGTAAAATTAAACCTCTTAAAGATACGACTAGATTTGTGTGTAGAAGGGCTCTGGATGAGTTTCTGAGTAACCTGAATTATGAACAGACTGAAAAACTTATACAAATATGTCAGTAATTATTTATTATTTATTTATAATTATTTATTTATAACATATATTTTATTAAATATCGATAAATTCTAAATAAGTCTATATAACTATAAAAGCATTATATTAATATATGTAAGTAATATAAATGTGTGAATATATTCACTATAAGGTAATGATTATAAATTGAAGATTAGTACATGAAAAGGATTTGTATTATATATACACACGTAAAATATATACTTAAGACCTTTTCGCTGTAACGTATTTCTATGCTGAGAGTACTGAAATATATGTGTATGTATGTGTATGTGTATGCTTGTGTATTTATGTATATGTGTGTATATGTATATATATGTATATATGTGTTTATGTGTATGTATACATATGTGAATGTTGTACATATGTTATATAAAATTACAACTTTGGTTATGTTCTTGCTTTTAATCTTACTAAGTATTTTAGTTTTAGAAATACCTTTTTTTATTATTATTATCATAGTTACAAATTCTACAAACATTGTTTTATGAAAACACTGTTTGTATTGAAAAAAAAAAAAAGGATTTAGTAGTGCACTATCTGATTTCTTTGCATATACTACTTGTTTACGCTAAGCATGTAACCTGTTATCGTCGTCTATGATTAACAGCAAAACAAATGTATTTGGTAAAAAGTGTCTTAACGTGTTTTATATTATGACTACTTTACATGAACGAGAATCTTACTTTGCCGTAACACAGTCTTTGACTAGCACGGGAGGTAAAGAACTTTTCTCTGTATACCGTCATTGGGCATTTATATATCATATCAAGTATGTAAGTGAAACATTGCCTTACCTGTGATAGCATTATTATAATTTAACTGTTATTCTCCCTTGCTACTTGTTATAGATAAGTTCTAACTTAGTGTAGTCGAACGTAAGTGCATGTGCCCTATACTATGTAAATATGTATTACCGGTGTACTGTACCCTAAACTTACGGTCAATAAACTTTTATTATTATTATTATTATTATTTTGGGAAAAGATGGTATTATTATGTACATTTTAATGATAAAAAACAACAAATAAATCTATATATAAGATTTATATATTATTATAAATTCTCGTGTCACAATGTTCGTTCCCGTACTCCTCCGAAAAGGTTTGACCGATTCTCATGAAATTTTGTGAGCATATTGAGTAGGTCTGAGAATCGACCAACATCTATTTTTCATAACCCTTAGTGATAAGGGTTGTCCACCAACCCCTATAATGTGGCAAAACAACGTTTGCTGGGTCAGCTAGTGTTATATAAAATACTCTATATACTGTTTCTACAAGTTTACTAGGACTTGTGCAACTAATCTTTTAGGCATTATGTTGCTCCGTAATGTTCTTTATTCTATTCATATTGTTCTTTATAAGAATATTTACGAAAAAAATAAATGGTGAAACAGATTATGATAAAAATCCCATTAGTGTGCTCATCTTGCAATTGAAAAATAATCTATTATAGACGATGGACGAACTTATTTAGTGAAAGTGACAACTGATAAAAAAAATTGCTAATCTTTCTTAAAATTGTCTTTTCTTAATACATTTTCACTTTGATTACAAAAGATACTTTACCTTCACGATATTTGAAGTTCTTCTTTTCCTGTATAGCTTCAGTGAGCTTGCCCATAACGTCAAGCTGCTTGAGTGATAGGATACCAAGACCCTTGATTATACCAGCTATACCGTACGCAGCGCCCTGGAAACAGAGAATAATATTTAGGACCTGTTCCATCCTGGTATGGAAATACCTAATGTTGCCCAGCTTTAATACTAAAGAACCTCTTTCACTACCCTCTAAATAGGCTATGTACTGTACAGGTCTGTAAAGTAATATAACCGGCATTTATAAAAAGGTTTTAAATGCGTGTCTAAAATACATAGAGATATTTAAAAGAATAAGCAAATTTTGTTTTATTTACTGTTGGTTACTTTCGGCACGATAAATATAAAAATACGCTACACATTTTAGCGGAATAATATATATTATATAAGTGTATGAAGTGGGTATTTTAACAGTTATTTAAACTATACGATGATTTCGAAAATCTTAAATCGTCTAAGCTGTACAAGACAAACATTGTATCAGTTTATTGACTACTTTGTACTCACTTTCCTGTCGCCATATTTCTCAGCAGTAAGAAGCTGTTTCATCAACTTATTCATGATAGCTGGGACTTCGTCTTCGAGCGCCGGCGAACTAACTAAGTGAGGCAAGCAGTTGCTAACGGCCTCTTGTACCTGTAATGAGTTATTGGAATACGATATAAAACACTCAAAACAAAGAAATGAATGGTTATTTGCCGATAATTAAATAGACATTTGCTATTTGCTACACATCATCCGTTGGTCAGTAAGTCATGCTTAATTTTAGACAAACAATTGACTATTGACTCAATGTAAATATTTGAACTGATTATATTTTTTTTGTATTTATTACAGATTACTGGAGGAGAAAAGCCGAAGATCGAGCTCTGTGGCGTTCACTAGGGGAGGCTTACGTCCAGCAGTGGACGAGTATAGGGTGATGATGATGATGATAATTACAGATTAATGTTTTTAAGGTTTTACTATTTTTATACATTTGAATTACTATAGACTTATTACAGATGTTTTTTTGTTGTGTGTCGTTACCTGCTGGCTAGGCGTGGAGAGGGCAGCGACGAGGCGGAGCGTGATGGGCTTGATGCGCGCGTCCCGCGGCTCCAGGTGGCGCGCCAGCGACCCCACCAGCAGCACCACGCACTGCCGCACCGCGTCGTACCCGCCCGACTTCGGCGCCTTGTCCAGGAAGTTCTCGAACACCGGCAGCTGGCTACTAAGAGTTTCCTGTTAATAAGAAGAACTCGGTAAATTAGTTTCAAAAATGTTTAAGTAGGTTTTATAATTCAAACATTATAAATAAATAAATAAATATTTCTGGACATTATGACATAGCGCCATTTGGTTCCGAGCGAAGCAACGAGGCTTATGTTACGGATACTAGTTGGTTGATATACTACATATATACTGTTTTTCGTAAATACATACATATTATACATGGATACATCCATAACTTGGATCAAACATTTATGCCCATCAGACAAATATTCGTTCCTACTGGGGTTCGAGCCTGGGACCCATGGCATACAAGGCAATGTTAATTGCCTTCAATGTTATTGCCGTTTGATATTTTTTTTATTGTTGCCCCACACTTGGATTTTCTCCTGTGTCGTGGGTGCGTTTACAAATACAAACCGTGACGCACAAGTCGGTCGCACAGTCTCTGCGCCAATCAGGTCGTCAAATGAAAACGACGGTGTCTTATAGTGAGTAAGAGCAGGTAAGCGTTACCTTCCCGTGCAGGTCGACGATGGCCATGGCGGCGTTGAGCATGTCGGCGCGCACGGCGTCGCTGCGGTCGGCCAGCGCGCGCTCCACGAAGAAGCGCATGGCGGGCGGCACGCCGGCCGCCGGCAGCCGCGGCGCCAGCGCGCGCAGCGCCAGCGCCACGCCGCGCCGCCCGCCCCACGAGTCCACCGCCGACGTCACCACGTGCCCGAACTGGTCCAGCTTCGCCGGGATCATCTGCAACGGCCGCTTTCAGTGTTAGCCCATCGTGTGCGAGCCGCGCATACGTTTATCGGTTGCTACTATTGCTTTCATAAAAATATTGACCTATATCGATTGCCGGTGTATATTTAATCGATAGCAGAATATTTTTATTAGTTGTTAAAAATCAGATGGAGCTACATCAGATGAGAGCATAAAGAACGAATCACAAAATTTGTGACTTATTTCTGCAAAAGAATAATGTACATTTTTCTAATAGTTAAATCAAGCACTCAAACACAGTAAAATACAGACCGGCAATAATTCGGAGTAGATGTCCTGCAGGCGCTGCAGCACGCGCTCGGCGGCGTTAGCGTCGGCGCTGGTGTGCACCAGGTGCGCCAGCGCGGCGGCGGCGGCGCGCTGCACCGGCTCCGCGGGGTGCTGCGCCTCCTCCAGCAGCAGCTCCACCAGCTCCGGCTCCCGGCTCCACTGTTGAGCTAAGGGAAGCTTCGCCCATAAATCTTGCGCTAGCTTCCTAAACAATTACAACAAAATTATGATTATTATACAATAGACCATGCAAGCCAATATGAAATTCACAGGAAAATCATATGATTTGAATCATTGTTCGATGATCAAATATAACAATGCACTCACTGATTATCTTCAGAAATATCGAAGGTGGCGATCAGCAGTCGTTTGGTGAGGGTCAAGGCATATTCCGGGTCTTCGAGAAGCGGTGGCAGACATTCCACAACGCACAGCAACGCGCGGAGTGCGGCGTCACGAACAACCTGTATTTAACAAGATTATCGTATGATATGGATTAATAAAGAGTAAAATTCGACTGACACGATTATTTACAAGAAAACATCATAATTAGACCAACAGATTAGAAAATAAATAGATCCTAATAATTATCAACCATTTTTAATAACATTTAATTATTTACCGTTCCTCTGCTGGGCGCAGATCTCCTCATATTTGAGAGGTATTAAGCTATAGTCCACCGCGCTATACTACTACGAGTAGTAGAAGTAGAAGTCGAAGTAGACGTAGAAGTCTGCCAACCAGGGTTGGCAGACTTCAGATGCCATCGAGAAAGTCTCAAGCATTCAAATTTCCTCAAGTTGATTTCCTTTACCGTTTGCACATGTGATAAATACGCACATAACTTCCGAAAAGTCAATGCTGCGTCTCTATTTTGAACTTTGACATTGAGCACAGCTCTCAATTGTTCCGAATAATGTCGGATTAATAATTCCGGAACTTGTAGTTTATTCCGTGTCAAGTAACAATAGTTGTCTTTCTATGGGCTCTATAATCGCATAAGAGCACATACCTCTAGTGGGCTCTGCAGCCCAGCGAGCAGACACGTGACGTCATCGAGCGACAGCGTGGCGCGCGCCACGCACTGCGCCGTCTCCAGCAGCGACACCGTGCACGCCGCCTGCACGCGCCCGCTCGTGCTGCCTGCCGGTGTACAACGGTTATTACATTACAGCTAATAATATGTATACGAAAAAGCGAAACATGTTTGTCAACAAAGCATGTTGAAACTGAGTGTTCTTATTCAAGCTAAAACATCCAAAAAAATATTAAGATATTTGTTTTGTAATATAATATACTTACTGATGAGGTCTATTAGAAGCCTGAAAATATGGTCTATTGGGAAAAGTGCGGGGTGCATCATGTCGGAGTCGATCCTCAAAGACGTGTGGTACTCGATTATTGCCAGTCCGTTCATCATCATTTGCTCGTCTCCACGGCCCGCTGGTCCGGATAGACCTGAATACCAAATTAAATATTGAAGCACTCAAGTTTTGCGGGCTTTATCCCCATCTAAAAAAATATTACATAATAATATAACAAAACTTTTGAATATATTATAAAGTTATGTTGTACTGCTTACCCTGTTTTAGTAGTGGGAAAGCATAGCAGAATCCAGGTGCAGTGAAATGGTTGGTCTTGGGGCTGGTTTCCTCGTCGTCGCCTGAAGACTTGCTGCAGGTGGTGGCGTGCATCAGGTTGATGGTGCGCACAGTGGCCGCGTCGAGCTCGTCATCCTCCCAGCTGGGCTCCAGGTCACATTGCGGTTTGTGGAGGCTGTAGAGTTGATGAAGATAATTAACACCACAGAAGCATAGCATGTGTAAGTAACAAATTAGCAAGAACAAAATAATATCGTATGCATAATTATTCAGACATTAACTACATTGACCTAACATTTAAAATAAAATTTTACAAGAAGCTAATACATATTAATGAAAACAACTTCAGGGTAGCAGGGAGGCCACAAGCACTTCCGTATTTAACTCCACACATTTCTATCGTCAACATAGTCCTTAATTTTGTAATAGGCTTTCTTGACAAGAACAGATTTCATGATTTTTAAATTTCTTACCAGTGAGATCGGTGACTGATTTCGGCAATTTATTATAAAAACGTACACAGTTCCCTAGAAATAATTTATTTGTTTTAGTAAGTCTACATTTAGGTACCACTAATTTATGTTTATTCCTAGTATTAACGCGGAAGTCACTATTGATGTTAAATTTATCCTGGTTTTTCCGGACATACATAATATTTTCGAGAATATACAGTGACGGAGGTGTAAGTATATTTATATTTTTAAACACTTCTCTTAAGGAATCGCGGGGGCCCACATCGTAGATTGCGTGGATGGCCTTTTCTGTAGGATAAATATAGAATCAACGTCCGCAGCTGAACCCCATAGAAGGATGCCATATGACATAATGCTGTGAAAGTAAGCAAAGTATACAAGACTAGCTGTAGTGTATCAGTGACTTGCTTAATTTTCCTCAGTGCATAGGCAGCAGAACTTAACCTTCTAGACAGAGATGAGATATGTGGCCCCCACTGTAATTTGTAAAGCTAAAAAAAGAAAAGGACCTAAAATTGAACCCTGGGGTACACCCATTTTAACAATAGACCCTAAGGAAGTGACTCCGTCTATACTAACTTTTTGACGTCTTTCTGTAAGATAGAAAGAGACAAGCTCTAAAGAAAGCCCTCGTACTCCGTAGTAGTTGAGTTTACGGATAAGCGTGTTGTGATCAACGAAATCGAAAGCTTTAGAAAGATCACAGAAGATACCTATGGCATACAGTGACCCCTCCCAAGCATCTAAAATGTGAGAGACTAACTTCGTACCTGCATCAGACGTCGATCTACCTTTGGTGAAGCCATACTGTCTGCGCCGCCAGCAGTAGATAGTATGTAGGTTACCGTAGCGTGAGCCTGGCGATGATGTCTGCCAGCGCGGCGTGGTGCGGCAGCAGCACGTGGCGCAGGTGTCGGTAGGCGGCGGCCAGGCGCGGCGCCGCCAGCGGGCTCCGCAGCGCGCCCAGCGCGGCCGGCAGCACGCGCCGCGCGCCCCGCCTGATGGCCGCCGGAGCCCCGCGCTGCACCGCCTCCAGCAGACGCACCGCTATTACCACGCGCAAGTTCAACTGAAACAAACGCAACGTTAGAGCCCGCCGGTCTTGGTGATCGATGTATAGGTAATGGGATGCATGAGGGAGCCTCCCCATCGGCACTATTTTTTGTAAGATGCAAACGCTTTGTTCCGGGTTATCTGACTACACCCACCCGGCGGGCTGCGGTCCAGCTCTGGACCCCGACTATGAGCAAGGCCTCGCTCGATTCGTACCCTGTACGCAGGTGCACGTGTGTCGAAAACGCGCGCTTGCCTCAGCCTCCTGGAAGCCGGAATTCTGTTTACGCCGTCCGGTGCCCGGTGCGGAACGGATGGAACTTAGATTTCTGGCGCGATGTCATAAATAATTCCTCGGAAAACTCCCGTGACAAATGCGGTAGAAGATGCAGAGTGATCCAACATCTCTACGCAATGTTAAAGGATCAAACCGATTGGACAGAGTCTGATCGTCGATAACTCGAGCCACCCTTCGTAAAATTCGGTCAAATGGAAGAAGCTGATACTGGGGGGCTTCCGCCCAGTGATGAGAACAGAATAATGAGAATACTCCACGTGGGGCTGGATCTGCGCCTGAGAGATTTAGGCACTACGCCGACGTGAGGTACCGTCTCGCCTTGCTGAGCACACCAAGCTTCTTTGAGGCCAATTTGGCCTTACTTTGCAGCTTTCAGCTGACCGCGGAACTAGACGTTGCTCGAAATGTCGACGCCAAGTTTTTAAAAACTGGCTGTGGCGGATAAGGTAGTGTTCTCAAAATGAGGAGATACGACGAATGGTGACTACTGACGGTTAACAACCGCTGCAAAACTTGTGTCTTTTTGAGGTTGAATTGGACTAAGGTAAGTCTACCCCAGTCCGAGACTTTGGATAGCAAAGACTGGACTTCGGACACAAGTTTGTTCCGACACTCATCGACGTATTCCCGAGAAATATTTGCACGGCCAGTGTACAAGGCATCCACAGTGCTATCGTCTGCATAGCAATGAATGTTGCTGATATGCTACATGTCATTGATAAATAGAACAGGGTAGGTTGAGGCAAACATTCTAATGTATGCGAATTTGGCTTGTCATTCCTATACAATCGGCATCAAAAACCATTATGGGAAGTATGCTAAAAAATCCTAAATAATTAGTAGTATAACCATCTGTAAGGATACTACGGTGTTCCTTGCCGTTTTAGAAATATTCAGTTTATCATTCTAGCTTCAAACATTTTTTTCGTAAAATAATTAATAGTTCTTTCGTTTTTGTGCAAAGATAACGTGGGCGTTAAAGTCACCGAGAATCACGATCTTTGCGGATGGGATCTGCTTGAAGCAAATAATCTTTAGCCATTTGTATGTGCTCAACGATTCGGTCACTTTTAGCATTGCCGCTGGGGGACCTATACAGAAATTAATGGGACAAAATCCGTACGAAGGGCAGCCATGGCACGCTTAGGTGGTGTACGACCTGAGCGTGGGCGTCCAGAGAGGGATTCTCCACCGCGATGCTCGCTGTACCGCGGTACCCAGATGGTCCTGGGGTATTTTTACTGCATCTCGCACTATGATAGGAGAGAGAGAAAGGGGGTAGGTCGCCGGGACTCTTACAGACCGTACGAAATGCGACAACACAGCTGCCACTTCACGTCCATAGTTAACAACTTCACGTGGGTTTCCTGTGAAAGAGTGGTTCGTGCCGGCCCATTCGGCTACACAAAGGTGCGCATGCTTTTTGCAGCATGGCACTATCATTACTTAAGATAGTGGTATAATTCACTTACCGCACTCAGTCTTTGTCGTATCGCACTTTCTTTTGCCAATTGAGCTTTGATAGCCTCCTTCTGCTTAGCCGATAGAGGCACCTGTAACAATACAGATATATAATATGAAAATCAATAAAAATGATGATCGCTGAAATTTGTATATTGTGTTTTATTGTTAGTCAACTTTTTGGCACTTTATAGATCCAATAAACAACATAGCTTTACATAAAATTTGTTTTATTAGGTATTATCAAATAGCTTCCATTTACAAACCTCTTTGACTTTGCCCTCTCGTCGTTTCTTATCCTCGAGTTCCCTCCGCAGCTGCAGCTCTTCAAGCTGTTCCTTATAGCTGTATGCCTTACTCTCACGTTTAAGATTCATCTCCTTGCTGTCCTCATTACTAGACAAACCATAAAGAAACTGATAAAATTCTAAATGCTGTCAGAATAAGACTCTTACTGTTGCATAAAAGCATAAATAAAACATTGTATCAACTATTTATTATGTACATCTGGGGCTAAAGTATCCATATTCAAAGTATGACAGAACTACTCCAATAAAACTAGGTTAACTCACCCGGGCACCGAGCTCTTGTCGTAGAGTTCTCCTTCAGGCGTGAGGTAGGTGAAGTACTCGTCGCGGTTGACGCGCAGCAGGTCGGGCTCCAGGAGCGTGTCCAGCGCACACTGCACCGCGCTGCCCGCCAGCACCTCCGGGTTTGTTGCTACTAGTGTGGCCACCACGTTTGATAATGTCTGGGAACAATATCAACACCTACATTGCTAGAGCTGAGGTGATAGCCTTGTGGAGTGATCTGTGGCCTGTGTAGTCAATGGTCTAGAAAACTTGAAATCAAGAGTTTCATTCGTGAGTATTTAGGTATCATATGTTTAAACGGTTAAGGATGCATGCCTCAGAGGCGGACTAAGGAACGGTTAAGGTGTGTGGAGTAAGCACGCTTATTTACAAGACAACTAACAACACGACTACGGAGGCAGCAATTTTTTTACCATTTCTGTATTTAGTGCTAATTGTTCAGTGGCAGCCAATTCATTACACAATGGATTGAATTTGTTTTGTTTTTTATGCTAACAGTTTATTATAGAGATGCACCGAATATCCGGTTACTATCAGGTAACCGGCCTATCCGGCCTTTATTTTACTATCCGGCCGGATACCGGATATTAAAGTTGCTTGATTTTAGGGGTAAAAAATTAAATGTAAAAAAAGTTAGTGATCATTAACAAAAATACGCGAGCACGTGTGTACTTTTGAATGAAGTTACTCCGTACTGACATAATAAAACTCGTTTGGTTGCATAGAAATGTGTCCGCGCGAACGTTCACTACGAAACAGGTCAAAACCTGCTCGACGCGCACCTGCGATTCTCAAAATGTAGGTATAGTACCGCCGGCCGAATATTCGGCGGCCGGATACCGGATATTAGGCGGGTGGTCAGGCCGAATATCCGGTATCCGGCCAAACAACTATCCGTTGCATCTCTAGTTTATTATATTGTTACCTCGCTAGGCGTGTATCCAACAATGTATTTATTCTTGAGGTTGTTAGAGTACAGGCCGACGAGCTTCTTGGCGTCGTGGCGCAGGTAGCCCACGAGCTTGGCCCAGGCGTGCCGGCTCACCGCCGCCGCCAGCGGCTGGTGGCAGCTCGGCAGGATGGCTATTGCTAACTCTTGACGATCTTTTTCTGGATAATCTGTGTAAGAAAGACAGTTTTTTTAAGTCCCTTAATCAGATATCACCAAGGTATGGAAATATTAAGATCAGGAATCTGTAAGTACTAGGCAGGTTAGAAGGTGCAATCCAAAAATCAGTCAAGTAAGTTTACGACTGAGTGTCGCTAGATATGTAAAGACTCACCTCTAAAGGAACACACTGCGTGAATAGAGTCCAAGATCATCTTTCCGGTAACTTCACCACCACCTTTCTCTTCCGTCGGCGATTTCTCCTTGCTTCCAAGCAGTTTTCCTTCTTCGAGCACTTCATTCAACTTAAGCGCTAAGTACCTAGCCAATAAGACTCTGTCTTCTTTGGCAAGTAGAGCTTTAACTTCCTCTATGGCGGTAGTACGGACAGTCTTGATTGGGGACAGTAGGACTAGTATGAGCGCTCTGTAAACAGGCGAGTTTGGTTCTGTGGCAACACTTGGGTAGTTTTCCAACACTGTTCTGCATAGCAACACCACCTGTATTAGGACTATAAAGGGGTAAATGTTATAGTGACACTCATTACCTTTAAAAAATACTATAATAAATTGTGTATGTAAGCAAATACAACTAGGGTTAGCTTAAATCTTGATTTATGATGTTATTGATATTTAAATTAATAAGTAAAAAAAAACTACATATGTAGATATTATCCATGTTTTATTACGTTATAACAATTGGCGAATATTCTCAGTCGTCCCCACATACGACTGCCACCGGGTGGCAATCGGGAATAAAATTGATGAGGAGTGTACACCAAAACTGTTGTTAAAAAAAATCACTGATCTAATAAAACCAACCCCTTGATGAGGGGGTTAGCGATCCACGCCGCAGTGTACAGCAATTCGAAGTGGGGGCAATAACTTCTCAGATTTTTATTTAATGGCTTGTTTTAAGCTATAAAGATAATCAGTCTCTTAAATATTCAATATATAACAATCTATTTATTTTTAGTTGAGCGATATGTTTTGGTGCATTTCAGTAGCACTAAGAGCCATCGTAGTGGAGAAGTGAGATATTACCGTCATCGCTGGCGGCGGTGAGCACGCGGTCGTGTAGCAGCACGTGCCTGTCGGCGTGCAGCAGGCCGGCCCACGCCGCCGCCTTGCCGGGCAGCTCGCGCCGCTCGTCCAGCAGCGCCAGCCCCAGCATGGCGCAGATACCCTCGCTTACTACCAGGTGCTGGAACAATACATAACGAGATATTTTACATATATTTAAAATTAAATAATTTTTAAACATATAAATATTATTTTAAACCTGATCATTTGTATGGTGGAAATTTGTAGAAAGTTAGTTTGTCATTTAAAATATTAGTGCTGATATTTCGAAAATTATTATTAATTTTATTATATTATTCCTATTGTCAACTGTCGTTACCTGTAGTGGTTGTTGTGTAGCTTTCTCTACGGCTTTGAGCAGTACGGGCTGCAGCGCGGAGGCTTGCGCCGCAGTGGCGCCACAGTTGCGCACGCACGCCGCCACCATGCTCATGTACGCTATGCGCACCGCTTGGGTGGTGCTTTTTGACGGAAGATTTTTCTAAAAAAAAGTTAGGGAGTTATAAAAAAAATATGATTTTAGTTTTTCCCACATTTTGGATGTTTTCCATGTTGTGTGGATGTGTATTTATAAATGCCTGATACCCGGACCTAGAACCAGTAGGTCCAACAGATATTCTTCCGTTGTCTGTCTATGGCATCTGTTAAAGTCAACGCTGTAATGTGACAAGTGTTGTGCAGTAGTGTACCTTGAATATGTCGAGTACGGCGTCGGGCAGCGGCCCCGGCAGCTGCCGGCTCCAGCGCTGCAGCGTGTCGAGCGCCACACACAGCGTGCGCTCGTGCGACTCGCTGTCCAGCACGCGCGCCAGCTGCGCGCACACCTCGCCGAACACGCCCAGCCGCTCCGCGCCCGCCGCCGGCAGCGCGCGCAGCGTGCTCACGCCCTGCCATTTATTTACTTATTTTATCAAACTTATACTACCTTTAAAGAATAAAAAAATATGAAATAAATGTAAAAAATCTCTGTTACGTTAGTAGCTGTAAAAATACAATATCAACAAAAAAATTGTTGTCAATGTCAAGATCGATAAAATATCGGTGAAGCTATTTTTTTGGTAACTCGAGCTCAATATAATATGTAATAAAAATCCTATCACATATCTATCGCCTATCGTACTATATTTGACTCATTTTCTCGTTATGCGAAGGTAATTCGGTTTAAAGAGTTTGAATGACAGTATGCCACTGACCATGAGTACAGCAATCTTGTCTTCGCTGGAGGTGAGCTTGCCGCTGGCGCCGTGGTACTCGGCGAAGGCGTGCGAGAGCAGCGCGCGCGCCTCCTGCAGCTGCCGGCAGCGCGCCGCCAGCCGCTCCAGCGCGCACAGCGCCTCGCCGCGCACCCACGAGTCCTTCGAGTGCAGGTTCACTGCAAAACATTGTTTTTACCATTAAACACGTACCTACCTTCATTTAAAAAGTTGCCATTTATGGTATGAAAAGATAGTGTTTCATGACTAGAATTTATCATTGCACTCTTAGGCAATCTGCAACCCAATGGTAGATATAAGATTTAACACTATTTATTATAAAATGCGAAAGTGGATATAAAAGCAAATTTAATTTTGTGGCTAGCACATGTACTTGATTTTTTTGTAATCCTTATATATTTTTAACTTTCGATTTCGTACAAAAATGACATCCCACCACAATAAAAAATACTACTAACCAATCAAACTCTTGCCAATATCAACAGCTAGTCCATCCAAGTCGACATTGAGGCAGGCAAACACCTCCCCTACAGCCTGTACGATAGTTTCAGGGCTGCGCAGCATAGCCTTATGCAGAGCTGGTAGGAGAGCATCGCGCACTTCCCCAGGGCCGAGCTGCCGCAGGAGGTCGTGGCAACCCTTGATGTAGTTCGCGTTCGGACGGCATTTTACACTGATCACGCTCTTTGTGAAGCTTTCTAGCATTTTAGTCTGTGGTAAGAAAAAAATATATGAAATAAGAAGCACCATTCATTTGGTCCATATTCGACATTTACACGAGATACTTCAAAAAGTAGGTACTATAAGTGATAAATTGAAACATGGATATTATATTAAAGGCTCTAATTAACAACACATGTCATGTCACACTATTTACTATTGAAACAAATTTGGGCCATGGCATTTCTTATATTACCTTGTGTTTCTCAATAGTGGTGTCGTCCCCGATCTGATGTAGATGTCGGCACAGCGTCGAGAAAGTGACACAAATGTGAGGCCCCGAGTCCGCCGGTGTCGCCAGCAGTACTTCCAGCCACTTGGATAACTTCTCCTTTCCAATTGATACCCATGATGCATGGAGCTGATGAAATGGAAAATTATTTAGGTTTAACATTTAATTCACTGGTGGAAGATGGTTACCCTGCATGAAGGTAACACTCATACTCTTTTGAGTGACATGAGCGTCATTCTGAGTACTTTTGACAGCTGTCTGTCTCTGTTACAAAATATCACATATTTTCTTATAGAGTAATTACCTCAATAAATCTAATTAAATTAATGTAGTAGTTAGTTGGTTTAAGTTAAACAAATTTACCATAGAGTAAGCTTTATCATTCTTTTTGTTATCTCCATATGCAATGATGGCAGCAAGTAGGTTAGCCTGGGACAGCACAAGTGCATTGTAGTCGACTCCATTCTCTTCCGTTGCTCTCAGTGTGCCATCAACAAGAACCGTGGACCAGCGCAGGGCATACAGTCCACTCTGACATGTACTTTTTCTGTGGAAAAATAATTTGAGGGTTAGAGGTTTCGCCAGTATGTTTTAAGTCTTATGCAAGTTATAGTAGGTGAGCCTATTGCCATTAACCAGGCATAAAACCAAACTCTGAGCTGCCACTGAGAATTTCATAGAAAAAACCAATAACACTGCTTCACCTGGGAATCAAACCCAAGACCTCTTGCCCAGCAGTCGCACAATCAACTTCTAGACCAATGATGCAGTCATGATTATTTAATAAAAATAATTTATACCTCTGGTATGGTATGGTAAGGTATGTCTACTTATTTATAATTGTTTAGTATAGTGATTTTCCTCAAACCACTTTACTCATAAGCAAATTAAACTTACGATGAAGATGTGTTCTTCAGTTGTTCTGATACTTCTAACAAGACAGGTAGCAGACTTTTCAGAGTCCATTCTCTATGGTTAGCAGCCAGGTAGCCCACCAGGCTTTTCACATAGGACTGGGAAGTGGAATCCCGATACCGGTGTAATGTGAGTACCAGCAGGCGACATACAAACCGCACTGCTGGCTCTGTTATACCTGGAAAGAACAAATCAGTTTACTTTACACTTCTTGATCTACTATAGTCTGTGAAGTTGGTAAGAGCATCAGCTCATTGGGTCTGGTTGTCACATATGTACTTGGTAATCTCATAATCTATGAGATTTAGTGTGCTTTTACAATGTTTTTAGTTTTCTCAACTTACACTGTTCACTGTATCGGAGACTTAACTACTTCTATACAACCAAACTATAGACCCATATTTCCAAAACTTAAGCTAGGTGGGGATCTCTCATATTTCAATTTTACTTCCAGGTCTATGAGTTAGAAATTTATAGTATTTGCCTACCCCAGTAGAGATGTAGGTGCGACAGCATGTATGCAACTATAACATACATCTATATTTTAGTATTCCTATTTATTTACTATGTCTATTTTATTATATCTAAATAAACAATCAAATTATAATATGATGTTGCATCATATTATAATTAGATTGTTATTATTAAAATATTGCTTAGTGAATTTTCAACTTTAAACTTTTAATTTTATTGGATCATAAACTTTTAGTATATTTTGTAACATGTAAACACTATTGTACTTATTCCATTGCACACAAAGTAGAAAATTTCATGTAATATATAGAATACTATAATTTGTTTTCTACTTTGAAGTAACTCATTAAAGGGTTATGCATGTCTTAGTATTAACTACAATATTAATATATTTAGGTATATAAATTATTATTGTTGCATAAGAAACTCAAATATATATAGATGCTTTAGCAATAAGTAGGAAGTATTAGTTCTAAAATTAAAGTTTTCAGTAGTTTCAATAAAATTCTTTTACAATGAATTGGACACAAAGATTGATATTATATTTTCGAGAATATATACATAGATGAAATTTATGTTGCATTCAGCGTTCTCTATTCAAAACTCAGTCAGGTGAGAGCGCAATTATTACCTGAGCTATATCCAGGGGTCTATGGATCAATACAGCTGGACAACCAACCTATAAGGCTTTATTAACTCTGCTATTTTATGGAACTAGCACACAAAAATAAAATTTTAATAAGAAATTATAAACAAACAGAGGCCTAAATCTCTTACTTACCCGGTGTAGATAGTACATTCCGTATTTCATCTACAACCTCACGTCTTCCTTTCAAACTTGCGGTCTGGATTTTAAATGGTATATCTTTCAATTTCTTTAAAACCTGCACATAGAATTATCGGTTATGAATGGTGTTACAGTTTCGTTATAGTAAAATGGTCCAGGGGGGTGAATTTACCTCGGAATCTGCCATTTTCTTCACACATTTATTGAGAAATTTCTCTCAAAAAAGCACACACGTCTCGCTCAACGCAACACAGATTAAAAAAGAATAGAATGAATATATATTTGCGTCAATTTCAAATCAGCTGTCAAAATATGGGTTGCCAAATGAAAACAATCGAACACACCCGACGAAAATCGACGAATGTACCCGTAAAATAAATAGATATGTAAACATTTGTGTGTATTGTGTTAATAAAAGCTGAAAATAGAATAAATGACTTAAATGGCAGTTTAGTTTACAAAAATATATATATTCAGAAAAAAAATGTGTAATGTAGCTTTTAGTAGCAAGTTAAAAGTTAGGATAATAATAATAACGTTTATTATTCCTAATTTTTACTTTGCTTCTAAAAGCTACATTACAATAGAAAATAACAAAAATTTTAGCCCCCTTTTATCAACACCCGTAAGTCCCACAGTTGGTTTTCGTCCTTAGTCATATCGAAACACAAACATAATCATATACAAGGTGTTGTTTTGCATCCTCGTCAAATTTCAGGAGGTTGTCATAAAATACATAAATAATCAATTGAAAGTACGGTAGTGGGCAATAACTAAAAAGTGCTGCTTTTATTTGTTGTTGAATTTTAACAGTGTTTCAGAATTAAACCCTTAATTCAATACAAATAAAACAGAATCACCGACTACGCACACAGCGACAATGCAGCTGTGTGCGTGAGTGTCGACGTCTTCCTACGAAATGCAAGCGCGGGCGAACGAATGATCGGTAGCAATAATTTACCTAATTTTATTTCGAAAATCACCTACATTATTGTCATAAATTTTGCTTGATAATGAACTCATTGTTGAGCATCATTGGAATGCGGAAATCTTACTAATGGCAGTAATACTAGTGCGCCAAAGAAAAGTTCATTGACCTGTTATCAGATGATTTTCGTAGTTTGTTTCGTACTAAAGTTTTGCGTAGTGATTTTGTTTTGATTTGTGGATTAAATTGATTGATTTGAAATTTTCCTTCCTACTTAACGGGCTTAGGACCGGCAATAATACCTACCTTAGTTGGTGTACCGATCTACTTATGATGGAAATGGAAAGACGTGCTAGTTAAATGTAAGTACGTGGTGATACTTTCGACTCTTAGGTATTATTAGCGTAGTTACAAATTTGAAATCAACTTATTTACACTAATCAAATTGATTAAGCTAACAACGTATTTACAAAATGTACAAATAAATAAATTACCTACTTAAGTTACCCGGAGGTATTGTTCAAAGTGGCCACCATCACACTCTTCGCACAATTGAGCACGACGTAGCTGGTTTTCCTTCAGCTTACGTAACACTAACACATTAGTTTTTACAGTGTCAAAAGCACTAATGATCCTTGCACGTAATTCTGTTACACTGGTCACTTCCTCCGTGTAAACTAACCTTTTAACGTCTCCCCGCACATAAAAGTCTAAAGGCGTCAGGTGCGGAGAACGCGGAGGCCAGGCCACCGATCCTCCGCGACCGATCCAGTGGTCACCAAAACTTTCGGTCAAGTACTCGCGTACTTGCCGACCATAGTCAGGGGGGGCACCGTCCTGCTGGTAGTACAAGTTGCGATGGAGTGCCAGGGAACATCCTCCAACATCTCCTCGACAACGTGACGCAACAGCTCCAGTTTTTGGGTGTTGCAATTCACGCTTCAGTAGGCGAAACACTGTAGTGTGGTGCACTCCAAGGTGTTGACCAGCCTGCCGCGTGCTTGCCCGTGGGTCTCGCTGGAAGTATTCCAGCTCTGTGATGGGGGTTCCCGATCGGGAAACATTTCGGTGAACATCCGGATGGCTCCACGTAGGCTGTCTCCACTGATGGCATACAGGCGGACCATCTCTACCAACTCGACATTCGGATAGTTGTCCGTCATCTTGCACTTCGTACCTACGTCTCAACGATGTACCGAGAAGTGAAATTCGCAAAGCGCGCGCACGCGTCGGCGACATCAAACAGACTGTTTGTTCCGGGGTCGCGGCGGCGTGGCTAGGGATTTGTACCTACGAGTCGATCGATGAATGATCGTTGCGTATGCGTTGTGTATGTGTTGTTTGCGTTTGTTTGTGTGTGAAAGCGCGGTTATAGGGCTAGTAACAGACGGGCCGCGTTTAAATACGGCTGGTTCACACTTACGGATTTCCGTATACAAGCAAAATAAAAAAATAAAAACCTACTCATTTTATTGTTGCTTTGGGTCGAGAATCATTAGCATAATTACGTCCTTGAATTTGACGAGGATGCAAATCAACACCTTGTATGTTAGTCTCATGACAAATTATTATTTTGTATCCGGTATTACATCTACAGTTTTATAGGCCAGGTGCGCAATGTTCATAACTGGCGCGCATGCATGACAAGATTTATAAATGTGCACGAAGCAAAAGTGGTATGCAGGGATCGTAGCGCGTAGCATTCCGTCGTCTTTGCATACCCCCTTAAGGAAAAAAGCGTGATTATTCACCTTTATTATTAGGTACTACGTCTATCAAGAAGTCAAGCAGAAAGCAGAAGATAGACGGAGAACAATGGCGATTGATCCATCCACAAGAGCTGAACTCAATTCAATTATTTTTAATGGCTAACTAATTGAATTGAATTGATAAATTAATGATAATACTACGTCTAGTTCTCTAGTGTCAATGTCAGTTGTCACTGACTGATGGTCAATTGGTCAATGCCATTTCTAAACCTGTGTCGTCCTTTTTATATCTTGCGGAAATATTTTGTTGTAATTTTTTATACAAGTAATAACAAAACTTTCACCTGGCTTGTTATTAAAAATGAATGAAAGACTTCAAGATTTGAAAAAACTAAAGACTTACACGGAAAGAGTTGATAATGAAATAACAATGATTCTGCAAAGCCTTCAATGGGATAGAAAGGAACTCTTACAGGTAAATAACTTTAAAAATTAAATACATATAAAAAAATCCGATTACTTACACAGCGTTAATTAGTTCCGAGCTAAACAACGGGCTTGTAGTACGTATATGAGATGTTAGATAAACTAGGTATTTTTTCTTTTTGGCAATGGTACATATATCATTTATATTTTTTACACTAAAGAAATCCACGCTTATTACAGAAACAGTTCCCCTATCTGGGATTCGAATCTGCGGCCATTACTACAGGTGAAAGTCTTAATACGGTACTTAAATTGTCAAAATATAATAGAGAGAAAGATGTGTATACTTACTGTTGTTCTTACTGCTGCTACATTCACAAGAAATATATAGAAACTGTGACATCAATGACATATGACCTAATATCAGACATTTATCATTATAAATACTTTGATAAATGTTGTAAAGACAATATATATACAATCAATCCCATTGTACTTGTCAAAAGATAAGTCTAGTAATTTTTTAAAGGTACTTCACGGGGACCTGTGGCTTTGAAGTATGTATATATAATATAATATATGGGCCCTATCTGAGAGAGATTCTCAACGGATGTGACACCAACATTGTTTAATCAAATAAATGCATGTATTAAGTAAAATAATAGTGGCTTCTAGCAACAACTTGTATTTAAAATAAAAAATGAATCAAAAATAGTCACTAGAATTGAATTCTTTTATTCTTCTACTTTTTAATTTTCAAGAGTGCTTGCCTCCTCTAATATTATGTTATTGAAACAACTAAATCTTTTGAAATTCCAAGGAGTATCTGACTTTTATTTTATTTTCAGAAGCCTCTGATGGTCACTTGCAGCTATGACTCCAACCACAAGCTACCACCAGATAAAGTTAAAGAACATGAGAAGGAATGTTTCTTGAGACAAAATGGCTATACCAATGACACTTTATTATTACCAGATCCCCTTGACCCACAAGCCAACACCCTGGTCAAACTAAGTAATAACTTTGATGTGATATTTGAGTATTGTTTGACTAACAGTTCCATCTGTTTGCTCCTTTGAACACCATTGTCACATATACATGACATGAAAAAAAAATGTCTATACACCATGGACCAAATATGTGACAACTTTATAGGGTAGTATAGACAAAATAATAAATAAAACTTTGTTTTGGAATTAGAGGTACATAATAGATTTAAAAAGAAATTGTAATATTAAAAATAAATTAATATAATAATTGCTGTAGCAGGGCAGACAAATAAATTTACACTGTGACATTCAAATGGTTAAAGTTTACAGCTTAATCATTGCAATGTAGATAGTATGGCCATTGCAATCCAATGACTTAATCAAAATTTTTCTTCAGGTAAAGAAGATATCCAAAATATAATTGGAAATGCTGCAAGATTAAATCCAGTATTTAAAAAAGGTATAGTCACAAATGTATGAATAATGCTATGCTATATTATATTAAGATTTATTATATAAGAGATTGTATTAGTATTTTATCTATATTCTTCTGTAATAGAAGTAGGAAATAATATACAGCCATATTTGAATATGAATTGAATTATAATGATGAACTCACAGATAACATTAATTCCAACAAAATATGTGATTATTTTTTTAATAGTCATACAAACTTGTATTATAAAGCTGCCTTATGCTGTATTTGCTTAAATATCTGCTGTTATTAAAATAAAACTACAGGCTTTATGACTTTGGCTGGCTGTATTTGGTTAGAATGTTGTACCAGTCAAAACTTCATTTTTTTTCGAAAGAGTGCCAATTATGCTAATTGACAAATTTTTACCCATGAGATTAAATTTTGGAACTGAAATTAGAGTAAATGGGAAAAAAGCGTAAGTAAATTATTGTTTAATAAACAAATCAAATAGCTTATTTGAAATAGAAACTTAAGATTATGGTGTTATATATTACCAAACATGCTGTATATTAAATTAAATATTGATGAAATATTTTTTATGTTTACAGTTCATAGAAATACTATTGATGGCTCTGAACTACCACAAATTTCTGATATTGTATCCTTTATAATATGTTGATATATGATCTTTTATTAAATATAATTATGCTTTATTTTGTAAAACAACAATGGGCTAGGCTGTGATTGAATATAGTATATTAAAATTATTATAAATTAATTAATTATTATAAAGCTCCAATAGTCGTAAAGAAAACATACAAACATAATGGTGGTTAAGGATAATTATTATCTTGCCATGTAACCAAAGATTACTAGTACAGTCAACAATAAAAGAAATATAGTTTCACAGTAAGACGGACTTAATTGCTGATAAATAATAAGGCAGACCCAACTTTAATGTTGCATTGTTTTTGAACACTTGTCATCAAGATTTACATGATAACAATGTAATTCTATAATAAATTAAGTTGATCTTTTATTTGGAATTTGGGCTATAACCAATGAGTTTCCTGAACAAAGGCGTGGGTTGTCGCGGTGCAGAGCCGATGTCGCTGGAGCGTCTCCAGCAGGTGTACTCCGCAGACGAGCGGCGCGCCATACACGACGCTGTGGTCAGCGCCGTGCCCTCCTGCCATGACCTCGCTGACCTAGCATTATTGAAGTTAGTAACACTAGTCTTTGATACGTTAGTAATTATTTCCAAGTAATTTTTATGGTGCTTCTTTAAGAATTTTTTTTATAATGATAGCCTTGATATCGCATTGTAAGTGTAAGATCAAGATTACTTGCTTGATGTTTGTACTAAAAACACAAAACTATTTTCGTTTCGTTTCTCGATATTTGTCTGGTGTGTTTTGATATTGAATGTGAATTGAGAAAGTTCTGAATGATGAAATATTATGTTATGATTCCTCCTGTGGGTAATTAAACTAAATAATCCCCCCAATAAAACTTATTATTAAAGATTCATTTCATAAACATGTAATACATTTCCTCTGCAGTGATGACGACGCCCAAGGCACTAGAAAGATACTATCGCGCATGGAGATTTTGGTGGAGCTCCGCAACATGCGCCGGCGCCGCACTAAGTACCGCGTTGCGGCCAAGTCGCGTAACTTCTCGGATGTACTGCGTGACGTCATTAAGACTCAGGTACGATACTTAGTAGTAAGTAAATAAACATTCAGTGACATTGATCAATAAAAAGGCAGTACTTCATCTTTTTTGTTTTTATAACTCCTGATGCCAGAAAGGTGTCTGGCGTCTTATGTTCCATATACAATATATACAGTCAAAGTCTAAGAATTCAAGCAATACAGGTGATTATTGAGGTGCTTCAAATAGGTTACGTGTGTATGACAATAAGTTCTTAAGAACTTCATTAACCCAAAAAGTCGCTGCAAGAATGACATATTACATAAATGATGAATTATGAAAGCAAGTGGTGGCTGGTAGTTCCTCCTTACCATAATAAAATAAGTAATATTTATGAGCTATGTATCATTTGGTTGAAATGCCTTTTTTGTTCACTGTACTTTGTCTGTTTGAACAACTGTTATGTTATATTTTGTCTATCGCGGTCCAATAAGTTTGTTCATAATACATGCATCTGCAAGGTTATTTAAACAGATGTCATATATTATTTTTGATATCATTTTTCGTATTACTTTAACAGATGGAACACTATACTGAAGCGAAATGTGACCACAATCAAGAACATGGCAATGATCCAAATATTCAAAAATCTCAGCAAAATGAAAGCGGACATTCTAGACAAGTGTCGCAAGATGATGATAAATATAAATATGAAAAATATAGAAAGCTTGTCCGAAGACCTATCGTGCAGGTTGAAATTAAACAAGAGAGAGAGAATTCTCCTGAGAAAGATAGACATTTTAGTAGAGAAAGGCCTGAAAGAACATACAGATATGAAGACAGACGTAGGGATAAACATTCAGACGGACATGATAGGCATTCAGACAGACAAGAGAGGCATCCAGACAGACATAGAATCGATGAAAGATCCAGGGAACGCGCATACGATAGAGATGTACAAAGAAGTCATAGGCATCATGATCAATCCAGAAAAAGACACAATGAAGATTTTGACAAACATTACAAGGCTTCTGGAGAATCGAGACATAAAAGAAAAGTCTGTGATTCCGATAAGGAATATGAACATGAAAAGTCTAAAAAACCTCGTCGAAATCGAGACAATCATCACATAAAGCAAGAACCTGTAAGCGATGAAGATATAAATAACTACGACAGAGAAAAAGAAAAAAAATACTCAAAACGCAACGGCAGACATGGAAGGGATTGCGAAGAATCTCTACACACAGATAGAGGAAGATTTAGAGAGAGTCAAGATAAACGTTATGAGGGGAGATACAGGGAAAGGGAATACCGTATGAAGCAAGAAAGAGAAAGTAGTATTTCAACTGATGCTTGGGGTCAACATAATCGTAAATCTAGAGAAAGAAGAGATGATGAAGGAAGATATGAAAGGCCTTATAGAAATGCTAATTCCAACTCTTACAGTAGATCAGGCGAATTTGAAATAGAAAAATCTGAGCCATATAATGATAATAATCTTTCTGATGAGTGTTACGCCCCTCATAAAAAAATTAAACAGGAGAAATAAATTATTAGTATTGAGATTATGTTTTATTTATTACTAGCTTTTACCCGCAATGTAGTTCGCGTAGCCTATAGGATTATAGACCTACAAGGCCTATATAATTTTCGCGTTTGACTGCCAACCTTCGCTAGTCAGAGAGGCCTTAATAGAGAAAGAGATTTCGTCCAGATATTTTCGTGAGTCAATCAACTAACCAAACCACAAAATAACTTTGTCTTCAGAGTACATACTCATATAAGTACTAAACTTATGTTAGATAACAAAGTTCGTTACTCTCACAAAATGGTTTCCTCAACGTTGTTAGTAAAAAATTCGCAGTAAACCGAGTGACATCTTGTCTCTTCAAGTGCAACGGACCGGCGCACGCGCAGAATTAGCGAAAAATAATAACATTAAGAGTACGCCACGGTTTGTAAAGCATGGTTTAAAGTTATTATTAACTATACGAATAACTACATTCAAACTGTAAGTAATAACATGTGTAAGAGCAACAAACAGTTGCCGCGGCAGCTTAGCGTCATAAACGTCAGTTTAAATCTTATGATCTACTTACTTTACATACTACCTACTATTTAGATGGAAACCTAAATATTTTATAACTGTAACAGCAACTTATTTAAAAAAAAACAAAGGTTAATTACTCATGCACAGTAGGTTTTAGGGACTAGCCACTCCAAACCCAGGCTCTAACTTTGCACAAATAGAAGTGTACGTCGCACTATGGGACCAACCGGTATATTCCATCTCAAAACTCGATAACTCTGTTGTTTCGTGATTTTTCCCCTTGAATTTTTTTTCACATATTTGTGAATATCTAGGCAATACAAAAAATTAAACATCATAATTTTAAAAATTATATATTTTTCGTAAAAAAATTACAAAAATAAAGATATACGAAATTTCATACAAAAAAATATACAGTTATATTAAAATAGCAATAAAGTTACACTTTTGCTAGAAATAAGTTTAAAAATAAATAATTATTATTAAACAGTAATTTGATACATGATACATTTTTTTTTAGCTCTTATCTCTTTCTACTTCTAACAATTCTTTAGCTTCGTTATACGATACTTAAGATATTAGAAAACTTGGTTTATTTAAGCTTGATATACAAGGATCAGATGTATATAACAAAATATGCAGTACGTCTTCGTTTGCTGCTGATCTGGAACTTCCTAGCGTGATATAACCTATATTTCATATATGTAATCTTTATTTCGGGCTTCCTGCGCGTCTTCGGATAATTGTCCTATAGGCAAAACTGCATAAAGCTCTATTATTGTACCACCATGTATAAGTACTTTATGGACCGAAGATGGCATGTAATAACAGTTATATTTACATATAATTGCGCGGTTATCAACGTATACTGGCCGAATTTTTCTGCGTTTATAGGGAATCTAGATGACATAGTTTAGAGAATTACATATAATGTCTTGATTAATTCTTCATCAATTCCGGTTATCTCTGCAGAAGATTGGTAATTTTGGAAAAATCTCTTTGCCTTATTCCCGTCATTGCTATTACCGGAACCTTGACGTGGTTTATCAATGTGCAAACCAAGCACTTTTCGGAAAAGGTTTTGGACATATTTTTTCTTGTCTTCTTTAAGTTGCTTGTTTTCTGGAGTTGTTGCAGACCACTTCTCAAATCCTAAATTGTAAGAAATATGGAGGATCATTTCCATAAATCTTATCCATGCGTGTAGTGTCGACAATCCGTATTGAAACGCATTTTCATTTTCAACTCTCGTTGTAACTTTTAAAAGATCATTCATTTGTCAAGGAATTGCTCCACAAACAGTGCAGGTAGCACTGGATGATGTGTTCGTTAACACTTGAGCAACTTTCCCATCAATAATTGTCATAAACAGTTGATGTTTAACTTGACTATGACAGTCGTCTATTGACACAAGAGTTGGAATCAATTGATTAATTTTGGCTACAATTATACTGACAATATTCTTTCAAATATAGTAGGAGTCTATTAATTGGAAGATAAACATTAAAATATAATAATTAAATATAATATTTCACAATAAAAAAGAAGATGCGTAATTTTCGGGGATTTTTTAATTTTCCCCGTTTGTCATTATTGCTTCTAAATCACCACTTGCGCAAAAAACGCGCAAGTTTTTTTTAAACCCTCATATTACTGAATAGATAAGGTCTCTAATAGAGTGATTAACTCGACACCGGCAACAAGGAAAATTCCAATTGAAATAAACAAAAACTAAATTTTCTTTACTTCACTATGAAAATTAAAAAATAATTTAAAAAATATATTTTTTACAAACACCGAACGTGGTTGCAAAGTGCACATTCTAAGCTATCTAATGATGTATAACACTAACATACTCCTATGGAAAACTTCCGAATAATTTTGTGTTGAACTTCCTTAACGGTAATTAAATTGGCATGAAAATATTTATGTCCAATGTTTGAGGTTAATTTTATAAACGTAAAACTAATTTATTTTTATTTTTTTGTTCTTTATTCATAAGTTCCTTCCTTTAAGAGTATAAAACCATAAAGAAATCTATGGATTTGCGACTTTCGTCAAAACCATTTTTGAGATGGAAAATACTGTTTGGTCCCATAGTGCGTCGCCCCAGCAAGAAAGTAGCTCCTAGAGTGATATGAGTGGTACGTATAATTAGTGCGTAGTATGCTGTAAATGTGCGCCAAATAAAAAATTTGTGCGCCCTGTCGTTTTGGAAAAAAACGGAAAAAACCGTTTCTGCTGGGGGAACGCTGTTCCAGCAAGAAAATTCTAAACGAATGATTGGAGGGAGAAAATTTTTGCATGGGTAGAGAGCTTATATTTGTGCATAAATGTGCGCCAAAAATAAAATTTGTGCGTCTTCAGGTTTCCGAGATATTGAGATTCCTGCTGGGGCGACGTTTTGCAAAATCGTGTATCTCGGAAACCATTGTATGTGCGCCTGTAGAATAAAGACACACGAATAGCTCTTAATTTGTGTGAATTTGTGCCGGAGTTAGATTTAAGAAAATATTTATGATTTCGAAGTAATCGCGCTTTTTCGAAATACCTAAAACCTATCGCAGCGCCCACACAAGAAGACGTATACACTCGCTGAAAACGGTATTCGGTGCTCCTGGACGATTATATTAACCATACGGAGTTTCAAAAATGTGCATGCATGCGTTACTGAATAATATTCATATGAGTCAATACGACGGTGTCGTAACTTTGACGGCGAAATACGAGAAACCGGCTCAACCCAGGATGTGCAGGTGTAAAACAATAATTAGTGCGTTTAGTCAAGAATGTATGGTGAAAATATTGAGCTTGAAATGTTTCGCATTAAGTAGATATCAACAGAAAACAAAACAAATAAACAACGGCTGGCTATCCGACCAAATTCGAATGACTACAAAAAAGTGGCGGTTTCATACATATCGATGACCCTTGCTGGAACAGCGTTCCCCCAGCAGAAACGGTTTTTTTCCAAAACGACAGGGCGCAGAAATTTTTTATTTGGCGCACATTTACAGCATACTACGCACTAATTATACGTACCACTCATATCACTCTAGGAGCTACTTTCTTGCTGGGGCGACGTACACCAAATAGAAATAAAAGCGTCACTATCTCGGAGACTTGAAGAAATTAGATTATTTCTTTGGTACCGAGTCAATTACACTTACACTTAGGCGAATACTAGACATTTAAATAAAACTTAAATCTAAGTTTTATACGTTCTTGGCCAAAGGTTACGTTGAGCACGTTCTGTGTTAATCGGATTGTCATGATTAACGAAGGTGATATAACATCAGGATACCTAACACCTGTCTGTGAAAAAGTAGGTCTATTTATATAGTTAAGTATCTACCTACTTACTTCAAGAATTTTTTTTTGAAATGCGACCACGAGACGCGTATCTTTAGACATCTCATAGGCTTCGCACGCGAAGTGCATCTAAGTCAATGAAAGCACTTCCCTAAAAGGCTAGTTATAAAACACTCGTAAGATTTTCTTTCGTTATCAAACCTGCATGGAAATCGTGTTAAATAAAGTAGAAACAACACCTGTATATAGATGAATGAGAAAGTTAATCGTTCATGCAGATATTTGTGATTTCTGATCGATATCGATAAATATGTATCAGTTCTCAGCATCTTGTAGCGATTAGCATTTATTGAAGATGATTGAATTATGTAGTAGGAAACGCCTCAATCAAGACAATATAGATTTTAATTGAATAGCCAATGGATGCTTGAATAAAACACCATACAGTAGTGAAATCTGAAATGTTTTATTAATTTATATAAAGTAAATTGAAAGAAAGAGTCTTTGTTAAAAACTAACCATTTGAGCTGTTCCAGTGCCTGATTTATAAGATGAGTTTTAGGTAAATGAAAAAAAAAACAGGAGTACAAAAAAATAATGAAAATTCATAAATAACGCTTCACCGCTCAAAACACTAGTTAGTGGTGACTCACGCTGTAAAATATTTTACTTGCAAGTATCGCGTTTATGTTTGATTTCGGTTTCGGGAATAGACAATGAAATTTTCGTATGTGTGTCCTCCGCGTAGGACCAAGGGGTTGAGGATTCTCATAGTTGTTGTTTCCGGGAGAAGTATGATTTCTATATGGTTTCCAAGAAGCTATGTTTAGATATGGAATGGGTGCGCGTACGCAATGGGAGTGTGACGTGCGCCCGCGATGTTCACGCACCGCTGTCACGGAAAATATCGTGTTACCTGGGGAATTCATTAATTGCATATATGTTTGAGCAGTAATCCGTATTAATATTTATATGCGTTATAAATAAAATATGTTCTGCTGGTTAATTTATATTGTTTGGTATGAAAACAAAACGTTTCACTTTGAGATTTTCTTCGTGTTTGAATATTTGTGTATGCTGTTGTTGTTTTGTGGATTCGTCTGGGAGAGTAATACAGTTCTATAATAATTACCTTGAAGATAGCTTGTTCCATTTACAACCATCAAAACAACCGGAACAACCGTCGTTTATCAGGAATCGATCCACAAATCCAGTCATATCAGCTGTCCCCTACAGTACTTACTAAGTACCTACGAACTTTCGTTTCGTAGGTACTTATGAAAATAAGTAAAAGTAGGAAAAATACTTTAATAGTTAGTTACTGTAACTGGTGATACGGAATAACTCCGCGAATTTATTGAAACTAATACTTAAGTATCTATTTAATTAATAGGCGTAGTGCCTGTTCAGTGTTGCGGGGCGGATCGATACACGATTACACTTAATTATTAAAACGAACGTCTTTATTAACACACTTATGAACCGATCGTTCCGTTGCCGCCACAATCATAGAAATCAGTGTACAATTCAATACAGAGGTTTTAGAAATCGTCATGTCAATTCAACAAACAGACAGCTCGCGGGTAAGGACATGCTAATTACTAATTAATATTGGCTTTTTATGTTTTAGAGTTCTTTGTTCAAGTTTAAACGATTCCTTGTTGAAAATGAATGGTACCAAACTGAGAAAAGTTTTATTTGCGAGTGTTCAATGGTACCTACTTGAAGATAGTCCTCTTGATGCTAAACGGTACCTATCGTCTTTGATAGAGAGTTACTATTAAATAGTTACTATGTAGGCATAGTATGCACGAGCTTTATAGGCTTTCAGTTTGATTCCGCAGTCGAGCAAGTTGTAAGCCTTCTTAGTTTTGTAATGTCAGGGAACAGCTTGCAGCAGCAGCTGGGAACTAACAGTGTAGTAGACACTGAAATATGTATTTATAGAATTTCCTAAAGTATTGACTCATTTTGCGGATTACGTCGCGGTAAATTATTATCGTTTCATCCCGACGCGGACGTTTCGTATATCCTTTACGGAATCCGTAAAAAGTAATTTAATTTCAGTCTCTAATAGTGGCATTAATACATTTAGTGTAAAAAATCTGTTTCCTGTTGCAAAAACTAATAATGTAATAATACAACTTACGTGGAACTTAAGGAACATACGTGGTTTAATCGTTTGTGGTTAAATTTATATAATGCCTGTATCGAAACTTAGCATTATGAAATAATTTCAGGGGTAGGTATTTGACATGATTATTGAATATAAAATGATATTCTATGTATGTACCTACTCGTATATGTAATCATATTATATCCATATCAGTTTTATGTGGTGTTGGTGTGTGGGGTTTTTTAGGAAAACTGGCGTTTTACTATCTAGTAAGTAACAGATTACATAGTAAAAAAATGGTTTTACAAAATAGGTATTCTCATTTATCGTTTGTTACAATAGCCACTGGTTCATGAGTCAGAGTCCTGACAATGATTTGTCATGTAATTTCACGGCGCCTGCGCACTAATCGCTTGTATTTTTAGATTATACAATGTGCGGTGAATATCACGCAAAATGATTCATATTATGAAAACTGTTATTGGCTTCAATTCATGTAGATATCATGAATTATTGTTCAGAAATGAATCGGTATAAAGTCGGGTTTGACGATGTTGATTGTGAATATTTCTTATTACTAACTTATGTTTACCTTATCTCATAGATTATGATAATTTATATTGGTAGCTTTTGCTATGAAGAAAAATAAAAGTTTCCACTAAAAGCGTTTTCTTTTAGAGGTAGGTCAAAACGTGATTACCCGCTAAAACTGAGTTTCCCGACTTGGTAACTACTTCCACCTTGCAGAAGACCGCATTCAAGCAAAAATAGTTGCGTTTAGCGAGAATGGTTGCCAGAACTCGTTAGGGGAGTGATTATTCTGACACATAGGAATTGCGTAGTAGCTCGCAGCTCGCCTATATTATGGGGTTTTTAAAAAAGAGAGTGAAAAGATTTCTTCAGGGTCGACAACGCGCGAGCGGTACCTCTGGTGTTGCATACGCTACGGAAACTGCTTACCATACGGTGGGCCGCAAGCCCGCTTGTTTGCTGCCCTTATGGTATCAAATACTTAACTTAAGTCCTAAGGGACCTTACCTGTAGCGAAGCTGCGAATAAAGTAGGTATATTTGCACAATAGAGCTAAGATATTCATTTGAGCTATAAAAGTACATCAGATGCTGCTTAAGATAATCTATTATCACTTCCCTTATTCATAATTATCTGGTGGTCATAGAGATAATTCTTTAAATGCTCGGTGACTCTAAGGGCGATGGGCGGTGGTGCGCGAAGAAAGGCGGCGCACGCGCACTCAACCGACACGCGGGATCAGACTTCGCGGGGTCACGTTGCAGTCCCAGAGATAGGGTATACGCGAATGTCATATTTTCACATAATCAAAACAAAGTATTTGATTGTGTGTGTAAATTTTGAAATAAATAAGGTAAGAAAACAATATTTATATGCGGCTTAACTGCAAATAGTTACTGGATGTATAGAATATAATTATACAAGCTAATAGTTCATTCAGTTTGTTTAGTGAACCTGTGTTCTAGCACCTATCCTAAAGGATGCGGCGATCATTTGCAAACTGTTAGTAAAATCTACACACCAATACAATAACATCGTACTGTAGTGCTGGGATTCTGTTTAGCCTGGTCAGAGGTTGTTTGAAGAAGAAAGGAAGAAAATTAGGAGTATCGTCTGCCTCCTCAGGTCCGTCTCCCCGCGCAAGACGCGCTCCACGGCCCCAACAGGCCGCGCGGCCGGCAGTCGCGTCGCGTCAGCCCGCCGTATTTCACGTCAGTGCACCTCCCTAGGACAATTTATACGTCGCAGTTCTACTCGTAAACTCGCGCGTTGACTTTGTTTGTGATTTTGTGTGTGACAATGTGTGTGTTTTGTGTTTACCTCTGATTGAACACGGATTGGGTTTCATTTTGTATCGTATAGGTGAGTTTTTGTTTGTTTATTTAAACGTTTAGTTTTAAAGTTTTTATGATAATAATTGCGAGGATTTAGATACCTTTTATACTAATTGGAATATTATCTCAATGAATTATAACTATAAATGATGACGAATTTAAGTAGGTGTATTTTTCCTATTGTGTTTTTTAACCGACTTCATATTCAGTGTAGTTATATTTTTCCCCAGGGCCATTATATCTGGTCTTAAATGGATAAAAAATAATTAATGAATATGAAAACCAATGAAATGAATAAACGAAACTATACTTAAATATCAATTATAATTTAATAATTTAATGTTTCCGTAGAGTTAACTATTTATTTACAAAAACTGCTGCTCTCTGACTTAACGAATTTAGATAATCGAAGAGTTTCTTCGATATTAATTAAAAAAATTGATGTCCGAATGATGGCCATCAATTGTATGCAGTCGTTTAGTCCACTGTTATTATATCGTATTAAATCTTTTGACGTACCTCGTTAGTCTTAAGAAATAGGATACCTATTAGATTCTGTCAGTAACACTTTTATGGGTTAGAAAGTTTAATTGAATCTTGAGACTAAAATTTGAACAGAACGAACATTCTGTCCACAAAAGATTAAAGTAACTACCGACTTCCCAAAATTTGTATCTGTACACACAAATGGTAAAAGTATTCTTATAACGTTGTTGTAGAATACAAACACTTTGTCTTTTTATCCTTACTTTTAAAACTCGCTCACTCAAATGTTTGCTGGAAGAAAATTCAGTCTTGAATTAAACTCGCCTTTGTGCACAACGCTTTAAATAAATATTCAGGCACATTTTACACAGCACCATCTAGTCCCAAACTAAGCAGAGCTTGTACTATGGGTACTAGACAATGGATATAATACTTAATATATACTTTTATTTCGTAAATACATACTTATAATACATAGGAAACACCCAGATACACACAAACACTTATATTCATCACATAAATATTTGTGTCCCGTGGGAATCGAACCCACGACCTCGTGATCAGCAGTCCGGTACTTGAACCACTAGACCACATAGGTCGTCAAATGTATTGTTGTTTTATGTAACATTTTATCTTTTTGTGTGTACAATAAAGAATTAAAGAAAGAATATTATTATTTACGAATTATGGTATAACCAGTAACTGCATCTTGTAATAGCGAACACTTCAATCTACGGACATCTCTGAAGCATCAGTCGTTTCAAAAAACTTTAAGTAACTAAAAGAGAAACTCATAACATTACACATTACATTAATAAAGTACCCACCAATGATATAATAATATGTCATTGGTACCCACCTATTAAGCTGATAAAAAAAAACTAAGTTTTATCAAGGAATATGTATAAATCGGTATTTGAAATTGACACTAGAAAAATTGTAACTGATTTACAATAAGCAGCGAATGGTAGTTACTCACCTACATTTATCAGATACCTATGCCTGTTTTCCCATGGGGCTAAGCAGAAACGAATTATAGTCGGTACTCAAGTACTTACTTGTAGGTTTTCAAAATAGTCGTACGGAGACACTTATAGATAGGTAAGCAGGCTGTGTAGAATAGAGGTAAGAGATTGTATGAAAGTTTAAAGCCTTTATTACTCAATTATTATTCAATGGGCAGGATTACATTTCTCATGACCTCTCGATCGCCAAAGCGAGCGCTCATAGCTCTCGCAGCCGCCATAAATATTTCCTGGGCTTTATAGTTCTCAGGTTTATTTATGTAACTCTATAGTTTTCTTTTCCTCAAATCCCAAGCAAGATCTCACCTAAAAGTAGTTCTTATGGAAAACATTGTGTAAAAAAGAATACGATTATAATACGATAAAAAAATTAAATGGATATGTACTTTTTACAAATACCTACACGATAGAGATTCACGATTTTTTTTTATAATTATTGAATTTTTAGATGCTATGCGTTAAAAACCGTTAATCCTAAAAGGTACCTTACTTAGGTCACAACCGGAAAACTGTTTTCTTTAACTAAAAGTGTTTATTGGAAGGTGTAGGAGGCGGTGCGTTCACACTTAGCAGAACAAACACAACACAATTTGAGATGATGGTGTTAGTAAACAGATATTATATACTAATATTCAACTTAAGTATCTGTGGTCATAACTAGTCTGTTACAGTGTTGGCTCTAATCATCAAATCTTTCGGAGCTTGACTCTCTCTAGCTCCGAAAGATTTGATGATTAGAGCCGGAATGGATTAGTGGTAGATGTCGCGTTTGTGAGTGTTACTAGATGAAATAATGTATTTATGGTATTGAGTGACTTAGGTTAGTGTGAAATTCAATATGTTATTTCTTATCCCATATGGCAGTGAAACCCTTTGCTTTATACTGGCATATATGTATATTAAATGTATATTTTGGTTTTCTTACCAAAAGGCATGTGAAGAATCAACATACAAAACACTTGTCCACACATAAAATATAATATATAGGTAACGGAAGTTCATTATTATGTAGAGTTGTGTAACGATAAGATCTCTGGTCGCTATGCTGGTTGAAGTCGGACGAGGGTTAAATTAATTGATGCTTCTTTTATTTTAAGTTTGTTTATTATTTAGGTAGTACTACGGTCTATTTTGTAATGAGAATAATTATAAAAGAAATTTGATTGGACGGGCTGCAAAGTCAATGTCTTGATTAGGTATTGAATGGCGCCGGTGTTTCCTAACTGACAACTTTTTACAAGAAATATCGAAATAAACTTGAGAGATCTCTCTTAATGTCCAAGTACATGATATTTCTTTAGTTCTGTAAATAGACCTTTTGAAGACACTTATAAAATAACACTTTAGGATCTAGATAGCATAATTATGTAATATAAAACGTGATTGTATTACAATTATAAGGACAAGAAGTAAATGACATATGAGATATGTACATTGTACATTTATTACTATACTCCGAGATTTGGACATAGTGCTGTCGTTAACATCATTTCATAAAATTGACATTAGTTAAATAACTATAAGAAACAATGAATTGCGAAATAATTTATAGACATAGTTGGGCTTGAGATTTATCTTCTCGGGCGTCACATACAAAGCACGATAAATATGTAATATGTCATTAAAAATCGTGTAAAATGTACGTACCTATAAAAGTAACGATGGGTCGGCAGGTCGTGCACCATAAACGCGTTCCTGTCAGTGAATACTTATTACACGTTGGGCTGCAGTGCCGAGAACCTGTTTCTCAACGTTAATCACGAAACTGAATGTGCTTGAATATGATTTTAAATTTTAACCACTCTTAGCCATATTTATACGTTATAATACCTCATTTTCTGTCTAATATTTTGTTTTAAATAATTTTGCGACTGTTGACCAAGTGATGTTGGTTTCAATTCCCATATCGAGCAAAGTGTTAGTGGGTTTTTCTAAGAGATTTTCAGTAGCAGCTTGGAGTTTAGATTTGTGCTCGGTTGATACGACTAGGCTCGCCTCCTATTACATGGGGCCTAAAACATACCGGTGAAATGTGGGTGTACATTACTACAACTCTGCCTAGCCCTTTGGGAACAACAGGCGTGATGTTTGTATGTAAGTTAATTGCATCAGGGCATTTTTTGTTAGTACTTTTGCAGACGTGAACATCCTATAATGCGTGATAATAAATTCTCTCTGTATATTTCATAGACTTTATAAGATTGTGTAATCATGAAATTTAAAAGATATTATTATATTTATTCACTGAATGTATTCTGAATGTAGCGCAAATATTATTTAGGTGTATTTTTAATTAATAATATTCAACTTTTACTTTTGTTTAGTAAGAAAGAAATCCCAAGTATGAACAATTAATGTAAATAAATTTTCATTTTAATAATATAATCGCTAATTATCTCGTTCACGCATCGTCTGGGTGAGAGTGCCGATAACTGTGCTGATAGAGATAGCAGACGTATTCAAATGAGAGCGGGGAAAGTGCGCCCGCGCACACTTGTGGAACATTATGGCGACGAGCAATTTAATTAGACCGTAATGATCATTGATTATACAAACATGTTTGTTAACTGACCGTTTGCTTCATCAGTATCACTGCTGTTATTTATACTGTGCCATTCCGAGATCTTAAATTCCGATGAATCTTTTGTAGTCCCACTAAATGAATAAAATATACTTAGTCAAAACACAGTTATGTCTTTATTTAATACTGGGCCAAATTTATTCTGTTGTTGCGATTGTGTTTCTGTTCTATTCAGTTTTTTTTGTTGGCTGGCGTTTGTACGTGGAATGTCGTAATAACATAATACTTTACTGCAACAGTGTTGTGAGGATTTATAACACTTAAGTGATAAATTTTCTTGTTTAAATAATTTAGTTGGTTGAAACTACATATTATATTAAGTGCATATAAAGAAATATCTGGACTCTCGACTCTACATATAGTTAAGTGAGTAGGGCATGTACCTAAGGTCACTGAATTTTGAGTTTGTTTGTGGACCAACATTTAAGTTTCTAATTTGCCTTTTGCTTTAAAAACAGAGAACAGTAAAGACACGTATTTTGATTAATGGAGAGATACAAAACCTTAAAAGTTTTGCAGTTTCTATTTAGGTATATAACAAGAGAAGAAACAAATCGTGACTAGTTTAACCATTGTGTTATTAACAAATTACTGTTATTTCAATTTGGTTTTGTAAATAAAGGAAGATATGATTAGAATACTTAATAACTTTTTCGGCCATGAAATTGTTATTTCTATTTAAAAGGTTCAGCGCATTTAGTTCCTTAATGTCTTTTGATTTACAAAACTTCGTACAAGTAGGTATAATTGTAGAGCTTTTTTAAACGTGTTAAACTTTTGTTCAACATGTTAACAAATGTTTGAACAGATATACTTTGGGCAAACGTTGGTCATTTGTCACTGCTAAACCGACTAGAAGTACTTACATACTTACGTATAAGTTCATTTTAACAGATACCTACACGACAAACAAGCCATGTCCATTCATTTTGTACTTACTACAGACATGATTTTGGGATGATTGCACGAGGTAAATTAGATTATCACGTAACACCGTGATATACAGCGCGTGTAGGGAGAGATCCCAGTCTAGAAATCTTAATTTGAAGTTTGACTCACAACATGCCGCGCCCTAGGATTCAAAAACTAGTCAATATACAATGTGGAGATGACAATATGACTTTAAATGAAAACACTGGCAATACTGGTTTATAGAAACATTTGTAAACTATCAAATAAATCCGAACATGGAAATTAAAAAAAAAAAAATTTTCTTACAAACTAAATAGCTTAAAACTGCAAACAAAATAAAACACCATTTATAAAAATGGTACACTGACCTGCGATAAGAATGGCAACGCAGCTTGGTTTCATTCATGTTAAAGCTGTGGCCGACGCAGCGACGTAATGTTTGGCGCCATTATTCTTATTGTTATTAATGCTCAATTACACAAATCAAATCACAGAATATTAACCAAATAGTCGGGCATCATTCACCCGCGAGTTATTCACTGATCAATTTATTATTCACAATCACTTTTCGATCACATAATTATGTCGCCAGTCATTAAATTTTTTTATTTTCAATATGTCCGCCGTGTTCTTGAATACACAAACTACACCGACGTATAATGTTATTTCTCACTCTTGATAATAGGTCTCACGGTATGTCCGTACAGCTAAAGCGGCATTACCGTGACACTCCCCATAAATTAAAATCATATCAGTGTACTCCGAAGCGGTATAATTGTAACGAGGCATGATTATTTAATAATAAAACCTTGAAACACCAAGTATTAAGCGTCTAATTTCGCAAAGTTCACTTAGCTATTTAACTAAGTACCTATAATACGTTTATGTGTCCTGTCACTATTAAAACAAAGCGTCAAATTTCGCACAACACAACACAACACAACAACAAAGATACGATAACACTCGCGCGGCGACTTCAAACGGGCGCGGGCGCATCCGAAATTCCAGAGAAAATAAAATGCGTCACAGGCAGTAAGGACGTCCGGTGACACACTGACCGCGTAACCTAGACACGTCGACAAGTAAGCAAAGAGGAAACAAGCAAACTTACCTATCTCTTTCGCACATACATATTTTCTTATCTAGCTGTGATGACACGCTTTATGACTCTTATGGCTCGGGCATAAAGTATAATTTGCATTGAGAAAATAAATTTGATAGAAAAGGCGTAGGTTTTTAAAGTGGCGAGCTGGCAACGTAAGTCGTTAACCTGTCGCGTGCTCTCCTGTTTACAAAACATCATGTCGAAAATACTTAAAATGAAAAATAATGTCCTGTGGCTAAACTACTGGATATATTCATTTGATTTTTTGTGTGACGGTTGGGAATATCATGACTTATACGAAGTTTCATTTATGATCATATTGTCCTCCCCTGTATATGTATATATATATATATATGCTATTTGGTCTAGTGGTCGTGAGTGCGTCTCCTGTGTGTTATTTTAACCTTTCTTCGTCAGTATATACGAACTCATATATATATATGAGCCGATGCACTTTATATATATATATTTATATATATAAAGTGCATCGGCTTGTGTGAGATCAGGCCTGGTACTAAGAACTGAATGTGGGTCCGCGCCCTAGGATTCAAAAACTAGTCAATATATATGTATATATATATATGCTATTTGGTCTAGTGGTCGTGAGTGCGTCTCCTGTGTGTTATTTTAACCTTTCTTCGTCAGTATATACGAACTCATATATATATATGAGCCGATGCACTTTATATATATATATATATATAAAGTGCATCGTGAGATCAGGCCTGGTACTAAGAACTGAATGTGGGTAATTGATCCAGCTTGCATAATTAATCGCTAGTTTGCAACGAGATAGAAGTTGCGTTGAAACTAATTATTATTGTTTAGTGTGTGGGCTGCATCCGCTTGTTGTATGCAAGAAAGTGCATACAACAAGCGGAGGCGAGGGTTCCAATTCGATTCCCATGCCGCGTAAGTATTAAAAGGTTTGGATGATACTATTCTTAAAAAAAAAGATTACGTTAGGTAATTTGTGATTCTTTTATACCAGAAGGGAAACAAGACAACAAAATAAATTACGGCCCGCCTGATGGTAAGCTGTTACCGTAGCCTAAGGACGTTTGCAACACCAGAGGTGTCGCTAACGCATTACTGACTCTATAAAAACCTAATGGAGTATAGCGTATCAACAACGGGGACAGACCCCAAGAGCTCATAGTAACATCAATCAAAACCCGACGTGTAATATCTTCTCAGGAGATGTCTAGTTAATTTATCGGCTATTAAACGTTTACGAGATCCTTACTTAATTCAAAACTTTATTGTTGGCAACACCTGAGGTTGAAACCTCTAACATTACGACAGCCTATTAAAATAGTTCCCATACGGAATCTGTTGGCGCTCCCAATAAGTAAATAGGTATATGTAACTTTTATATAATGGAGACAACATCGAGCTAATTATTTGCTAGAACTCACAGGACAAAAAATGGCCAGGTTTTCGCTTTCCCGACTTTTCATAACACAGTTTATTTTTTTTAGTTGCTTTAATTTTGAAATATATTTATTTACACTTACGCAAACATTAGATATTGAGATAAAACTACTATCTATGGACTCAGAGTCTATGGTTACGGATGCTGTAAAGGACGTATAGGTGCGTCAGGATTAAAACGATATCAAAATATTTCTTACAAAAAGTTATTTTTTCTCTAGGAGTAGTGGTACTTTTCTGACATCCTATTTCTCAAAACCTAAGCTTATAAATAATCATATCATAGTATGAGACTTCCTGCTTACACTCATGTGAACATTACGCGTCTTAATAATTTGTTTATAATTACATTATAAAAGAAAACAATAATTATTTGTAAATCTCTCGAGAAGACAATGGATAATTTCTTTATTCTTAACGACATTATAAAACCTCGCGTGATATAGCATAACGTGTGTATACGCTCATCCCTTACGTAAAGGAGTGTATGGGAAGAGCAGAGAGCTTGGTATACCTGATGAACGTAATTACACGTGTCATGAAACTCTGTGATTGTTTATGTGTGAAAATATGAACTTAAATAATAAATATATTCGGACATTATAACACAGCGCCACCTAGTTCTAGCTAGCAACGAGGCTTGCGTTACAAATACTAGATTGTTGATACAATAAATAGAAATATCCATGAGGTTGGTCAAATCTCCATGTTCATCACATAAATATTTACCCCAACCGGAATTCGAACCCAAGGGAGACGGCCTATCACAGAAGGCGGCGTTTAACACTGCTGCGGTTATTGGTTATGCGCAAATAAAAAGGTATACAATATGAACATATGTATATAAAAACAATATGAAATATTTTTCTAACGTACTCACATTGTGGTATAAAAAACTCCGATTGGTTTAGTTATTTAATATCGTTCTCCACACGCCACATTCCTTTTTTTACGTGAAGATGGTACCTATGGGAATATCGTTTGTTCTATTGTGATGGCGATACAATCGTTACGGTCGAACAATCCGTCGCTAATTACAACGAGATCGAAATGCTATGTTTTAATAGCTTTCTACAATTGAACACGTCGTTCATTGATTTTTGACTGGCTTTTTGCTTCTGTTGTTACTCGTCGTCGTGTCTTTTTATACAAAGTATATTATTTTTATTTATATTTCTTTCTATTCTAAATTATTCAAAATTTCTTAAAGCTGTATTATAATCAAAATCTTTGCCTTATGAATTCGAGAGATTATAAATAAATTGTATTGTGTTAATACCATATAGATTTAATATAAAAATATAAAATAATGAGTGAAAGATGATCAAAATGTTAATTTAATTGTAGATTAATTTCGTTACGAGTTCTAAAACAGTTTAAATCATTGTCTTTGGGTTTGTCATGAGAATAGATAAGGGGACGAGACATTCCCAAGCTGACTTAATGTTTACATAAAGTACTACATAATGTAACTTGCAAGTGTTATTAATAGGTATAAGTACAGAACAATATGAATAAATAAAAAAACCAATCATTGTAATATTGAGAACATGTGTATGCGGCGCGTTGAAGTCTTTTGTTCTTTGGATCGCACTGTGTGTACTATTGCACATGTGTTGCTAATTACGACATTCACTGGCGTTTCTGACTGTTTAGTAGTTTTCGTGCCATGGGATATATTAATATTTGAACTTTGTAGAACGCTTTTGAAATCCTTTGGAACATGCCTTGGGTCTATATGGAGTTATTTTGAAAAATTTAATTCATATAATATGGAATGGTAAAACAGTCAATCCCTGGACAGCTCGTGTCTGCTTGAAGGTGTAGTTCAGTTAAAAGCAGTTCTGATGGTTACAAAAGTAGCTAAAAAATATACAATGATATTATGTAAATAAGTTTAAACACATTGTAGAGAAATAACCTCATGAAGTAGAATTGCAAAGTCTTTTTTTGTATTTAATAATATCATTCGTGGTAGATTATGGACAAGCATCAACAAAATTCAAATTAAAGTCAATTCCAGTAGTGGAATATTTAATAAGCTGACAATGGAATATTAAAAGTATAAGCCCACATCAACATTTTTAGACGGATAAAAATTAATTTACAATTTCAATACACTCAATAAAAATGTGTTATAATATTTTCGTAAACATATCTATACAACATTTTAAAAATGCAAATCTCCCAACCCTAACGTTAAGGGAAAGAATGGGCACAAAAACATCCCCGGGGGCATGCCCCCGAGCCCTCCAAACCGCCCTTCTTAACGGATGTTCAAAAACCGTTGATCATATTAAAGAATTAACTACAATTATTTTTTATCGGGTACATTATTCAACAGCATCCTCAAACAAAATTAAAACTTGCTCCTTTATATCAAAGTTCAATTTAGAACAAGACGGTTAGTTGAAAATTGGTCGACGGATTCGGTCCGAGGTTTTGCCGCGGGGTGTTAGAAGAATCGAGTTACAGAAAGTAATTTGAGTGTATTAGTATTTAATGACAATGAGCTGTACGGGGTCGGGTTACAAAAACGAGGTAATCAAATACACGCAGAGCGGGAACTGTGGCTATACCTACTCACTGTGTTATAAATACATACATATGAGATTTTACTCAAAGAAACATTAGTCAGGAAGACATTTAATGAACTGAAAGAAGAGTTACAAGCACTAAACGTCGACGTAACAACGTTTATACTCTCTTAATTAACAGCAGATGGTATCTCATATTCAACTGGCCACGGATCCTCATTGCGAGAGACGGTAGGGATCGTTTTAACATCTGTGACCTTATTGCGAAGCAGGCAGACGGAGAAGGTCCACTCGGTGAATTTATTGGCTGTAGTTCTATGTGTAATTCTTTATTGTGAAAATAAACGACGACTCAGTTAGTCCAGCGGTAGTTAACACTGCCTTCTGTGCTATGGGTCCCGGGTTCGAATCCCGGTAGGGACAAAAATGTTTGTGTGATGAGCATGAACATTTGTATCCGAGTCATGGATGTATCTATCTATAATATGTTTGTATTTCCAAAAAAAAAAGTATATATGTAGTATATCAACCAGCTAGTATCCGTAACACAAGCCTCGTTTCTTAGCACGGAACTAGACGGCGCTGTGTGCCATAATGTCCAGTAATATTTATTTATTTATAAATAAAAACAGCACATGTAAATGTTGGCTGCTGTCAAAAGTCAATCGTACCGTTATTTCGCTATAAAAGACTGTTGACATTTTAGATTGTGTTACTGGACTGTCGCCACTTCTAGCCTCGTATGCCAAAATTCTTGATTGTATGTGATATAAATTTGTGTATGTCTTGATTTAGGGAATGTGTTATATGTAGCTTATACTTACTAGCTAGGTTTATTCTTCTTCTCTGTATCGAAATTAAAAAACCACGCCGTGAAAGAGTATGTACTTCAATGGGATGAAGTTTGGTACGTCAATAAATGGAGCTATATTTTCTGATACCCAGTAACTCCTCCCATACATGCGAATCATGCGATTTTCGTACATTAGTGTATCCTGATCCTTGAGTTCCTAGTGAGCCTTCTTCTCATTGTTACGTTGTTTTTTCGACAAAAACGGCGCGATGCTGCGGTGCGGCGGTCAGGGGAACAATGCCGCTGTTAATGGGCAAGCTCGGGAGCTGCGCCGGCGCACCGAACAATGCCTGTGGGCTGTGACGCCGCGCAGGGTAGATAAGTACCAACACAAGTACATATTATAATGTTTTGTGTATTGTTTGGAAACGCATTACAGTAAGAGGAATGGATTTTAGCTTTAAATGCAGCGTTTGAGCATTCGATGTTAATGGATTTTGATTAAAGGAAGATTTTGGGTGTGTTGTGTCATATCGAAATCTGGGGGCAGCCAATCACTACGCTTCAGTGTACTTCGCTTCGCTTCGCGGTACATTGATTTTATTTAATCCCAATGGTGGGATTCTGTTCGGCAGCAGCATACAGCAGTAAAACTAGTTGCAATAATTGTGAAAGTAATAATAATAATATATCCGGACAATATGATATGGTTTGTGTTACGGATACTAGATGGTTGATATATTACATTTTTGTAAATCCATTATATCTACCTATTATACACAGAAATATCCATGAGTCACGTCAAATGTTCACTCATATTTGCCCTTACCAGGGTTCGAGCCCGGTACTAAAGACCACTTTTAGTACCGCTGGTTGGTTGGTTGGTTTGATAATGTAACAAATGACGTGTAGATGAATAAACGCAGATATCCTCCTAGACATAATCTACCTTTTTTATCAAATAGGCCTCTTGCCACAGGGAGCGGTAACCCACCAGTGCGCGGCAACAATAGAGCCGGCCGGCGCACGCGCCGCTTACACAAGATCCGATTACTTTCCACAGATTTCCTCAGTTCAGTCCGCTGGTGTTTGTTTGTCAGGAGCGTTGCACCAACAATAGCTCTTTCTTCCAATCAATTGTACTTCCAATCATTTGAATTTGTGCCGGAAATAATTGTTGTTTGTATGCTTTATTCTTGAGCTTGTCAATAGTACCTTGACCAGTTTTTTGTAGAGTTGTATGAACTAATGTCTCATTAACCCATACTAATATTATAAATGTGCAAGTATTTCTGTCTGTCTTTTTGGGATTTCTTCACTCCTAACCGCTGAACCGATTAAGATGAAATTTTGTAGGTACGCAGACAATTTGAATCCCAGGAATAGACTTAGAATAGTTTTTGTCTCGGGAATCATCCCTTTAAAGGGCGAAAAGAGGATGGAAAGGAATGCCAAATCGATAATTTCATAAAAGAGGAGGGTAAAATATTAAGAAGGATTTTGGATAAAATTCTGATTCTACGCAGATGAAATCGCGGGCAAAAACTAGCTGTGAATGTAATCTTACAAGATTATTAATTACAATTGAAAATGTCTACGCATACACACAGCACTGAGTGGTGTGGCGGTGACACTTCAGAAAACAATAAAGTCAGTTAAAAAGCTATTTTATTACCTGAACTAATCTCTACGCATGTTTGAACTATAAAATCAATAAATTTTCTATTGTATCTGTTCCTTGAAGGGCTATTATAACACATCAACAGTTGTCGTTCAAACTCGTCAATAAAATAACGGTGCACATCAATTATTACGACGAAATAATCGCCAGCTATTGTCGTCGGCAGGCACGGCGCGCACACCGGGCGGGCTGCGACAAACAATGCGACCGTAACGCACCTCCGCGCGACAATCGCGTTAGATTGACGTTTACTACCGACATAAATACGGCAACAGATGTATTGCGGAGATGCAGTTGTTAGCCGCGGCGCAAGTTACGAGAGATCGACCGATTATTTGCCTGTGCGTCATCGCAATCTGTTACATAAGTTTTAGAGTAGTAAAACTAAATTATTTATGAATACCTAAATTATAATACATGTGAAATAATTACCTATAAGGCCAAATATGTAGCCTCTGGTTTCCTGTATGCATGTTTACGTACACTAACTGCTTTTATTCAAATATCGAGATGTTTGAAGTAGAGACCTTAGTAACCGAAAACTTACGCAGGTACAAGTCCTATTGTGGATAAAACATAATTTTTTTTGTAAAATATTTTGTTTGTGTCGTATGTGTAAAAGCATCAAATCAAGCATCGTCATGCATTATCTCAAGTAACTCTGTGTGTATTTGTCACGTACTTTCTCTGCTCCGCTCACGCTTGTCCTTTGCAACGTATTCGACATATGTACATACAACAGTCCCCCAAACTATTACGCATTGATTGAACTTCAATACACATGTTATTGAGAGCACCCTGTTATGTGGCTCCCGCGCATGCGCATGCGCATGATGGAGTACTCTGACAATAAAACTCGATCGTTTTGCGACATGTAGCCCAGTTTGAGTTATGATGCGCTTCCAATTATTACGCGTGAAGGATGTTACATAAGTGCATTGAGTTATTACACTTTATTGACATAGATAGATAGAGTATTCTTTATTGTACGTACATACACCAAAAATACAACAATATAGAATATACAGAAAGTATGAAGTACAATTGGCGGTCTTATCGCTAATAGCAATCTCTTCCAGACAACCATTATCATGACATACATGCTTATGTCATAATTTTCAACTAGGTAATTTGCCAAAAAAATAAATTATGAGATAAACGAATTATTTGTAATAATATCTAATATATAAAATTCTCGTGTCACAGTTTTCGTTGCCATACTCCTCCGAAACGGCTTGGCCGATTTTGATGAATTTTTTTGTGCTTATCCGGTATCTATGAGAATCGGCCAACATCTATTTTTCATCCCCCTAAAAGTTAGGGGTAGCGCACCAACCCCTATAATGTGGCAAAACAACGTTTGCTGGGTCAGCTAGTAATAATATAATTGTAAGAATTATAATATATATATTTGGAATAAAATATCTATGTTTGTTGTGTATTGTCTCAGAATTATGTCAGGCAAGTCAATCTTTACATAGATTTCTAAAACATTATACATATTACAGCATTTCAATAAAAATAATACAAATATTTTCATATTGTTTGTTGTATGTATCTCAAACAACAAAACTAGCGATGTCTCACTAATGTATATTATTTCAATGCGTCCCTCTGTGCACTATGTATTGCGAATTAAATGCAAGGGGAGTTTGTGAATTGAGTTGAATTGTACTCGGATGAGTGAATTGGTTGAGTGACGCACATTGTGCTTTCAATATTATTGGGTACACAAACATTTTACGAGTTTACAGCCTGGGGGATGTTGACTCTTGAGTTAAGTGTCGGGTAAAAGTGTTTTGGTAATCTGATGATGGACGATATGAAGGGGTCAGTGTACTATACAAGTACTCATGCAAGTTCAGTGATGAAATACATAAATACAGACTGCAGAATATTAAATCGAATCGTCTAAATACTTACATTGTCAATAATTTATCAAGCAACGAATTTTTACTAAATGGTAGTAATAGATGAAGTATCGGTGAGTGTATGTATTTAAATATGTCATATTAATTATTATAAGGTCTAAATATATATAACTCAAAGGTGACTGACTGACAGAATGCGCACAGCCCAAACCACTGGACGGATCGGGCTGAAATTTGGCATGCAGGTGGATGTTATGAAGTTGGCATCCGCTAAGAACGGATATTTGAAAATTCACCCCCTAACGGGGTAAAACTGGGGTGCAAAGTTAATATGAAATTTTTATTTCTTTAGTTAAATTGCACGCAGTCGAAGTCGCAAGAATCAGTTAGTCTTATATAAACCAATGGGAATACAGTGACCTCACTTTTATATAATTTCTCCGATATTCTGTAAGTTAATTCCCTCTTAAAATATTAAATTCAACGCAGGCATCCTAAGTGAAACCAACGGTTAATCATAAAGCTCTTCTGACATAAATAAATGATGTTACTCCAATAAAAAATACCATTTCCCCGACGAATTGCGCTAGAAATGTTTAATTCAGAACAGGTTTGGTACAAAGCCGGTTGGGCTACTCCGGCCCACAATGGCGTCGTCGGCCCATTTGTATCACTCACGCCGAATAGAAACGAGGGTAAGCACAATGTAAGACTATTTCTAAAACAACCCTTTGTATTCCCTTTTTTTTCTAAAATATTCAAAGCAGGGTTGCCAGTAATACGATATTTTGATGTAGGCAATTTATTTGCAACAAATCTTTTTTTGAATAACAGGGAATTATTTATGTTTGTATGCAGATTTTTTCTTGTTGAGGTGTGACACATTTATTTTTTATGTTTTGATGTTGCCTTTTACATATTTATAAAGAATATTTATCGATATGAAGCGGACTGGCCGATTGTTCCCACGCTCGCGGTCACGACTTGCAATTACCCCTTGCCACGCTAGGAGGGTTTCGCTGTTCGAAATTATTATATAAAAACAATAGAAATTCTGTAGTGGGATAACGACACGTCATTCTTAATCAGTTCTGTTTTAGGTAGCCTAGGTACCTTGTAATCTGAAACCACAGTACCTATTATACGGTATAATACCTAATAAAAAAGATATATTTGACATTTAACCACCTATGGCTGTTAATTGCTTTAAAGTTAATTGAAAATACCTAAGAAACCAGTATTTTATGGATTATTTACAGTCTTATAATAAGGCCTCTTTATGATTTGTCTAACTACATATATAAAATGTTTCCCACCCCGCTCAAAACTCTAAAACAAAAAGAAAATGTGTAACAGGAAGTTATATTACCTACCTCTATTAATCCGTAGAACGTTATCTAAAAGTTAGATCCTGGTGGTTAAATATTTACTTTCATATTGATTTCTATACAGACACTCATTTCATTTATTAAACTAATTTAGTAACATATTTTTTCAAAGTACAATACCTTTTCGATATTGTCAATGCGGACTTTATTGAATGTTATTGTATCTTATTTAATCGATTTATCCTATGTGTTAGAGATTTTCTGGATATTGTGTAAAGTCTGCCGACCTGCAGATCTAGCAAAAGTATCTTGACGAACCATATCAAATATCTAGTCATAAAGTTGTACACGTTATAACTATATCTTTTTATCGCGTCGAGTGCAAATGTCTTTGAGACGGAAACGAGTGGCGATAATCCCATGGTGCTATGGTAGATATAAGCGGTCAATGGCGACGATGCCTCACCACGGCTTTACAGTCATTTAATAGCTTCAAGATTGCTTGCTTCACTTAGAATCATCTTAGACGTTAGTAGTAAATAACATTATATATATATTGTACCGATTTATGTTATTACGTGGGTATAACATTGTATGGTGGCGGGTAGAAGTAAGTTCTATATGAATAAACCAGTGTGTTGCTAACTCCAGCCTTTCATTGACGTTACATTGGCGACGAGGCGAATCTGCGCGAGTGATTGAGTTATTTTATTTCAAAATGCCTATAGGAAAATTAGAACCGTTCAGTTTAAGTTCCCAACAATGGCCGGCCTATATTCGTCGGGTGAATCAATATATTCTGCTGAACGACATAAAAGACAATTTGAAGGTACCAATGTTAATAACGGTCGTGGGCGAGGCCACGTATTCATTGATGTGTGACCTTTGTTCACCCGATTTTCCCGAGAACAAGTCTTACGAAGAATTGGTGAAACTAGTGGCCGATCATTTGGAGCCACAACGTTCGGAAATAGCTGAACGCCATGTGTTCAGACTACGTCGACAGCGCACCGGCGAACCGTTGACGGAATATTTACAGGCGCTTAAACACCTCGCAACCACGTGCAATTTTGGCAAGTGTAAGAAGTGTTCTACACTCGAAGAAAACCTGAGGGACCAGTTCGTCTCAGGACTAGCGAACGATACGATGCGTTCTAGAATATTCGCGGAAAGGAAGATCGAGTACAAGGAGGCGGTGGAGTTAGCGCTTGCTCTGGAGGCCGCAGAGAAACATGCAGAGGTGAGCGGCAGTACGGTGCCGAAAACGACCTCGGGTGCTGGCGGCGAGGCAGATGTGGGGGAAGACCTACACTACACGCGGGGAGCAGGTGGGCGCGTGCGCGGAAGGCGCGGCGCGGCCGGCTCAGCGAGCGCGGCGGGTGCGGCCGCAGCGGGCCGCCCCGTGTGGAGCGGCTCGGCGGCCCCGCAGGCTTGTTGGCGGTGCGGTAAGGCGCATCGCGCGGATAGGTGCCGTTATGTGAATTATAGTTGTGATGAGTGTAAACAAAAAGGTCATTTGAAAGTGATGTGCAAGTTCGTAAAACGTAGTGGGAGTAGGGCGGACAGTCAGCAGAATTTTATCAGTAGTGACGACCATATGAACGATATGTTTAAAATTGAAGCTCGAGGTAAGGACAGTAAACCGTACTTTATTAACGTTATTATGGACAGTTTCGAGATTAAATGCGAAATTGATACCGGTAGTCGAATTTCGGCGATTAACGAAGAGATGTATAACTGTAAATTCTCTCACAAAGATATTAAAACTGACAATTTGATGTTCCGTTCTTACGCCGGTTCACGCATTGAATCGCTTGGCTATATTGAAGTGAGTGTTAGATTACGCGATGTGGAAGTGAAATCCCTACCACTTTACATAATTAGAAACGGAGCGTGCCCTTTATTGGGAAGGGATTGGTTGCGTGCCCTTAAGGTTACCCAGATTAATTTATATAAAATAGCCGACGATGAATTCGTGAATCGTCTATGTGCTGAGTTCCCGGAAGTGTTTACGGAGAAGTTAGGGACATGTAAACGCGCCATTCGATTACAGCTGACCAACGACGAGCCCGTGTACGTGCGCGCGCGGCCCGTGCCGCTGGCGCTGCGCGGTCGTGTTGAGCGCGAGCTAGCGCGGTTAGAGGCAGACGGCTCTATTTACCGCGTTGATTATTCAGACTACGGAACCCCAATTGTACCGGTAGTGAAAAAGAATGGCGAGATACGTATTTGCGGGGATTATAAAATTACAATTAACCCTAAATTAAGACGTGATTATTATCCGTTGCCGCGCATTGATGAGTTATTCGCGAACTTAAGTGGAGGAGAAAAATTTACTAAAATCGATCTAACTCACGCTTACGAACAATGTTTGCTAACAGAAGACTCCCAACCATACACTGCAATAACAACTCATCTCGGAACTTATGCGTATCGCCGGACGCCGTACGGTCTAGCTTGCATACCCGAAAAATTTCAAAAGTTGATGGAGGAGACTTTACGCGGCATTCCGGGATGTGTTGTATTCCTTGATGACATATGTACAACAGGAGTCAATGATAAGGATCATATAAGTAACTTAAAAGCTGTACTCGAAAGGTTGCGTGACATGGGGTTAACAGTAAAATTAAGTAAATGTAGTTTCCTGCAGGATAGCGTTAAGTACTTAGGATTTGTGATTGATAAAACGGGCTTGCGGCCCGATGATACTAAACTGGAGGCCATTTCCAGCGCACCGAGACCGGAAAATGTGACCCAACTTAAAAGTTTTTTGGGGTTGTTGAACTATTACGGCAAGTTTATTAGAAACTTGAGCACATTACTACACCCCTTACATAATTTATTAAAAAAGGATGCCCGCTGGAAATGGGATCACAATTGTGAACGGGCGTTTAAAGAAGCTAAGCAGACCCTTTTGGGGGAGCGAGTCTTAGCTCATTACGAGGAGGGGCGGCCGCTCGTACTCTCAGTGGACAGTAGTGCGTACGGGCTGGGCGCCGTGTTGGCACACCGATACTCGGACGGCCGCGAGCGCCCCGTCAGCTGCGTGTCGCGCACGCTCAGCGCTGCCGAGCGCAATTACAGTCAACTCGATAAAGAGGCACTCGCGATATTGTTTGGTGTAACGAAACACCACCAATATTTGTTTGGCAGAAGTTTTGTTTTACGTACGGATCACCAGCCATTGACGCACATATTCGGCTCTAAGGGGGGCATTCCCCAGACCGCTGCGAGTCGATTGCAGCGGTGGGCGGCGCGTTTGGCCGCGTATGATTTCACTATAGAATTCGTTCGATCAGCGGACAATGGACCGGCTGATGCACTATCGAGGCTACCGTTACCACAAGAGGGTCGCGTTGTTGATTCGATTAGCTATATTAACTTAATTGAAGAGTCATTACCTGTTAGTTTTAAAGATATAGCTAGGGAAACAGAAAAGGATAACTTATTAAATAAGATTAAGGGCTATGTTACTTTTGGGTGGCCGTGGACAGTTACGGACGCAGAAAAACCATATTTATCTAGGAAACAGGATCTAGCATTGGAATTGGGTTGTCTGGTATATAAATATCGGATTGTAATACCGTGTAAGTTACAAAAACGAATATTAGACGAAATTCATGAAGGACATTTAGGGATAAATAAAATGAAAAACATATCACGAAATTATGTGTATTGGCCTAGTTTAGATAAAGACATAGAGGAGGTGTGCAGTGCGTGTGCGGCGTGCGGCGCTGTACGCGATGCGCCCCCGCGCGCACCGCTACACCCCTGGGAGTTTCCACTGCATCCGTGGCAGCGAGTACACGCTGATTTCGCGGATTGTGCAGGAACGCGATATTTAGTAATGGTTGACGCACACTCAAAATGGATCGAGGCCATTGCTATGCGAAGGACGGATGCGGAAACTACAATCGGGGTTATGAGAACCATTTTTGCTCGTTTTGGATTACCATCAATGCTCGTCACTGATAACGGTCCCCCATTTTTCTCACAGGAGTTTAAAGTGTTTTGTAAAAATAATTGCATTAAGCACGTGACCTCAGCTCCGTACAGACCGCAAGGAAATGGAGCCGCCGAAAATGCGGTTAAATCAATAAAAAAAGCTATTAAAAGGGCTTTGTACGAGGGCGATGATGTCACCACAGCGTTAAGCAAATTTCTGTTCCAATATAGAAATTGTCAACACGCAACCACAAGCGTGTCCCCGGCGGTGGCGCTGCAAGGGCGGCGCCTGCGCGGGCGCCTAGATGCGGTACGTCCCGACGTCGCGGAGGTGGTGCGCGCCGCGCAGGCGCGCCAAGTGGTCGCCGCGGGCGGCACACCGCAGCGCGCTTTAGTGCCTGATGACGCGGTACTGGCTCGCGATTATACCGCGAGGGGGGAAAAGTGGTTGCCGGGTAGAATTGTCGAGCAGACAGGACCGGTTTCGTACAAAGTGGATGTAGGACGGGGGGTCAGGGTGCGCAGACACGTCGACCAAATTATTATACCCGCGATTAACAAAAACCGTCATTCTTTATCACGTACAAATATAGTTGCCGACGGTAAGACTCCTGAACGACAGGAAGCTTTGGGTGAAGGAGCGGAGGATACGTGTGAGGACGCGTCCAATGGTATCAGTGAGACGTCACCGATCCGTGAACCTGAAGTCGCACCTATGCCAGAAACACTCTCTCCACCATCGGGTGCCTCTGCCCGCGTTTGGCGTGCTTATAATCGTGCTCGAGCAGCACTGAGCCAATAACATTTTATTTAGGTATTTTCAGTATTATTAATTTATATTAAGCCTTTAGATAAATTAAGCCTTTGACTTAAGGGGGAGAAATGTACCGATTTATGTTATTACGTGGGTATAACATTGTATGGTGGCGGGTAGAAGTAAGTTCTATATGAATAAACCAGTGTGTTGCTAACTCCAGCCTTTCATTGACGTTACATATATAACTAGTCTAATGATAGAAACTCGTGTAGGTGGTTGTGGTATTACCAATTATATGATTGTGTATTTCTTACCAACATATAGATTGGCCATTTTATTGACAATTTAAACGTCTGATCGTGATCATGGATGCTGTAAAGGATCTGAAACGTTGGGATTAAATTATATCAATAAACGGCAATCAAATTTAAATTATGTAGATACTAAAATAATCTTATATATGACTTGTAAAAGCAGTTGTACAGAAATAAATATCATATCATTTCATTTCATCATTTCAAATGTCCCTGGTACGTGTATGTAAAATATTAATTATTATGACAACTAAAATACAACATAACAGGGAAACACACGTATGAAATTATATAGATTTAATAAAAAGTATTTAAATGTTTCAACTGGAAACTCCTGCTTTTTACGAACGCCACATCTGTTACTGTAATAACTGCAAACTCAGTAATGCTGCCTGATGATGTGTGCTCCCTTATCACAAGGATCAGATGCTACTAGTTATTGTGAGATTATACTACATACATACTGCCATCCATACTTTTCTATGCTTCCATAAGCATATCGAAATTAATTTAATAAATACAAAAGTGTGTCTGTCTGCCTCTTCATGCTATAACAGCTGAATCGATAAAAATGAAATTTAGAATGGAGATAGTTTGAGTCCCGGGGAAGGACATCTATAGAATGTCCCTTAAAGATGTGGTGGAAGTTTGTATGCCAAATCGATATCTTTAAAGAGGAGGGTAAGAAATAGGCAATAAGATTGGTTAAAATGACTAGTTCCAAGCAGATGAAAAACTAGTTGATTATATAACCCGTATGATTAATAAAAAAGGACGTAATATTTCTTCCTATCTCGTTCCCAACGTTATGCTCGCGTGACCCAAGACTTATTAAAATCATGTACAAATATAATAAGAAGATTTATATATGTATATACACATAAATATGTTCCGGTTACTTTAAAGTTCATTTAATAAAACATCATCATAAATTTAATTAATAAGCAACTTTATTGGATTTTAATAGGTAGTTGAGTCTACGATAATAAACTAGGCATTAACTTTTATGTTTAATTCCTTGACCTGAAAGGTGAAACATACCGTCACGCCTATCGTCCCTTAAGGGTTAGGCATAGTTGTACTGCATACCCACAGTTCGCTGATATATTACCATCAACCGGGCACAATTTGAAAGTCCGAGGTTCTACTGAAAAAATCTTAAAAAAAAAAAAAAATGAAACTGCTCGACCTGGGACCAAACCCAAGACCTCTTTCATAGCAATCATACTTCCGACTACTAGAACATCGAATCAGTCATTTTATTGACCTTAAAAGTAATAGAAATAAATTAACCACTTAACGTCGTGGTTTAGCCGAAGTAATAAGACAGATAACCAAGCCATTCAATAGGGGAATTCCGAAACAGACAAATAAATAAGTTTAACAAAGCCATTAAACTTGACAGCACTATCCATTTTACCAAACAATACTAATCACCTAAAAAAATATTTTGATCATAAAATACATTAAGGCTGGATACAGACGATCCTAAGCTGGCGTTCACATGTTCGCAGTCATCAATGATTCTCATGGGGCGCATTTTTGACTAACGACCTTGCTGGTAGTAACAAAAAGGAATACTCGCATGTACACATCATTAATAAATAAATATATCTGGTTATTATGACACAGCGCCATCTAGTTTGGAGCAATGAATACATATTATTATACATAGAAACGTCTATGATTTAGGTACATATGCTCATTTCATGTTCATCACACAAACATTTGCCACTACTGTGCTTCGAACCAAAAACCCTCGCTACAGAAGGCAGCCTTTTATAACGCAGCGCTATTCGGGTCGGCGCGGCGCTGACATATTATTATGAACAATTCAAAGAAATTACAGTAAGTGTGGGTAGTTTGCAATCAAATACTGCAAAGTCATCGGCAGTTATTTATAATGGTAGAATTATGATAGAAGTATCCCACGCTTTCTTGCCATAAAATGATGTATTTATTTTATACTTGTTAATTAGTTCTGCTATCGAAACGCGTTTGTTTAATTTGTTAAAACTAACATTTATTTTCTTATATGTGTAATAAAAAGTAATCGATCAGTTGCAATTACAGAAATCTAATTAAAGTTAATCGCGAGTATGAGCACGATGAAAAAGTAGTGTAGCACAAGCCGGTCGCTCAGCTAATGCACGTACCGTGTATTTTTTTTCTTATTCATATAATGTACATGCATGATATTATGTTCAAAATTTGGCTTCTCTAAAAGATGGTGACAGTATCCGAACATTAGTACACTCCATATATTCGAACACTTCCAGGATTTAAAAAAGTTACTTCCAATCTTACTTAGCGTATGTTTTCAGGGTTAATGTTATAGTTATCAAACAATTAATGTTTGTCGATACCTACACATATCTGGGAAGGATGCAATTCGTCGTAAAATACGATAATAAAGTATGAATGTCAGTCTGAATGCTGCCTAACCGTGGCGCGTACGCATCGCGTCGTGAGAGCGGTGCGCACGCGCGGCATTTGCGCTCATTAGCGTCCGTGACGTCACCGGCTCCTGCCGCCACTGCATCGCTGATACAACGCAGACGCTTTGGCTTTTTGCTGCGTTTGTTCCGCTCACATTATGGCTAACGACGATGATAACTAGCTAAGTAGCTCCCATTATAGGTTTCTCTAAGAAAAAAGAAAAAGCTACACGCAGTAATCTGTAATAGAAAATTGTCTTGCTGTATCTAGACTAGATAATGAGGTAGCCATATAAAACATGCATACGTAAATAAAATAGATACTGACATTACATTTTATTGCAAAAGGAAATGACAATTATAGTTGTAAGTAAGATTTATCGGCTGTGAATGGACGCCAAGTTTTTGTGTAGTTCGTATCGTAACGATTAATAATTCCTTCCGCCATTAATCTTAACAAAAAAAAACAATTGTAATCTGTTACCAAACTTCATTATTTATTAATGGAACCTCGTTTAATCTTCACCTGGTTTCGTTAACTTGCTGGTGACCTTAAGTGGTCAGATTATCTAGGTTCGATGTCGGTGGAGCGAATGATGGAGGCAGGTGGCGTAAAGTGGTGTCGCTGATATCGGAATCGAAAGTTTTGCGACATTCCACAACTAAAATGAAGCCTTTGATAGTTTAGTGCGCTCATCTGGAAAAGTTGAAAGTCAATAAAATTTATGTTTTGTTTTTATACCTAATCAAAACCTTATAGATTTACAGACTTGGGCACCGTAAAAAAAACCGAGAGTGGTGTACCATTGCGAAAGCAGAAATTAAAACAAAAACGACTGTCAGTTTCTGAGAAGGTTAGCATTTTCTATATTCTACTACCATCACATAAACGAAGCAAACTAGGTGTTTAAGAATATCATCCAGGTGTCAATATCTTCATATTCATTGATGCATTGTAGTAGTGCTTCTGAAGTAAATATAAAGTTTCTAATAGCATGCAGTAGACGATTCCTGCACGTGGCTTGGGAATAGTGCCAATTTATACTAAAGTCCAACAAATAGGAATTCCTTGCGGAGCAAAGCTTGGTGACACCATCAATACATGTATTTACTGTCCTATTGCTGGGCACGGGTTTCCGAAAAATCTATAGTCTACCGCGGTAGCCTACTGCGAGTGGTCAGACTTAACACACCATTGAGAAAATATCTATTAGGCGTTCAGTTTTCCTCACGACAATCGTGTATCAGTAGATACGCGGATAGCTTTGTAAGGTCCTGCCTTGGGATCGAACTTGAGACCTCTGACTTGACAGTCCACCGATTCCATCATCAGGCTATCTATAACAGGGTCTTCTGGGTGATATAATAAGTCAGCAATCGAATGACCGAAGACTCGTAATTTCTCACCGCAGTCAGTACTTGTAGCAAGCACACATGCGCACTGTTCACCGTAACAGTTGACAATCCGCGCCTGACCATGCCCTCGTGGGATTCAGGCCGCTGTGAAGTATTTATATGTAATATTGTGGGAAACTATGTTGTCAAAATTGCCGTATGAAAGAGATGATGGTTATGTTGCGTATACATGACCCTTTAATGAGGAACCTTTAATGTTAACTAAAGTTTCGAAACATATTTTTAAACTTTGTTCGGTACACCTAGTTCTCAGAGCCGCTTGTCATGGAGCAAATGCACACAATACAGAAGTCCCTTATTCACGAATATGAATGATATTTTTTTTTTTTTGCGAATTTTGCTGAGTTCATTGATAATTCTTTGTATTTAACCTTTTGCCACGTATGTTAGGTGCATGGGAACGTAGCGTCACGGCGCATGCGCTCGCCCTCCGCCCTGTGCGCCCGCACCTGTCCCACTAGCCGTCTCGCTCCGCCGGGCAGGCACACTTGGCCAATAATGTGTCGTTAACTAACAAGTGCAATGACATAAGGAATGGAGAAAGGAAGGAAGGAAGAACATTCTTTAGAAAAACAATCATAATTAGGAAGAACATTCATTATCGATGGAAATGTTCAACTTTTTAATCGGTTCTCATCGGTCAATGGAATGGGTTTTATGACGCTACTACACGCAATTTACAATATATTATATCAGTATTTCAAATATACAACAATTTAAATATCCTTTAGATATCAAACCTGTCGTCTCCAAAGGGTAAGGCCCCAAGGTGAGTAATGTACACTCACCATCCACCTGTATGTTTAAGATAGAATTTAAGGTCATCAACGGGACACAAATCCAAATCCCTAATTGCTATTGAGAATTTCATAGATAACCCAATAACACTTTGCTCAACCTGAGAATTAAACCCAAGATATCTTGCTCTGTCGTTGCACTTATTATCACTAGACCAACGTGACAATATTTGTCACTTGAAACCAATAGTTTCTATTGGCGCCATAAGTCTGCACGAGAGCTGCAACTGCATTGCAGCTTAGCCGTGAAGTCAACAGCGTGCTGGGCTGCTGGCACGTCTGAGGAGATAATTAGCAACACACTCGTCAGTATGTACCTACTGGCATCCTGTCTAATTAGTTAGGGACAAGTGTACAGGTAGGTGTGCGGTGCAAATGCTGGCTTTCTAATTAGCCTGTTGCCGTTAGTCACCTTGGCAAATGTTACTGCAGTGGCGTAACTACTGTAGTTTGCTTGGATTTATACTTACTAAGTCTTCGATAATGTTTTGCGCTTTCTGAGAGTTCTTTACCCAAAAATCTATTATGTGTTCATTGATTCAACGAAAACGAATCAATGTAGAGACCGTGAGTCCCATTATTCTATCAATTTGAAGATAAGAATTAGTTACTTTTAGAACATAATCTTGATGAAGATAATTGGTATCGACAGAGAATATTAATATAAAAGTTGCTATTATGAATAAACTGCATGTTCCTTTTAACCAAGAAAGAAGTTAACCTCCAGATCAACGAAAATATTTCATATCAATAAAAGACACACTCTGCTAGACAGGCACTATAAAACTCACCTCAATTCTAAACAATTCAAATAAACTATTCAACCATAAACAGCACAAAACACACCGAGGCGAATTATTGAGATATTTCAATTCAATTCGGCCAAAAGTTTTTGCATAATAACAGTTCTCTTGTAACATAAAGTGCGTGGTTCATTGATTGGTCGTGCGCCCGCGCCGCACCGCGCCGGCGAAGGAACGAGCCGGCTCCCGCGAGCCCCCGCCGCGAGAGTTAGGTCGCTATCAGGCACTTCAGATATGCGTAATGTATGAAATGGAGCTGGTTTTACGATTGTGTTACGCTTGTGGGTAAAGTTCAAGGAATTTAAATTGTCTTCGATCAATACTGAATAATGTTTTTTTGTTTTGAGTATGAAGAAAAAAATATTTTCATTTAAATTGCAAATAACTTGCTACGATTCTGAAAATGAGTTCCTTTGGGTAGTTGCTCAGTTTGGCTGGTTTAATGGTTAACAATTAAGTCATATAATTATTCTGCAGTTAATTAATGACAAATAGAAGCATAATTATTATGAAGACTGACACTGACATTGCAAGTCACCAAGCCTCTGTTTTCTTTAACTCACAGATGAAGTCAGAACAATAGTGAAACCAAAGGTGAGTTGTGGGTCACATAATATTCGCTGCATTCGATTACATTTAAAAAGCGTTATGTAGGGTTTCTCGATTGTCATTTCAACAGCTTCAACATGATGAAAAGCATTTATTATTATTAAACAACGGTAATAAAAAAACAGTGACAACGAATCCGCCTGCCGTGTGTAGCAATTAAGGCGTGCGGTACTTAATTTATGTGTTTAGACCCGACAGTTATGCGTCAATGTCAATAAGGAAGGGTGGTTATGAAGGAAATGTGATGTGGAAACGATTTATAGGAGCATCATGGTCGCTGAAGCGTCACCGAGGTCCCTCCGGTCGGCGGCGACGTCGCTGCTCGCCTCGCTAATTAACTAGCTGCATGGTTTGTGGACCACACTTCCTTTCATTATAAATGACATTGGACGTTGGACGTTGAGTTTTAATCCAAGGTTAATAGCTATGCCTAGGTCCACTTCCAAGGATGACGAAAAGTCTTAAATTAAACGTAGGTAACGAATCAATATTAAAAAGTTTATTTTAAGCACTAATGAAACGTTAATATTCCAGCCGCACGGCTCCAAAAAATTGTTCTTATTGAGAAGAATCTGGCAAGAAACTACATAAGAATTTTATTTATTTGTAATATTTATAGTTTCCATAATTTGCTATGAAGTATAATAGTAATATAAACAATAAACTGTCTATATTATATTGTAGTAATTCTGTGGAGACCTGATTCATTATCCGTAAATGGTGGTATTGCAGAAAATCAAGCACTGAACGCCGAATAGTCATACTATCTGAAGACAACAATGCTTTGAATTAAACCCTATCGTGGCGTTACTCTATAACATTGAATTAAATCACTTACTTTATCACAATTGTCTCGGATAGTCGATTAAACGTTAGCAAACACCCACGTGCCCCAACTCCGATAGTAGAATAAGCACATTTATTAGTTAGTCACCAGTATTTGAAATCATATGAATTATTAATATATTATTCATTCATTTGATTTAACGGTAGATATGTTGTGTAAGGAAGTGATGTAAGATTTAAACTACATTTAATTAATTCAAACTTAATAATGTTCGGGACTGCATTAAGCAGTCTCGAAAATTATTAAGTTCGAAATTATTAAGTTAAGTTAACACAAGTTCCTGGCATCGTGAGCAGTGGATTAGTTGATTTAAGTAAGTGTTGATTCCCCGCTCAACAATAATATGGTGGAACTACTCTATGCTCTGCGTGTGAGGCTCTGACAAGGACGTGGAGTACTGTTTCAAGATGCTAGCAATAACCACATTACTTCAAAGTCACATCACTGCGAAATGAAGGAATATTGTTACAATTGAATGTGTACATACTATCATACTTATATTTTTGTAATGCAGGTTTATTGAGTATACTGAGGAAGAGAGTAGTGCTAATATAAAACCACAGGACAACCACAAACAATAATGTTATGGGGTCAGCCTTTAAACTGACCAATTAAACATCCAATAGTCTTCCAAAGAAAATGCTAAAACCATTCAGCATGTATGAACAGGACAGAGGTTTCAAACCACACACGAGTATTAACCTAACTCCAGATCGCCCAAGAAGTACTCATAAAAAGGTGAAAAAAATATCTTTCTTGTCCATGGCGGCCCTGCCCTGGACCGGATTGCGCCGTTGCATTTTTGAATAATTTCTCTTGATACCGTACGAAAATATTCAGTTTCGATAGTCCGCATGCTGATATTTAGAGATTTTGTTTGGAATATGTGAAATAAATTTACTATTTACAATTACTTTATTAAACTCATTGTAATTGCTCAGAAATGACCACCTGAGTCACCCTTCGTTTGTGGAAGTTATCGCCAAGCATAAATATACGTTTAAATTATGTGAAGAATAACCGGCAAGAGACTGCTTGCCGGTTATTCTTCGTAGGATTCAAATATTTCACAGTAGAACTAGAGTTCTAAAATACCTGTTATGATGGTTTAATTTAAATAAAACAGGAGATACAAGAACAGGACATTTGAGGTTTTGCATAAGGGTGAACTTAGTTTCAACTTCCATGGATCTTAAAAAATATCAAGTAAGCTTTGGAATTTATTGAAAAAAAGAAGATTATAATCTGATACCGCGACATCGACAGATATTTCCCGGTTAATCGCTTTCACTCTCCCACATATGAGGATTTATCTCGCGGATGTCTCGGCGATCGCGACAAAGAACTTAATCCTAACTTGTTGAGCGTTTCATGCAATAAACATGGCGGCTGTCGTGGGATGATTTACGAGGGTGACGCAAGCGCCTGCGCACGCTTGCGACACATAATCAATTACATATAAGTTGTGCAGAAAAACTAAATATCCTAAGCCGTTTCATAGCGGTATAGCTTGTGTGGTCTCCGGTAGAATAAATAGTCACACTATACCCGTAACAGTACCACAGCTCAAGCTTCTATATAAAGGCAAGATCTTTACTACAAAAACAAAACTTAATCTTTTACTTTTCTCGTTGCAAAGTCGTGTCGAGCAGCGGTTCTTGGCAAGTGTATGAACCATACATATATATTTTCCAAAGTGAGTCAAAGTTGTCAGTAGTAATTTCATAATATCGGTAGTCGGAAATTCCTTCACATGTAAGTAAATAAGATCTAAATAGGTGTTATGTTTATAACTCAAAGATTTACGACGAGAATTAATTCAAATAAATTCATAGGAAAATGGTGGTATAGATTATATAATTTACAAGCTGAGCGCACATAGATAAAACAGGCTTTTTATGAACCTTCATGCACATAAGAGTTTGAAATTGTTTATTTATGCAAATATCACGTAGAATATATATTTGTGATAAATAACTATCATTGGCATGCTTGTCTATGGCTGGCAGTAAAACTTAAGCGGGTTACGCACTGGGTGCTCACACAGCTCGCTGCACATCGGCGACCAACTCAACCGTAAAATGTCGTCGACTTCGCTGCGGGTCACAGGTTCGAAGACACCTCGCAGGTTAATGAAATTACTATAATTAATAATTCTTATTGCTCTATCTGAGCGCACAGTTTAATAAAAATACTTCTTGAAACGTTGGCTCTCATATACGTAATAATATTAGTAAGACATACAATCATGTAGGGAATACAATTATGGTGTGTAGCAGTCGTATGTAGAATAAATACACATGGGTAAAAAAAACAATTGGTGCTTTCACACACCACTTTTTACCAACGATTTAAGGCGTCATTACACTCAAGCCGAGCTCCCGTAGATGTTCAGACGACATAGTAACGGTAGCTGGGAGGCATCAGATGCAGTGGCACGTTCCCGGCCCTTGTGAAAATCTACGGGAGAGCTCATTGTTCAGAATTATGATGAAGTCTTACATTATAAGAATAAAGAAAAAGCCTACCATAACTGATTTCTTACACTTACGCAAGTAACAAGCCTCGTTGCTTACCACGAAGCTAGATGGCGCTGTGTAATAATGTCCGGAAATATTTATTTATTATTTACTTATTTATTGAAATAAAAGTACTGTTATTTAATCCCAACGTTTTTGATCCAGCAACCATTCTAACAGGAAGACTGTATTGTCAGGAGTTATATGTACTAACTAATAGTTATCCCACAATCAGTCTGCCCATGACCATGGATATAGTAAAGGATGCAAAATATCGGGATTAAATAAATAATATCAATATAGTTACTGCGAGAAAATCCGCAAAAGTAAGTAGTTTTATTTCAGTAATACCTACATTCTAGTCTATTTGCTATAAAGTTAATCTGTGGTTTCCAGTGTGAAGTTTATCTCAAGTATCTAGAGAACCTTATAAATTATATACACATTAGCATTTGGTGCGGCAGATGTTGCCTTATGACTCAAACATCACCATACTTGGCTATCCTCATGTATATTGCCTACTTTACACAAACCTTATTAGTATATAATACTATCAAAACTAACGTACAACCAGAGTTTATTCATGATCTGTTTTACTACATATTGCTTGGACAAAATAAAATTAATATACCTAGCCTTTATTCTACTACAATCTTATTATATTAGTAACATAAATATAATTTATTCCATTATTTACCCGACTGCGAATTTGAAATATATACTTTAATCTGGTTTAATGTTTATTTAGCTTTTATTTATCATGCGCTTAGATGTGGTGATCGGCTCTTTAGCATGGCCTCCCCCCTCACAGAAGCCAATGATGTACATAACTGCCTTAAATAAAAATTTCTAAGCACAGAAGACGTAGATTATTAAAGATTAGGTATATGTAGGTAGATGTAGATGAGAGTGTTTTGTATACATTAACATTGAATATTCACCATTATACCTATATTTTATACCAATTTAATATGGCGTTGATTGCTGTCGATACCAATAATTGTTATCGCAATCGAATATTTAAATATGAGGCTAGTTTTATGATACTTTGAAAAAAGCCGATAGATGTAGTTTTGAAGCATTAAGAGAATACTTACAGTAGATCTGATATTTTACTATGTGAATTATTATAGTATACAGAGCAAGCTGTAATTTGAATAGCGATAAATTGTGCAATCAACTATGTCAGGAACAAAACGACAGAAAAAAACACTAATCGTAAGCCACTTACGCCTTTTTCCAGACGTATTAAATATACGTTGTCGTGAATGTAGTTCCACACTGTGCTTTTATTTCTTGTTGCCTGGAACAAGTCCCGATTAAGTGTTTAAGAACATGATTGTTCCATTATCATTTGCGTTTTCTCAGTTCGATGGCTAAGTTTTCGTAACCATGGCAACGCAGAGAGTATTAAATTAACAGTAGAATTAAAAACAGAACAAAGAAATAAAACAATAACAGTTAATTTCTAGAAATACTTATTGACTCCATATAAAGAGATTAGTGTTTAAAAAGTAGAGATTAGTGTTTAAAGAGCTTAAGTATGACACAACAAATCAACAAACTACGAAATTAAGCGCATAGGGAGATTTATTTCGATTTTATTTCTGAGGAGCATGAAAAGAAACTACGATTAGCGAAAATAAATGTTTGGCCATGTTTAGTAACTGAACAGTATATTGATCTATCAACCTATATTTGCTACATAATAAACAATTATTAAGGATTGTTATTCCGTGCTATTATTATATAGCAGTTCTGCAGCAAACATAATTTCTAATTTTGGAAATAATATTTACTTTTATACTCGCAGACATGGAAAGACATTCAAATATTATGAAAACATAGTTTAAAAAATCCGATGTATTGATGAACATGCCTTCTTGGCATCTCGCTTAGTTACAAGTACCATTATTAGATCGTAAGATTGTATTTTAATAAAGTGACTCTACTACATTTATCACCTGCACCAGAATGGAATGGTATTCTCAAAATGAATCAATTAATTAGCACACTTCTTAATTGAGCCGTCAACATCGGTTTCTTTCTGCATTAATTGACCACTTAATAATGCAAATTATTTACATTAATTATAATACACAGCTATGTATAAGGACATAGCTACACTGTTGCAATGACTGAATGACAGCTTCAACGAAAGAAAAAATCGTCTAAACGTTCAATCTCTTCGATTTAATTAATTCGAGGTAATACTCATCATCGACCCAATTATTTTCCCACTGCTGGGCAGGGATCTCCTCTATTTTTTTAAGGCAGATAAGACTATAGCCTACTTACCCTAGCCAATTGCGGTCACACTTCACATGCCATAGAGAGAATCACTCAGGTATTCAGCTCATTCAGAATCTAATTTGAATAATCTAAATTAGTGTAATTAAAATATTATATACATAGACAGTATATTCTTCTCTCATCTCGTGTAAACTCGTTTTTTTAAAGAGAAATTTGGACGATTATCGAAAGATCTATTATACCAATTTTTGATCGACCGTTATGATATTATTCTTAACGACTACCGGAATCAATAACAGACCAGTCTACGAGCCACATGTCGAATAGCAGAGGGGTAATTCTCGTAATAACTATCAATAACCTTCATCTATGAACCATGATATCTTTTACGTAGCAAAAAATATGTGTGAGCTTATGAAGTTATCTTAAATCAGTTTAGTTTGACGGTTTTTTTTTCTGATTTAGAGCTCTTACCATTGTAATTTTTAACCGACTTTTGCTTGCCTACCAGTGTCTACGAATGCTGTTGTAAGCTGATACATAAGAAATATCAATATACCTTGATCAGATTGGTAAAATGTAGTTTTATTTCAACGCTTTTTTTACATTTGACGACCCAATTAGTCCAGCGGTAGTTAACACTGCCTTCTATGCTATGGGGCCCGGGTTCGAATCCCGGTAGGGACAAATGTTTTTGTGATGAGCATGAACATTTGTATCCGAGTCATGGATGTATCTGTGTAATAATATGTATGTATTTACAAAAAAAAAGTATATATGTAGTATATCAACCAACTAATATCCGTAACACAAGCCTCGAACTTAGCACGTGCTTAGCAGGGAACTAGATGGCGCTGTGTGTCATAATGTCCAGGAATATTTATTTATTTATTTCAAAACATATTAAGCTGATAAATTATTAAGTATTGCATATTTTTCCAATATAAATAAAAGAAATAAGTCTTACCCTTGCAAGATCGTACAATAATGATTATCTAACCTTAATCATAGGCTAAGTATAAAAGCCGTCACATATCTTATCTGCGCTGAATGGCGCGTCGAGCCCCATTACGTGTAGATATTGCTATAACTTAACAAAAGCAGAACTCACGACGTCAGCTGGTCGCAGTTACTGCAGGGCTGTCTCAATTTTAAGCAATCATAATTCGAGTTAACTTGGTACAGAATATGATTATTCTAAATTGCCTACATCATTCTGTATTTTCTTGTGTAACTGCAGCATTAATAGACCCAAAAGTAACATTAATCAGGGCCAATGCCATTAGATTTGTTTTTGACACCCTGTTAATCCACAGCGGTGCAGTGGCATATTTCCAGTATAAAATATATGGATATATACTGAAGATGTTAGTATATTTGTCCATCTGCCGTGTAACTCTCTAAAATACAATTAATATAAATTGGTTCCGCCGTGGTGTTAAAATATTATAAACTGACTGACAGAGTGACATTCATGCTTATAACGTAACGAAAAAAAAAATAGGATAAAAAAAGAACACTTTCCTACTGACCAGACAGAATACAGATGGTCTACACAGTCCCTTCAAATAACAAGAGAAACTATAAAATGAACTAGTCAACGCCTTATGTTATGCGATTTCACGCTTGTCCTTAGATCTTATCGCAAAAAATCGTAAGTTGTTTTTTTCGTACATAAGAGTTGTACTAAAAAGGAGATTGTTTTCGTCCTGATAGCCGACCGAGGCAGCCCTGTCGGTGACGTATAATTACGCGTTGGGGGCCGCGAGTCATCAATCTGCCGCACTGTCCGCACATGACGCGATTACTTGCATTTTTATTGAACCCCCAGTAACATAATAATATCGAAGCAATCGATATTATGGAAAAATAATCTTTATTCAGCTTATCCTTATTAATATTATTTAAAGTAAAGTATGTCCGATTTAGATAAAATTTGGCATAGGGATAGTTTTAATCCCAGAGAAGAATATAGGATAGTTTAGTCCCGGAAATAATCCTTTAAGAGCGCAGAATAAGAAGTAGAAATTTAAACGCAGTCGGAGTCGTGGGTAATGCTTGTAGAGATATAAGTGTTAATAATAAGTTTAACGGCTATGTTTATAAAGAGGGTGACCGCAGGCACATTTCAGGATATCAATTTATCTTATTCATTTATCTGTTGTCTCTAATAATGGGTTATATTTATTCGCTTTAAGCCTATCCTATTATAAACCTGCTTAATTTATGTAAAACTGATGCAGGTACACATTTATTTAAATGTTTAATACTAAAAAAACACAACAAAAATGTAGAGTACCCTTGCCTTGTTTGGTTGAAGAAAAAATATAAATATCTGCTTTGGGTTTGTACTATAACTACTACAAAATAACTTAATATACTATACTACTGGTTAAATAAAACAAACAATATACTAGCAAGTATTTTTACTGCGTTACCACAGTTATATTTGACGCATTAACTGGAGTTCTGTCACCGCGCTCCGCCCGACTACCAACTAGCGAGAATAAGGCTAATGTGTTTCTCAAGCCAATTTATAGCCAATGTGCACTGCTCCGAGTGGGAAAAGTTGAAGAAAAAACCATATAGTTTCGACAGATTATGAGTTTTACATATATAATGAGGTGTCGACATCCAGGTCGCGTTATTCTCAGTACCTACTAGACATGTGCGCCGATCGGCGTGGCGCACGCCGCCGGTCAATTTAGCCACGCCGCCGCCGCCGATTTTTTCATCGGCGTCATCGGCGTCAAAATAATTCGTAATTATAATAATTATTCACATAGTACCAATAGTGATCTCATCACCAGGGGTTATACTGAAGAGCCTTCAGCGTAGTTAGATATGCTACAGGCCCCCAAACACACATTTCTTACACTCCAGAAAGCGGTGATACTCAAAACTGCCGAACCACTCGCAAATTCCTCACAACATCATCCGTCCCTTCTGCTTACACCATTACCTAAGCCCTATTCACGCTTTACTAAGGCTCATTTGATTAGGTCATTGATAAAAGTCTGAAATGGAGAAAATATATACATAAATACATCAATTATAATAAGGTACAAGGAATGTCAGTAATGGACAAATGCCTTTCTACGCATTGGAAGACCTCTTCAAAACACTGGACTGGACTGGACTCTCACCTCCGCTTCGCTGACGACATCGTTATTTTGGCAGAGTCGCTGGAAAAACTAGCCGAAATGTGGCACGGCCAAAATGGGGCTTCACGACGGGTTGGTCTTGGTATGAACTTGGACGAAACTAAAATTATATTCAATGTCCATGTAAAGCCAAGGCCAGTCCTTGTCGAAGCCGCAATGCTCGGAGTTGTGCAGGAATACATCTACCTAGGGCAGAGCGTTCAGCTTGGTAGACACAACTTCGAGAAAGAAGCCAATAGGAGAATTATTGGGCTGGGCAGCATTTAGCAAACTTCGTCGAGTCTTCGCGTCGACACAATGTCTGAAGACCAAAGTCTTCAACCAGTGCGTCTTGTCTGTTATGGCCTACGGTGCCGAGACGTGGACACTGACTATAAAACTAGTCCACAAATTTAAAGTCGGTCAGCGAGCTAAGGAGCGAGCTATGCTCGGAGTCTCTTTGAAGGATAAGATCAGAAATGAGATCATCCGGATAAGAACTGGAGTGACCGACATAGCTCGCAGGATCAACAAACTGAAGTGGCAATGGGCTGGTCATATCTGTCGAAGGACTGATGGCCACTGGAGCCGACAAGTTCTAGAGTGGAGACCGTGCCTCGGCAAACGTGGTGTAGGACGCCCCCCGGCTAGATGGAGTGACGACCTAAAAAAAGTAGCGGGGATAGACTGGATGAGTAAGGCGGAGGACAGAGTGTTATGGCGCAGTTTGGGAGAGGCCTATGTCCAGCAGTGGACTGCGATAGGCTGAGTTGAGACAAATGCCTTGAGGAAAGGGGGGAAGCAAGAGTTTCCTTTATGTCTTGGCGATATACTTCGTTATTGGAAGGGAAAGAAGAATAGTTATTCTTGCGTGTTTAGCTGTGAGGGCTATAATGAGCGTTCCTGCCACCAGCACACCAAGCGAGCAAGTTTTCTCAATCGAGGGACTAACCATTACGGCAAAGAAGTCACGGTTAATCCTACATCAGTAGATAAAATTATCTTTATTTACAATTTGTGGACAAACAAAAAGGAGAAGTTAGAGAACAGTGGTGTATAAGTAAATAAATATATGTTTATTTTGAATTAAGGTATATTTTACTTATTTTCACCATCCACGCGGATTACGCCGATGACGCCGCCGCCGCCGACGTTTTAGACGCCAGACGCCGCCGCCGGTCAAATAATTATCGGCGCACATGTCTAGTACCTACTCGTGTTCAAATTAACTACTTTAAAATGAAACTGCATCCATAATCTTAAGCAGACGACTGCCTGTCTCCTGCTTGCTGTGTTTACCTTTATGATATTACTTCGTTACTGCGGGATGGATCGAATTTCATCCCGCATCTGGATAGACTGGTAGCCGACTTCACAGTTAGAAGACAATAAAAAGAATAAACCACCCAAAGGTTCATCTGTCCAACAGCTAGCAAATCTTCAACGCCACTTTAGTGTGGTATTCATTAAATTCCCTGCTCTAGGAATAGAACACTAGTAATACACCTGAGAGCTGACATTATGCGTGGCGGGATGCCGGCGTAATGCCGAGTATTGCCGAGTAAGTCACGGCGGCGGCGCACGCGATACGTCCGCGGTCATTACTGCGCACACGCCGCGCCGCCGCACCAGCCTGTCATTACCAGGCCAGAGGTGACCCGCGGCCTGTAGGAACAGGGGCCATACAATGTCTGTGTTCCTGGTCTAAATGGAAATAATGTGTAATTACTACAACGAACTAACTGTAGTCCATATAGTACTTCCTATAAGTATCCCACCGATTTGGCAGTGACGTGGATCAGGTCATTGCGGTTCCTAAATATGTACCTAATACATACCCATAAGTTGACCTGCATTATTAAAGTCAAAAAAATTACCTACTATAAAAAGTCTCGGTCTTAAAAGAGACGATTAGGAAATGCGGACGTCATCTTATTAATGAAAATATTTCATTATGATGCATGTCTTCAAAAGAACTATTAACAGAAATAAATTATATTTATCATTGCGAAAACTTCGAGTCCACATATTAACTTGACCACATTTTAAGTGGCTACTAGTAGGTATATTAATAGTATCTCTACTAAAGTGTGCGGCGCTATTTCACCCGTCTTCTCCTTTTTTTTTTATCGTCCCCATAGTGTGGTAGCGTGATAAAATATTCAGATATTCAGGTATAACTTTCAATTTAAATTATTTACACAATCTGCGTCAAAACGAACAGACGTGTTTCATGTAGGTGCCAATACTTTTCAACCAATAATATGACTCGATAAATGTTATGTAGTTAAGTGCTACATGATTAACTTTTCTATCATAACAACTAATGGCCTAAGCGCAGTTGGTTTTAATTAACATTATCATCAGTCAAAGCTATCTGACAAGGTTATTCCACGTTACGACGATTATTAAGCTTGCCAATCTCAAAATCAATTTGAGAAACCATTCATTATGTTATTCCTCTAGCGACGTAGGTGTTGGATTATGTTATAATAGTGTTAGGGTTGTGAACTTTGTTTATTTGTGTGAAAATCCTTATAGATGATTAAGTCTCAAACCATTTGCATTAGTACGTCTTTCGTTGTTGTTTTCTATTGTCGTGTAACTGGTCATGTTGTATGATTCAGTTGACTTTAAATGGTTTACTATTGTCATTTAATGTTTCTTCAGAATGTTTTTTTTTTTTAATTTTATCACTTGTAAAGCGGTAGTTATTGGATATTGATGGATGTTGTTGTATTATACTGATTTCTTATACTTATACTAATTACATAATAAAAGTAATAAAAGTACTTTTAATGGATTTCATTGCTGTACATTATTTTTACTCTAGCCTATATATATATAATCGCAGACCCTGAGCCTGTTTGCTACATTCGAAATTAGATGGTGTTGTATAAAAGATCTGAATATATTTATTTTATCTAAAAACCGTAGAATACTGTCCCATCCCCTTTGCGTACTACACAAGCCCTACAACATTACAGATGTGGCCTGATTAAGTCGTTAAGCGCTGTGTTTATAATAAATAAACTTCCAGTAGAATTGCGTTGAGCCTGTAGCGAACAGGCGATCCGTTCGTAATTACTGATGAGCTGGCGGAGCAGCCTCCCGCGGCGATGTCCATTTCGTAGCCACAGTTTCCGTCATCTCTTTGTACATTGTTATGACGTACAGGTTTATTTATCTTTTTATTTGCATGAAGATTTTCTGACAGTCTTCTTAACTTAAAAATAAATACGCCAATTCGCAATCTGGAGTGGCAACCCAGTTGGCAGACTTCACACGATATATATGTACTTAGAAACTCTTTCAAGCATGCAGGTTTCACTCATGATTTTTTACTTCACTGTTTGAGCATATGATGCGCACTGATGCGCATTTTGCATGTAACTTCAAAATATCAGTGGTGACCTTGGCATCGAACTCTAGTCCATTAACTTCATAGTCCACTGGGCTATCACAACTAGTTTGATCTGTATGTACCTTTTACAAGTGTCTTGCATCTACAAATATTGGTTTCCGTGCGTTCATTATATTGAATACAACATTAATTAACCTAAACGAACAACAATTACATTAAAACGATGATTATTTTAATAGCAATCGGCGGCAATTATTAACACTTACTTAATCAAAAGCAAGTTTTGCAAGTGCAAACAGACCGTTTTGTAGTTAATTGTGCAAGTATTCGTCACGCCTCTTCACGCTAACAGACGCGGCGTGAGCAGAGCCGTGGCCAATTGAAGCACGATCGTAACAAGCAAACAGTATTAAAATATGATCTTGAATTACATATAACCTTGGCTGTTATTATCTTTCTCACGCGTTTCTTGAAATCTAACACACTGATCATCATAAATTCTGACATTCAAACTGATCATTGTATTGTGAAATTGTAAGTATTATGAAAAATGTCTTAAATTAAATATGTGCTACATATTACTGTCTTGTTGTAACTGTTGTGGAAATAGATGGCGCTGTTTAATTATGTTAAATATATTAATTATTTATTATATTAATTGGCGATCTATTGGATTAGGTATAACAATATATTGAAAGTAACTATTATAATATCCTTGTTCCGTGGGTCACACTGCGTCTTCTTTTTACATAAAATTAAATAAAAAATATTATCAATTTGCCATGGACAGTTTCTAAATATTATATTTGTTTAACAAATCTTATTCTAATAGTTCTACACATGTTATATTTTCGAATTACTGTTAATTTTTCCATAAATCTTCATTTTATTAGCGAATAAAACTAATATTAGTGAACATAACGACAAATTTACGCTTTCGTTGACATCATTAAAAATAATGAATACAAATTACTAACATTAACATTAATGTTGAATTTATTTAATAGATTCAATTAATATTTTGTGTTGGACTATAAAATATTGACACTGGTATACTATTTCTTACACATTAAGACAAGATAGTCACATTAAGACTGAGTCTGAGTGCAATAACTTCAATAGTTTTGTTTTAATGTCTATGATTTACGAAGTGTAAGGAATAAATAAGCAAAAAAGAATTATGTCCATAACTTTACATTCTTAATATATTTAATATTATTATAATATAATATAATTGATCTTAAAAATTTCCGCATTATACATTAAATTGTAAGCTGGTAATTTAAACGATTTCATAACAGAAGCGATGCGTAGCAGAGCAAAAAGTAGCGACATGCGCCCGCGAAGCGCCGACCGCCCGTCCCGAGGCGCGGGACACGCCGCTTTTTAGTGTTTAAGGCCGGAGAATCAAATTTACATCTATTATTATAAGAAAAGTAGGATATAAAACCAGCTCTCTTATATTGTATACGTTTTGAGTATAGAACAGAAGAAGTTTATTATTGAAATAAAACTACTTTTTACGGATTTTATCGCGGTATATTGATATTATATTAACCCGACGTTTCGGATCCTTTACAGCATCCATGGTCACGGGCCGACTGAGGTGTTGGTTGTCTTGAAGTTATAGTATTATAGGTCAAGTGTCATACCATAATAAAAATAATAAAAAACCACAAGTTCTCGCAAAAGAACACCGATTCCTATCCAGAATGATTCGTGAGGCTTTTGAAATAAATAAAAACACCCAAATTTAAATATAGAAGATGGCTGGATATTATTTGCTTGCAACCCCATCATAGATACTATTAAGTCTAAATCCAAGAAAACTCCACGGTGAGTTCGTTCTGTGTAATTCGGATTGTCAATAATAAATAAAAATGTAGGGTAGCTGTTAGTAATTATAACTTCAAGACAACCAACACCTCAGTCTGCCCGTGACTATAGATGCTGTTAAGATCCGAAACGTCGGGTTAAAATAATATCAATATACCGCGATAAAATCCGTAAAAAGTAGTTTTATTTAAATGTTTAGTATTCGCGTAAGTGTAAAAAAAACAATGTATGTGGAAGTTCATTATGTTTATATGTATAAAAAAAACGGGATATTATTTTGTCATTGTTTGAGGACGAGACACAGGTATGCTCAAAAAATTATTTGGTGTCACTAATATTCATCTAAAAGATAGTCTTTGCTACATCAGTCTAATAAGGTTATACAGGTTTATATAGGGTCAGCAACGCTAACCGCTTACCATCAGGTGGGCCGTACACTAGTTATGTAGATACATGCCTAATGCCTAAGTTTTTATATGAATATATCTTGTTCCGCAGATCACATGGTGAGGTCAGCCGTCCGCCATGTCCGCGGTGATGAGCACGTTGTCCATGATCAGCGGCACGCGGCGTGCGCATCGCAAACTTGCATGCAGGTAATGTACCAGAACTCAATTAATTACCGTGGAGTGTAAGCCAACCTTAAGAATCAGATCCGATGCGTATTGTCTTCTGGCTACTTGGATATTTAGGCCTTCATCCAGTTTTGGCCTTTTGGCCTATCAAATTTGAGCATTTCATAAGATACATTACATCTTCTTGCAAAACAGCAAATAATAGTATTATTACGTCTACCGCGCACCGCTGCGGTAGACGTAATGTATAAATGTACGTAATGTGTATATGACGTAAGGTAGGTGGTGAAGCGGATCTTATGTCGCATTGACCTCTGAAGAATCCGTTGATGCCTACCATACGTGCTCTCACCTCTATCACTATGTATGCATAGTGATAGAGGTGAGAGCACGTATGGTACGCCGCTGAAATGGTGATGAAAGCGTGTATGACGCTTTCATCACCATTTCAGCGGCGCCGGCGGGGCGCGGTGCCGTGTGATAATCGCCGTATACATACCATACATACAGATCAACACAATAACAAAAAAATACAGTAGATCCTCTTAAAGTTAAATGACTAAATTCAGCATAGCTCCGGTATGGGTGGTGGGCTGCCTCGGAATGCAGAATATCGGGCAATTCAATTAGCATTCCCGAACGGGCATCGCACACGGCGCGACGCGCGACGCGGCTCGCGTGGGTGCGAGAACGCTCTTATAACGAACATGTAGAAACTAATCCTGTAGAGCACTTGTTAAGCTGCTAAAACAAAACTTATAAATATGTTGGCTCTTTTATTTCTATCATAAAAAATCTTGCAACCTAGTCTCTTCATATACCGCAAACATACATGTATATGTTATGAGAGGCACGTTTATATTTAATATGCTTAAGTTCTGATAGCGTAAATAGTTTGATGTAAGGGATGTAAGGGAGCTACCACCATCTAAGCTCCCGAAGTCAACCTCACCTGCTCGTGGTGCATCCTGCTGGACAACGGACGAGGCTCTGACGACCGACCAGTGGCGGTATAACCATTACACAATGGCGTAGCTAAAATACACAAGCCGGTGACGGGCAGCAGCGTCACTGGTATAAAGAGCTACGCCCTGCGGTCACCAACCCGCTTGCCCAGCGTGGTGACTATGGGCATTACCTCCCATGAGTGCGCCATTAACCAGGCCCCCAGTTCCCGGTGGTTCCGCTATTCCCGGCTACGGTAGCGGCCGCGGTAACGGCGGAACGGGGGGTGCTAAGAATCCCCGGGTTACGGCAGGCTACCATAAAACCCGACGACTATATCTGGCAACGTATAATGGACGGACGTTAAGACTGGACCATCACCTCGCCGAGCTGGAAGTAGAATTAGGTCAAATAAACTGGCACATACTGGGATTATCAGAAGTCCGCAGAAAGGGGGAGGATACAATAATCCTGGAGTCAGGCAACCTCTTCTACTTCCGCGAAGGCGATCAGTTCTCCCAAGGTGGTATTGGTTTTCTTGTCAATAAGTCTCTTGTTAACAACGTTGTGGAAGTGGGCAGTGTGTCAACACGGGTAGCGTACCTTGTACTGAAACTAAACGAGAGGTACACCTTGAAAATTGTACAGGTATATGCGCCGACATCGTCACACTCCGACGAAACAGTTGAGGTCATGTACGAAGACATAGCGCAGGCTATCCATAGTACGACCAAAACTCACTACAGCGTTGTTATGGGAGATTTTAACGCCAAAGTGGGAGTACAAGAACGCGGCGAAACAAGTATCGGACCTCATACTCTGGGGCGGAGAAATCACAGGGGCCAAATGCTAGTAAATTTCCTGGAGTCCCAGAGGCTTTTCTTGATGAACTCCTTTTTCAAGAAGAAGCCCCAAAGGAGATGGACCTGGCAGAGCCCCGATAATGTGACTAAGAACGAGATAGACTTTATCATGACCGACAAGAAGCGTGTATTTAGAGATGTCTCTGTGATTAATAGGTTCAATACCGGAAGCGATCACCGCCTCATTCGGGGCACTCTAAATATTAACTTCACAGCTGAAAGAATGCGATTGGTAAAGTCTGCTCATAGACCATCACCGCTCCAGATTCAACTAGGTTCTGAAAAGTTCCAAGCAGAACTTAAAAAACGTTTCGACTCGCTGGAAACCACAGGCACCATTGACGAGAGGACGGAATCTATGGTCACTACGTTGCAGGAACTGTCTCGCAAGTTCTTTGCAACGCGGCGCGGAAGCAAATTGTCTAAGTTCTCGGCGGAGACTCTCGATCTTATGAAGAAAAGAAGGGAAATGACACCTTCACAGGCGACTTCGTCAGATGGTAAAGCCTTAAATGTTAAAATTAAGTACTTTACGCGCCGCGACCTCCGCAGCTCCAATACCCGCGCCATTGAAGCTGCGATTGAGCAAAATAAGGGGTCAAAAGTTTTCGCTCAACATCTTGGGCGGGCCCATCTGACAAAACTTAAAGCCGAGGATGGCAGAATTGTCACTTCTAAGATCGAGATGCTCCGTGAAGTCGAGAACTTCTATGGACATTTGTATTCCGTGCGAACGTCGAGACCAGCGATTCCTAGCGGCGACGATCATAGAGCCTTACTCACGCGCCACTATACAGAGGATCTTCCGGATGTTGACCAGAGCGAGATTAGGACGGCCCTCGAGCAGTTAAAGAACAACAAAGCTCCTGGCGATGACGGGATTACAACTGAACTCCTAAAAGCAGGCGGGACTCCAGTTCTGAAGGAGCTTGGGAGTCTTTTCAATTCCGTCATCCAACAAGGCATTCCGGGGGCGTGGAGCAAGAGTGTGGTGGTGTTGTTCTACAAAAAGGGCGATAAAACCTTGTTGAAGAACTACCGACCCATCTCACTCTTGAGCCACGTATACAAGCTGTTTTCGAGGGTCATCACGAATCGTCTTGCAGGAAGACTCGACGAGTTCCAGCCACCAGAACAAGCCGGGTTTCGAAAAGGCTACAGCACCGTGGACCACATCCATACTGTTCGGCAGATTGTACAGAAGACCGAAGAGTACAATCAGCCGCTGTGTATGGCATTTGTGGACTACGAAAAAGCCTTCGACTCCATCGATACTTGGGCAGTTCTGGACGCACTCCAAAGATGTCGTATAGACGAGCGCTATATACAGGTGTTGAGATATTTATACAATGCTGCCTCGATGACTGTTCAGATCCAAGGTCATAAGACGGAATCTATCCAACTGCGTAGAGGGGTGAGACAGGGGGATGTTATATCCCCGAAATTGTTCACCAATGCGTTGGAAGACGTCTTCAAGACACTGGACTGGACTGGTCAGGGAATCAATGTTAATGGCAAATATATCTCTCACCTCCGCTTCGCTGACGACATCGTTATTTTGGCAGAGTCGCTGGAAAAACTAGGCGAAATGCTGCACGGTCTAAATGGGGCTTCACGACGGGTTGGCCTTGGTATGAACTTGGACAAAACTAAAGTTATGTTCAATGTCCATGTAAAGCCAAGGCCAGTCCTTGTCGAAGGCGCAATGCTCGAAGTTGTGCAGGAATACATCTACCTAGGGCAGACCATTCAGCTTGGTAGACACAACTTCGAGAAAGAAGCCAATAGGAGAATCCGATTGGGCTGGGCAGCATTTAGCAAACTTCGTCGAGTCTTCGCGTCGCCTATACCACAATGTCTGAAGACCAAAGTCTTCAACCAGTGCGTCTTGCCAGTCATGACCTACGGTGCCGAGACGTGGACACTGACTATAAAACTAGTCCACAAATTTAAAGTCGCTCAGCGAGCTATGGAGCGAGCTATGCTCGGAGTTTCTTTGAAGGATAAGATCAGAAATGAGATCATCCGGAGAAGAACTAGAGTGACCGACATAGCTCGCAGGATCAGCAAACTGAAGTGGCAGTGGGCTGGTCATATCTGTCGAAGGACTGACGGCCGCTGGAGCCGACAAGTTCTAGAGTGGAGACCGCGCCTCGGCAAACGTGGTGTAGGACGCCCCCCGGCTAGATGGAGTGACGACCTAAAAAAGGTAGCGGGGATAGACTGGATGAGGAAGGCGGAGGACAGAGTGTTGTGGCGCAGTTTGGGAGAGGCCTATGTCCAGCAGTGGACTGCGATAGGCTGAGGCAAAAAGACAAAAAAATAGTTTGATATTTAAATTCCGTTGTGAGATCTTAACTTGAGTTTACGATTACGATGTCGTATTTATGTTCCTATACATCTATCTACACTTGTGTAGGATTTTATAAAACAATCAAAATTGCACACTGATACTGTGCAGACGGTAAATAAATCTATCTAGCTTTCAAACCTTTAGCCAGTTCCACGTATCCATTTTATTAAGCGTCCGTTTAAGCTTACAGCGCAATAGCGCAGTATTAAATCAATCTACTGTGATTGCAATTATTACAGTTATTGTAACTGATATACATAAATCAATCGCTTAGTAAGTATAGTTAATCGGATATGTGTAGTGCTAAATTGATGTTATTGTTTTAATTGCGCCTGAAATTAAATGTAATTCCTTTTGCAATCCCTTCATGATTGATGGGTGGTTAAATACTATGTTTGCCGCACTATTAGTAAGGCTGGAGCTATCATTTAGTTTGTTACGTTCAGTAATGGTGAAGAGTGCGCGGTCTAGTTGTCTTCAGAAATTTATTGAGTAAGTTAAGTAATAAAAATTACCATATATCTCGACCGATATCATTTCTTCTATACCGTACAATCACTCAGACTATTAACGATAGGGAACCGCTACGAACCCCAGCACGGTCTATTGATGAATATAATTAATTAAATAACTTATCAATTTCCTTGTCGGCAGCAGTCGCAAGTCTGGCCAGTTCTCTGACGTGGGGGAGGACCGCTCCCGCAGCCAGCATGACCTCAACAAGCAGCAGCGGTCAGCCTCACTGGTGAGTACTTATGTATAATGTACATACACCATCCTATATGGTGTATGTACCAACTATGGTATGGTGTATGAAAAAAAAACATTTGATACACATTGACATAATGGGCTTAGAGCACAACCTGAAATCACGCTCAGTCTAGCTGCACATTTCATTCGCAACCAAGTCCCTACTACTGCAACTCCGGCGTGTTATTCGGTTCCCACACGGAAATATGGTTTTAGGCAGTTGTTTGTGTACGTGAAATTTTTATTTGTTAAATCACCCACAATACTATAGAAATTCAAAATGACTTTTCGGTTTTTAAGGAATGCTTAGTCATATACTACAAGTGTGTTTACCGCTGCAATATCGGACATTGAACCCCATGAACTGTAAGGACTAATTGAAATAATAAGACTCAAAGAATTTACTGCTGTGCCTTTAATTATATAATAGTTCCTCTTCAGCTATAGTTTCAATAATCAGGCATCGCACATCAGGTTCCCTATTATTTCCGCTTCGTCCTAGGGTCTAATATTCCGTTAGCCTAATGAACATTGCACCACATAAAATGAAACACAGAAGGTCCAATGTTTAAAATGAGCTCAACAATTTTTTTTGCCGACCTCTGAGAATTGACGAAACAAACTCGGAGAATCATAGTTCTTTTCAAGTCCAGATAATATTAATATGTTATGTCCAATATCAGTGCCATCATGTAGGAAATGCAAATCTATAGTATTTTTAATATCCCTATATTCGTGAATATAGGGGTTCGTTCGTTGCGTAGTTTCTTGTCTTGTGCCCCTTTCCGGTATATGATATTAATTACATATTTAATCGACTTCAAAAAGGAGGCGGTTATATGTTCCATTGTTAATTTTCTTTATGTTTATTTTTCTAAACCTTCGACAGTTGCCTACATAGTGGGTAGGGTCTATTGTTGTTGTGGTGCGTAGGCGCATGGTGCTCGCCGCCGGCGCGCGCTTCGATCGCATCGACGTAATTGACGGCTCGGACCGTATGGACGCCGCGCCGACTTTATGCTCGGCTTGATTGTATAAATGAGGGTATTGTTATAGCTACGTTTAACTTCAGTATTCTTAAATATATCGGTACTCGAGCCTGCTTGAAGTACAAACAGTCCGACTATTTTAAGACTTGTTATTAAATTATATTTCTTCAAATTACAACATTTCCCGCACTTTTGTCCCACTGTAGTGTAGCTGTTAACAAGTTTTGTTACCTGTGCGTAACAATTCCTATAACTCTGTAATTTTAATTAAAATTAACGACGATACTCAAAAAGTGTCTCTTTATCATTACCGGTAGACTTAATCAAGATATAACGTCGTTCACACTTTAAAAAAATAAAAGTAAATGCGTTCGCGCTTTGTGATTGGCTTGCTTCTAATTCATCCACCAATCGGAGCATCAGAATGCGCTAGCATTACGAACATTTTCAATTATTTTCCCTAAGGTATTACGAGTAACTTCACCATTAGTATTGGCGCAATATTCCACGCATATAATCGCCACAAGGGATTTTTAACAGAGCCTGTTGTAATATGAATATATTTAATTGTGTAACAAGTACTTTGAACTATCACTGTACGTGTATCCTGCAATACTTAAATTTGTCGCTAA